>JAKCOX010000003.1:6272301-6872301 GCA_022605575.1 Laterallus jamaicensis coturniculus
CCTGAGCACCACTTGGGGAATAGCTTGGTCCAGGAACCACTTCTAGATGTTGGTATGGATCTGCCCCCCTCATTCAAGGGGAAGAGAGTTTAGCCAGCTGGATACCAGCAAAGCCCATGATCCAGTGAGCAACTTCTGACTCATTTCTTCTACAAATGTAAACAAAATCATTGATTTTCCTCCCCTATGAGCCAAATCAGAGAAAGGGTGGTCCCAAACTGGCCATCAGTAGTCACAATCAGGTAAACAAACCCAGATTTCATGTATTCCTAAATTAGAAGAATTAGCTCATGTGGGAGCAGGTCTGTAGCAACGTTCTGCACAGGGTAGATGTCACACCTCTGATGTGCATGGCATATGCACCATCACCTACCCGTGGCTGCAGCCAGCCAGCCCCAAGCAATGCTGTCTTAATCCAATGGTCAGGGCACAAGGCTTGGTCCTCTCACTTGGGTTTGGTCCCTGGTTCGTGGTCAGTCCCTACATGTGGACTCCCCAAATACAAGAGAAACTCAATCTGTTGTCTCTTTCCTCTAACTTGTCTTAGGTGAGGGGAAGGAATGCTGCTGAAGAAGGGATGTGATGATCTTCTGAGTTACACTGGTGTAACACAGCTGATTTTCTTACTTGGGTTGCAAGTTTTCTGCTTTGTATAACTGTCCTTTTATCATGCTCCTTCATCTGATGCCTTTGGGTGGCCTGGAAGAAGCCTGGGTAGCCTGGAAAAAGCCTGGGTAGCCAGGGAAACTCCTCTTTCCCTCAGCCTTGCAAAGAGTCAAAAAGGGTCTCTTTTTGCAACACAAAGGCATTTAACCTGTGGAAGTTGCCCCTGCAACAGAGATGCTAGCAGAGACACTGGCTGAATTTTGGATTTCATTGCAGATATCTGCAATCAATTTAAGCAAGCAAAGATATTAGAGAGACTAATCATATCTCATGCTTTTACCACAGAACTGGAGTCTGCGGAGTGTTTGTCACCTTCCTTTACACTGAAATACATCAGTGATGGATCTGAAGGGACCTGAACAGGCTGGACTGATGGGCTGAGACCAATGGGATGAGATTCAACAACACCAAGTGCAGAGTCCTGCACCTGGGACATAACATCCCTGAGCAGCGCTATAGGCTTGGGGAAGAGAAGGACCTGGGGGTGTTGGGTGACTGCCCACTGAATATGAGCCAGCAGAGTGCCCAGGTGGCCAAGAAGGTCAGTGGCATCTTGGCTTGTGTCAGAAACAGCATGGTCAGCAGGTCCAGGGAAGTGATTGTGCCCCTGTACTCAGCATTGGTGAGGCTGCACCTTGAGTGCTGGGTCCAGTTCTGGGCTCCTCACTACAAGAAAGACATGGAGGTCCTGGAGTGTGTCCAGAGAAGGGTAACCAGGCTGGTTAAGGGGCTGGAGAGCAAACCTTACGAGTAGCGGCTGAAGGAATTGGGGATGTTTAGCCTGGAGAAGAGGAGGCTGAGGGGAGACCTTATCACTGACTGCAATTACCTGAAAGGAGTGTGTAGAGAGGTGGGCGATGGTCTCTTCAGCCAGGTGACAGGGGATAGGACAAGAGGAAATGGCCTCAAGCTGCACCAGGGCAGGTTCAGATTAGATGTTAGGGAAAAAGTTCTTCACTGAAAGAGTTGTCAGGACCTGGAACAGGCTGCCCAGGGAGGGGGTTGAGTCACCATCCCTGGGTGTGTTTAAAAGATGGGTAGATGAGGTACTTAGGGATATGGTTTAGCATAAGATGGGAGCAGTTGGACTCAATGATCTTAAAGGTCTTTTCCAACCTTGGCATTCTGTGATTCCGTGATTCCGTGCTATGGAGACAGGATTCGATGGGCCTGTCCAGTTGGAGATTGGTGCTAAATTAATACAAACTGAAGCAGCTCAAGATGATAATTGTCTATGTTGTGGAGTTAGGAGAGTTTGTGTACAGGGCTTTGGTTCAAACTGCTGTCTTAACGCAAAGGGAACAAACCATGGCTATGGCATTCTTCACAGCCCACTGGGTTGAAATTCTATGGTTCAGTTTATGAAAGCACTTCCAACATGACAAATTAATACAGCTAATCTGTATTACAAATGTTTAGCTTAAAGTATTTCGGGCCTCTCACTTGCCTCTCACTTTCTGGGGATCTCTATAATTTTGAAAAAGAGTAGTCAACTGCTGCAAGAAAGTCAATTGTGTTTCAAGTCATCCGACTGTATCACATGTGGCAAATCAAACTTCGAACATGAAGCCAGCTTCAGAGCCAACTTTCTGTGGCAGGAATCCATTTCACACTCAGCTGACAACAGGGTTTGATAGGAGCTCGGCCAGTGTGAATAACCAGCTGCCTTCTCTATACATTTTGATTTGGTAGCATCTGTTGAAGTTTTATATCACTGAGAGATTGCTGGTTTTCTTTTTAAGCATTAAAGCTACCTTGACAAGGTCAACAACAATTTTTTACAGAGGTCAGCATTTTTATTTTGAAATATTTGATCATAATTCTATCAAACATTAAAGAAAGAGTTTGGCTAGGACACATAATGAAATTGGACAGCTCACACAATCCATTTATCTTTTCAACTGTAAACCTCTGAAGCGCTCTAGTTCATCCAGTTTCAAATCAACTGTAGAAATGTCCATCTCCCTTCCTCCAGTCTCCAGAAATTGGTGCTGGGAAATGCTCTTGATCTCTTATTGCTGATGTGGAAAAGGAAAAATAATTTCCCAAGACATACTAGCTTAGCTGCATTATTATGTTCTATTTGCTTTTTAAAAATCTCTCCTGAATAAGGATGTTTATTTCCCTCAAAGTCACTCCTTTGTTGCTTAAAGTATTTAATAAGCTAAGTGAATGCTTATTTTTGCAGCACATTTTCAAACCACATTAAAATAATTTACAAAAAAATAAATATGTAAAATCTACAGGGCCACCTAATAAATTGTGATAAGCTAGTTCAGATTTTAGCAAATCTAATGGTGATAAAAGTAAATAAATGCAGTAATAGGTGCTCGGTCTGACACAGAGAATTAGATCTTCCTGCTTTATCCTATAAGCCATTTGTGAGTGCAGAGAAACTAATTAAACTTAAGGAGAGCTACATCCTCATGGTGCTGAGACTGGGGAAGGGAGATGCCTTCAGAAGCACAATGGGTGCATTGGCTTTTGTGCATTCATCTTCTTTACCCGCCCTTATACCTAGGGAAGTAAAGAGCTGACTCCACTGTTAGATCCTCCATGCAAACAGCAATATTAGATACTCCCCTCCCTAAAGGGAACTCCTAACGAGCTTGGAGTTGAAGCATATTGGTCTTCCTGGATGCTCTCACCAGTTTAATTATCTGTACTTATACAGTCGCTAAATTAACAACATACCACAATGTTTTGAAGCTTCTGGCTTAACACACTCACATGTAAAGCAATGCTACATGTCAGATGGACAGCTCTTCCCCTGGGAAGGTCAGGAAAGAGAGGCTGAACCTCACCTGCCAGACGTGGGTTACGTTGCTTATATGCTTGTTGGCAAAGCTCAGATGCTGTGGGGAGGTGAGTGGCCAGAGACAGCAGGAATGGGAGAGCTAAGCAAACTGCTTTAACCCTGAAGCTGAATAAAAGAGCGATGCATTGTGCAGGTCCAGCTCCCAAGGCACAGGCAAACAGTGCTGCTCCACTTACATCCCCACTGATAGTCTGGCCTCTAATCTCCTGTGTGTGAGTGTGGTCCCCAGGTTCACCAGTGACAGCTAAGAGCTGCCTGGGCCATGGGACAGGTGAGCCCCCAATGGAGTCTTTGCTTCTTGAGCTAGCAGAAGGTGCTGAATATAATCAAGGGTTAGGCTTGTGCTAAACCCATGGTTTTTTTCACATGGAATGGAGTAGGCAGCATCTTGTAATCTACAAAAGGACAGAAGCTCCTATATTAAGCACTAACTGCAGTCTAGCCTAATGAGTCCATGCATTCAGGGCCTATATACAGATCCCACCAGCTGTGTGTGTCCTTGAGAAGCAAAGGTTTCCATGTCCAGCATGCCTTGGGATACAGCCAGGAAGCTGTCTCGGTCCTCTGGGCTGGTACCCTGCATCAGTCACAGCAGTCACCACATCCAGCAGTCACCCATGTCAACAGAAGAGGAACAAGGACAGGGCACTTGATGGAACAGATTGAGTTGCCATGGAGAAACCCTGGGCACAAGCAATTCCTGCCTCCACTTCTGTCCAGTTATTTCTCCCGTGATACCTGCTGACCCTACACAACCAACTCTCAAACTCGGCATGGTGGAAGCACTCGGACCATACCCATGCACATCAGAACTGCCTGTAGCCCAGATGGGTCCTACCACTCCCCTCTCCAAACAGTTCTGCTCCCAGTGCCCTTGAAGGCACAATCTGCTGGTGGATGAGAAGGGGACGAGGATGCCGGCCTTCATTTCCTGACTGCAGGCCCACCATCATCACATGGCGACCCCCATAAATAAAGAAGGAGGCAACAGAGAGTACTGATAATTGGCCACAGCTCGAAAGAAAAGAGCACAAAATAATACTTGCTCACCATAGGAATTAATGGGGAGATAAGAAAGGCTTATTTCCCCTGATATTTGTGAAAAGAAGCGCTGGTGATAAACCAGGCCCATTAAAAATGAGGAGAGAGAAATGAATGACCGGATGAGATAGGGAGCGCCTTTTATTAAAAAACAAACCAAAAAAACCCACCTTTTTTTTCTGCAAAGAAAGAATAAAGAAGAAATAAGATGGTGTGATTAGGAGAGAACTCAGGCAGGGCAAAAACTGTTAGTGATAAACAGCTACTGAGGAAATAATTGGAAAGTGTAAACACATACAAATGTGGGTGATGACCCATGTGCCGGGCGATAGCGGAATAAGCCAATAAATGTAATGAACTGTGGAAGGAGAAGCTTGGAGACTTTATGGGAGATTGAGGAAGATTTTTCTAATCAGGATGGGTAGAAAGCAAACAAAGGCGGTTTCGCTTCTGAAAAGGAGCGACCCGTGGCCAGCAGCTGGTGTAGTGTCATGTGGGAAGAGGGAAGGAGAGGATGAGTGTACAAGGTGGGCTGAAGAAAAGGGTCTTGAAGGGATGATGACGTTAGCTCTACTGCTTCCCAGACTTGAAGACAGGAGTGCCTCCAAGCCTGGAGGAAGGGCCAATGGCCAGAAATGGTCATTCCAACTTCTCTTTCCATGAGCTTTCATTTCAGGTAGAGGGAATCCTCGGCTGCCTCATCGTTTGCAGAATAAAGGTCGGGGACAAGGTTTGTCACTGGCACTAGTGATCTTTACCCACTGGTTTGGGACTGGGACTGACTTTCCAAAGGCAGTCTGGTTTCTGAACTGAAATGTTGTGTGGGTTGATGTCCCAGAGGTAGGATTTGGGACATTTTCTGCTCAGGAACACAACAGAGGATCCAAAAGCAAACCATGCAGTGGCAGGGCATGAGTTGAGCCAGCTGGAGTCATGGGGTGTGAGATATGCTACCAGAGTGCAGAGTCAGCTTTACCCAAGGACAGCACAGCTCTTTGTCCCTCAAAATATCTAAAATGTTCCTCAGCACTGCTAGTGATGGAAAGATGTCTTGGTGTGACCTTGACCCAAACCCCACAGTGTAGCTAATGCTCTGTCCTTATGTTAAGGACTCACTCACAGTGCCTCCAGCTCAAGTACCCAAGCACACCTCTCTGTGAGCAGAGCCAGGGACTGATGTCCTTCACTGCATCTGGTGTTGAGGCCACACTTCCCTCATGGACAAGATAGCAGCTGCCTGCCCTCAAGGGATGCTGGACGCCTTCCTCTTCCTCAAGGAAGAGTTGAAGGAGACTCTGCCACCATCCAGAAAGCCTCTACCTGTGTCTCAGCTGACTGGCCAGTGGTCATGCTGCCTGTGTGATAGATCTCTCTGCCCCTCCTGATGTCCCGCCACAATACTTGCTCCTACTGTAAGGAGTAAATGTTTTTGTCACGTCTAGGGCTGCAGTATTGGGAAGAACTGCACTTTGTATGTGAGGGTGAAGAAAATAAACACATTTAATGTGATTTCTGAAAATCTGAGGAAGGCGAATTTGGGCAGAGCGAGTTTCTCTCCTTCTCTATGACACAACAGAAGAGACACCTGACTTGCAGTGGGGAATTAACCACTGAAGGGTTTGAGTACCCCAGTGCTGCAATCATCTCTTCCTTCATAGTCCCTTCCACAATTGCGTGGTGATTTTTACCCCTTGCACTGAAAGCATGCCATGAACTCAACGGTTGTCTGCCTCTGATAAACAGTCAGAGTCTCATTATTTAAATGCTGGGAGGTGTGTTTCTGTTGCTTTTCCTTTCCAAATAACTTGAGCAGTTGTATATTAAGTGAAAGCTTTGGAAACTGGGTAGCTGTCTTCTCAATCTACCTCTAGTCTCTTTGGAATTAGGTATTAACTGGGACCACTGAGTCATTTTAAACTTTGATTTGGCATCAGGAGAATTAAAAAGGACTTGCCCCACCCCCCTCCCCAAAGTGTTTAGGTAGGCCTGCAGAAGTGAAGGATGGGCTGAGCGTGGCTTAGAAGATCCTTGCTTTCAGCACAGGGAAGACTTGTATGGGCTGCTGGTACCTTTGGTTGTGAAGTGGGAACATGCTGTGCCATTAAATTGCACTAATACATCCCACTTTTTCATCTAGGGCCCAGCCTCCCATGGAATGGACTTCAGTAGGACAATCTGTACTTCTACATACCCCCCAAAACACTGTCCCTCTCTGCAAACAGCTTCCAGACAAGCTCTTTGGTCTTTCAAATGTCTCAATGGCTGGACTCAAAATAGATTATTGAGAACTACAAGAAAGAACATATATCTTTAAAAGGACATTTTCCATTCCACTTCCTACAGGGATCAGGAAAACGTTTGCCTGCTTGTCTGCTCTTCCAGGGGGCTCTGAAGATGTGGCTGCATTTCATCCTAGGAAGAAGATGCCAGTATCTCTTCCAAGAGAGAATAAAATAGATAGCCAAGATATTTCACCCTGCAATGCCTGAATCCACAAAGGAGCTCTTGCTGGTGGGGAGAAGCAAAGAAAAAGCGAGAAGAAATCACCAAAGAAAAAAGGACAAAGTTTCAAACACAGACTTAGTCTCAGACAGAGAGTAGTTATATGAGACCAAAGAGATATGTTGTGTTCTTCTAGTGTAAACCACTGCTGTTCAGTAGATTCATCCATCAATACCAGAAGAGAAGTTGGCCTATGGCTTTTTGCTGGTTTGCCAGACTTTTATTAAATGCACAAGAATGCCAAGTCTGTAATGTCTAAAAGTGAATTTATTTAACAATGAACTCTTTGAAAAGGGAGTCCCAGATGTGTAATTAATAATGAATCAGTGATTTGAAATCTGATCCAAAGCCTACTGAAGCTGATAGACAGACTTTCTGACTTCAAGGAGTTCTGGATAAGGCTCTCATTAGGCAAAGGGGGAAAAAAAAAGAAAAAGAAAAAATGAAAAGCTGAGCCAGCTAGTTAGTTAAAAAAGTATTATAGCTTGGATTCTGCACCTAAGAGACACATACAATAACCTACACTGCACATAAATCCCCTTTCTGCTGACAGGGGACTCACACATTTCTGTGTCTGAAACCAAACTTGAAATCTAGGAGATAAAATTAAAAAAACACAACTGCAAGAGAGCCCTAAAAGGAAAACCTCCAGTGGTTTGAACCACAGCTCATTTCCTCTTGGCACGAACCGGGAGATTAACTGTCATACACGTGTCATTTGGAGGCAGCAGATACTGCTCCTCTCTGCATGCCGAAGCCCCGGTCGCTCCCCTAACCCTCTCCAGCCTGCGCACCCAGCCCTGCTCTCTTGGCTGGCTTTACATCAGCTACACGCAACGCAGGGCGTGGAGATAATCAGCCTGAAACTCCTGCCAAGCTCAGCGTGGCGTGGTACCTCAGGGAGGGCGGCGGCGGGAGGTGGGGGCAGGATGGGGATGTGCAGCTTGTCTCCCATCAGTGCGACTTAATTCAATTTGTCAGGGATGCAGACGGTCTGGATGAGCCTGATCCGGTTCGCCCCTATCCCGACAGCCGCCAAATTTTGCAGAGGCGCCCTGAGCTGGGGTTGTGGCAGCCTCTGCTTTACATTTGCCTTTCAATGTGACCCTGATGGGGAGGCAGAGGAGCCGTTTGCTGATGAACAATTTCATTGTTCCCCATCTTTTTCGGGAGACATAAAGCACGTACATTAAACCATCCCCTCGAGTCAAATATTTTTTAAGTACAGTAACACAACTCATTTTCAAATAATCAAACAATAATTAAAAAATAATCGGCTCCCATTCCTGCTCAAGAACCAATGTGTCTACATCGAATTTGCTTTTTTAATAGGAAATTGTAACTCAATCTAAATGTAAATTCCTGGAGAATCTGCTATCTAATTTTCATTATTTCCACTTGCTTAATGCAATTAGAAACATCTGTCACCGATCAACTGTCCACACAGTGAAAATAAATAATAATTCATGCTCTCTGCCTCCATAGGGTTTTTCAGGGAAAGGCCTGCTTTAAAACTGTTCTCTAAAGCCCAAGAGCTAGAGCTGTGGAAAATGCTTGTGACAGGCTCTGAATGTGCCTGACCGTTGGTGTCTCTGTGTCTCAGAGACATCTGATGAATAATTTGAGAAAACCCTGGATGCATTATAAAATGACTACCCCAGTTTCTGGAAACATTTAGCTCCAGGGTGTCCATCTTCAGGGATTTATTTTGCCCTGCTGGGAGGCAAATCTCACCCCCTGCTCCCAAAGCTTAGACCCAAAGCCATTGCTGGAGTGCACAGATGTTTGTGCTGATGGGGCTTTGGTTGCCAGAGGGGCATCAGGAGGCCAGTGAATGAGACCTGGGTGCAGAGAGTAAAGGATGATGAAGTCACTGGGGCTCAAGCGTTGTCCCACCTGCTGCCTGGGGTCCTGGTTTGGTTCTGCCCATGAGAGGAGCAGAGTGGAACAGCAGAGTGGGGACCTGACAGAAATGGATGCCCAGGCCTCATGAGATGGATTTGGTCAGGGGCATGGATGATGCTTCCTTCTCTTTAAAGCACAGTGAATGTAATATATCAGTATAAACTCTCTGGGTGCTCAAAGGACAAGAAAAATCAAAGAACTAGAGAAGATAAGGACTGAACCTGAAGAAATGGACTTGTTCATCCCCTGCCCACTAGTGACAGGGATGGAGAAAAGGTATGGGCAGAGTCTAAGCGTCAAGGGATTCTCACTAGGCATCTACTGCTGAAGCATCCTCAAAAGAGAGAACTAAATTAATGTACAAATTGGTCTTGTTAGTGACCAAGAGAAACCCAATACCAGAGCCAAAGCCCTCTCCTTGTTTGCCTTTGAGCTGCTCAGCAGCCGGAGGCTCATCCCATGCACCGCCCTGGCTGCTGTGCAGGGCTGATGCATAGATGCCAGCACAGTCTCCCTCTATAAACATCAGTGAGACCGGGGAAGCATGAGCAATGGCATTGCCCACATCACCGTGCGGATCAGAACAGCTCTACGCATGAAATACTTGTCCCGGCTTCGAAGTGAGAAGAGGAAATGAAGTGTAAACGGTTGGCTGGTTTATTTTACTCTTAAAAAGGGCAAAGGCAAATCTCTCTAATTCATTTCTTTTCCAGGAGACAAGTGTAACTTAGAGATGTTGTAAGATCCACCCTGACAAGCTGAAGTCTCTCGTACTGTCTGGTTGCCAAACCAGGAGGGCAGGGATGAGCTGAAAGTTGCTGGCCTGTTCACAATCTCGTCAGGTCACATCTAATCTCTGCTTCACCTCTTGCTCCAACCCTCCTTATATCTCCCCATCCTCCACCAAAACCGCAGGGTTATAGCCCCAGCAAGGAGCCAGAGGTACTGCTGTGGCTTGGCTGTCTTTTGGTCCCAGTGGCCCAAAACGTACCTGTGCCCATGTTGGGGTGAAGGATGCCTGTGTTGCTCACCCCGTGGTATTCCAGGGGGTGCAGGGGACAGCAGCTCCCTGAGGCAGGAGCCGGGCTACACTGCTCGCACGGGAGGGATTGGTCTTGTAGCTAACAAGAACTCTGGGACACAGGCAGCCCCATGGAAGGCAGAGTCCTCTCCAAAAACAGGGAAGAATCACTAAACCAAAATCTATACTATTAATCAATTTTTCCAAAGATAAACACCTTCCAGAGACGCTGTGTTTGCTGGGTCTACTTTCAAGTGCCTGGTTTGACTGGCTACCATGATAGCATCATAAAGCCGGGACAGAGACTTGAAGCTTCCTTCCAAGGGTAATGTTGATTTGCACCTCTCCCTCCCCAAATACGGGCCCTTTCCCAGCAAAGGTAATGACAGAAGTATCAGTCAAACTGAACAGTGATGAGCCAGCTCTGGGTGCAGATAGATGGGGAAGTAAAAGGTATCCTATCTGTATTAACAAAAAGATTGCTTCTTCGGGAGAGGTTGGGAGCAGAATGTGAGGGGAGAACGAGCACATGCCTTGTTGCTCGTGGTGAGGTCATGCAGTTTTTTAAGGCATGACCCAATTACAAGCTGAGAGCCATCTCCGCTGTCTTGAAAATTAGAAAAGATGATGGTTTTTCTGATGACATCCCGTGCCGGCCACGACACGGATGCCACAGGCAGCCTTTCTGTGCCTGCCGCGGTCCTTCTCCCAAGGGGCACGCTGCCGTCAGCAAGCTAGCACATCCCTGGGGGAAAGAGGGGAATTCAGGAAATAAAACACCAAGGAGAAAGACAAATCCATTTCGACATCAGATCGCCCAAAGCTTCCTCATGAGTAGGCACTTCCCTGAAATAAAGACAGAAAGGACTGACAAGCCACACACTGGGAACATGGCACAGGCTGGGGGATGGAGGTTTGCTCTATCACTTGGGGATGGCACTTTGCACCATTTCCAAAGAGACTGGGCCTAAATCCCCCACTCCTGGGCCAAGGCAGGAGAAAAGGATGTGGGTTACAGAGGGACAGGTGGGTTGAAAAACCCAGGTCTCCCTTGGGAAGGGCAGTGTGGTCTCCACGTATCTCTGCGCTGCCAGTCCCCAGCTTCCTGCCCGCTCTGCATGGTTGCAGCTGTCTCCCCCTCACACACCAGTCAGTGCAGCAAATCAGCCACAGCAACCTTCGCTGGTAGCACCACGGTGCCAGACACAGCTTCCTTTTTGCTCTTTGGTGAGAGCCATTGCCAGGTGTGATGCTGAAACCCCTGTCTGAATGAGCACATGGGATCTGGCTTCAAAAAAACAACCCAAATGCAGTGCTGGAGGCAAACCGGTCCAGCCTGATACAACGCAGCTGGGGCCAGCGGCCGTGTGCAGTTACCTGCAGCAAAGGGAAGGGAAAGAGGAAAGGGAAAGGGAGGGGGAAAGGGAAAAGGTAAAGAGGCCATTTCCCAGCTTAAGGCCCTTTTTGGTCACCACGTGCAATGCCCCCGCGCCCAGGACCCTCACTCGTGGCCGAGGGTCTCACTGTGCCGTGCGGAAAGAAGAGCCTTTTGGATGAAAATGGAAATCTTTTGTCTAAGCTGCATTCGCTTCTGCCTGAAAAGGGAAAGGGAGTAGAAAACAATTCTCTGTAGAATGAGCGATGCAGCTTAGGCAATCGAGTCTGGCATCTCTCATTCACCATCAGCCTCGTGTTTGTACTGTGCAGCCTGATGGCAGCGATACGGGGAAACGCTCCATCCTCAAATGCTCACTCAGGTTGGAAATGCACTTTTTCTTTTTACCTTGGCTCGAAAGCAAATCTGCCATGCTGCCTTTCTCATAATTCCTTCTGAGCTACTCTCTTCTAGACGGCTCAGTATCTCCTGAAATCACCCAGTACATATGTTAGTATTCTTCAAAACTGCTCGCTCGGACCACGCTGTAAAGACCTAATTGTCTACTTCCATTTCCATTGCTGTCCAGGAGGCACCTTTCATCCTGAGCCACATTCAGCGCTTTCTTACCTGAATTTACTACTTGGGTTTCCTCATCCAGCCAGGAGGATACAAAAGGGGGAGCTGGAGCCAAAGTGGGGCTGGTCTGACCACACATAACCACCCACTGCATGAACACCCACCCACATCCTGATCGCAGAGACTCCTTTCACAGTCAGGGAGGGAAGGGGGCACAATGCATTTCAGACCATCCATTTTAGGATGAGCTCAGCTATGCCCTACAGGTACCCTGCTCTCTCCATCCATGCCTAGCTCAGGCCCAGGCTGCACGTGCCTAACAATAAATGAGATCAATCCCACCTCTGCCTGCCATAGCCAAAATCAAGCAGGTGCTCAGGCACATCAGGGCTGGATGCAAGCGATGGGATGTGGCACCAACGCAAGGGCTGGTCTACCATGAAGAAGAAGCAGTGGAGAGCAGAAGGTGCTCTGTGCATTTCAGCCTTATCATCCTGATGCTAAACCAAATTTATTTCCACTTTTGTGCTTGGTGGTCCCCCACAGCTGGCCCTTGCAGGGAGGGGGAAGCGAGGCTGAGGGGCATTGAGCTGTCCATGGCTGGAGCAGCACCTCATGGGATACAATGATGTGTTTCACAGCCACTGTTGGACACTCTCAGGTTGGCCCAGGCACAAACAAAAGCTCCACTGAAGCCATGGAGCAGCTGAGCTGGGCAGAAACAATAGCAAATTGTTGAATTTCTCCCAAGCAATTGTGATGGAGATGTTTTCTCTGTAACGTTTTCTCTGTAGAAGCTGGATGTGCCATTTCTGTACTGGTGTATGTGGTGGGAGGTCTCCAGGACAATTCAAATTGCTGATGCACTACAGCACTTTAGGAGTTAACTCATGAAAAAGGAAAGTGCATTCTCCCTTCACCAGACATTTTACTGGGATTGGCACCAGCTCCCCCCCACCAGTAAGTTTGAAAAGCTCCATGTGTGCTCAAAATCAAGGGTATTTGACAAATTTTTCAGAACTGAAAAAAACCCCCAAGAACACTGAATATCTTCACCCACGTTTGGCCAGCTGTAAAGAATATCCTGCTCTCAGCATATGCAGTATGAATAAACATAAAGTCTTCAGCTTATCTCTCTCCTGGCAGCTCACGGATAGCTCCCCAGCCTGTATTAGTTTAAATGCAATTTATTCTGGAAGACTGATAATAGGGGTATTGATTATGCAGGCCCTTGGAAATCACACCCTCATTTCACTCCACAGAGGAGCATCATTGCCATTCCCTGCTTGTTTCCTTACGAGGCCGTGTGTGTGCTGCTGGGAGTCTGCTCCCCAAGGGTCCCAACGTGGCACCTGACAGACGTGCAGAGTTTGGTTACAGGGGTCTTAGGGCATGAAACAATGAAACCTGCTCTCAACCCTGTTCAGAAGCCAGCAGGCAGCTCAGAAAGAGGGGAATGCACAGCATTACCGTGCCAGGGAAGCATCACCCCCTCCAGTTAACCTCCTCAGGACATAGAGGTACCCCTGCCACAGGCAAGGACAGCCCTGACCTGCCTCATTCTCCGGGGTCACTTTGTTCCCAGCAGCTATTACCTCCTGCCTCCACTTGTCCCATCTTTCAGCTAACGCTCCTCCCATGCCTATGCTGACCTGCGGGTGGCTGAGGAACAAATCTGGAGGGACTGAGCCATCCCTGCTGGTTTTCATTTATTTTCAGCTTTGCTTTCTCTAGAGCTGCTTGACCAGACTGACCTTCACTGCATGGCAGATCCCCTTGGAAGCTCTCCCTGGTCCCTCTTCATTTGAGCTCACTGCTGACCCCTGCCCAGGAGCTGTGCACCCTGCTGGGCCTCTTCAAACCCTGCTGCTGGGGAATCTAGCTGACTGACCTGCCACCTTGTTCCCAAGTTGGAGGTTGGACTCGATGATCTCTTAAGGTCCCTTCCAAACCCTACAGCTCTGTGATTCCCCACAGCCTGCCTTGCTGGCATCTGACCTTAGAGCATGTTCCCCTCTGGCAGGTCCATCCCAGTGCTGTCCCATGGGCTGTGCCCATTCTCACTAAGCATTGAGGTCACCCACAGCGAGCTCAGGAGAGCCTGGAGCACCCAGCATGCCTGGGAGCATCTGGGCTTGGAACAGCCTCTCGGGGCCAGCAGCATGGCATTGGCTTTGCTGGAGCCAAGCCAGGGGGGCACAGAAGAGGGTCTTCCACCCCTGGTTTCTGAGCTCTGCTCAAGATTTCACTTTGAGATGCCCAACCCACCTCCTGTCCCAAATCCCTTCAGTTTTGCCTTTTCCAGGATCCCTCTTGGCTCTTAAACTGAATTGTTCACTGCTCACCTCTGAACATCCAACTTTCTTCTCTTCTGCCTCTGTGCTCTTCCATTTCCCAGCAAACACTCTCCCCTCCAGGCCTGATGTCTGGAAGCCCAATGAAGCCAAAGACAAGAAGTCCACTGAAGCCTAAGCTGAGAAATGAACCCCAGAGCTCAGCCCTCCAGCCTGGCACCAGATGCTCTGTAGGCCATACATGGCAGTGGTGGATGCTTTTTGCAGGAATTAGTGAGGCTCTGTGGGGCAGCTCAACACAGTCACACCTCGCAGGCTGAAAGGCTGGGATTGGGAGCAGACCTGGCTCTCCTAGTCCACTTTCCATTTCTCCATTCAGCTGGTTTAATGATGCAAGATCCAGGAACAGTGCCACAACCCTGTCTGCAGGAGGTGCACAGACTGGGACAGCCAGTGATGCTCCCAGCACCACAGTCCCCTTGGAGCAATGCTGGAAATGTTTTCCTAATGTTATTTCTCAGCAAACAGCCAACATTTCAGCAGAAAATCTCTTACCTTACAGGTCACTTAGTGAGACCACAGACCTGAACCTCTGGTCCAGACTCCCACCTCCCTTTGTGCAGAGCTGTCTCTCCTCCACCCCTCCCCATCCCATGGTGACTGAGTCCAGCCATACATCTGCCCCCTTCACAGTCATGCTTGCTGTATTTAAGATGTTTGAAAGACTCAAACAGGGACCCAAGAGGCAGAGGAAGGCTGGGAGGAGTCTTTCCTTGTAGGAGAATGAAATTTCTGCACCATTCATCTGCCAGAGGCCACAGGCTGCGGAGGGGGAATTGCACGGTTTGTCCTGGTCATGTAAATCTCTCTTCAGACACTTCTACAGCTCCCAGGTTGACAAGAAGCTGTGCATCTCAATAATTTTTAATGCCAAAGATGTTTAAAAAAGTGTACTTTATGATTTTCCAAGCACTTACTGAGCTGGACTACAGTCTTACTCTTGCTGTAGTAAATCAGGATTTGTTTTTGAAATCAGACTTATACCAGGGTCCTAGTGTTGCAATGAGAGGGGAAAAAAAGCCTCCTTTCCAGAAGACAGACCTGAGCACCCCTTCATCTCCAGCCCATTTTAAATTAATGTCCAAATCCAATTTTTGCCCATTTTTCCTCAGCGCAAGAGACCAGATCCTGCCAGGTTCCTAGCAGAAAACTCCATTCAAATTCATCCTGGTCTCTGGTTGCTTGTCTGCCCTGCAGAAAACATGCTTGCTTTCTTTTTTTCTTTTGGAGAGGAGCAACAACCCACCAGCCCGCAAGCTACAAAGCCACACAGAGGACAGTTGTCAAGCCAGTGCTGAGCCCTCATGTAAAGATGAAGGGAACATTCTAGATGCTTTTTTGCAGGTATGGAGATGCTGGAAAGCAGGAATGTGGGGATCCTGCCTCAGACACTTACCAAGGGTAATGCTGCCAGCCCATCCCAGCTCTCCAGGCCTATAAGTAACCCCAGTAATATATTCACTGTGCTGCTCCTGAAGGGTGTAAGGGGGGCTGGCAGGGTAGTACTCACCCTCTTGCCTGCTCCTGCCTCCTCGCTCCCAGCCCGGCGCTGGCTGCCGCTGCCTTCCGCAGCGCTGGTTAAAAGCCCTTTTGGAGCAGAGCCTGCAAGCGCTGCAAGGAACCGAGCTGTCTCTCCCACACGGCGGGGACGGCTACTGGCACCCAAATGTCTCCATTTACGGTCAGGGCTGCACGCCTGCGTTTCTGCATCAGCCTGGGAGCTGGTGCTGTTAAAAGGATCCCCAGTTGTGGTTGTGGAGCAGGGCTGAACCCCATTTTTCTGCAATTTTTGTGGCTTCCCAGAGGGGATTCAGCCCTTCCTGGGACTTACTTATCCTGCTGTGAGGATGGGATACATTGCTCTGGTCCTCACGCAAAATTTCTGTCCAAAACTAGACAGCTCCTTCCCAAGGGCAGACAGCTGCCATCCTCAGTACTTCATGAACAGGAACCTTTGCTTACCATGCCAGATCAGGAAACAACCCTGCTTACTGGCACACAAAAGTGGAGCAGCAAGAAAACATGGGTAAACCCCCACTGACTACATTTTCCTGACTGTGAGCAATACTGAAAGCACTGCAGAAACTCTTAACGGCATCTTGGGAGGAAAGCAGGATATTTTATTTCTCCCTCTACCCCTTATTAGTGGAGTTATTGATCTCAAAAGATGATTTACCACCTCCAGGACATGTCTCAGCCTGGCCCCAGCGAGGCTGAGCCTGGGAGGTGTGAGGGACATGGGCACGCTCTGAACTGAGCATCTTCACCAGGATAACCACGCTAGTGACAGCCGGACAGGTGGCAGTGAGTCACCAGCCCACAAGGCATCTCGCCAGCCTGGTGTTGGCCCATGTCTACCAGCATCTCCCAGACTGGGGTGGTTCCTGGGGATGAGATGCTGAAGCACAGTGAGAGAACACTGGAGCCAAGTCCTGGGCTTTCAAAAGACTCATGACCTGCTCAAAAGAGTTGGTGCACAAGGCCAAAAGGTTGGGCAGGGATGTTCTGCGGATCCCATTGGTTTTGGCTGAGGGTATACATGTATCACTCTTCACCTGGTTTTGCATGCACTTGAATTGTGGGTGGGAGATAGAAATGTTGCGAGCTTCCCTAGCTTGCCCTGAGCTGTTTGGGCAGCAAGAGTTACTTAAGAAGTGATAACATAGACATCCAGGAGTGTTAACCACCCAAATACCTATGGATGAGCATGGTGCTGATCCCCAAAGCTCTCCCTGGCTCTTCCAAATCAGCCTCAGTGCTCCTCAGAGAGAAGGTTAGCAACAAAAAGCCCAGTTATTTCCTATGATCAAATTTCAGAGCCCTCCAGACCCCACAGACAGCTCTGCTACGAGCCTCGGATGAGCTCTATTTCTGCAATAACTCTTCCAGAGAGAAAGAATTAGGAGGCTTAACACTTTCAGATGACAGTTGCTGGAGCCGCTGTCAGATAATGGGCACTGACAGCCGGCACAGGAGCCAGGAACGAGCCAGGCTGCCTGATTCAGCCAGCTCCCCCCCCTCCAAAAAAGCTGTGTTTATAAAAACCCACATGAAGGGAACAAATTGCCAGTTAGGCAAAAGTCTTTAAATAAAGCAACATGAGCCTTTCATGTGCAACAGACAAATGATACCCGGTCACAGAGAAGTAATCTAGCAGATAGGGAGGCAGAGAGCAGGGAGTGAGCAAACCCAGTTTCCAGAAGCAAGAAAAGGGACTCACTCTCTGGAAAGGATTAGCTGGATAAAGCCAAACACTTTAAAAAAAAACCCCAAACAAACAAAAAACCCACCCAAAAAAACCTGCATTAGAAACTAAACAGGCATCAAATAGAAATGGGGAAAAAAACCCCACCCCGGACTGTAAGATCCAAGGAGTCACAGTCTGCTCCAGCTCAGAAAGAAAGTGCTGTCAAAAGAATATCCTATGTAAACTTGCCACACACACCAGATCATCAACAGGCATTTATCAAATGAAACGTGCACCAAATGTAACTCTTCTTCCTAATCCCAAGTCAAACAGGCTTTGAGTTTCAGACCCTCAGGAAGAGCTTTCCATATGATCCTCCTCCTTCTCCATTTATGATTAGCCCTTTTTAAATTTCAGCATTTATCTGACAAAACACATTGGGGAGGACTTTCCTTTTATCTACAAAGCCTGCTCTTCCTTAGCTGCTGCCGTCCCACTCTGTAGCCGCTGAACTTGGGAGGAAAAGACTAAACCCAGCATCACTTTCCTGATGGTGGTAATCCCAAGCCCTTGTGTTGTGTGCCAACACCAAAGCAAGCCAGCATTCACAGAAAGGGGTTAGAAATGCTGCCTCTGAGCCAAAAATCTTACTTCTGGGGCTCTGAAATGTGAATAAAACATATGCGTGTGAGGGGTCCCACTGGGAATAGCTGTGTGGCCAGTCTGAGGGGTCCTTCTGGGTTTGGGAGAGAATTTGTGGTGTCGAAACATTTCAGCCAAGGCTGACTCCTGCAAGCAACCACAGAAGCACAGTTTTACCCTTGCTGTCCTCCTCCAGCCTGAGGAATGACCCTCGTTAACCATCAGTTGATATGTTTCAAACGACACATTTGCAAACCCCTGAGCCTGATCAGGGCTCATTCACAGACAGAAAAAGGGAGAACATTTGCTTAATATGCTGCTTTTTGCAAACACCCTGATCGCTCCCAGCTGCATCTCTTTCTGCCCAGCAGCACTCGAGGCAGCAGGAAAGGAAATAACTTCAGCTCCCCAGAGTCTCACCGGCCTAAGCAGTTTCAAGATGCTCCAGGAACCATCCTGCATTGGTTCAAGGGAGCTATACCCATCAGACCCAGCTTCTTTTTTCCACACCAAAACACATCAGCTCAGCAGGATCCCTGAATCCTTCTCTAAGCAGAGCCCCTGACATCACACACGCAAGTACTGTGAGGCTGTGTAAAGCCTCATCCAGATGAGGACGGTTCTTTGATCTCACCCACAGCAGAGAAATCGATTCTACTGATTCCCAGCAGCATCTCCTAAACTTGCCCTATGAAACCAGCTATGGAAAAACTACCAGGGAAGGTCAAAGGAGGAAATTTCACAGAAGAATGATGGAGCTTGGCTCTTGAGTGGTTCAAGCCAACACAGGTCTAGATGTTAAGGCCTGACACATGGCCATGGAGGAACCCCTTTCATGGCAGAAATCAGTAAATCAGCCTCATTTCAGCCTGTGACAAAATACCCATGGAAAAATATAGCTTTGATGTGACATCCAGAAGCTCAGGGTTGGATGAACATTTTATTTACAGCTTTTTATTCAATTCAGCTGCCAGATAAGGTAATAATAAAAATAACGGGCACTCAGAACTTAGAAAACAGCTTTTATCTGAAATCTCAGCACAAGCAATCTGGGTCAGTTGGTGAGATTTCCCCCAGCAAAGTGCACATGGGTCACAGAGGGAGCCTGGCGAATTGAGGACCTGCTGGTGCAAAGTGCTACTCATCTGGGTAGCATCACCCCCTCCTGCCCTGAGAATAGCAGCCCTAAGACCACTGGTAGCTTTGGCCATGCTTTGCAGGCAGGGAAACAAAAGTGCTGTGCTCACAACTGCAAAGAGTGTCAATATTGGGGATGCACTTGAATCCAAACATCCCCTGTCTGCTCCATTCAAAAGTGAGTGATTTACTATTGCTCTGAGTAGAGGCTGCCTCATTTAGCCAGAAGAGCATCTGAGATTCCTCAGTGTGCAATCCTGCACACAAAGGGGCACGGTGGTACTCAGAGGTCCAGGTCACCCTGCACACAACACAGCTTGCTGCTTTGTTTGGGCATCACATTCTCATCACCTCCCCTCCTGGCTTTCCCCATTCACACGGTACTTAAAAACAGCAGAACAGTTTATTGTACAAATAAAACTCAGCTATGGGTCACTTGCAAACTAGTTAGTGTGATTTACACAGCAATTAGCTTCCTGTATTGATTACCAGAAATTCCCACTGAAGGCTTGATCAAGCACGTAAAACAATAATGCTACATGATGCTGTTTCTGCTCCCTCAGAAGTGGACACTTTGGAGCTTCCCAAAGCAGCCCCCTTGGCTGTCATCTTCACTCAGGGATTTCTGTGTTACTGATGAAAACCCTGGATAAGCAGCTTGGCCAGGGCAGCACAGTATATTTTACACAATTACTATTATTATTATTATTATTGTGAGCAGTGCTTTAGCAGAGCTGTTCTCCAATAGCCCATTCATTTTTAATTGAACTAAGAAGAATTTTAAGAGGCATTTATATGAAATAGGAAGCTGAGTGCTTTGTGGTGAAGGTGGCTGAACTTCCCCCAGATCAGCATCACCAAGCCCAGTGTGGCCGGCTGCAGGGGCGGGGTGCAGGGATGCTCACCATGCAGAGATCATTTCTAGGGTGTTTGGCTTTAATTAGTCATCCTGATTTATCTGATCTCCTTCCAGCCCTGGCCTGGCTTGTTCATGGTTATCCAGGCACTCTCTGACTTCACCGATCATCAGGAGAAGCTGAGGAATTCCACCTCCTCAGTGAACACATACTTGGAAAAAAACCCATTACTGTTAATATTTTGTTAATGGTGTTTTTAAGCAGCTTTCCAGAAAGCCAGGCTGAATGTACTCCCAGTGATTCAAATCCCCACCAGCAGTCCCAGTTCAGGTAGGATCCTGCCCCCCTCCCAGCTTATCAGCTGCAGCTGTGGGATTTGGGCGAGATGGGAAGTTTCATTTCCTGCTTCTTGGGCTGCCTGTGGCTGGCCGGCAGCCTTTGGAAGAGGAAAGACATTCTTCTAATTCTTGTTATTAACCCGTTGGTGATCTCTGAGATGTGAGCCAGAACTGCCAGCAAAGCACAGGACACTACAGCTTCCATCAGCCTATCATCACACAGCCAGCACCAGGCTCTCATCTTTCCTAATTTCCTGTATTTATTTTAAAAATTAAAAATAAGGAAGGTGGATCAGAGACTTATTTTAATGCATTTTGTGTTTGACATGTTTCAGGACCTCTGGGATGTCTCAAGTGATGCCTGCCCATGGCACTGCCACCGCAGCCTTTGCTGCTGCCGGCTGTGCTCCCGGTGTGGGTGGGTGCGTGGGGCCCCGCATTGGACCCTGGCAGTTTGGGGTGATGAGTAAAGAAGACATAAACAAATGCTCAAGGTATTTTAAATGGATGCAATGCATTTCTCAAAGCTAAGGAACGCCTCAAAAATAGCTGAGTGATATAGTAACAGTGTCAGAAATGACCAGAGCTGATTTTCTATCTCGCTGGCAGAGAATGGGACAGTTTTTGGCACAGAATAAAGCAAAACATGTCCTGAATTAGTCCTTCCCACAGATATGTCTTCACAGATCCTCCCCACCCAGCCCTAGCACAGCTTCCCTGAGCTCTGCAGGCAACTGCAGCATGAAGCTGCTGAGAAAACGAGCTGAAAACCCTTTTCTCTCCCCACCACAGCGAAACCGCCCCCAAACCCGTAACAAACCCTCACATGGTGAAACGCATGGTTACTACCTGAACGAGGAGCTCCAGCTTCCTGTCGTCAAGGAGGTGCACTTGGCATCTGCGGCCCTCCGTCATCTGTAAGAGAGAAGAGACACGCGTGTCAGGGCTTCCAGCTCAGCACGTGGCTGCCAGCTCCCCTGGCGCTTACATTCACTGCTGTGCTTTTGGGTTTTGTTGTTGGTTTGGTTTTGTTTCTTTTTTTTAAAATTAATCCCCCTTCTTTTGGCATTGGGGAAAGAAAAGGCTGGAAGGAGAGAAAGAAAAGCCACCCCAGAAGCCGTCACAGAGCAGCCTGTGGCGTCTGCCTGGATGCAGCTGCGGGGGGGAGGTGGTTCCTGTGTGAAGAGCGGGGCCGGTGGGACAGTTTGCAACACAGTGGCCCTGACTTTTCATACCTTAGCCTCCAGCTAAACAGCTAACTTGGCTGGTGGAGGAGACATGCAGGCAAGTTTCCCCCAAACCCCTCGACAGCAGTGATTCACCTATCCAGAGAGAGTGTTAAGGTGCTGGAACAGGCTGCCCAGAGAGGTGGTGGATGCCCCATCCCTGGAGGTGTTCAGGGCCAGGTTGGATGGGGCCCTGGGCAACCTTGTGTAGATCCAGGCCTGCAGGTTGGTGTCCCTGCCTGTGGCCTGGGGTTGGGACTCTGTGATAATCTTGGGGTCCCTTCCAACCCAGACCATTCTATGATTCATTCTGTGATCCTGGAGTGGTACAGAGCAAGGCTCCTCCCTGGACTGTGCTGATGGTGCTCCCTGGGGTTGCATCAGCTGCTCTTTTGGGCGTGAATCCCAGAACAGGCTTGTCTTACTTGGGATGTCCTATTTAAGATGTACCACAGGAGCTGTTTGTGATATTGTTATACCAGTCCAAAGGTGTTTCCATACCAGTATAGTATATCACAACTGTAACAAACAGCATCAATGAAACTTATAGAATACTTATATAAGACTTGCCAGGTCCTGTACTTTGGGGTGCTAAGAAATAAATAAGCCAAAGCCTGAGGAAACTCCTCTGAAGCTGGTCAAGCCCTTTCCTGGCCCTCCTTTTGCACAGAGCACCTCAAGCAAGGAGCATCATTGTTTTGCAGAGTTGTGGCTCCCGACTCAGCCCTGCAAAGCCCTTCAGCGCACTCAGGCACAATCCCACTATCTGATAATGGGATATGGACTGCCTAAGCCTCTTTGGCTCCTGGAAATCCCTTCCTCAGCACGACTTAGGCAGCACGCAGCCAGCCCCCCTGGTAGGGACTTGCCCCACAACACACACGCCTGGACCCATGGCAGCATGGACCCAGCTCAGTCCCACAGCACAGCTCAAACCCCCACCTTCCAGCCAAGGCACCTTCTGGAATGCTGCATGGATCCTCAGCTCAGTGTAATGGTATTTCTTGCCATGGTGAGTCCTAAAGCATCACCAGAAGGGAGCAGAGGGCCCACAGGAGCCTGGCAGCGGGGATACTGGGTGCTGGGGATGTGGCTGTGCAGCACCCTGTGCATTTCTGCCCTCACCCATCATCTCTTCCCACTGGCACCAGCTGAGTTGAGCCCCCGACGGATGTAAAGCTGCCTTGCAGTGAGCTGGGAGATGTGGGCTTGCGGGTTAACTGAGGACAGCTTGGTTTTATGCTTTAGCTCTGTGGGTTAAAAATCACTCACTCCTGTGGCGTGATAGGGCTGGATATGCTGGCATCCAGGAGGCAGTGGTGGATGTCCCACCATCAGCTTTGTCTATTCGAGAGCCCAGGCAATGTGTGGCCATTGCCATGGGGTCTGCAACCTTGGCCATCTCCACCAGCATTGCCCTCAGCCTGCCAGTTGCCAGCTCTCAGCACAGAAGCCTGCCAGGCTCTCCTGGGTGCTCCTGTCCAGCTCTGTCCCGCATCTATCCCCCCTTTTCCTGCAGCCAGAATAGACCGAGTCTTACCCTGACCCTGGCCTCTTCCCCATAGCAAAGATTCAGATGTGCTGACAACTCTACCGAGCCTCAAGCTGGCCATGCAAGATACAGAGTTTATTACGAGACAGCTTCAGTCAAAACAAGCTTTTCCCTTCAACTCACCCCAAATTTACAATCCTGGAATGCACAGTCCCATGCACTCCAAGCAGGCTTTACCCCCGCTGTGATTCGCACCAGCACGCCTCTGGGGTATCGCGCATGCTACATAACATCACTTTCCTTCTCATTTTCCATGAGCACAACTGGAACCTTGGCACCACAGCCGAAGAAAGCCTTGTAAAACACAGCTTCTCATAAATGTCAGCCAGTTACTGCCGTGGCAATAAATTGTCTTCTTAAGAGAGTTTCCTCCGGTAAGTGATGATATGCAAAATATGGCTCTTCATATGGTATGTTACTTGGTGAGGGAGATTTTTCTCTATGGCCTCTGTATTGAACAGCTTTTGGCTCAGTTGCCCTGCTCAGGGTAAGAGAGGTGTAAGTCATCTTCATGTGGGTGCAGGGAGATGCAAGCTTTCTCTGCTGGGCTTTCCCAGCTCTGCTCTGGCACATCTCTCGTCCTCTTACTGTCACGAATCTGCTACATCCCCAATATGGTGTCTGTGCACTGATATTCCGCTTTTAATGTGAGTTTGCCCAGGTGGCCAAGAAGGCCAACAGCATCCTGGCTTGCATCAGAAATAGCATGTCCAGTAGGTCCAGGGAAGTGATTGTGCCCCTGTACTCGGCATTGGTGAGGCTGCACCTGGAGTGCTGGGTCCAGTTCTGGGATCCTCACTACAAGAAGGACATGGAGGTCCTGGAGTGAGTCCAGAGAAGGGCAACCAGGCTGGGGAAGGGGCTGGAGAGCAAACCTTACAAGGAATGGCTGAGGGAGCTGGGGATGTTCAGCCTGGAGAAGAGAAGGCTGAGGGGAGACCTTATCACAGCCTACAACTACCTGAAAGGAGGATGTAGAGAGGTGGGTGATGGTCTCTTCAGCCAGGTGACAGGAGATAGGACAAGGGGAAATGGCACTAAGCTGCACCAGGGCAGGTTCAGATTTGATGTCAGGAAAAAGTTCTTCACCAAAAGAGTTGTCAGGATGTGGAACGGGCTGCCCAGGGAGAGGGTTGAGTCACCGTCCCTGGATATGTTTAAAAGACGGGTAGATGAGGTATGGTTTAGCATAGGCCAGGAATGGTTGGACTTGATCTTAAAGGTCTTTTTCCAGCCTCGTGGTTCTGTGATTTACCCAGTGCAAGAGATAAAGCCGTGAGTTTATCATGGTTGGAGCACACAGGCAGGGATGGAACCACAGGGTCGTGCTCTTGTGCTGCGCTCCATCAGTTACACCAAATTTGAAATAATAAATAAATAAAGAATAAAAGAAGGTGAAAGAGGGAAGGTTTGCTGAGATGTTTGACTTTGGCTTTACTATTTTGGCAAAGCGCTTGCCTTCCGTGGGGAGCTTCTTTACCTCTCCATGCTCCTCCACCCAGAGTCTTGGGCCCCCTTAGTGCTCTTACTGCTTAAAGAAACCCCAAATGCAAACAGCTGGCAACGCAAAGTATCTGAATGAAGCAAAGCGCTGAAGAGCAGCTCGTGGTGGTTGACTAATTGCCAATCATTTAATGAGCATCACTTGCAGAAAAGAGCGAGGGAAGAGGAGTGGAGGGAAGGAAAGCACGCTGCTTTCACATCAGCTCATCTCCAGCAGTACTGTCTATCAGCAAAGTGGCTGTCAAAGACCACATTGGTTTTAGTTTGATGACGCAGTGCGTGAGCACACAGCAAGGCATCAACTCTATTTCTTTAGTGCTGCCTTGTTGCTTTGCCTCTCGGTGCCTTGAAGGTTCATGCTACAGGCTTCTCTGCACAAGAGAGAGCAAAGAGCTGCTGCAGGAGCTGGAGAGGATGCACCAGCCACTGCACAGGCTCAGGGGGAGAAAAAGACCCAGTCCTGTCCCCTGCTCCCAGCCTGAGGTAGCAACACAGATGGTGAAGGAGCTTCAGCTTTTATGTTGGCTGTTAGCTTGAAGCTGAGAAGGACCAAAGTGTATGTGGCTGGAGATCAGCCACTGTGTTTCCTTCTGTGGACAGGATGTCCAGCCATGGGCCTTTTCTCTTCCTTTTGAAACAAATGATGCTTTCCAAAAGAAGGTAAGGTAGAAGAGAGACTTCCTACTTGATATAAGATAAAATATGATGGTCCTGCATCCTCCCTCCTCCCTGTTTTATGATTCCACCAGGTGTCTGGAGCCCACACTATGTGCTTCTTTTTCATCCTCAGATCAATACAAACTCTGCTAGTTTGTCAGAGCAAGAAACGGGAACGTTTCAAAGCACAGTGAGAAGGAACTGATTTAGCACAGTCTGTCTGCGTGGAAGATGCTGCTCCTGATGCTTTGCAAGTTGGCCGATCTGCAGTATCTGCTGAACCGCGATGGCTGGGGCTGCGGCCAACTCCAGGAGGACAAGTCAAGGAATGCCTTCTGCTTCCCTGTCTAACCAGAGAAGGGAAATCAACACCAAAGCCCTGGAGATGGAAATGTTGGAGCAGGAGGTCACTGGGCAGCACCAGAGTTTAGATGGAGCATGACTACGAGGAGTGAATCGAGGTTCTCCACTCCTGAGACTCCTACCCAGAGTAGTATGGGGGGAATGGAGAGCTAGGAGGCACAAAGGCATACCTTTCCCTTCATGGTGAGACAAGAAGCAATGGTGGTGCTGAGCTGTTTGCAGAAGGATGCCTGATGTGGCAGGGAAGTATGGGAATTCTTTTCTGATCAAGTCCAGAGTTTCACAGGGAGCTCAGCGAATGATATTTCCTGTACCAACACAGATCCCAGTTTCCTTCTGGAGAGCAAGAGCCCTCCACCTGACTCCAGAAAGTAACAAGTCAAGTGTCTTGTCAAAGTAACGGTCAAGATGCCCTTGAGGCTCAAGGCAGAGAGTACTTCCAGACATTTCAAGTTGAGACAATTCCTAGGTGAGTTCCACGGCTCTGCCTGCTGTTTGCTCAGCCACTTGCACATGGTTTGTCATGCACTTGGAGCCAGGATTCAGTGCTTGGCCCAGAAGAGCTTTCCAACAGCCAAGGATGCTGTATCCCCATCAACACCCCAAATTTCCGATGCTTCTCAAGATGTGTGAAGAGGTAGGACTGTGTTACATGCTCCTGAGTGCTACCAGTTCATCCATATGGCTAGGAGTTGCACATGCTGGGTGTGAACACAGGTCACATGCATTTCATGGGCCAGACTTAGCTCAAACTCAGATGGAAATTATGCATCAAAATACAGAACAGATTTTAATCTTTTTTCCCCAAAACAGCTCAGCACATCACACGTGTCTGAAAATCTGCCACTTTTAGTACCTGCACACGTGGCGTGACCCCAGAGCGCCTGAAGAGCTGAACTCAAGTACTTTAAAAAAGCCCTGTCATGCCTGCATGAGTGTGTAAAGACCAGGGATGATACATCTCTGACACACAAACACAGAGGGTGTTTTTAAGACACGTGAAGATCTGAAGCAGTGTGTTTGTGTGGATGAGGTACTGGGTTAGTGTGCAGGAGAGCTGGTTGTACACAAGGCACGTGGGCTTCCTCTGCTCCCTGAGGATGAGAAAACTGATGCTGACCTCCTGTGTAGGATGCTTTGAGATCCACCAGTGCCAACAAGACCTGGCATAGACGCTTGTTCACTTTAGTCAAGAGATGCTACAGAAGGGAAATCTCTAATGTGGTTACTCATGGGATCTTCTGGGACGTAGCTGTTTTTCTCGAGGAAAAGACATTTTAGTTACCTTTATCACAAGACTTTCTACCTCCTTTGGAGGCTCCTACCCAAATATTTACACAATGGATTTCCTAGGGAAGGCAGGCTGGCGGTTGTTTTGCTCTGCGGCATGAAACGCTCTGGCGACTGCCCTCGTCTCTATTCATCTCTGCTGTAACTCCAAACATTGTCTCAGAGAATCCTATAAACTGTCTGCCACACAGCCTGAAAACCCACGTCGTGCTCAGCTAATCCCTGTACGCCAGTCACTTCCATCACTAAATTATCAGCAACTGCCCACAGAACTCCTCCATCCAACACAAACAGCGGAGGCGATGGGAGGAAACAGCTCCAAAGGGAACCTTTCCCTTTCAAAAATGAAAAAAAAGCCTCCTGGTGAAAGCACCGTCACACTAAATAACTCAAAGGCACCAAATGCAAATGCTATTTACAATGGCAGTTCTATAAATATCCGCGGCACGTTTCATTAGATGGTGACTGCAGAAATAAAGAGGAATACGGCTTATTCTTCCATGACTCAAATCAGAAATTCTAATCGGAGGCAGAATATTTCCTAAACGCTGGCTGCCTGTACAGGAGGCAATTACTGCTCTGAATACACAAAACTCTGTGTCGCTTTGCCCGCCGCTTGGACAGAGCTGCTGAAAGGAGACAGCGAGAGATGACAGCCCGCTGATTACAGTAAACTGTTAGATTAAACATCCTGCTCCCACTTGACCACTTCTCACTGCCTCCTCATCCCAGCACCCCTTAAGCCTGTAGGGAGAGGGAGGGAGAGAGGGAAAATGTAGTGCGTTTTCCGTGTCAGTCTGCACAGTTCATTTTGTGGATGTGGCAGCACTTTGCTCTGCTGAATCAGGCCTGGCCTTGTGAACGGCTGTCCCTCGCACTGACCAGCACTGTCTCCTCACTTGCCTGCACCCGTATGTCATCTCCAGTTCCACACTTACACTTCAAGATCCTGGAGGAATGGCCTATCATTCTTTTTTATGTCACGCGTTCGCAGAGCATCCTGCCCAGTCGCTGGTCTGCATCAGCACCTGGTAAGTAATGCTGATGGCGACCGAGGATGGCTGCGAAGAGCTGACCCACATGGCTGATTCTTGCATGGTCACCTGGGGACAGGGGACACAGCCACAGCTGGCTCTGGGTGGTGGGAAGGGGAGCAGCGCTGGCTAGATGGCTGGGGAGCAGGCAAAGCTCTGCCCAGAGCAGCCTGCCCTCAGGGTTTGCTCGTTTTTGCAGTCTTTTTTTGTGACTGGGTGAAAGCAAGCCCTGAAGAAGGGGAACAAGATGACCAGTGGTCCAGTCTGGTTCATTTATCCCAGCCACGGGGTTGCATGCTGCCCTGTTCATCACTGTGGTCTGCAGCGTTGCTCATGCCATCTTGCTGTCCAGGTCCGAAGCCCTCATGCACGTTCACTTCCCTGCTCTTCCTCTGCACTAGAACAGACCATATCCAAGCAAGCTGGCTTCCACCTGAGCCACGGTGCCTCAAAGCCCTGAGGATGGGGAGCCAGTCAGTAGGAACCATGGTTTCTGAATACAGTCCTCAATTCCCACTATTTATTTCCATGAATCTTTCCTGATGAAGTAGTGTAAAGTCTGGATTGTAATGAACTTTCCAAGAGAGAGAAAACTGTTTTGAACTGGGCATGTGGCTCCCAGCAAAGGAAGCACAGGTCCGTGTAGCCTGCCTGGCCTGTAAGGCTCAGTGGCATGGGGCATACTGTGGGCTGAGCTCTCTGAAATAATCCCATAGAGAAGCACAAATGTTTCTCACTAGGCTGTGTAGGAACCCTTTAGACTACACTTCTTTCTGCCACTCAAATTCGTTGATGTGATGACTTTTAAAATTTTAATTGAAAAGGCTATTTGGCACTCCAGAGCGGGAAGGTAATTTGTAACCCAGTTGGGTTTTTATCCTAGGAAGGGCATCCCATCTTTTAGCAATACTTCCGTAGGGAAACTAAGGTATTCAAGGAAACGGGAACATCCTTTTCAGGAAGGGAACTTGTTAACAAATGGAGATTTGGAGCCAAAACCATGGGCCCAGGAAAGACCCTGCAGATGTGGATAGTGGCGCTGTGAAGTCACTGATGGCGGATTCATAACCAGACACCAGCTTCCAATGCAGCGTGAGTTTCCTTGTGACGGAAGTGCTCTGGGGCTCTATGAAATACGTGCAGTCTGTAGCTGGATTGAACAGCCAGAAAATATATGCTGACCATGATGCAGCATCTCCCACAGGTTTAGTAGGACCAGAGGAGTGTATGACATGCCAGGCCTTTGTTTTTTCCTGTGAGTTTCTTTATCCCGCCCCTGGAAAAATCAATGTCCTTGCCCATGGATTAGGGAATGGAGATGAAATTGCTGAAACCATGGTTACAGATAGAGCTCTTAAAACACTCTCCTGTCCTGCAGGAAGGGAGTGGTGCTGTGTCCTGGAGAAGCTTGACATTACCCATTGCATGGAGGATCTGCACAGGGGATGTGCAGGGGTGTTTCATTAAGTGTTGCATTCGTTTCTGCAAACACTCATTTGCCAGAAGGAGGGAAGAAAAAAACCAACCCAGCATCAGTAATTAGAAAGCAAGAGTCCTCCTCGAGACAGGAGGTGTGACGGTGTCGGCCGCAGTGCCGCCCCGGTCAAAGCCCGCCACGAAAGGCGCAGCCCAGCCATTGTGTGGATGGATGGGGAGCGACTGGGGAAAAATTAAGGCGAGCTAAAGGCTGGGTGACCTGGAGACTTCCCTGTTTTGTCTTGAGAGCTGACAAAAGAGTTCCTGGCCTGCCCGGGGGCTCCTCGCTTCCTCCACACCGCGCTTTCCAGCCTCGCGCAGGCTCCCGCATCACCGGGGGACATCTGCACAGGTTATTTCTCATGCTTCCTCTAAACAAGTGCTCAGCAAAAACACTCTGATTCAGCAAAGCACGTAGCTGTGTCCATAAATCCCTTTTATTTCAGTGTGACATAAGCAAGTGTTTAAGTGGCTTACTGTATCAGGGCTGAAATGAAAAACCGTCTCCTACGGTCCTTAAGTCCATTTACAACATCAAGCGGCAACTCTCAGGCGAACTTTAAAGCCGGGAACGCTGCGTCTTAACCTCAAAACACTTGGTGCTTGAGCCATGTAGTTAGAATTAAATTTAATTCTGATGCTGCGTTTTAAACCAAGCAGGGTATTACGCAGCAGACGCCTAAATCACCGCTCTGAGAGCGGCCGGCCTCGGAGGTCTGATTTCAGTTATATCCTGAGATAAGAAAGTCCTTTCCTGGACAGGCCGGTTTCCTCGCTGGGATGGAGGTTTGTGCCGGTTTGTGTCACGTATTGTTTTCTTTCTTAAAAATAATACAGATCTCAATCTTTTCAAATACAAAGGGAAGCAGAATATCTTGAGCCCTCCCTGCCTTCTGGTGTTGATGCAAGAGAGGAGGGCAATCCCAGTGCGTACTCTTCCCTATCTTTTGACTCTTTTGCCCTCATAACTATTTCCATTCCCTTTCCTGGCTCATTAAAAAACCCCAAATAAACAGTTGCCAGCTTGAAAACCTATCAGCATCAATATCCCTGCTATTTACAAGGCAGGAGTGAAGCGTATGACAGCTTTGAGATGGTTGGTCAGAGCATCCTCTGAGCTCTGGAGCTGAAGCTGACCGCAGGGAGGTGGCACAGTTTTCTGTACTATTTATTATTTTTAGTCTGGAGGATTCACCAGCCACAGATGTCTTAAATCTTAACAGATTTGCAAGTCCTGCAGCCAGGAAAAATGTTTCATGATAAACCTTGACTCAGCTGGTCAGTTGTGCAGGTGGTTCAATGTGGACACCTGCTTCAGGCTAAGGTTTTTAGGTCAAGAACATGCCAGAGCTGGTAAAAACTTGCTTCAAACTGGAATCCTGTAGCTATTCTCCTCCACTTTTACCTGGGAAATAGCTAACCTCTATGTCTGAAGACAAAACAAGGGGCAATGGCTTCAAGCTGGAAGTTTCTCACCAATATGCGGAAGAATTTCTTCACAGTGAGGGTGACAGAGCCCTGGGACAGGCTGCCCAGGGGGGTGTGGAGTCTCCTTCTCTGGAGATACTCAAGACCCATCTGGGTGCCTCCCTGTGGGACCTGTCCTAGGGAGTCTGCTTTGGCAGGGGGGTTGGATTTGATCTATGGAGGTCCCTTCCAACTCCTATGATTCTGGGATTCTGTGAAGCCTCTGTTGGTCCTACAGTCTTTCTGCAAGTTCCTGTTCTGGCAGCAACTCGGTGACGGGTACAGGCTGCGTGGGGAACAAAGGATAAATAAATAATCATGCAAGAGAGGTGGCCCAGCTGCTTCTCCTCCCACCAGCTCAGGGATCTTCCCTGTGTTTGTGCAGATGAGTTTTAAATGAGTTGGCAGTGGGATTTCCATCCTCTCCTCCCAGACTTTCTTCTGCAGCCTCACAGACCTGGAAGGTCAGCTCCTGCCTGGAGCTGACTGCAAACCATGGGGACAGCGATGCTGAACCGTTGGGGTTCCCCATGGAGCAGGCACCCTTCACACTAAGCATTAAGGAGCACATTTAGGTGAGGTCAAACCACTTGGTCCATGTCAAACAATGGCAACCAGAGGGTCACATCCTATGGGAAGAGGAAGGGGAGCGGCTAGGGCAGCCTACAGCCTCATCCCACCTAAAGGACCCTAGGACCATTCATCCATACTATGCTATTCATCTGTATGCCACAGTAATGCCCAAAGGCTGCAAAGTGCTGCTGTCACCCCAAAAACATAGCAAACACAATCCCTTTGTACCTCTGTTAGTAAGACAACAGGTAGACAAGCTTTCTTGCTGCAGACCTCTCAGATAACACCGAAAATATCTCGCCCTGTGTGTAAACTTCTCTTTAGCTAGCTCAGCTGAGCACAACTGCGTGAAGAACATCTTTACTGTGTGAGCTTTTCTTTTTATTTTTCCCCAGGGTGATCTCATTTTCTAGATACTAATCACTTTAAGGCACATTCTGTAGTTTCATCCCATGTTTGCAGATTTTAAACAAGGGCCACGATCCATCATTTGGGTTGCAAGTCCCTAACGCAGCTCAAAGAAATAAATATTAATGGCAAAAGTAGAATGGGATGCTCAGAGGGAAAGAGGATGAAGGATCTTTGGTGTCTTTGCACAAGGACAAGCAGCGTGGCCCTGGCACAAGTGCTTCATCAGCCTTTGAGCACAGACATGCTTCAAGAAAACCAAGACATGTCCTGAGAGGGTCTCGCTTCCTCTGGAAGAGCTCCATAGTTGCTCTGTTTGCTATGCACGAAGGACACACCGTGGTCTAAGGGAAAAGGATCTAAATCATCTGCTAAGGCAATCCTTTACCAACAATGGGCTCTGCAGCCTTTTATAAGTCATATCAACCTCTCTGCAGGAACTCCTGATCACCTTCTGGTTCATCCTGACTAGGTACTGCAACAAGCACCATGAGTCATCCTGATAACGACCATGTGGCACCAAAGTATATAGCAATAGATTATTACTATTTTTTTTCTCCAAGACTTAGGATGTCTGTTAATCTCTCCTCGTCTGACTCTTAATTCCTTATAAACATACATTGAAATGTAATTTTTGGTACCCTTTCACACTTCAAACCTGTGTTTTCAGCAAACTGTTTCAGATACCACTCAGTTTACCGTGCAGGCAGGGTGGTAATTACATGAGAGCATCCATGTCTTTGGGGAAAACATTTGCAGGAGGTTTGGTTTACTTATAGAGGAGGAACGGGACGATTTATTTGCTACTGAAACCAATGTGATTTGCTGGAGAAAAAAAATCAATGGAGGTTCATAAGAAGGTGACCAAAGTGACCCAAGGCAGTGAAACCAGTCGCATGTGTGAAATATTTTTGAAGGCCAAATTAAGATTTAAGGCTCAAAGTGTCCTTTTAGTGCTCGTTGAGTGTTTTGTACCTACCGTATCAGTAAGTGTTCAGAGGTGTGAGCGGCGATCGCCCGGATCAATGGAGCCAAGGCTCTGGGCAGTGCATCACTCAGATATTCTGTAAGGCAGCAGGTCAATAGCTGGCACTGAGCAGCGTTATGTATAACATCTAACAGAGAACACAGTCACAGAAGCCATTCCAGATATGGGGAAAAGGTAAAATATTAATCAGTACACAGAAGTGTTTGGGTTTGGTTTTTTTTCCTTCTTGCTTTGAATGACACTCTAAGAACTGACATGCTTCCAGTGGAAAAATATGTCAGCGGGTTGTTTCCAGCCACCGCTAATCAGTGGGTTTGACATAGATTTGATGACAAGAGCCAGGTTTGTGGCTGGTGCCCAGGCTGGGCAGCCGCCAGCAGTTCTGCTGGAGCTGCAGCAGCTGAGGAGGTGGATGCTGGGTGGACATCATCCCCCTGAGAGGGTTTCACAGGAAGGACAGGATGAGATGTAGAGCGCATTCAAATGACAAGCGGCTGACTCATCCTGAGAGATGCAGGTGCTTTCAGAAACAAACCCTCATTGAAAAAGTCTGGTGTGACCATTTCTGTTCCTGCCTGGTTCAGGAGTGCACCCCGTGCTGAGCAAGGCAGAGCTGGGGCTGCAGGACTGGGATGTGAGGAGCATGAAGAGGTCCTTCCTGCCTTCCCTTGTCCTGAAAGCTCCTGGTGCTGAGCACCTGCATGTCTGGTGAGGGCTAGAGCTAAGACTAGCCCCACTCCAGTCTCAGTCAGGGAAAAATGCCTCCAGGACACATAACCGGAGCTTTAATACTCCCAGTTTGTTTTCTGGGACATGCCAGGGTTTTGCATCACCTGCACTGGGGATGCTTTGCCTGTTAGTGCAGGGAGATCAGATCCTCTCTCTATCAGACACCTCACAGCATAGTGAGTATGGACATAGAATCATAGGATTGTCTTGGTTGGAAGGAATCTTTCAGATCATCAACCTAACCTGTCAAAACCACCACTAAACCACGTCCCTCAGCACTGCATCTACCAGTCTTTTAAATACCTCCAGGGAAGGTGACTCCACCACTTCCCTGGGCAGCCTGTTCCAACACCTGACAGCTCTCTCCCGGTGAAGAAACGTTCCCTGAATCCAACCTAACCTCCTAACATCCAGTAACCTCGGCACAGGAGGAAGCTGGAGTAAACACGTGAGCCTTTGTACCACATGCCTCTGCCATTTAAAAGCCAGGCAAATATGTTCCCTTCTGGAAGACACAGCAGCTCTTGATCAACGTGCAGAATTGATGCAGAGGAGTTAAGGATTGGAAGCAAAGAGGGATCAGTCTGATGCAATGTCTGCAAACTCAGTGGCTAGATCCAATACTCCTGATGCTCCCAGGATTTGATACCCATTTTGGAACAGCCTTCTGCCACGCATGCAGTCACCTGTGCCTGCAAGATAGGACTGAGAAAGCGAGGACACGGCCCAGCATTTCACATTTGCAGATTCCCCCAAAATCACAGAGCTTTTCAGAAAGCATCTTCCATGGTGCAACACCAAGGCAAAGAAGACTCACTGCTTCTCTCCAGCTCTTCTTAGGCTTGGTGATGCACAAGCCCCCTTCAGCCCCCCTGACAGTGTCACACCTTCCGCAGCACAAGCCCTGCTGACCACTTCAGTGGCTGCATCACTCCCCCAAGCAGGGCTGCAAAGCATCCCAGGGAGCCCAGACCACTGGAGACAGTGCCTTTATTTTTTGGAGTTTTCTGGTCTTTCCAGTTCAGAATTGCAGATGGCTGAGGGAGTTACCTTCCAGATTTATTTTCTGGCATGTTTCCACACTGGGGTGTGTGTCCGAGCACAAAGCAAGCACTGATTATACAACCCTTAAATCATCTGTGTCCCCCTGTGTGCCCCATTTTCCCGGGAAATGAGAGTGTCTGGTGGTACACAAGCACACACATGGCAGCCACGTGTTGAGATGATGGTCATCTTCACAAAACCCTGACTGGTGATAGCCAGGAGAGACACTACCTGTGCAGAGCAAGGGCAAAACTGAGTTTTAAAGGTGCAAAGGGCAAAATTCATTCTCCCCTCTCTCAAGCAGGCACCAAGGTTCAGCTTCAGATTTTGTACTGAGTTTCCCACCTGCTCTCTTGGTGCAGCAGCTTTCCACCCCTGGCTTGTCCTGCACAAACCCAATGTGAAAGCAGCAGGGTCGGCCAGTGGCTGCTCTGCTATCTGCAAAGCAATTCCAGGTGCAAAATGCTTCATCTCAGATAGGTGGGATGCCAACAGCACTTCCAGTGTGTGTGGCACAGTCAGGCCACCCAAACAAGGGTGGATTTATTTTGGTTGGGAGATCTAAACACAGAACCTGAGCCTTGCAGGTTGGCAAGGCCAACGGCTGTTGTCAAAATGTTGTGTGTTACACATGGGGGTGTACACACAAGGGATTCCTGCAGCTAAAACTGGGAATATCAATGGCTTGTTAGTTTGCAGCTTTCTGTGAGATTTTCAGTGGACCCTTTCACAGTGAATTCAAGTAAAAAGGGTGAACTTGCCTCCCTTTTTTCTTCCCTCAAGGACTTTTCCCAAAGATTACTACACTAGGTCACACCACATCCCTCCAGTGCAGACAGTGGGTGAAAAGGGTGTTTTGTTACCCACTAGTGTGATCTGTTCCCAAGGGTGGAACATGGACACTCTTTAACACCACGTGCAAACATCACACAGCAGCTCAAGACAAGAGCAGAAGGACAGTGTTTTTGCCTGGAAAGGAACCAGAGGGGGTTGTAAGTGAGAACATCATTCATGGCAGTGGAAGTGAGATGGACCCCGCTCCTCTGGTGTCCTTTGTGCTTTAAGGCTGGACAAGTCCCACCCCATGGAGATGCACCCAGGGTATCTGGCACCATGCACAGGGCCACGAAGTGTAATGCAGACACAAAGCAGGGGCTCAGGAGGAGGAGGTACACTAGGTTCTTCTACTTAGTTTGACAGGCAGCATACTGCAGCAAGACATAGGCAAGGAATAAACCTTCAGGTTTCCATCAACCTGCAAGTAGGTGGAATGCAAAGGTGACTTGGAGCCAAGGGAGGCAGGATCAAACCCTACATGTTTGCGATTCATCAACGTAAAAGTGATCCCAGAAGCCAGATGTCTGGCCAGGGCATCTTCTCCTTGTCAGGTCAGAGATAAAACCAGCCAAAGCCTTTTTCGGTCCTTAATGGGATTCATCTCCACAGCAGAAGATGGGGCTTCAACTCATTGCGCTGCCTTGGAAAATCATTCGTGGCTCTCTAGGAAAGGGGACATGCTGAGATTTACAGGAGGGTTGGGAATTAAGTTGTTAAAAGTCTGGGAGAAGGAGAACTATCAGGGGATGTTGTCCCAAGGATGTGGCTCCCAAGGCCATGCTGGGCAATCCACTGCTGGTTTAGGGAGCTGTATGGCCTGGGAGAGGTTGGGAAAGACTGGGATTTGGAGCTGGAGGAGGCTTGAAAGCAATTCAACTGCAGCTTAACCTTGTCAGACCTTGCTGCTTGCTGGGCTGCTGTGCTCTGCTTGCACTGAGGCTGCAGGGCAATCCGCACCTCCAGCTGCTGGAAGGAGCGAGCCAGCAAGGATGACTGGAGATTGGCCTTGCCAAGTGACCTTGGGATCCAGCTGTGCACCCAAGCACACCCCATCCTGCAATGGAGCATGGGGACCCTAGGATGCCACTGTCACCTGCTCTTACAGCTCACCCCACAGCACTGCCTCCCTGCAGCTCCCTGAGAGATGGGGCATCTGTGGGATGGCTCCCAGCTGGATGGAAATTTTGGGTGCAGCTCGGAGGCATGGGAGTACTGACTGCTGCAAATCTTGAGTATTTTGAATGAGAGACCCAGGGTCCCTGTGAGCTGAACACAAGTGTGGCTCCATGCCCAACAGCAGCCTTTACTTGTCCCAGCAATCTAGCCTGTCCCTGCTTAGCTCACAAGAAGGGAGTCACACCATGACTGCATCTTCAAGGGACTAAGACGCAACCCCAAATTTGGCTGGTCATGGATTGACACTCCTATTAATACCTTCCCTGTGTGTCCCACACCTCTCTCAATACGTAACCCTTCATTCTCCTTCACAGCACTACTAGATTGGGACTTGAGACTTCAGTCCCTCCCCAACCCCTTTCAAATTCTGCCTAATACAGCCTTTTCTCCCTTATCCACACCACGAAGTTTCATTTTGCCTTTGCTCTCTGTTAAGCAGCACTCAAACCTTCTGCTGTTGTTCACACACCAAGCAATGGTAGCAACAAAGGGGATATGTACAACTGTAAATACCTGTAAGAACTCAGACTAGACTCCATGACTTGGGAAAGTCTTTCCCAGTCTTTTGTCCTTACAAACAATACCCAGGACACCAACCAAAGCTCTTGACTTGGCTGAACAATTCCACAAGATCTCTACAGAAGATGCTCTCTGTGCTGCATGATGCTGCATTGCTGTATGGCTCAATGCTGTGCCCAGAGGCATCACCAAACATCGACCCACATTTTTAACGTGATAACCAGTTCAGATGCATGGCAATGGGACCACAAGAAACCACCTACCAGGAGAAATGAGGAGCTTGCCCCAAAGGTTTGTGAGTGGCTCACTACTCAATCTGTGTTCAAATAATGGCAGACATCCCATATTTCAAGCCTGGGCGTTTAAAATGAAAAAAAAAATGACCTAAGAATTAAATGTTTACTTTACACGTGCATAAATGCATGTGCTATGGCCCACTGGTGCACTTATCCTTGCTGTGGGAACTGATTTGGATGGGGCAGTGCAAAGGATGACTCCTTCAGCCTGTTTGGTCTTCAGAGAGACATGGCCAACTCTTAATGATCAGCAGCACGAGGTGGTGCTGAGATGAAGACCCTTCAGAATACTCCCTCTCATTACAAGAAGCACTACAACCTCAGCTCACCTCTGCTTCTATCACAGTCCCCCTTGCTCAGCATCACAGTGGGGCTGTGGAAACCACTCCACGGGCAGCTCTCCCTCCAGGAGTACATGGCACATCCCCGCCTGACATCAGTACTTAAAACCACCTTAAAAATGCTAGCATTTGGAAGAGGACAAGCTACCAGTAACTTGTGCCAGGAAGGTCTAGACAAGCAGTTCTGAGCCACCAAGCCGAGCCGGTGCACTGTCACCCAGGCAGGGTTAGCATCGAGGGCTCAAGCAGCTACACAGGCAGCAGCCCTCCTGCAGGGCCCTCTGCCATCACTGTGAGGAGGAAGGGGTTCAATCCGATAGTTTTAGCTCTCCTGAGATCTCTCTGGTGCCTGGCAGGCAACGCTGGGCTGGGAAAATGGCACAGACACCCATGCCGGTGACGACCCCCTCTGTGCAGGGACCAGCGATGCTCATCAGACCCCAGGGTGCCAATCTCAAAGGGACCCAGGCCTGAGACACCCCAACATCCAGCTGGCACTGGCCAGAGCTGGGATTCAGCCTCTCTCTGTACCTGAGGCACTGGGAAAGCCCAGTTCAGCCGTGCCCATGAAGTGCAGCGCGCAGGCGGAGGCACCACACCCCCTTCCAGCCGGAAAGGGTGAGCAGTGCTGGGGTTTTTGTTCAGGACAATCTTTTAAAATCCCAAACCCACCCGACAAGACGAGAGTTCAGCTTTCCCTGTGACCTGGCTTGCCTGGGAGAGGGGATTTGCTAGCTCACTCTTGCATCTGTCCGTGTTGTATTGCTAAACCGCTGCCAGGGCTATTATTAGAAACAATTGTCTCTCCTGGAAATTTTATCTAGAAGCTTGAAACAACTTTTCTCATGCCCTCCCTTGCTGCAAGCAGGCTAACAATGTGGCCGAGAAACCCTCCTTACGTGGAGCACGTCTGCAAGGCATGCAGATACACCCAGACAGGCACAGCTTGGAAATAGAGCTATTCCCTTCTCTTTGTAGCCCTGGATCTGTAGGAACTTTTCTACCCCCCGATTTAGGAAGAGGTGCAGAAGGGAAAGGCGAAACAAGGGGGGGGAGGGGGGGGGTGTGCTCTACCCTTCGCGAAGCCCCCCCAGCTCTGCATTAAACTTGCTGCAGCCATTTGGAAAGCGAAGGAGCAGTCCATCTTAGCAGTCAGTGGGGACAGGCATCCAGATTGCGAGGGGTGGGGGGTGGAAGAAATCACAGCACCAGCTCCTCTCCCCCACACCCTCTCCTTCCCTTCAGTGCGAAAAAAACCCAGCCACCGAGCTCTTCTCCCTCACTCGCCCACCAAATTCAGGATTGGGAGGGGGCGGTTAATTGTTTGGGGAAGGACAGGGAAAGCAGATGCTGGCCACATTTCCCTCTGTTTGAAATAAATGGAGGGAGGGGGGCGTGGAGCAGCCCGCACACTGCGGCTGGGCTTTCCCCGCGGGGCCGGGGCTAGAAGGGGAGTCCCGGCCCGCCTCGCCTCCCCTCCGCAGACAAAGACCCCGTTACCTTCTCCTGCTCCCTCGGCGGCTCCGGCGGCCCCTCAGCTCCGAGCCCGGGGCGAGAGCATCCCCGCTGCACCAGCGTCGGCAGGCCGCGGCTCTACCGCACCGCATCCATCGCCCGCGTCTCGGCGGTTGGGATGCGCGGGGCCGGCGCGGCCCTTCCCCTCCGCTCCCCTCCGCTCCCGGCGGGCTCCCCGGGCGGTCCTAGGGCGGTCCCATGCTCCGTGCCGGGATGCCGTAACCCTCCTTCCCCCCTTCTTCTTCCCTTTCCCCGCCTGCCGGCCCCCGGCGCCTGGCTCCTGCGCGGCCGCTGCCGCGCTGCGAGGCTGCGAGGCTGGAGCCGGGGAGGGAGGAGGAGGAGTAGGAGGGGGGGAGGAAGGAGGAGGAAGGAGGGAGGAGGGTAGCGAGCAGCAGTTGGCGCTGGGTCATGTGAAACAGATGAACCCGGCTCGGGCCTGCCAACATCTGGGCTTCCCCTGGTCTCTGGGAGCGGGATGAAGGGATGGAAGGACGAAGGGTGCGGGGATGGGGGCATTATTCTCGCACCCCCTCCCCCCGATCCACACGTGCACACCTTGGAATGGTAACGGAGAGGAGCGAGAGCCTGCTCCCGGGAGGCATCCCGATTTCCACAGCTGGGAGAGGTGTGCAACCTGTGATGGGGCAACAGTGCACCCACCATCAGAGGATGCTGCCTGGGAGTAAAGCAGGCAGCACTGGCTGCAGCCACGGTGCAAGAGTATCACTATTAAATCAGTATCAGTGAATCACTATCATTATTACATCAAGAGTATCGCTATTAAATAATCAGATCAGCCAAGATCCACGTGTGTGAGCCTCCAAAAAGTGCTGATTTTTTGGTTTAAATGAATACAGTATGAAGCACCCACACTACAACGGCTGCGGTTAGAGCTCCGACTGGCTGCCACTGTTTTGCCTCCCTCTCAGCGTGTTCTTTCTGGGACTGGGCTTCTTCCCACCAGGTAGAACCCTGGGGTTGCCGTTGTGCCATGCTCCAGTACAGGCTGAGCAGGAAAAGGTCTGCTTTGGGAGAGGAGGTGTGGACTTAAAGCCAAGACTGCTAGCACTGAGATGCCACGAGTCTTGATGTCCTCTCCTCTGCAATGGGCTCGATAGGGCAGTGGGCTGCAGAGTGCTTTTGGGTGCAACAGGCAAAAATTAGAGCATGAATACCATTCCCTCTCCTATCTTTAAGGGCACAGGTATTATGAAGATGAAGCTGTGTATGCAGCCAGAAGCAGGCTCACCTAGTCCAGCTCATTCCACCCAAAGGGGAAGCTTTGATTAAGGGGAAGAAGCTAGAGGCAGTCCTGGCCTCTGGCTGCTGAGGGTTAAAAGCTGACTGACAGATGTCATGCCACAGAAACAGTCTGGGGTAGAAATGGATGGGGAATCCCCTGGTTTCCCAGGTGCAACAGCTCAGTGCAGCCTTTGACCCACACCATGCAGGGAGAGAGGCTGGATCATCATACTTGTGAAAACACAAGCTGCATCCTTCTCAGATCTCTTTCCTATCCTTCTAGGACCATACGCACAACACTCCCTTAGAAGGAAGTTTAATGTGATTTGGTACCAAAGCTTAAAATCTCCTGCAAAGGTGGGAGATATTCCTGCTTCATTTCCTTAACCCTCTAATTTGTGATGTAACCTTTGTAATAACAACAGATCACTGGTCTGAGTGAAGGTAACATCCTCTAGGTATCTGATGGAGCATAGAAATGGGAACCATTCCTTACAGCATGGAAAGACAGTGGAGCATTGTCCCTGCCAAGAGTTGATTATTAAAGCTCAACCACAGAGAGTTGTTTTCCCCCAGAAACAGACAAGGAATTTGCTCCAGATCTTCTCACCAGTTCACTGCACACCTCTTGACTAGGAAAACCCTGGCAAGATCTGGACTGGTAGCAGGGTGGTACCCTGGGATACAAGGGCAGCAGGGTGGAGCACAGGGGCTGCAGGGGAGTATAGATCAACATTTGCAGACTCTCTGGGGTCTGTACATGTAGATCAACAGAAGCTCTTAGAGTGGCTGCAGACCTCAACAATAAGAAAACCTATCCAGTGTGGAAGAGAGGGGAAACCTCCAAGGGGAAGACCATGTTTGTAGGATCCATATCCTTCCTTCCAGCCTTGACCCTTTCAGGTAAATCAGTGAGCTGGGGCTGCGGAGGGACTTAAAGGGCCTCCTGGATGAAGAGCAGCTGTTGTCTGTGGTTACATGGCATCTCCTGCAAAGCTCTGCAGCCCCAGTTACCTTGAAGTGCTCTGGTGATGTTGGGCAGAGCTCCCAGCTGCCTTTCACAGATGGACAAATGCATGTGGGTGCAGACTGGTGCCCAGGGCTCTTTGGTGTGTGGGAAATGGAGGGTGTGGGAAACTGGGGGTCACCACACCATGTGGTAGGAGCACACTCCTGTGCATTCAGCCTGGTGTGTCCATACCTGGGACAGCTTCAGGTGGTTGCTTAGATGCTGGTAGCTATGAGGCCACCAAGGCTGATACCACAAGGAGGACACAGCAGCCTGATAAAGCATGGTAATTTGCTCAGGGCTCACCACTGGCTCAGCAAAACAGGTGCTGAAGCTCCCACCAGCTCGGTTAAAGCCTGAGGAAGATCTCTGCATTGCAATGCAGAGGTAATGCCTTGTGCCACCCAGGATTTGTTCTCAGCTTCTTCCTTTCCCAGATACACACACCGTAATTCAGATTTCCTCAACAGCATCCTTTCAGGAAAAAAACAAAAGGCATTTGCCTGATGCACGTCCCTCTCTAAATTTCCCAATTATAATTCAGGAGCGGGAGCAAGGGTCCTTTCCTTCAAGGAGCTTCTGTAACTTCATAAGGTCTCTAGAACTGTCAATATCCAAACAGTATGGCCTGGTAACAAACAGTCTGGAGGCAGCAGAGCCACTGTCATTGCAGTGATTAGAAGCAGGCGATAGCTGTATTTCATCCAGGCTGGTTCGTATCACGATGACTTCCAAAGAGAGAACAGTAACCCAAATATTTAACTTTGACATGCACTGAGGGAAGCCTCCAGCAACCAGGTGCCTCTGTGCCAAAATAACAACCCGCTGGTTCCTTTTTGTTGGCTCCTGATAACAAAGCAGGGAAGAAACACCGCGGCCTTGTGACAGGGAACGATTGCTGACGATTCGTTTCCACTCTCGTTAGCAAATATTAAAGTATCAAAACACTTTGCAGGGAAGGTGGTGATAAGACCACGGGTGCCATCAAAATGTGTGAGCTGTTACATGAACCTTTCTCGTATTTTCAGGAAATCTTAATGAGCATTGCCCATCCCAGAACTGCATTAATTAGCACGAACGGGCTGGAGAGGATGTTCGTGTCATGAAGTAATATTCACACTCGCACAACAATTTGCATCCGTAAGTGGTGCAGTGCTTTACAGAAGGCAATGTCATTCCTCTATATGGTACATCTGAAACCCATGGAAGGTGAAGGAAATGCTTTCGAAGAATATTTAGGGTTTGCTGAAGGTATCTAACTGCCTACCTCCCTGTGGGAGGTGTTTATGGGCCTAAATCCCATTGATCGCACAACTCAACTCAGAATATTCAAGTGGTAGCAAAATATTAAAAAGCCTCAGAACTTTAAAAGCAGCATGGCTCTAAGTAACTTGGAAACTGAAACTCACTTGCAGAGGTGGTGTAATCTCTTAGGCAATCTCTCTGTCAATCAATGCCCTGACTTATTCTAACCACGACACACAGCAAATGAAGCATCAGGTTAGCCTATGGTTTAATTTGTGAGTATAGCTCTGTCTTGCCTGCTCATGGGTGTCTAGGCTGGCTGGAGTGTACTCATCTCTGTTTAGCTCAGACAATCTTTATCCTCCAAGCAACAAATATGCCTCAATGCTGGGAAGTAGAAAAGGAACTGATATGACCCACTGGTCACCCAAGCTGCCAGTCTGCTCTTAGCTGCTTCAGGAACAAAGGCCAGCAAAAAAAGATGAAAGGTTGTGTGCATCATTACCAAACCTGTCCCTATCACCTCTGTAACAGGTTGTGACGAACCATGAAGATGATTAGAGGGCTGGAGCATCTCCCCTGTGAGGATAGGCTGAGTAAGTTGGAACTCTTCAGCCTTGAGAAGAGAAGACTAAGGGGGGACCTAATTAAAGTCTATAATTATCTGAAGCAGGGGATGCAGGGGGAATCAGCCAGCCCCTTTTCAATGGTCTGTGTGGATAGGACAAGGGGCAATGGCTGCAAATTGGAGCACAGGAAGTTCCGCACCAACATGCGGAAGAACTTTTCCACAGTGAGGGTGACAGAGCCCTGGGACAGGCTGCCCAGGGAGGTGGTGGAGTCTCCTTCTCTAGAGATATTCAAGACTCGTCTGGACGCCTATCTGAGTGATATGTCCTAGGGAGCTGCTTTGGCAGGGGGGTTGGACCCGATGATCTCTCGAGGTCCCTTCCAACCCCTACAATTCTATGATTCTGTGTCCTTGAGCTAATTCATGCTGAGAACTTTGGAAACCAGGTGGAAATCACAGGGATCTCATTCAGAAAGGTAAAATGTTATTAGCCATTAGGAAAAAATTCTACACCAAAAGGGTTGTCAGGCATTGGAACAGGCTGCCCAGGGAGGAGGTTGAGTCACCAACCCTGGATGTATTGAAAAGATGGGTGGATGAGGTGCTCAGGGATATGGTTTAGTAGAGGACAGGAACAGTTGGTCTCGATGATCTCAAAGGTCTTTTCCAACCTTGTGATTCTGTGATTGCTCAGGAGCAGGACCTGACTCAGATGATTGGGCTGGGACCTGCAAACCCTTTAAGAGAGAGAGCACACAAAATACCAACTGTCATGGCATGGGACACTTCAAACTGTGAAGATCTCCAAATTTGCTCAGCGAGCCATGAGATGTTTCTAGTTAAACCTTCCACAGAAACACTTCACTTCTGAGATGGACCATGGGTGTTATTTCCTATAATTTATTAATTTCCAAGGACAATCCCTTAAGTAATTGGGGCACAAAACGAGGTGGAATGGGAGAAGCAGGACTTTACCTGTGGACAAAGTAAGCCTCCAGATCTTCTGATTAATTTTCACACAGTGTCTATTTAAAGGATCTCTGAGAGCTGAAGAGGGGTGTAAGCAGAACTTGATGTTCCTAAAGAACCGATGCAATAAATCCTCCCTTCATTAGGTGAAGAAAGTTTGTGCCAGCAGGATTATTATGCAGGCAAATGAAGCTCAGTCTCTATGTACAGCTGAAGCAGATGGTGGTGACAAGGTTCCCCTCTCTGCTGCTGTCAGGTCCTCACTAATCCTTTCTATTCTTCCCTGGGGTGTAGGGGACACGTGGGGCACTGCTGCCCTTTTCTTCAAAGCTGAGAAAAGCCCTGGCTCAGGAACGTCTTGCTATTCCCAGAATATTGCCATTTTCACCTGATATTGACTGAAAACAGAACGACGCAGGAAGAAGTGGACATGGTGTGGACCTCTTCCATCTATAAAATGGGCTGTATGGCAGTGGGAGATGGGGAGGCCCTGACTCAGGGGAGGGGAAGAGATGGGTCATGGAGGAAAACCATTCATGCCATTGGCAAAGGGCACTGTTTGGCCAGGGGAAACCTGGATTGATGCTTGCAGACCACCGGCATGACCACACTGCAGACAGAAATAAAATGCAACAAATAAAATCAAATCTCATTACTGCAAAGGCAAATGGACCAACCTCATTGGTGCAAGGGAACTGCTGAGTAAATGGCAAGAACCTGAGGACAAGGCTGAGGAGAGATTGTTCTCCCCATCCTGTCAGATGTTGCAGTTGACCTGTGCTGGTGAAAGTCACCCAAAAGCTTTCTCAGATGACAAAAGGCACCGTAAGTAGTTGTGAAGGACATCAAATGAGTCAGCTGAGAGACCGGAGCTCAGAAATGTGCCGCATGTAAAGCAAAATCTAGATGTACCTCTGATACAGAGCTGCATAACGAAGTACTTTCTTTTTTATAGAAGACTAAACCAAACTAATTCTCATTTGTTAGGTTTTTGTTCTGAAGTCGCCTTTGTACTTTGCATGAAGTCAGATATGAAGACTTCTTTTTTTTTGTAGTTTTACTCTGCTTTCTGCTGAGGACTGCAGAACTTTCATGGGCTGGAAAAGCTTTCTGTTTCAAAGGGTGCCACGGTTTTTCCAGAAAATCCAGAGAATGTTCCAAAATGGCATCAAAATAATGATTAAATAATTTTTGCAAGATCAAAAGCCAGCCAGACAATGCTTTCAATACCTCACTGCAACATACAAAAAGGGCTTGTGTGATACTAAAGTGATGGAGCCAAACACCAATTTTAGCAACTGAAAAGAGACGTGCTGTTCGCTTGCTTTCCAATCTCTCTGCTACTTTTTGCTCATACATTTCTATTTCTGTAGGTGTTTTTCTCTCCCTGCCCACAAAACAAAATCAGGGAAACCTCCTGGCTGTAGTAGGAAATAGTTGTTGTAGCCAAAGCTCTTGTAGGTGCTGGTAAGGGGCAGCCTAGTTTTGGATGCAGATGTGGTTTTTAAAGTAACCTTTTCTTCTTATTGAAAGTTTTTGCTATCTCTGTGAGGCAAGATCATTACCTAAGTTGGACAGATGGGAAAATGGAGTCATAGGGAGATCAATTTACCTGGGTAAGATCCCATACCAAATTGGAGAGAGAGAGAGAGAGAGAGAAAGAGAGCTGAGAATAAACCATAAACCTTGTGACACCAAAGCCTTTGTGCTAACTCAAGACCCCTCCTCTTCCCCCAGCTAATGAATCGGTGATTAACAAAGGCTGCTCCGTTTCTGACAGTTTAATCGGCGATTTCTACTTCACACTTTGGTATGCTTTGGCTCTTTTTAATCTTTATGAGTCAATCCTTGCAAAGAGTGGAAGCAAACAGAAAATAAATCTTGGAGCAAGGAAGCCCTCCTGTCATAAAAGTGCAATGAACAAATCTTATTTGCCAGAAAATATTTATCTGACCAATAATGTTTGCATTTAGGCCCAGTCAATTGCTTTAATAACAAACACCCAAATTACATTTAATATGAAAACATTTAAAATGGGCTCGGCATCTTCTAAATAAACATAGCACTAGTCATAATGGTGCTCTGCCAGAGCCAAAGGCTCAGTGTCACTTGATTTATTGTTTAACTTGAGTCTAATCACTGCCTATCTGATGTCTTTGGGAGCACAGGCTTCTATCGCTCGTCTGAACACAATTTCCTTTTCATTACTGAAGCACACCAGGAATAAAACCCAGCTCTCCTGATACCCTGTGTCCAGGGCAGTCACCACAAGACTATTAACCCTCAGCTAAGAAGATTGAAGTGCTTGATTAATTCACTCTATAAAGGTTGCTCATTTCCCCTCCATAAGCAATGGTGGCCTGATTTCTGAGCAGCCTGTGGCCTGCATGATTTGCTCCAAGCCATACCTCTGTGAAGTCTGGAGCTGCTAGAGACCAGCTCCAAAAAAGGGCAGGAGAGCCTGGAAGTGGTCCTTGCTGTCTGCCTGCTGTTTGGGATGGGAGGGTCTTGGTTATTGATGCCTGCTTTGAGGACTCTATGTCTTTAACATCATGGCTGTAACAGGCCTTGTGGACACTTGCAAGGCTGTAGGATAAATGGCACTGATACTTCCAACCTCCCCCCCCCCCGCCAAAAAAAAAGAGTTGACAAGCTCAAAATCTTATGTCCTGAGGGAGGTCTCAAACCACAGAGCCCCTGCATGAAACTGGTGAAGGTTTTGCCTACTTGCTATGGCTTCAGAAATGTTCCCCTTGCTCAACTTTGGTGTACTGCTGCATTTCTGCCAGTAAGGATGGAGCGTGCCTATCCTAAAAAGTCAGCATTAAACATCTGGTCCCCACTTTGGGTAGAGATCTAACCTGGCTGACTACCTCAGAGCTAGGATTCGCCAGCAGGACACAGGACTCGCACCATAGCACCTTTTCTCTGTGACCATTTTGACTTCTGGAACTGGGAAGCTGGCGATATTTTGTCTCTGAAGACTCTCTCACCTGTTTCTCCGTGACAGTTTGCCTTGCACTATCCCTCTATCCTCACCTATAACCTGTGTTTGGCCACACTTCCTCTCTCCTTGGAGGACTGTGGTGTGTAGCTCATTAAACTGAGAGGTGAATGTAGGGATGTAACACCTAAGACCACTTTTGCTGAGGCAATACTTTGAACAATAACTCCTTGGACTTGTTTTATTTAAAAAAGGGGGAGAAATTATATTCAGATTAGCTATAGTGGCACATGCCACCAAGTCAGATAGGAGACATGGCAATTCATCTATACAACAAACCGACTGATGTTTGGGTTTTGGCTTTGCAGGAACAGTGTGATGGTGTCTGTAATCTCTGTTTATAAGATTTTCAGTGCATTGAAAATATTTTTAGATTAAGTGTGTTGGAAGGGTTATTTTTACAGGAATTGTACAGGTTTAAATACAATTATGGTTGGTCAAATACGTATTTTCAGGCAAAAGTTTCCAGGGCTTTTCTCATGGGAGGCTGCATGGAGAGGAAATAAAATCCAAATTCCCCATGAGCCCTGATGTTTGCAGTATCACAGGATGCAACTAACTTGTGCTTCCAAAAGAGGTACAAGCACCTGCAAGGAGTTGCCTGCATTCATGCATTATCCTTCCTTTGCACATCCAAGCTGTGAGGAGGGAAACTAATGACAAAAGGATTCCCTGTGCCCTGTTTGCCCATCCACTGTGAATGGGGAACCATCATCACCATCTCACTGCACCAGGGACAGCAGGGCTGTGCCACTCTCTATGGACCAGGTCTCGGATGCACCCATCTGATGGGTGCATGGGTGGAGCAGGGAGCTCGGACCATCTCAAAGAGCAGTGATGCTATTTCCCCACTGCAGATCAGGCTCCTCATTTAGAACAATGTTAATTTTCCTGTCCCCCAGCTCACAGACAGACGCTTCTCCCCCCCTCCTCATTCCAGAGACAGCTGCTGTTCTGCAGTGACAGTGACCCTATGATCTGAGAGAGCAAGGTTGCCAAATCTCATGATAGATGACGTTTTTTCTGAAAACCTGCTCTTCTGGGCTGATTCCAGAAGGTGAAGGGAGACCAACACTATGCATTTTATTAGTTCCATTATTTAAGGCAGTCTTAATATTTTTGAGCCTTGGTAATTTTTAAAAAAAAGTGCACTTTGCTGGCTAGAATCAAGGGAGTATTCTGATATGTTAGTATAAACTTTGTACTGCCTGGACGCTTGCATGTGGAAGATGGATATGTGCATATACCACGGAACTCTTGCAGATGGGATACCCTTTCCTAGTCTGTTTTATCATGAAAACATACAGTTTCTGTACAGTTTCACTGTCCTTGTTTCATGAGGGATCACCGTGCTTGCTGGGTTCAAAAAGCTGTTGCCAGCTTCACGTGAAGTAAGCACTGAAATAAATGGGAAATAAATGAGAGGAAAATGGACAAAAACAACAGTTAAAAGGTCACAGAGGCAACTCCTTGGCAGGGGGGAAAAAAAATAAATAATGCTCTTTGCTACATAGTTTGCTTGGAAACACAGACTGAGAAGCTGACCTGGGTGGTCTTGTTTCAAAGGACTTAAAGGAATTATGCTTTCTGCAGAGTGGCCTGAAGAAGTAGGCACATTTTTTTTGCTGCCAAGCAGGAGAAGGAAGTCAAATTGGGGAAGAAGTGGTGGGAGACAGAGAGGTGGGAAGGAAATCGGAAAAATGCTGCCTAGAAAACTGGAAATCAGCAGTGCTGACATCAGTCAAGTGGGCAAATGGGCTAATGGGGGCTGGTAGCAGGTTTTTTGTTGCTGATGACAGGGCAGATTGGCTGTGTGTCCCAACAACTGGGCTGGGACAACCCTTCTGCCAGGGCAGAGCTGCCCAGCCTCACTTGCCAACCCAAGTGAATTAAACTGGTAAGATACATTCATTAACAAAATGCTACCATTATTGTCACTCTAAATGATAATTAATCATAGAATCACAGAATGGTATGGGTTGGAAGGGACCCCAAGGATCATACAGTTCTAACCCCCCTGCCACAGGCAGGGCCACCAACCTCCAGGCCTGGATCTACCCAAGATTGCCCAGGGCCCCATCCAACCTGTTCTTGAACATCTCCAGGTACAGGACATCCACCACCTCTCTGGGCAGCCTGTTCCAGCACCTCACTACTCTCTCTGTAAAAAACGTCCCTCTAATATCCAATTTAAATCTTCCCTCCTTTAGCTTTAATTCATTCCCCCTTGTCCTGCCATTGTCTATCCTTTTAAGAAGTTGAATCCCCTCTTGTTTCTCTGCTCCCTTCAGGTACTAGAAGGCTGCAATGAGGTCCCCCTGCAGCCTTCTCTTCTCTAGGCTGAACAAGCAAAGTTCCCAACACCCCTCCCCCCAGTGCCCTACTTGTTCACAGGTTTTCCCCTATTTTGTAATCACAGTTTTCCTCCTTTTTATGGTTGTTATTATTATTATTGCTGTGCAAACAGAGTGTCTTTCTATGCAAGATGATGACTTACAGTTTCACTACTTACTGGAAGTATTGCTGGGCAAACAGAGTGCCTTTCTATGCCAAACGATGAAGTTACAGTTCCAGTTTTAGATGGCAGTGTAAATTATTACATGGGCTACCCTATAATCTTTGGTCGTGTTGTACGGCAAGGTAATTGATTCCCAAGTCACTAAAGCTAACTAACGTGACTGTAAATCTAATGCTTGAACAGTGTTTGCTATTAAAAAGTTGACATCTACTATAGTTACTAGGCTGCAATTACTGGGAAAATGCTGATTTGTTCTACACTTGGAGCAGGGAATAATTGCAGCCTCTCTTGAAACCTTGAGTGTGATAATTGGTGGTGAGTGGTGGGTTTTTCCACTGGTGATCACACAGGTTGTGTCTCTGCACACTTACTCCCAGAGCCCTTATAACATCACTGCTCCTGCAGCTGCCAGCACTGGACTCAGTATTTCCACCTGCATGTGGCCAAAAATAAAGAAACCCTCCAGGAAGAGCCCACAGACTCAGATTTTGAGCTGGTGCAAACCTTCACTAAAGTCTGAGGATTGTGCCAATACACCCCACAAAAACTTGTCTGTTTCTGCTTCCCTTCCTAAGTCAACAGAGAAATCCTACAGAGTCTGAATTGATAACTCCTGGTTAGAGTCCAGAACTATAATGTTTTTTCAAGTTGTGTCACTGAATTTTTAATTTTCAAGGACAGTATGTTGGATATTTGTGAACCACACTTTATGCTTTGATGCTTCATAGCTTTAGAGCAATGGGGAGAGCCACCACTTTCCATTCGAACCCCGCAGGAGATGCTTGGGAGATCAGGACATAGCTAGCATCTGGTCTGGTGGCTTTCCATGCCACCACATCCACAGGAATGAGGAGAAGACTACAAGGCTCTCCCTGAGAAGAAGTATGTCAAATCTCAAGGTTTCATGTAGTTATTTCAGCTAAAATTCAGATAGCACCCAGACCTAGAGAGAGCGGATGCCCCATAACAGGCCATTTTCCTCCTGTCAAGGAAGGGAAGCACAGCCCTCAAGAGGAGATGATTTCAATAGCAGCTTTCCAAATGTTTTACACAGGATTGTATGAAATATCTGGAGGGAAATCTGGAAGTCATCCCCTTTCATGGCTTTCACTAAAAGATCTTCTTCCTGCTGATTTCCGCCGCAGAGAAACAAGCAAGCCCAAGCAAATAAACAAGGCAATCCCTAGGAAATACCCCATTTCCCTCTCATCCTTTTATTCCCTCAAAACAAACTCCTTAAACTGCTGGATAGCTCAAGATAACTTGCTGCTTTCAACAAACAGAAATGAGAAGCTGTCACCTGCTTTGATGCAAAATCAGCCTTTCTTTTCTTTCTTTCTTTCTTTCTCTTCTTTCTTTCTTTCTTTCTTTCTTTCTTTCTTTCTTTCTTTCTTTCTTTCTTTCTTTCTTTCTTTCTTTCTTTCTTTCTTTCTTTCTTTCTTTCTTTCTTTCTTTCTTTCTTTCTTTCTTTCTTTCTTTCTTTCTTTCTTTCTTTCTTTCTTTCTTTCTTTCTTTCTTTCTTTCTTTCTTTCTTTCTTTCTTTCTTTCTTTCTTTCTTCCTTTCTTCCTTTCTTCCTTTCTTCCTTTCTTCCTTTCCTTCCTTTCCTTCCCTTCCTTCCTCCCTTCCTCCCTTCCTCCCTCCCTCCCTCCCTCCCTCCCTTCCTCCCTTCCTCCCTTCCTCCCTTCCTCCCTTCCTCCCTTCCTCCCTTCCTCCCTTCCTCCCTTCCTCCCTTCCTCCCTTCCTCCCTTCCTCCCTTCCTCCCTTCCTCCCTTCCTCCCTTCCTCCCTTCCTTCCTTCCTTCCTTCCTTCCTTCCTTCCTTCCTTCCTTCCTTCCTTCCTTCCTTCCTTCCTTCCTTCCTTCCTTCCTTCCTTCCTTCCTTCCTTCCTTCCTTCCTTTCTTTCCTTTCTTTCTTTCTTTTTCCTCTTCTTCCCTTCCCTTCCCTTCCCTTCCCTTCCCTTCCCTTCCCTTCCCTTCCCTTCCCTTCCCTTCCCTTCCCTTCCCTTCCCTTCCCTTCCCTTCCCTTCCCTTCCCTTCCCTTCCCTTCCCTTCCCTTCCCTTCCCTTCCCTTCCCTTCCCTTCCCTTCCCTTCCCTTCCCTTCCCTTCCCTTCCCTTCCCTTCCCTTCCCTTCCCTTCCCTTCCCTTCCCTTCCCTTCCCTTCCCCTTCCCTTCCCCTTCCCCTTCCCTTCCCTTTCTTTTTCTTTCCCAAGCTAATGAAGAGGACTGATTTGTGCATTTCCAAGGGACAAAATCCAGACATTGGCACAGGGCTGTAAATGTTGTTTTTATACACTCACTGGCAGAAAATCTAGTAATTACAATGATAAAAAACCCCCAGCAACTTTGAATAAACTATTCATTTGACCCTATGTTTGAATACTAACAAGCATGCAAGTTAAATACCACCATCCTCCTCACCACAGTGCCACATGGGCAGAGCTCTTTGTGCATGCAATTTCTGCTGGGGATGGACAGCAACATGGGCATGGTCTCTCTGTGGCAGCTGCCTGCAAGCTGCCTGCATGAGGACACCTTCCTTTCTTGCAGCACTTGCCCCCCCAAACGCTGATATCTGAGTGAAGATACTTCATAATGAGCAGAAGTAGAAAAATGGGTTGGAGGAAAGGAAGGGAAAGAAAAGGGGTGGAAGAATCCCACCAGAAGAAAGCCAGACGTAAGGAATACTGTTCAAAATGAGCCTATTTAGCAGTGAGTCTGTTTATATTGCAGTTGAGTGTCATTTTACTTGTGCCACATTCATACATCATTGTGCTAACGAGGTAACAAGTAACTAGGTGCCTGCATACTACAAGGTGCTTTATTTCCACCAAATGACCCAAACCCTGTAAAAATAAGGTTTGAAACCCAAAACCAAACAGCTGTGGAGCTCTGGGAATAGCTGTAAGAGAAGGAAAGCAAGCATTGGGTTCAACCCTGTCCCCTCAGGAGCTGGCTGGGGTTTTGCAAAGTGTGTTTTCTTGGCTTTCCTGCACCCACAGGCCGACACATGAGCCTGTGTTTGCTCTGCTCCCTCTGGGTGAGCACAAGAGGAGCAGGAAGAGGCCCCTGCCCTGTCTCCACCCCGGGAAACAAAAGAAAAAAGGAGTCTGCATTTACCCCAGATTATCCTTTAATTGTCCAGGCCAGCACAGAGCCCCACAATCTTTCCTTTGACTGCACTTCCCTGCCACATCAACGAAAAATCCCCCCCAAAATCAAGCAACTCACAGCAGGATTGATTCTCATATGGTGCATGCAGTGCAAATGATGGGCTGGGTGCTTATGGTGGGACTGAAATGTTAAATACCTCCAGCACGCTCATTTATTTATGACTTCTTCAGCCTACAGTAACTACAAGCAATAATTGGATTGCACTCAGCATAGCTGGATTGATTCGCTACTTACTAATAAAACCGAGTCCTCTGTTGGTAATGGCATCCCTAGAAATGAGGAGGCCGGGTGAAAAACGTGTTCAAGGCGCAGTGCTAACTCTGAAAGCTCCCGTGGCTCTTGGTGTGGAGCAGGACCTTTGCCAGATGCAAATTTTGTACTGGCGCCTGTTGAAACACATTCTTTGTGGCCTCCCGTGTCTTCAACAGAGTATTTACCAACTTTGGCAGGGCTGTCATTAAGTGTTTTGGCAAAGCACAGCAAAGGCGGGGTATTTTACCATAGCTTTCTGAAGGTCATGGCTTAACCCCCAGTGCAATCTGTGGTGGCCTCTGTTTGCCCCCGAGTGAAAATTGGTGTTTGGACTTAATTACAGAGCAGCACTGGTGAGCTGGGCTACCCAAACCCTCATCTGAAGCCGGCAGAGCCTAAAGTGACAAAAATATCAGACGCAGGCCCTGCTGCACAGCCCTCTGTGGATGGGTGCTCGTGCAGACAGGCCTGTTTCTCCACGGCTGCTCCTTGCACCTCACAACCAGCTCAGGGAATGGAGTGGGAGAGGGTGGCTTGTAATCTGCTGGTCAACTGAATGACCTTGGCTCTACTGGCAGCAGTTCAAGGACCAGAATGATGGTTATAGAATCTCTTAAGATGTGTTTAAGCATGCCAGCCCACTCTGGAGGCATAAATATAACCTGGCTTTTCCTGGGCTTTTCCTTGAGCAACCATGATGCTCTTGCTCTTCTCTGGGCTGGTGCCTGTGGGAAGCACTGGTACATGAAGCTACATGAGGCATGATACCTTGGACATCAGGTTCTAGGCAGTGAGCAAATCACATTGTGTGTCACCCACTTTGTATATTCCTTTATTAGTATTGCTGCTGCTATTTTCCTCTCCTTTTGCTGTCCTGTTAAACAGCCCTTATGCCAACCCATGAGTTTTGCCTTTTCCTTCTGATTTTCCTCCCCATCCCACCAGTGGGGGAGGAGTGAATGAGTGGCTGTTGTACTTAGTTGCTGGCTGGGGCTAAATCATGACAGTCACCAAATACATAAACACAGCAAGAAAATCAGGTCATGCCTGTCATCCCCAGTGCGATTTCCCTCTGATGCTGACAGCCCTCATGTTTCACAATTTGCACAGCCAGTTCCCTTTCCTTGAAGGATAATTGACAGTCAGGCTGGGTGACGTCTGACCAGGCTCTCTGTCCCAGGGTCACCCACACTGGTTGGCAGACATCCTGCCTGTGCCCGAGAACACTGCCCTGGGATAGGGCCCCTGGATGATGCAGGGGTCTTCTCCTGTGTGCCAACTTTCCTGTGTTTTATTGGCCAGCAGGAGATGGGGAGGTCAAGAAAAATGCTACCTTAGTGTTAAAAACACGGGTAAAGGCTTCTATCTTGATGTCCAAGGCTATGGATGATATGCATTTAAGCCAGGCCTACCATAACTCTCTGAAGTAAATCAAGACCTGTCCTTGAGGTCTGTGGGGCCCTCTTGAGAAGCTATCTTCACCTCACATTTCACCTTCAGTTTTGGAAATACATCACTCTTGCTCTTAAAATGAGACTATGAACTGGATGAAGCAGGCCCTTCCATGGGGACTGAGCTGAACTGCTAAACTCTAATCTCCTTTTGCCATGCATAACCCTAATGAACCTGTCAGTACAAGGATAGACCTACCCCATCCTGGTGAGCAGAAGCGTTTAATGACACATCCATGGTGTTGTTTTGGCAAGCTGGAAAAATGTTGATGAAATAGTAGGTTTTTGGCAGAGAAAGTGTTCATGCCAAGATGCCATGTAAATGCATGTTTTGCTAAGTCATATTTGGTGGTGAAAAAGTGGGAAAATTCCTGATAATATAGTTTGACTTTCCCTAAAAAATTTTTAAAAACAATCTTTAATTTGCCATTTTTCTTAAAGCTTAAGAGAAATATGTCATATGCTGTCCTAATAAAGGCAATGTGTTTCAGTTGTTCCAGACATTTGGTGGTGAATTCTAAAATCCAAAATGCCTTATGCCAGGCAGGGCCCAGTACTAAAATGCAGTAAAAAACTCCCTGAGAATGAGAATTTAATTTCTTTCCATCTCCACCTTCTGTGCCCTAAGCTCAGGAGGGTCAGCTGTGTTTTGGGATGGCGGCACCGCAGTAGCTGTGTCTTTCCATTCGTGATCACAAAATGTCTAGGCCTGAGGGCGATACGCAGGCCCTGCACACTGCTGCTGCTAGCAGAGGGGAGCTGGGTGATATAAACTCTCATTGTCTGAGCCAAAAGCAGTTTTGTTTTGCAGGTTTGAGCATTTTGAAATATTTTAGATTTTATATGCAGTCCCTCAGTTCATGCTCATTATACATTCTTATCCTTGCATAAGACTATATAAGAACAACATACGCTTATTCTCTGTACAGAAGACAAACCCTCAGCTACCAGGCTTGAATTTTCAGCTTAGGTAGCAAATGCAAGAGCATTGTTGAGGATGACTGATCCAATGTATGCTGTTGGCTGTGTTGATGGCCATCGCAACAGGGGTGCCAGCTGCATCATTACGATACCCTCTGGCAGAAGATCAGCAGCTGCAAGAGTGTACAGGACTAGTAATAAATCAAACACATCTTGTGAACGTTGTTGCAGGATATGATTAATTTTCCTGTATGCCAATAACGTGGGGAGCCAGCTCCTCAGTTAGTATAAAACTGCCTAATCCTTGAGTTCAGGCTTTGGCTCAGTATATGCTCACTTGAGACTCATGGCTAGTTTGACCATACCAGCATATATTCTTCTGTGTTCCAAAGTCAGATCCTGGTGAAATTTGCAATTTGCAGCAAGGAAAAGTTTGTTTTGCAGCAACAGACAGAGATTATTCTGAGTTGCTTTAAGCACTAACCATTGCATTTCAGGAAAACATACAAGGTTAGTATATCCAGGGAAAAGGGAGCTTACATGGGTCTAAGCAACAAATCCAAGAGCCAGAAGAGACCACAGTGGACAAAGCAACTAGACAAACGTACAGACTGAAGTAAATTATATTTTATTTCAAACATGCCATGGAATATGTAAGGGGATGGAGACTCCTCTGTCTCTGCTCCTCACCCTGGTGCCTAAGAGCACATACACACCTATGCCTGTGGAAACAGCTGAGCCGACCCAGCTCTCCCTCAGTCTGGTGTAAATCAGCAGTAAATTCACCGTCGTAATTCTCATTTACTCCTGTGTAACCATGGACAGAATTTAGCCTGCTAATATTTCTCCATTTATCATCCCCTCATCATTTTCCCAGACTAACTTCACACTTGTAAGGGAAATGGGGGTGGTGCAGCCTGTTGTAGCTGAAACATCCCTGGTGGGAGGGAAGATCCTTGTATCTCTGTAGAAACTTCCTCCTCACCACCATGAATGGCTAAAAGAAGATGGGAGAAAAGAGAGCTGTGGGGTGAAAAAACCTATTGTTTGAGGAGCAACTCTGCTAGGCAGTGTTCAGGCTGTGTTTTCCTGGTGCTTGGGAGGAGCATGTCTTGTAATGACGTGATTATGTCCCAGTCAAATTGCTGGCCTTTGCAGTGTTTGGATATCCTGGTAACTCCATTGTGAAGGGCCCAATTCACTCAGGCGTGTTTACCCAGCTGCTGGAGCTTCTCCAGGGTTGCAGTGTTGAGGAGCTGGACGTAGCACCACGGGTTGTGAGAAAGCAAAAAAGCAATAAGCTTAAGGGTGATATGCCTAGGAAGAAATTCTGCTGGAAATGCCGTATTTGCCATGGGTTGGCTGTGTGCATGATGCGGCCTCATCCCTTGGCTGGCAGTGAGCAGGTGCTTTTGTTTGGAGATGGCCACATGTTACCTTTTCAGGACAGAACCATGTTGGTGGCCCCAACAAATAAAAATATGCCATTTCTTTGCACTCAGTTGATCTAGTAAATTTTAGTAACTGAAGGAAGTGAAGAGTTGGGCTCCGGGTTCCCAGACATCTTTAGAGGAAGGCCTCCACTGAATTCAGGGAAGGTATATCGGTAGCAACCCTCCAAGAAACTAATTTGGTTTGCCTGATGTAGACATAAGGCACTGGCTATCAACTAGTGCAGCTACCCAAAGTCTGAGAGAGGGTCTGAATATCCTTTCCCTGGGAAGCCCTTTCCTGCATAAGAGGGAGAAAAGGCTAAACCAACCATAACTGTAACCATACCCTTAATCCCAACCCCAACCCTCACTTTACGCACACATCTCCTCCTGTCTGTTCGCACAAAGCAAAGCCGTGGTCCCAAACCCTTCCAGCCCAACTGCAGTTCATACAAACATTTCAGGCTGTGTGCAGGAGCCTTAAATGTGTGTGGGGTCTTGCTGGGGGGGGGGCTGCCTCCCACGAGCGGCAGAGCGGTACCCAGACACTGAGTCGCCTCTGCTCACTCACCCACGCGCAGAGACTGAGCGGAGCCTTTTAGCTCCCGCTCAAGAATATGTGTAGAGGGATCCTTAACGAGGAGAAGAAATCAAATCCTTTTAAGCCCAGCTGCTTGGACTATGGGTAAATCTGTGGGCTGGAGTATGGGGAAATTCTATGGATTTTCATTTCTTATAATTCATTTTGCTCTGTGCAATCCCACCACTGCCAAAAGATGACAAATTTCCCATCTCCTCCCAGGACTTGTCTCAGCCACAGAGAGGAAAACACCACCCATGTACAGTAACTGCTTTCTCTTAAAAAGAGAGACCAAAGGAGAGGAGCAGCAATAATAATAAAGAAGGACAAAGACACACACAGCCTCTAAGGCTTATAAAAAGCAGCTTAGCTGTCAATAAGCAATTCTTTGAAAGGAAATTAATGGAAAAGGTTACAAGCCTTCTCTCGAGCAGAGCCTGTCACACTGCTCTTTCACATCATTGCTACAAATGGAACAAGTCCCTGGCATTTCTTTTCATTTCAGATGCCCTGAAAGGCTGCATTACTCACTGGACCTTGCATTTTTCCTCTCCCTGTTTGCACAATGCACTGAGGAATTCCTTGTGGGTGATTCAGCGGGTGATGTGCACCCAGCCCAACCTGCACACCCCACAGAGCGAACCCGAAACGTCAGCCACTGGCTGACTCTTGCTGGACACAAGAAGCCCTGTCTACTGCAACCTGCCTCTGCTTTGCAACAAGGAAACCACGAATACAAGGGAATAAAATATAAATCAGGGTAGCTTGAACGGTGCTCTCCCTTCACCCTGGGAGACGGTGGTACAAATGGTGCCTGTGGAAAATAGGATTAAGGACTGGATGGGGAAATGGACCCTGGATTTTGCAAATGTGGGGTTACCCTTCTTATGTAGCTGGGCTCTGTCACTAGGTGGTACTGTGCGTCACAACTTCGTCCCTTCTCCTAATTCCTTGCTCATGTGTTTGTCCAACCCCAGGTTAGATGTTTTGTGGGTAAATATTGTGCTTTGAGAGAGGGAACCTATTGTTTGAGTCCTCTCATGCATTCCTGACTTCACATACTCTTATTGCTGAAGGCAATTAAAGACTTCTGACTCAGCTAATGTTCACTGCTGGTGCCTGATTTGGGTTTCTGCTATCAAATGGCACGTGTTTAATGCTGCCTCACTAAGCCATTTGGTGATGGGTTACAACACCTTTCATCTCCAGATGCTCAGGCTTGTGAAAGGGAAGGATAACCCAAACAAACCAGGGATGGTTCTATGAAAACAGAGAAAGAAAGAAAGAAGATCTTTGATTCTTTTTTTGTAACGAAACACTTAACTCTTTGAAAGATCTTTATCATTCCTACCACTGCCTGGGAAGGGACAATGAAGAGGTTTGTTGGATTTTCATGGCACTCCTTCAGCTTTGTGGCATAAATACAAGTTCAAGGGATTCAAAAGGGCTTTGAAAGGGGGTGGGGGAGGGGGTGTGGTGGTGGTGGCGGTGTTATTGCTTGCTTGTGCAAGAAAGCCTGAGCAGCCCAAGGGCAGCAGTGCACCATCACACACCTACCCTTGCTTCCACAACAGGTCCTGCTGTACACGTTTTGCTGTACAGGGACTTTTACTCTCATTAAGATATTCCATGTATTGCAGCTTTTATAGCTTGCCTGAAGTCTCTAGTGAAGTGCACTGAGATCATCCCAAAGCAATGGGACAACGGGAGGAGCAAACGCCAACACACAGGAGGCAAAGGTCATGCCAGACCCCAAGTTCCTACAGTCCCTTTGGCAAAGCTGGTGCAGAGCCTAGTGTCCTTGTGTTAAGCCAAGACAACGGACCTTAATAATAATTAAACAAATAATCAAAAAAAAAACCCAACCCCAAATTTGGCAAACCAAATGTTTGCCTCCAGATTTCACACTGCTGCAATGGTACTAATTTAAAAGTCCCTTAATTTTCATACCTACAAAACTGCCAAACCATTAGTGATTCTGCAGATTTCTCAACTTGCCAAACAGCCCAGCAAAATATTTTCAGAGTATTTTTTTTCCGTAATGCGTTTCATCTTATATGAAGACCTTCTGGGTACTTTGGCATAAAAAGGAAGAGCATGCTGATGGGATGATCAAAATCAGGTCAGTGATGACTAGGATAGGAGTCTTCAAATGGTTGGTCCTGCGCTCCGCAGCTGCTGCAGTACAATGCTCAATCACTCAGCTGCACTCGCTCCTGGAGTGCACCACAGGCATGCGAAGCAGCACTTGGCATCCTAAGCAGCATCAGAGTTTTGCTTCAGAGGAGCTAGGAGCAGCATCATCTGCAAGCACTTTAATTTGCTTATGAACAAGATATAGGGTGGAAATGGGGGTGCAGCTCCTGGCAAGACCAGCTAGAGCAAAAAAAAATTACTGAAAAGTGAGGGGAGAAGCAGCAGATGGGAAAGAAGTAGATCTGCCTGAATTTGTCAGAGGGCAGTGCAGTTCTTCAAGGCCACGATCTAGGCATCAGTTTGGGTCTATCACCCAGACCAGTTCTCATACCAACCACTCAGACAGGAGCTTGGCTGCACCAGATGCTCTCTTTCCATGATCAGAGCAAAGAGTGGCTAAAGAATGAGAGGTACAGCATGTCCTGGGAAAAGATGCAAATGAACAGAAAGCTTTGGAGAAGACCTTTCCTTTGAAAAAAAAAATCTTTGGAGAGAATCCCAAGAGCCATCCAGATATGCTCATCCCTAAAACACAACAAATTTGTGAGACACTGGAGCAAATGCCTCACTGTCTGGCCTGTACAAATAGCAGTGAATCTCTGGAGACCTGCAAGGTGTCTAGAGCCCTGTTAGAGAAAGGAGACACTCTTGAACTGATCCAGAATAATGAGGTCCACTGAGAGTCTGGTTAGTGAAAAGGGGTGAGGTAAACCAACCATTATCAGCTCCAACAAAAATCAGCTCCGCCCACTCTTGAGCACTCACAAACCACTTCAACACCATGCACACCATATTCCCTATTGCATTTTCCTGGCCAGGTTTCACTTGCTTCCAACCCTCCCAGGTCTGATGTGAGAGGGGGAGAAAGCTATCATGCTTTCCCCATCCACAGCTAAAGCTTTTGACACATCACACGTATTTATCAATAATTGATAGATGTCAGCCTGGGTGTGAGATGGTCCTGGGCAGTCTCAGACCTTTGCAGGGCAGATGGGTCCATCTTTCCTAGTCACCCCCAGCTGTCATCAGCACTGGCAAGAGAGACTTCTGATCTGCTTTATGTATGAACTGTAAGATGAGATGAATCACAGGAATGAGTTAGTGCTTGTTAAAGCATCCACAGATAAACACATGATTATTTATAAAGTGGTGTGGCTGGGAATCACAGTCTCTCACTCAGGGGACATCGGAGGATTACTTCTCCTTGGAGCCAGTATTTATCACCACCACCCAGCAAAAGGTCAAGGCTTAATCACTTCTGGCTGGTTTGGTGCTCAGAATGAGGATTGTCCTCATGGCTTATCACTGTGACCTGACTCCTTGGCAAAGTCAATGGCTGTGCTTGAACTTGGGGCTTTCCACATTGAGACCACACAACTGATCCCTCACAACCGGTGGGTTTAAGCCAGTGGGAGGGCAATTTCTTCAGGTTGTGGTGACTCTGAAACTGTGTGCCCTTCGCTGAAGCTGAATAACATAGATGGGCTTTGATTGTGAGGTCCCTCCACAAAGGGGTCCAGGCATCGTGGAGCATGGTAACATAAAGAAAAAGCCCTGGCTGTAGCCCACCCACCCCCCTCCCCCCAGTTGCACAGACGATGGCTGTTTACACTGGCTCCTCCACAGGAATTCAGGATTTTAGTCCTGTGCTATATTTAGGCTGTGAAACTACTGATATTTTTTAGGTCATTGGCCTTTGACACACAAGTGTATTTTCTGAGAGCAAAAATTTCAACTCTGAACTAAGTGGTGGGAAAATACAACCCCCAGAAATGTTAAATTTTCTAAAACTGGAGCCAGGCGTTAGGAAGAGGACGAAGGGAGTTTACATTATAAATACAGTCTGTCAGCTAAGCCAAATGTTTAAGGCAGCCCTGCATTGGGGACCCTTCGTCTGGGTTAGCAGGACTTGGCTGGCCCCTGACACTTAAGATGTCCCGAATATTTACATTTCAGCTTTTACCATAAGAGGAAGAAGAGCTGTTAAGAGCTGATTATCTTGGGAAAAAGAGGAAAGAGGTTGAAAATGGGACACGGTCCTTTATCGGAACATATTGTCTGCAAAGCAACATCTGGTGTTTAGAAGAAAAGAAAGCAAGCCCTCACTTCCAGATTCCTGTTTGGAGTGTGTGACAGTACCGTGATCCAAGGGGAAAAGATTTCTGTGAAAATGGATTGAATGAAAGAATCCCTTTGTAGGAGGTTATGGCTGAAAAATTATGGGAATGTTTGTGATATGATATAATAGTGGTAATCAAGAGGCATTTCAGATCATGAATGCCTGAGAATATGCAACGCAGAGAACTTTCCAGAACCTCTCTTTTCTAAGATGAACAGCGACTCTGTTCTCACTTCAATTAGAAATTACCCAACCCCTGTGCTGTATCTTTTCCTTTCTCCTTACCTCCTCATCCTGATGGCTGCTGTGATACAATTTATCTGGCACAAACTGTTCCTCAATTGCAATGGGGTTTCACAAAAGTCTTGACTGACCGCCTGAGGTTGCGCAAAGCCCAGCTCTGCCACTAGCCCTGCCATGCTCAAAGTTGTTGTCTCAGCTGTAGCTACATACATGAGGACCAGCCTGACTCTAGGCTCATGTGGTGGTGGGGCTTTAAAGAGCATAAACAAACATTAAAAAAAAAAAAGAAGAGTTCAACCAGAGTACAGCAATTTACAGTAACACAAAAAAATGTCCAGCCCTCAAACAGGTCTCTCTTCATCATCAGCTGCCTCTTTACCAGCGTGGACATGACCGTACAAATGCGTTAAGCCCCTAAACTCACAGGGGTTGACATCAGGGCCCATGGAAGTGGAGCAAAGCAGGTTTGCAATGACTGTGAACCCCACATTCCTGCCTTCCTGGAGTTTTACGAGAGCCTCTTGAGTCCCAGGGCCCAGCAGCTCCGGCGGCGCAGTGACCAGGGAAGGTAGCGAGTTAATTGCGCACAGCGGGGTTTGTGAGTTACGCAAATGCTGCAGACATGGGGGGACTCCTGCCAGGTGCTGGACAGACGCTAATCCCCCCTTGGGGTGCCAGATGGAAGTTCACAGAGCGGAGGAATTTGACCTTGGATAACGTTTTTGTATTTGATACTTAGCGCTAGCTGTCATGCGGAGCTCTTCATCAAGGGGTGGGGGACGGGACCAACTCAAAGCTGTGCTTTGTCAGCTGTTTTGGAGTCCCCTGTGGACTCGTGCGCTTAAAAAAGATAACTCCTAAACTGAAAGGAGCAGAAGGAAAAACGGCAGGGTTTGAAAGCCCATGACAATTTCCCTCCAATTTATCCCCATAAGCTGTCATGAGCCCTTGTGAACACATGCAGTGCATAGGAGATTTAAATGAAGAGCATTGCAGATGAATCAGAATGAGTGGACACTAAAAAAGGCTCTTTGTATTTAAACTTTGGAAGTAATTTGTGTGCAAATGTTGATAAAAGACTTGCTGTAGCCACTTGCCAGTGTCAAATGTGCGTGGAGTTAATAACCTCCTCAACCCAAAATGGGAGGGACAGAGTGAAAGAGAGACAGGACATGCCCTGACTTCAGTGCCTTCTGGTACTGTGATCTCAATGGCATTGAAAGCCTTTGTTCAGTTCTTTTCTGCTATCACATGAGAGTAGTCTTTCAAGTGCATAATTTGGACTTGTTTTTCCCCAAAGCTCCCATGCCCAAAAGCGACTGTTTTTCTCTAAACAATTGGATGCTGTTGGTTGAATGTGAAGAGAGTTTCTGCAAGTGTGGGTGATTCATGGCAGCATCTTGGATGTAGCTGCAAATACAGGGCAGGATTGCCTCAGTGGTGCTAGATGGCTCCAGCTTTGCTCCAGGAGAACATCCGAAAGAAATAGCATCCATTGCATAAAGTCTTTGGTGGAGCATCAAAGGCATGTTGCAAAAGAGAAGGAAAAAGCATGTTTTTCCCATGATTGTAATATTTTACAGAAGAGAAGAAACACCTGGAAGCCCAATGGAAGTGGACCTGATCTGGCGCTACTCTGAGCCATATATTCAGGATGGATTTCTCTTTGAGGGAGAAGGGGTTGAAGAGAACAAAAATTCTTCAGGCAAAACTCCCTGCTGGTTTCAATTACTTTAGAGGATTGAACTGTTCACAAATGTCTCTCTGGGGAAGGCAAAGCTCTTTATATAAAGCAGGCTCCTGTCCCATTACAGAACATGTATCCACTGCAATAGCTGAAACTGTAAGACTTGAGCTGGAAGCTTGCTGTGCAGTCAATCCTGATGGCTGCCCACCTTTCTGGGGGCTTCCAGCATTTTCTACTTTAGGACCTCGACCTTGGATGATATATATATATATATCTTTAATCAGAATAACGTAACCGGGCTCTATGTCACAGGACTGGGGGTGTTTGATACTTTGGCATCTCTTTGGGTTTAGCAATCTTAGCTCTTTTTGGTTTCAGGACAAAGGGGTAGGCATCTGTCCCAACATGCTTATCTTGGAAGGAACTAACATACATGAAATGCCTAAATTTTGATAACTAAAGGAACATGAGACGCATCCCATCTCACATTTCTATTAATTTATCTAGTAATAGCTAATCTTGCAAAGAAGATCAGACCAGGCTTTTGCAAACCCATGGGATCAAACAGTTATTTCCCTTGCCTTGCTGGTAGGCTTGTTTCTGTTATAAGCAGGGTGAGCTCCTAGGGACTGTCTCAGTTGAGATGGCTTGTAGTCCTTGGGGAGAGCACAGTTTTCACCCCTGGCAGCCAAAAGCAAAGACAGTGGCAGGAACACCCAAATTGTTGCTGATGGACTTCAAGAGACCTCAGCCTTGGCACAGAATCAAATCCATCACAAGCTAGAAATAATTCAGCGTTTCTCGTGTTTGCTCTTTGGCCTATGGCCTATATAAATTGCATTGGCAACCCTAAACCATTTATTAGTAGGCTAGAATTAACACCATGGAACACTTTGCCCATGTTCATAGCTGGGGCAGCCAGACTCCTCTCTCATGAGCGGACTAGTGCTGGATATTGAACGTTTCTCACGAGGAGGCAGGTTGGAAATACCCATGTGGGAGTAAACCAATGACAAGTATGCCTCCCCTTTTAAGAGGCTGCTGTATTTCTTGAACAAAAGAAAGCCAAGTCATGAGACTTGACCACTCAATCTCCTCCTACCACCCTGAAAAGTTCATGTAAAGACAGATAGGGGGGTTAGTGCGGGTTTAAAGCCTACCTCATTTCTCACAGAACTGCACAATTCACTATAGCCCAGGGAAAGCACTGCAGCATTGCATTTGCAGATAATTGGTGAGTGCAAGCCCCAGCCTGGCTCAGCTCCTTGTTAGCTTTTGTAATCAGCAGTACAGCAACCCCCCAGATGATTTAATGGTTCAGGTTCAACCATTGCCCAGTGAACCTCTGGTGCCTGTCCCTACCCTTGAGGAAACCCCTCTGCCTCTTGTCTTGACCCACAGCTGCCTTGGGGCAGTGGAGACCCCACAAGCTGCCAAGGGGAGTAGGTGTTTGTTGAGGAGTCAAAGGGTACCTCCCCAGCATGTACGCCCTCTGTGCTCCTCTGGTGACCATATCATTTTACTTTGAATCCTTGGATATCACAGAATCACAAAATTGTAGGAGTTGGAAGGGACCTCAAGAGATCTAGTCCAACCTCCCTTCCTAAGCAGGCTCCTTAGGACAGAAGGAGTGGGCAAGGTATCCCAAGTAGCCCTGTACTTGACCTGGACTGGACTGTTGTTGCCTCTTGCCTGATGCAATGTGGGATGGAGACCAGACCTCAGCAGGCTGAATTGACATGCCCCAGGGTAGGGATAAGGAGCTGGATATTTTGCAACACTAACATTTTGACCTCCTCTCCAGTGACACTAATGCTCTGTGGGGCTACAGTGGGGCTGGCTGCCCTTGCCAGCTCTGGATAGGCAGAGGAAGCCAGTATCAAGTGCTGAGGGAAATTTTACACTGTATCTTAAAAATACCTGGGGATGGCAATTTATTGAACAACTCTTGTGCTTTCTCCATAGGTGCCTCAAGCAGAACAGCTTGGGGTTCCTCCACAGGTGGATTTCTTAAAATTTTCTTTGGTCTGTTTGGATACATTTTCTGGCAATGATGAATTTTTAATGTTTGCATTCTCTCTCCCCCTCCCCTGCCTGTCTAACCTTCTTTGCTTCTGCCTGTAACAAAGATGGGGTGAGAAACTCCGTGAGCCAAAATCTCCCAAGCAGCTTTCGGAAACATGTGAGGCTCATTAGCCCTTGCTGCAATGCTGAGGCTGTTGGGTGGAGGGTTCTTTTCCTCTTTTTTTATTTTTTGTGATTCATGTCGGTTGCTGTGGCTGTTGGTTTTTGGTTTTTTGTTGTTTTTTTTTTTTAAGGGAAGCAGTTCAAGTCTCATAAATGCTTAAATATGTAGCAATAAAGTTTGAGAAGTCTCCAGGGCAGCTCCAGAGCCTGCAGACTAGCTCAGCAAACAGCGCTAGGGAAAAAAAGTCAGTTACCTCCCACTAAAAGTGTAAATTAGTCAGGCTGAAAGCTCAGAGGGACCAGATCCATTTACAATATCCCATGGGATGGATTTAGGGGGTCCCAAAACCTCCTGACATCCAGCTGCCCTAGAGAATTGCTGTGCCTCAAGAACAGACCAGCCACCAGCAAAGGGCACCAGTAACACGTCCACCATTGTCCTTAGGAGTAAGAAATCAACAACTCCTCTGAAAAACCCTCAGCCCAGAACCAGAAGAGAAAGGATCTGGGGTTCCTGACATGAGGGAGTCAGAAACAGCTTCAGCTAAAACCTGAGAGCTGGATAAGGTCCCATGCTCTCTCCTTGTGTTAGTTAGCTAAAGTGAATTTTGTTGGCTCTTTTCTCCCGCTCACCCAATACTCCCACACACCTAATCCCCGTTTCCTCAGCCTTCATCATGCTAGAGCTAACTAGATTAATGGGAAATGCTAATACATCAGGCCTGAAAGGAAAGCAAAGAGCTGGTTGTGTTTGAATTCCACATTAATCTACTTGGTGATGAAGCTATAAATCAAAACCTGGAAGTTTTACCAATCTGAAATGATGTGTTTAACATTTCAGCCCTTTCCTTCCTCCCTCTTGCCCAACATTGATTTGCACAGCCTTTTACAGCAGCAGGGCAGTCTTGCAAAATGCTGCTTTTGCTCCTGAATCCCTAATTGTGTGTAGACATATAAGATGTTTCAAGGCACGCAGGGTGAGGAATGATGCTGAAACTAGAATGGATTCCCCAAACTACTCCTTAAGGGGGAAGCCCACACTCCTAATAGGGTATGAGGGTGGTGATGGTGTCTTAGAGCTCGTTGCAAGGTAGATAACAGGGTCTCCTTTTATTGATGCAATACAAAGCAGTGTGATAGCAATCCCCTAAGTGCATGGAGGAGAAGCCCTAAAGCCCAAGTCCCCAGTGCCCATGGCAGCTGGGTGAAAACCCATTAGCATCCAGTTGCCAGCAGCAGGCGTGATGTAGGTGTAGGAAACACACCTGAGATGCATTCTCCCAAGGGAGAATTAAATTGCAGGATCTGGAAAATAATGGGAATTAAGTAGCTGAACATCAGGCCCAAGGAAGACGTGGTTGGGGGGGGGAAGGGGAGGGGGAGGTCACACGGCTGAGTACCTCTGCATGAAAAGCTAGCTTGTGGGCTGTGATATCTACCAGCTCTGACCTGAGAGGTGTGACAAGGAGTTAAAGCACTACAAAAGCATCTTCAGTACTAAGGGGCCAGGGTTCATGAGTGATTTTCACAGCTGGAAACCATGTAGTGAGCTGGAATCTGTCACTTAATTCTGCCTTGCAGGAGCTGTGGGTTTCCAGAGCAGCAGCACCCTCCCTCCGGGGATGGGGGTGCCACGAGCTCCCAAATATCCTTCTGCCATCACAGGACCTTGGCTTCTGTACTTGTTCCTGCCATTGCTCCTTCATCGTCCTGCCAGAATGGCAAAAGCTCTCTTCTCTCCCTCATTTCAGGTCAACATCCAGTCCCTGAATTGTACAGCCCACCTCCTTCCTTAATGCCATTACCTATAACTGGGTATACGGGGAGCAATGCTGTATTGAAGACAATTCTGCACTTGTGTTTGTAGCCTGAAGTAATTCTGCCTCAATTTCTACAGCAGTAAACCAAACAGGCGTGATATTACTTAACCACCTTCCCAAGTACGTGATGGATAAGCAGCAGTGTGTAAAACCCACACAGCACTACTGTGCAAGGAATTAAATGCCTGGGATTGGTATTACAGCTCCTCGAGAGAGACTGCTCTGCGTCCAGCGATCTGCCTCCGACTTGGTAGGAGCAGTTGGTGGGATTTTAAGCAGACAGACACATAAACACATTTTTACTGAAGATGTAGGTCCTGGCCTGCCTAATGTTCTTTGACACTGCACAGACGTAGCCAGGAAACTAAAACATTTGTTGATGGATTTGGAGATTAAATAAATTATGAAATATCTTCGGGACGTTAAAATGCAGAACTGACTGCCTATCCCATAATAAACCAGCCCTCCCCCAGCACTTCTTGAAATGTATTTCCGCAAAAGCAGACACTGTGCTAGTTCACAGGGACATTTTTTAGTAGGTCAGAGCAGTCAGACTTCTTCTGGGCATTGGTAAAAATACCCCCGACGACTCTGCGGCATCTCGCACGACTGACTGAAAGCCTTCCCTGCAAGTTCATCATTTGTTAATCTCTTTTTTTTCCTCAAATGTGTTTTGATCATGCAGACAGAAAACTACATGGTGGGTCACAAAACACAAAATAAAGCCAATATTCGTCAGATAATATGGCAATGGGAGAATATTAGCCCACTGAAACAAGAGCAAGGCAAGAGGTTTGTGCAGTCAGATACATCCCTGGGAATTGCAGCAGACTTACAGGAGGATTTACTTCCCAGGAAGAGAAATGAGATAGATCATAGTACCTTACTTCAGGGTACCAAAAGCCTCTGGTTCTTGGATGTTGTGAGTACCACAGCACCACATAAAGACAATGAGAAATGGAGTTTCTCAGCATCCCTGAAAGTCAAATCCAGTTTGAAGACCACGAACGAAGGAAAAAAAAAATTACTGGGGCCCTGGGCAATCTTGTCTAGATCATGCCTTGTCTAGATCATGCCAGGGGGGTTAGAACTCTGTGATTCTTGGGATCCCTTCCAATCCAGACTATTCTATGATTCGATGATTGTTTTAATCTGTTTTATAACAACTACTGCTCAGAGCAAGTCTAAACTTCCAATTGCCATGTCAGTTTGGATCCAAAAACCTAACATCTTCACCACAGCCAGCATCACCCCAAAACTGCTATCCCATCTCTCTCTGCTAACACATTGCCCCTGATTTCCTGATAGCCAAGAAAACAAAATCTCACTTGTCTGAAACAAGGCAAATTACACTGATTATGATGCCTGGAGCTCCCTTTCTTTTCCAGAACCCATTGCCTGTTGCATTGGCAGTAAATCTGGACCATACCCTTTGTATAATGTTAATTTTGGTTTTATATATTTTGAGGATGGGACAGATGGGAATTGCCAAACCCATGGATGTTTTTCAGAGTTTGTGTGGTGGAGACAGTGGTCTAGAGAAAGGATACTAAAAACTCCCAAGTTGGTGTTCTCCCCGAGCAGCTGTGGTCTTGGCTGGTGATGCGAAGGAGGGCCTGAGTTCTCCCCAGGAGAACTCCCCCAGTCTCAGCAAGACTGAGCCAGCAAGTGGTTCCAGAAGCACAGGTACATGGGGATATGATTAACTCAAAGACAGAAAAAAGTATAAAGAAAACTTATGAAAAACATTGCTTAATTTTAGAAAGTTGACTAATGTTTCTTTGTAAGGATTTTTAAGGTTTGGGTGGGGGGATTTTTGGTTCCAGTGGCACGCAGAGCTCCTACAGCTGATCTGCTTTGCTCCCAAGATGCAGTAGCAATAGGGTTTAATATATAGCAGCAAGAAAAACTGACTTGGTTAAGAGCTTATTTGTTCATCTAAATAATAAACTGTGGAAGAAATTTCTGTCTTTAAGTGTTTAGACCGTCAGGCTTTCTGTCCAAACAATATTCTACTAAAATACCCTGTCAGTGGTTAAGTTGGTGGGTGATGGTTACTGGAGGAAATGCTCTTAGGATTAATATACATAAGTGTAGAGTTTGTTATTGGTTTATTCTGGGCACTAATAATATGACTGCTGCTGGCTGTCTGAGGCAATGAGCTATGAGAGGACTTCGCCAAGCAAACCTCCACCCAGCAGCAACTCTCCTGGTACCTCACCCACCATTCTGGGTCCTCTCCAAAGAACTGGAAGCTCATGGGCATTGACAAATAAGGCTACATGATTTTACTGAGCTTTTGCAGATGTTTGCTGATCCTGCCTGGGAAAAGGACAGCTATTCAGGTCCCTACTGCCCGGTGACTGTCAGGCTGCATTGATGCTTGTTGGGATAGGAAGGGAGGCACGTTTGCCAGTGTCATTTCCCTGGTGACTCTAGCAAAGAGGGGATAAGGTGGTGAAGATGTGAGCATGTTGCAAGCACTTGTACATGTGCTCAGTGCTTGCAACAGAGGAAAACTCTTAAATGACCACGGATCCTGGGACTTATCTCAGGCAGTGATGCACAGTGTATAGCCTGGAATAGGTTAATTGTAGTCTGGATCTGGACACACCTAGTGATTACTCCTTAGTTTTTGAGTATGATTTTACAAGGGTGAAGGTTAAAAGGCAGATCAGCATTGGGCCCTTTTGCTTTCCCTTCCCCTGAAGCTAATTTGCTTCAGGTTCAGGCTCCTAAAACAAGTTGCAGAGAGTGGATGGGACAAGCCCACACCATAGAAAGCCTCTGCACTGACTGACCTGTGTGTTCACACCAGAAAAGATCAAGCACAACCCAGTGAGGGCAGCTTGGTTCACTTGGAGTCATCACTTTGATGCATCTCATAGGGGTTTCAAAGCCATTCCCTGGGGCCACCAGGTCAATCAGTGGGTTGAGGAATCTTTCTGGGTGAGTTTGTGTTATTAGCTGCAGGCATCATCTAGAACAAACAAATACTTAAAATAATCATGCTGCCTGTGCCTACTCAGCTCCAAAGACAGCCATAAAATCTATTCCTGAAGTCTGCAGAGACCAGCACGTGATTTGAAGCTGGTTCAAAGTTTGCTGAAATTACTAAGAGCCTTTCCCTTTTCTCCTTCTAAGCAATGCACAGTTCTACAGGCTTTTAATCTGGCTTCTTCTGTATAACTTGGCTTCACATGTGGAGACTTCCAAAGCACAGGAAAAGCAAAATACCAAACAAATGGGAGTAGCAGAAAATGCCTTTTCCAAATGCAAACAGAAATTGGTCAATCCAGCGTCCTGCATTAGCCAAACTTGTGAAGCTGATAAGTATTGTTAATAGGTTTGTCACTGCAGAAGAGTAAATGTCTATTCTCAGTTGTCTAAAGCTAATTAACAAACCAGATGAGTTGGATACTGGTTGGTTTACAGCATAATTTCAGCCTTGGACTCACCTACGAACTGGAATGAGTTGCTGTTTGAAGTGGCATCCAGTTCTAGTGCCTTTGCTGTGATGTTCAGATTATTTAACCCAGTTTAGCCAGTCCCAGAAGCACACACAGTTTATTAGAGCTCTTTTGTTACACCTCAAGATGCAAGCAGTTAGTGTGCCTTTACAGAGAATCCAGTCAACCCAGCCCTAAATGTCTCTGTGTCACATAAACCACACACCAAGTAAAACAAAAGTTTTAGACAATCAGATGCCTCTGACTTTGCAAGGCTAAGCAGTCAGAAGGTATTGCACAAGTCGAGCAGGGATAACTAGTAATACCACGATTTAAAACCCACCAAGTTTGCCTGTTTTCCCCAGGTTACATGTCTTTAGGTGTCCTTTTGTCTAGGTAAATTATAATTTACTCTTGTGCAGCTGCAGGGACAGTTCGAGGATGCAGCACAGCTAAGGCTCTCTGTCCTTTAACGTATAAAGCTCAAGGAGAGGGGATATAGCAGAGTGACCCTTAAATTACTTATTCCCTTCAGCTCCATGGGAAAGAGAGTTTGGACCTGTGTTCAGCCATGGGAAACCCCACCACAATCCCCAAAACCCCTGTATCTCCTCCCAGACCTCCCTGCCTGTGGTGGGACTCGTAACATTGGGTAGGAACAGGACAGGACCCTCTGTGACTCCCTGGGGAATTTCCCCCCCTGCCCCATTGGAGTTTGAGGGTCTGGCCTGGTGTTTTGTAACCCTACCTGATAAACGGCTCTGGAAATGCACCATGGCTTCAGCATGAGCTGCAGGACCCTCAGGTTTCCAAAGCGGCAAGTCCTTAGAGCCCGGGATGTCAGGCTCCACACCAGGCTGTCCCAGCTGTAGAGAAGATCCTCAAAGCCAAAGAGCACAGCAGCCATGCCAGCTCCGCATGTGAAACACCCCAGTTTCCGTGATCAGCTAATCCCAAGGCGACTTATGAACTGGAAGGTTAAAAAGTCACTGCAATTTCCATCAAAAGAGGAGAAGAAAGGGAAAAAAAACCCTCAACCACACCAAACCACCAAACCAAACCCGACAACAAAAACCAGCAGCCAAAATAAACTGTTTGGGGCTGTGTCTTTCTCCCTTCTCGCACACGCCCTTCAGGAAGTGGTTTCTCCCTCCGTGTGTCTTCTTCTCAAGGCGAGTTCTGCTGCACCCAGGGATGAGCAGGGAAGAAGTAAAAATACCTCTCCTGACTTAGGAAAGCAACTGCACATCCCTCGCAAAGGGCTTCTTGGTTACACTGCATCACTTCCCAGCTCTCTGCTGTGGAACCAAGAAGCAAACTCGGATCCAAAGTCATCACTTTGCAAGCTCAGTCCTGGGACTCCATCCAGAGGGAGGAAAAAACTGCTTGCTCTCCCTCTGCCAACATTCCCAAGACATTCCAGTATTGGGCTTAACTCTTTCAAACACTACAAAGAACAGCTGAGAAGACAGCTTTGCCACATGCAACACTTCATCCTTTTGTTTTATGCATTGACTAGCCAATGCACAGTTACACCCCAGTCTTTTTTCCACCCAATTGCCTGAGCTGGACCCTCTACATGTTTTGGACTCAGAAGGATACTTAGGCTTTATATGAGACTTGTGCCATAGTCTGCAAAACACCTTATTTACCCAAGGGATGCTATCCTGGAAAGTGGCATGGATTAATCAACATCTATTTAAAATCACACTGATTCAGCTCAGGTTGACATATTTTTAACCCTTGCTGAGCTTCCATTCATAAGGAGGGATCTCATCTGAACAAATCCAGGAGAACATAATACAATTATCTCCATCTGAGCTGGATGCCAAAACACCTTTTTTAATCTATGGACACAAAGATTCACTTCTGGTATCTCTTCCTAAAATAGGTGCTGAGAAGAGATGTGTTTCCTGCCTCTTTCCCCCCAAGGGCAGTTTGTCTGGGTGGAGATTTTAATGATGTCATCATCTATAATGAGGTGGGCTGAGGGAACTAGTCTGGTGAGCAATTATTATCTACACAAGAGTCCGGCAGATCAGTTAAAGAACCACAAAATCCATGCAGCTAAATTGCAACAGCTTTTCTGACTAAATCCCATGACTGCTTCTTCTACCCATGGGCTAAAGTTTGATAACCAGGTAGGGAAACTGAGGTGGAAGTAGTTTTACCAAAGGCATGGTGAAAACCCTTAGAGACAGCTATCTGCCAGTGCTGTTTGTCACTCATTTCATTCTCCCTTTGGAGGAATGCACACAAAGAGGCAGCAGGACTTGGGGGGAGCAGATGGGAGGCAGCTTGGGAGAGCCTACAGGGAAGCACTTCCGAGTTGCAGACAGGAGAACCCTACTTCGAGCTAAAATTGTGAGGGACCTGCATGCACTGAGTGCCTAAAGCTGCTGGTTTAGCAGAGCTGAGAGGCCATCGTTTCCCAAAAGCCTCAAAGTCTTCTCTGATCCAACTCCCTGGATGGGGAAGGAGCAGGGACCTTAACCTCTGGTTGGTTTTCTGCAGGTCTGTCCTACACTGACCCCATCCATAGCTTGATCTTTGAGGACCGTGCATCACGATAATGATGCAAGGACGCTCAGCAGCTCAATGACAGGGCATGTAGAGGGCCAGGAAAACACAGCTGCAGAATTAATATTCTCAGCCTAATTGCTTCTTCAGGACATCATTTTTAGAGTGGCATAATAAAATATGGTAATAAAATCATAATAATATTTCCTTCAAACTTGTTAGAAGCTATTAATTCTGCAAAGCGTAATTTTCTTTCCTCCTCTCTCCCACCCTGCCTATCTACTTGCTTGGTGTCCAGCCTTTGCTGCTAGTCTCCCTATGCTCATCATCTCTCAGTGATTTCTTTGTGGGCCTGTAAACTAGGGAACACACTGCCTCCAGCAGCAGTGATGTAGACATGGGACCAGGGACATCTCCATCATAAAGCCCCATTTGGAGGAAAGGTTGGGATTTTGGGTTTTTTTTTAAAATTTAACTTGACTAGACAATATTTGCTCCAGGCTACAGCCTGGTGTGTAAGATCTCTGCCTGGAGCACAAGAGAGGAAAAGAAAGAAATGTGTTTGATAAAGGAAAACGGAGGGAGGGAAAAGAAACCATAGCAAGTGATTGCTCTGGGGTGTGACCTAACCCCTCTGGTATTCTGCAAAGGGGGAGAAGAGGGGAAATGGAGGGTATGCTGCAGTTTTAAAATTAGCTACTCCACATGTGCATCTAGCCTTTCCATATGCTGGAAAGGAAACTCTCGGCCCCCCGTCCCAACTCGGTAATTACTCAACAGATGAGGGCAGCTCTGAAGAAGGCTTTTTACTCAGCTGATGACATAATTAGACTTTCTGAAAACAGTTCCTCTACGTGTATATTTAACTGATAGACTGAAGCAGTCTCCTTAGGAGTCACTTGAGTCTATAGGAGGCCCAGCGAACATTTCAGCGTGTAGATTTGCCTTCATGATTAGAGCAGTCTGTTTGGTTTCCTGTGGAGGTTTTCCTGCTGATTAGACTCATACTATTTTTTGAGGGGGTAAAAGCTGTCTGAACACAGATTACCCGTCCCCCCTCACAGCTTCCGAGGGAACTGCAACTGGGGGCATTTCTCAGGCAAAAGACCAACCATCCCGTCCAGATCTGTGGGATGCACCACCAAAGATGCTCTTTTCCAGGGATACCCCGCTGAAGGGGCTATTCAAAAAGGCCAGAAGAGATCATTACTGCAGGGAATGGGAGAGGGAAAAATACCAAGAACTAGCAACTTGGCTCTTCTGCTGGTGTACACTTTGAGTATTTTCTGTAAAATCACCTTACATTTCTATAAAACATGCTGAGCTTCACCTTCACTGAGGTCAGTTGGGGGGGGGGAAATAAAAGCCCTTTGCACTCTGCATACATCTATAGACTTGTGCAGGTCTTTTCAACACAGCCTAATTATGGGCTGATTATTTCCCGCTGTTTCTGAGAAAATGTCAGGCAAACATTTACTACGAAACCTCCCACGTTTTACTGACAGTCCAGAGGCTGTTACTAGGGTGTAAAAATAGCTCCTTACTTCCCATGAAAAGAAAAGAAAGAAAAAATATCCCAAAGCCCTTTCAACTGCTGTGTTGTTTCATGGGGCTGTCACTGAGGCTTGAAGGCTGGGGGTGGACTTTCCATCCCAACCCCAAAAGGACAGCTGCTCCTCACCACAGACCCTGCAAATCACTGCTGCGCACTGATGTAGGCAGACGTTGCCTGCACTGGGTGTTCAACAGACAGGTTCACATTTTGCCTCTAGGCAGATCGTATATTCTGGCCTCAAAAAGAGGAGTTCAGCATCTCCTGCCAGTGTGCTCTCAAGGAAGTATCTACCAACAACTTTCTGATGGGTGGGGATGTCTTTGGGCATGTTGAAAGGCAGACGTGCTGGATGGAGGGCGGTTTCCTTTGAGCTTGCCGTAGACATACCAGAAACATCCTGCTTCTGCTCAACATATGGCCCCAAAGGTCCAGTCCTGACTGTAGCTCCAGTGCAATGTGGTCTTTTAGGTCTTATTTCAAATCCATTACCCTTTTTGATCTTTATTTCTCCATAATGTTAAGAGAATTAATGTTGTTAGATCTTTGTGTATAAAGTTCCCTTTCATGTTGCAGCTTCATGCTTTCTTATGTTGGAGATGTTTTTCTGAGATGTTTAACTAGCTGCGTTTTCCTCCTTGTGCCTCAATGACACATCATTCCTGTGGGAACAGTTAGAGATGACCCACAGCCAAATGATCAAACACATGGAGAAGGAGCCAACCCCTTCCTTCATGTGTGCCCACCCAGAGCTGGATTCCTTGGTGGGGACTTGGAGAAGGAATATCCCTCTTGTAACTGGACTGAACCCTGAGCTCTACAAAGATTCATAAGTTGTTACTGGGCACCAAATCTACTTGAGAACATGAGACACTGACTGCCTAATTCTCACCCCAACCAAGGCAGTCTTGTCCCTCATGCCGACCCATTTGGTGTTCTCCAGCTTTCCTCTGACAAGTGACCTCACTGCCACCCAAGAAGGGACCATGGAGGGTTTCTGCATGTCCGGGAGCTTCCCAGAGACCAGATGCTGTTAGCTTCATTTCTTTTACCTCTGCCAGGTTTTGTGCTTTGTAGGGAAGGTTTGAGAGAAGGGTTTTATAGGGGGCTAGGAATGGCATCGGAGTTGAAGAAGCAAATCCTCAGACTTTGAAGCCTATATTATGTAATACATTTGTTCTAGGCAAAGGAAACTCATCTCAATTTAAAAAGAGAGTGAAAATAAAGCATGAAAGTCCAGACTGGATCATCTGAGATCTCTGACTGACTAAGGGTCTGCTGACCCTATTATCATTTCAGATTGCTAGAAGATCATGATGTCAGCCCAGCTGGACCACAAGACTGAGATGAGGATCATGCCTGAACCTTTTCAGACTTGTAGAGGAGGCAAAGCCATCCCTATCTCACCTCTCTGTGGTCAAGAAGCTATACTTGGAAATATCTCCTCAAAGATCTGTTTCCCCATGCAAACGTGATGGCCGTGTCTGCACTACTTCAGTCACCTTCTAGCTCTCAGCCATCACACACTATCAATACTGCAGATATAAACAGCCCTCACCCCCTGGTCTGCCACCACTGACAGCCCTACAACCCTCCTGCAAAGAAAATGCAAGAAACCGAAGCCTTCTCCGCTGGTTACACTTTAGGACAAACATCACAAGTCAGAAACCCTGGCCAGTTTCCTCACGATGTTCTCACAAGTGCCTATGGCCTAAAGTGTTCCGTAATGAAATGAACTGCTGCTTCACAGTAACAGCTGAATGAAAATTTACTATTCCAGTCATCCACCTTGATCATAACATTTCTAAAGCTCTTTGTAAATGTAAAGTGCTCTGGTAGTGCTCTGCATTATCGTTATGCGAACGGCAGCTCCTTCTGTGTAAGGCTGTACGTGTCCTCACTCTGGAGGGTTTTTTATTGACTGACACAGGAGAGTATGTCATATTCTCAAATCGTACGCTTTTCATTTCCTAAAGTAAGCTGTGTTAGCAATTTAACAAGGTTTAAAAGTAGGTGAATCCTATAAAGCTGGGCTCCTACTTGTCCCTAATATTCCACCAGCTGAAGTGATTTCACTTCCACTATGCAGAAAGGCGAGAGAGATTGTGTGGAGATTTGCTATTCAATCCCCTTCCTCAGCGAACGCCGCGGTGAATGAGTCTGCAGGAGGGGATGTAGGTCAGGACAGCGCGTTAAGTAAACAGTGTAGAGCAGCCGCAGAAAGTGAATGGTGAGATCTCAAATGCGATTATTCACTTTGGAAACCCGAGCTTATGATTAACTCTGATCCCGCTGGGGACTGTTAACGTCCTGTGACCAGGGTGTCCAATCAAAGCAGCACACACTTGCACATGCCCATCACCACAAGATTCAACTTCATGCTGCTCTCTGGTACTCTGCAGTAATGCTCAGGAGAATTATGTTTGACCAGAAGAAGAGAGAAAAAAAACCACACCCACAGCCCTCTTAGGCGACAGGTGTGAACATGGAGCAATGTAAAGCTTGAGTGGCAGCTGAGTGGTTCCGCTTCTTCCATGTTATTTGTCTGTGTCTGAAATAGCCTCCAGCAAGGTTCAGGGGTGAAGCGATACAAACCTGAGACAAACCTGGTTTTGCACCCATCAGGTGGGAACTGAGTTTCACCCTGACTGTTCATGGAAGAAGTCATGCACTTGTTCGGTTACTTTTCTGGTTTCAAACTTTTGCATATTCCTTTGGTGACTGGAGCAAGTATTTCCCTTTATGAGAAGTTTCCCAGTGCCTGGTGTTCACATCGATTGGAATTGTACATTTACCTTGTGTTTCCCATCCCTTGTCAGAAGATGATTCACAGATTCACAGAATCACAGAATCACAGAGGTTGGAAGTGACCTCCAGAGATCATCAAGTCCAATCCCCCTGCCAAAGCAGGTTCCCTAGGACAGGTTGCACAGGGAGGTGTCCAGACGGGTCATGAATATCTCCAGAGAAGGAGACTCCACACCCCCCTGGGCAGCCTGTGCCAGGGCTCTGTCACCCTCACTGTGAAAAAGTTCTTCTGCATGTTGGTGCAGAACTACCTGTGCTCCAACTTGAGGCCATTGCCCCTTGTCCTGTCCCTACAGACAAATGAAAAGAGGTTGTCTATTTCCATTTCCTTCTGTCTCCCACACTTCAGATATTGATAACCATTGATCAGATCTCCTCTCAGCCTTCTTTTTTCAAGGCTGAACAGCTCCAGTTCACTCAGCCTTTCCTCACAGTGGAGATGCCACAGGCCTTTAATCACCTTCATAGCCTCCTCTGGACTCTTTTCAGGAGATCCCTGTCTTTTTTATACCAGGGAGCCCAGAACTTAACACAATATTCCAGGTGGGGCCTGACCAGGGTTGAGTAGAGGGGGAGGATCACCTCCTTTGACCTGCTAGCCACAGTCCTTTTGATGCCCCCCAGGATGCCATTGGCCTTCTTGGCCCCCGGGGCAAGCCATGATGGCCAAGCTGTCAAATGGCCTTGGCTGTGAGCTGTGATTTGGAGGACACATTGAAGGTGTCTGTAAACCAGCACTGTTTACTTAGGAGAGAGGATAATTCTGACGGTTCAGAAAAAGCCAGTCTGCAGCTTTTCCCTGTGGCAAGACGGGTAATTTAATGGAATGCAGCCTTGCTGTCTATGCAAGGCAAGCCTGCATGTGGCACAAATGGCCCACTTCAGCAGAACTTTTTCTTACAACTTATCCGGCAGATATATTTAAGTAGTCTGTCTGATTCAGACACAGTGGCAGCACTCACTGCATTCAGTGGCTTTTACAAAGTCCCTTCTGTTCACAGGCAAGAGCTGAGCATTTCGATGAAAAGGAGGAGGGCAAAGGGAACATATTTTAGAAAATCAATAGTCCAGATTTCTCATGTTTGATCTTGCTTATGGGTTGGAAAGCCTGTTCCTGCCTAAGTTAAAACCCATTTTATATTTAATTTATTCTGAAGCTCCTGACAGATATTCATTACAAATAAATAGTGGTCTGCTTGGTTAGGATGTGATTGTCATTGGGTGGAGAGATATAATATAAGCAAATCAAATATAACCTTCAGAGTAGAAAGTAGGAGGGATCTGGTCCTATTCCAGAAAACTCAGCAGTTTCCTGAGCAACATTAGACAAGTCACATAGCTTTCCAGGTCTCCATTTCCTCAGTAGATTAATTCGCTGACATTTGTCAGGCGCTATGAAATCTCAGGGGAGCTTTTTTACATTAAAAAATAAATATGTGTTCAGCCTGCTAGAGAGCCAGCTCATCATATCCCACAAGAATTATGCAGCAAAAAGCAGGAATATTTAAAATATCTCAGATCAGTAATGTACCCTCCGTGTTGAAAGCTCCCACACTGAGCATCAAAATGGGCATAACTATGGGTGAGTAAATGTTTTCTGAGGTGAAGACTGGTTATGGGTTTACATGTTTCCCATGGGAGTAGCATCCAGATGGTGCTAAATGCACGTTGGGAGGATTCTGTGGAAGAAGGTGGTGGCTCTGTAGGCTTGGGGATGCTGCAGTCCTGGAGCAAGCCATGCTGAGCAGTCACCACCACGAAACACAGTGCATGCACACACTCCAGGAAACTCAGGGAATGCTCTACTGAGGCAGATCATCACACTGAGACATCTTCCCATCTGGGACAAGTTAGTCCTTCTCAGTAGAGCATAAGAGTTGACCTCTACCCCATTTGCTCCTGAAACACAGACCCCTGTGGGCTGCGCTAATGGAAAATGTCCATTTGCGTTGTAGGACAGGGCTGGATCCGTGCCATCTACAGTGATAATGCATGCACAGTTGACAGAAGATGATAACTTGCACTTCTGCTGTTACTCAGCTTAAAACCCTGTACAAACATCGGCTTCTATTGCCTCGCAGTGCTTAGGAGATTGGTATTTTTGAGCTGCTACCAGCAGGGACAAGAGGACTGAAGTGCCTATGTGGGAAAGCCAGTCACAGTGGCTGTCAGTCCTGGGTTTCCCTTTCTCTGGCTGTTTTCTATAGCTGCAATTACACCCACGTACCCACCAGCATTTCCAGATGGGGTCTGGAGTTCCAGGAGGTATAAATAGTAGCCCAGACTCCATCTGCAGAGGTGGAGTGCAGTTAATCAAACTCCTCCAGGCTCTGCCTTCCGACCTGATGATTTGCAACGTGGAACCTAAACTCATTGTCTAGCTTGTTTGCTCCTACCTTCCAAAAAGAGGAGAAAATGGATTGAAAGCTGCCAGATAGAAGCAGCGAGTCAGTCACTTCATTGTTACTGTGGACAGCACTAAAGCTGTTTCAGAAGTTAAAACAAAGAGGATTTACAGTCTTGATTTAGAAATTTATGACTCATCCCCATTTCAGCTGTTAGAAGTGGCTGTCATTTCCCCTGCCCCAAAAACATCCATGCCATAAAAAAATGAAACCCATAAGCTCTTCACTGTCCTTATCTTGATGCACAAAGAATTCAAATGTTCACTGTTGCTATCTGGAGCTTGACTTCCTGTTATTAAGAAGGACATCCTAGTATTTAACAACATGAGAATTTTAATTTTTTTCCATTTCTTTAAGCCAGGCAGAATGTCTAATGATTCTGGAGTTTGTTTCCTGCTTGTAATTAAGTAGGTCACAGCTGCAAAGCAAGAGAACAAGAAAATATTCAGATCACACAAAGCCAAGAACGATAAAATCATTTGCAGCTGAAGGATATGGCAGATTTTCTTTCTTTTTTTTTTTTTTTTTTAATAAAGAAGTCTCAAGTCTAAGGAAAACAAATATAGGAACTTTTAAGAGAATTATGAACTTGGAAGTTCTGCCCAAGCACCACAGTAGCTTGGAGAAAAAGGAGTGATCAAAACCCAGCTAATGTTGTTCACAAGTTGAATAGCTTTGTGTGGTCGAAATAAACTCACTTCACTGCTTAAGGCCGTACATTTTATCCATGCAATTCTCTTTGAACCACATGCAAGTTTGCCTTCATTTCTTTTGGGCAGTTCCCACCAGGCCATATGTGGCTGCCCTCCCTGACAGCCTGACATGCCGTGCGATGCCCACTCCTGTAGGTCCCACACAACACGCACCCCGTGTGGCTCCAGATCCAATTCGGTCACTGCACAAGCTCGACCCAGCCATGAAGCTCCCACAGAGTGGAAGGTCTGTTGATCTGCATTCATGGCTCTTGGTGTTATGTTGCCCTAATCCATCTCCTACTTCATCTTCGTCTAGGACAGCAAGCTGCTCTTGGTCCCTGCACCACTGCCCTCACCTCACAAACATCAGCAGTGTGTGGTCCATGGCCCTTAATGACCCATGCATGCATGGGTTGAAGAATGTCCTCTGAAGGGCCCTGACAGTAGGGGTAGAACTGGGATTCATCTTTGTCATGCACCGGCATCTGCTGACAGAGCCATGCTGCAACCCTGAAAAACCAGGAGAAACTTCCTTTGTAGAGCTGTGTCAGTCTGTGTGAACCAGGAACTTCAAGATAAAGTTGGTCTTGACTGACCCCATTCCAGTTATTGCAGGACACAGGAGGAGCAGAAATCACTGCACGGTTCCATCATGGTGCTTTTGCTTGGGATTTGGTATGGCAGGGGGTTTTAAACTAGATGATCTTTGAGGTCCCTTCCAACACAAAGCATTCTATGATTCTCTAAGCACTCCTCCAAGTCATTGCTTGGCCCAAAAGAGGGGACAGAGAGCATCAATCCCACCACTCTCATCTTCCCCAGGTACAGTGCCTGGGACCATTTTGCTCCATCATGAAAGGAGATGAAACATGGCACTCAGTGAAGAGAACAAACCCATTAGGTGGCTGCCTTGGTCTAAAGTGCAACGGAGACATGTCCCTAATGCACTGTAGCTGTAACAATAGGCTTCTTATTCTGTGCAGTGAAGGAAACAGTCTTTGGGAAGATTTATGTCTGAAGCCCACCAAAATCAACACTGTACAGGGCAGTGGTCCAGTCAGACAAGAATCACTGCCTTGGCAGGGAACACCCTGTGTGAATCTGTTTGATTTCAGCATAAGGTATTTGGTTTTATCAGAGCAGAGATTAGGTCATGGGCAGAATAGCAAGAATGAAAGCATAAGCATATTGCTGTTCCTATAAAAATGGATTGGGAGAGACATAAATCTCAGCAATTATAAATTGGTGATGACCTCATGTTTACTTAAGCTCTGACTGGGAAACTCATGGGAAAGAAAAGCCCACATAGATGGTATTCTGGGCTCTGTCCCCATCTGACCGGACGTGGTCAGTTCATTCCAGGATAAGAGAACATGGACATTTTCATGCTGGTATTTCTTGGCTTTGCAAGCTAGGAACTAGGAGGCAGAGATGGTCAGTGCCTCCCTGATGGGCAATTGTTATGAAACATAAACAAGGGAGGGTTTCTCAGAGGCTGGTGCCCAGGGAATTTGAGGCCAGTCCTTGCAAAACACTGACTGCATGGGAGAGGGCCTGTGTGCAAGATCATGATGGAACGTATCCTGGCCTGCAGAATATCCCTGATCTGTCCTCAAATGATTCTGGATATCTGTGTGAGCTTCCATCAGGAGTTCCTATAAAAGGTGCAAATTTTCAGAAACAATTTGCACCATTCCCTCCAAGATCATAGAGTCATAGAATCTAAGGCTGGTTTGGGTTGGAACGGACCTCAAAGCTCATTTGGCTGCAACTCCCTGCCATGGTCAGGGACACCCTCCACTAGCCCTGATTGCCCTAAAGCCCCATCCAACCTGGCCTTGAATACTGCTAAGGAGAGGGCAGCCTGTTCCAGTGCCTCTCTTCCCTTGTGACTGCAACTCTTTGAGCGCAAACATCCAGCCATTTCCTTATCCACCAAGTGGTCCATCCACTTAGAGACAAGGATATCATGCAGAACAGTGTCAAATGTCTACAAGTCCAGGTAGATGATATCAGCCACCTTATAATCTTGTCCCTGGGGGGTTTTTTCCCCCTTTTAAAAATAAGGGTTTATGTTTCCCGTCTTCCAGTCAGTGGCAACTTTGCCAGATTGCCACATCTTCTCAAATATGATGAAAAGTGGCTTAGCCACTTCATCCACCAGTTACCTTTAGACTAGTGGATGCACCTCATTAGGTCCCATAGACTTGTGCAAGATGTGGTCCTTCCACCTTCAAATCCTTAAACAGAGGAGAAGGGAAGGCGCTGACTACAGAGAAAACACCAGTACTGGGCTCTGTAAGAGATGTTCAGAGACCTCACAACTTCTCTTAGCCTTTGCAGGAAAACATCCATGCTGCCTACACCCTTGTCCTGAATCTTTCAGTCATTTCCCTTCCAGTCTAGAGCGGATAACAACATTCATGAATTAGGATAAAACAAAGCTCAGAAACTGAGTTTTCAAAATGCTGCCACAACCCAGAGTCTGGCCAACACCGTGCAGTCTTTTGTGACTGATTGTAAGGAAAAGCAGTTAGGTCATCTGTTGGCATCAGCCTGATTATCTTTTCCCTGACACCATCCTCCAGAAGCTGGAGGTTGGCCCCAAGGCCATTTTAACCACTCTCTGGTGACTGATTGGATGTGTTGGAATGCGCTAACATAACTGTGCTTTTAAAAATCAACGTCCTCTAGTTTTATGACTCTTCTTGGCTGGGTTCCCACTTGCTGTAACTGAAGCAAACCCTTTCTTCATCTGCAGGAAACTGCCACTATTGGTGCATTTGAAAGTTTACAGAAGGATACACGATGGCCGCATTACAGCAAAGTCCAGGATGGAAAAAGGAAGCTTTCCAACATTTCAGAGTGGAAATTATGAAAATTAGAAAGCCTCCTCCTAGTCCCTTGTGTGGTTTGCAAAGACAGTTTGGGTGGAGAGATGCTGGAGAGGGAGGAAGGGGGTGTGGATGTGCACTTCCAGCTAACAGGAGCTCTGGAGTTTCATCCTGCTTCAAACACACCCAGATTTGCAGGGTGTAGCCAGCTCACCTTTTACTCTGAAAGCATCCTGGCTGACAAGCGGGAGCGACAGCACTGCCTGGGTCTTACAGAGGCCTGGAGAGTCTCAATGTCTGCAAAGCCTTTGTAATATGTAAAGCCTGGTGTACTATAAGGAATCATTTTAAATTGTGACCTAGGATTGCCAAGCTCCCCTCTTGCAATAGCCCATCCATCGTATTTGCCTTGACAGGTTTTCTTGGATGGTATTTTCAAAACTCGGGAACTCCAGGCTCTGCCCTCAGGCAACAGTCACAGCTTTGAGATCAGCTATGAGGAGAGGAGAGTCTGTGAAACATTTGCAACTCACTTTTCTTGGTTTTCTGTGAAAATACAGACCTTTAATGAGGACAAACTACCTGCGGGGTTTTTACCCTGCTCCTCCTCCTCTCTGCTGTCTGCTGATGGATTAAGATTGATTAAGGGAAGACTAAAAGACAGAAAGCCACTTGTTGCTGTCCTCATTCAGCTTCCTAAGATGCTTCGAAGCATCATGTAATACAAAGAATGCAGGAAGAGCCTTGTGGATAGAGACATACCATGGCTACTGAATGCACAGCAAAAGGATTAACAAAGAGAAGAGGTTGGAGAGCTTTTTTTTGAGTAGGTGGAGGAGGAAAAGCACATTGCTTTTCTCCCCTCTGAAAAGTGGTGATTTCTCATGGATCACACTGATCAGGGGAATGCACTGATCCTCTGCTATTACCCTGAGCACCTCATAGCGCTGCCACTAAGCCAAATCTCAGCACCCCTTTCAGATGCAGTAAAGACAGGCATTTATGCAAGAAACTGGTAGGAGATATGTGTTGCTCTGAGTGTCAGATTATATATATATTCTGCAATGAAAGAGAGGATGCAAATGCAGGATGCAGTGCCTTCCCTATCTCCCCAGCTGCCTGGGACTCAAGTGAGGTATCTGGCATTTTATCAAGCCATCGGTTATAACACTATGCTGTGCATTTTCAATGATCTACTTCTGGTGCCCTTATCTCAGACTTGCAAGTATGTAAATGTGAAGACGACTAACCCAGAAGATGGTCATGGCACTGTCCTTCAGAGCAGGTTGAGACATTCCCTTAGGCTCTCTGAACATGTCTCGAAAAAATGAAGTACCACGAGCTCTCCAAAACAAACTCAAACACAGAGGCTCCCAAAATTGAGTGACTGCTGCTGGTCAAGGACACAGAGGGAGCTGGAGCTCAGGACCCTGCTGCTTGGCACCTCCTTTACATATGGTGGGTTCATCCATATGGTGGACAGGAGCATGTGTTGCTGCTCTTATGATCCAAGTCTTTCCTTTGCTGGGACTTGGGTGATGATGTAGCAACACACAGTGATAAGGAAGCAGAGACTTTTGCCTGGCTCTGATTCTGAAGAATGCATAGTACTTGCTGTATCCTAGTTTTCCAGTCTGATCTAGAGGAGCAGCAGACCACCACCAGGACTATGACAGCAGGGCCTCCAGAAGTAACAGACACCTTTCAGTAAGGACAATGGCAGCCACCTAAACTAGGTGCAAAATCCATAACTCTACTGCAAGATGCAGACTTTTGTTAGCAAGCAGGCTTGCACTGTACTTGCATTGACTCAAGGAACAACTATACAGAGCCAACCCTTGCTCATCTGCTCTTCCACACAGGCAGCTGTGAGAAGTGGACAGTAGTTCCAGCATGAATGAGCTGGATGTTTTGGAAATTGATTTATATCTTGTCTAAATGAGGGTACAGCCCATCTGTTTTGCAGTGCACATGCTCCCCCAGAATTCCCCTCAAAGGACAGATAATTTGTACCTCAGGTCCCTCAAAGTGGGGCTTTCCAGAACAAACCTTGGGCTGATAAAACAAAGATTCCCAGGGCCATATGTGGAGCTAGTGAACACACAGTCATGGGGTCAGACCTCTGTTATGGGGTTGTTCACATCCAAGCTGGGTTACGCTGACCAGACCTGAGTCATGGGCCATCTGGGCCTGGTCTCCAAGAGTACACCTGGCATGCAGACATGGCAGTCTGTGTTTATCACCTCTAACTGGAAAGGCATTTGGTCACTCTACAGTTAATCAAAGATGGATGTCAACACAGAGGGAAATTGCTCCCATCCTAAAGTGTCTTTGACAATATGAGGATGAGTTGCCACCAGAAAACACACATTACTCTCTCTTCATTGTCTACTTGAAGAGGCCTAAAAAAGTCGTAAAAATTATTACAGTTGCATGACAAACTTGTAAATGTAGGCTGGCTGAGAGGTACAAGTGCAATGCAGCTGTCATGGGAAATGCATGCTAGCCAGAACATCAACTCCTACTTTTAATCTCTCTTAGATGAGTTTCTCCAAAACACATCTCATCCCATCATTCATCTGTTGGGAGCTGGCAGGGTGGAAAATCCCTGTGGCAGAAACTGCTTCAATTAAGGGTAGTTTGGTTCACTCTTGCAGTCATTTCTATTCTGAACTAAAATCCCAAAACACCAAAAATGGTGTTTGTTCTGTGCATAGATCTCCAAAGGGCAGATGCTTCATTCAGCATCATTAATTGCAGGTTGTATGTCCTCAGCTATTGTTTCACAGAGTTTACCTAACCTATGATGATGCAAGACCTAGAGAGAAAATACACATCCATAGTCCCAATCCATCAAGATTGGTGGCTTTTATAGAGCTGGAAACTAAAATAAATTTCAACCTCAGTTAAGAAACTTGCTGATATATTTCAAAGTGTGCACTACCATAATTACACCTTCTAAATATATTCCAGAAGTACAGCTGGATTGTAGAGTGTGTGCGGGTGATGAAATTGCATCATTTGCAGCCCATTATCTTTTTCAAAAGCTTTTCATGTGGTATCTTTGGGAAGTGGACACTAATTGTGCTCCTTGCCTGTACCATTTGGAGAGTTTGCTACTTTGGTGCCAACCAGAAAAATTAAAGCACAAGAATCACTCATATCCATCTGCTGGTAAAATGAAAAGTCACCGTGCCTTTGAAGTCATTAGAATTAACTGAGGCAATGAGAATAATATATACTTCACCAGGAAATAAGCTAAGCTCAGACAGAAAGTTTGACCAAAAGTTTGGAAGCATGTTTGAAATCTAAATCCAACTTTCTTCTTCAACCAGCAAAATAGAAACTGTGCGACTATCTCCAGAACAGATTTCCTTTGAGTCAGATCAACCTTTCATGATCTCTGTCAGGCTGGTTAGAGGAGTCCTGGTGCTTGTGAGCTACTCTAAAGTCACCACTGGTGTTCAACCAGCTTTGTGTTGGACCAAAGATGTTCCAAGCGTGAAAATGGAAAAGCTCTATGAAGGCTTTGCTGCTCATCCACTGTTTTGGGGTGGGTTTTGTTTTGGCTTATTTTATTTCCTTCCATCCCATAAACTTAGAGTAACCTGATCTAACTGAATGGATGAACAGATTAATCAAGAAATTAAGAACTGGAAGAAAACCTGTATTGTACTTTGCACTTGTCTGAAAATGCTGTTAGTTGAAGAAACTGTTGAAGCAACATTTAAGCAATCCTTTGTATGGATCATTAATTAGCAAAGTCTAGAGGCTTTCTGTGTCTCAAGTTTAAAAGACAGCTGAAGGCATGGCCAACCTCATTTCTCTGTATAGAAAAGCCCTTTCAGGAAGATCTGTGTAAGGCTGGTAAGTTCTTTCCTTTCAGGCTGTAGAGCATTTCCTCAAGGCAAACTATTCTGGGGCTAAATGATCATAACTCCTGAGCTTGGGGCTGTTGATGGGGCTATGATCCAGGCAAGGTCTTAGCTGATTGAGAGAGGAGATTCTGCTCCTCTGCTCTGCTCTGGTGAGACCTCACCTGGAGTACTGTGTCCAGCTTTGGAGCCCTCAGCACAGGCTGGACCTGCTGGAGCACATCCAGAGGAGGTCCTGGTGGATGATCAGAGAGCTGGAGCACCTCTCCTGTGAAGACAGGCTGAGAGAGCTGGGCTTGTTCAGCCTGGAGAAGAGAAGGCTCCGGGGGGACCTTATAGCAGCCTTCCAGTCCCTGAAAGATGCCTATAAGAAATTTGGAGAATAACTGTTCATGAGGGCATGTAGCAGTAGGATGAGGGGTTAATGGTTTTAAACTAGAAAAGGGAAGATTTAGGTTGGAAATTAGGAAAATGTTCTTCAATATGAGGGCGGTAAATCACTGGCACAGGTTGCCCAGAGAAGTGGTGCGGGCCCCATCCCTGGAGATATCCAAGGTCAGGGTTAGTGAGGCTCTGAGCGACCTGATCTAGTGAAGATGTCCCTGCTCACTGCAGGGGGGTTGGACCAGATGGCCTTTAAAGGTTCCTTTCAACCTTACACTTTCTATGAGTCTACATGAGAAAGCCTTTTGAGCAGGCTTATTAGCTTGATGACTAAAAGGGTCCATGAATTACAGGAACATTGCCACCCCTTCCAAAGCTCTGTAAGAAGATTCATATGATCTTTCCCTCTCTTCCCTTCACCCGAGTCCAAAACATTTGGCTCATTTCTGGCTCCCAACTTCTGCCCCTGGCTTGCCCTTGCTCTGTCCCCTGACCTGCCATTTCTCTCCCAGGGTTCTGCCAACATGGAGGCAACAAATGCCAAACTGTAATGACAAAAGCCTTTTATTTTCTTCTTTTGAGGTCTCCAGGCCTTGAGAGTTTCTGATAATTCAATTAAGCTCTGACCATTTGAAAGCCAATTTGAGAAGCATCCCAGCTCCGAACTCTGCAGAGTTCACCAGTCACTATCCATTAGCCTCTGCCGTGCTCCCACCTCTTGCACTGTTAACCTGCATCCATTTTGGGGGGATGAAGTCTGGCACAGCTCCTGATCCGTTTCACAGGAAAGTCTGTTTTGATTTGTTACACCTTTTAGAAGTGTCACAAAATATTACTACTTCCAGACACCTGAGAGGGTGCGCAGAGCATTTATCTGTCTAGGTAGAGTTCAAATTAAACCAATTCCTCCAAAATACTTGTGAACAGGTCAGAAGAGATAAAGCTCAGATGAAGAAGATAAAATTGATGTTTCGGCAGTCACAAGTGATTATATCAGAGCATTATACAGGTGACAGTTTTGCTACTTAAGCTTATCCTTTTATTACTTTTTTCTTCTTGATGCAATTATTTGTCTATAGGGCTGGTGAATAATTCATAGCAAATAAAGTGTGTTGCAAAATGCTGTGTTTTTTCCCCCACTGTTCTAAGTTTTTCTGTATTGGTTTTATCACCTTGAGACTTGAGTGACTTCCAGAAAGAAGCTAAGCCAACAGGAGTTCCTTGCTTCAAGGTCTCTCTTCTCTCTTGGACAACTTCCACACTCAATTATCTACTATTCTTTTGTTATCCGCAGTATCTGAGTAACTTTGCTGTCACCTCAGCAGCTTATCAGATGGGCAGGGATGCTGCCAAGGTAAGAGACACGTCCAAAAAATACCACTGCAGGTGCTAAGCAGAGGTCTGCAGAACCTCCATGCCAGTGTAAGAAAGAGCAAGTAGATAGTGTAAACTGGAAAGATTAACCTCCCTTGAATCACTCAGTTCTTTTGTCAGAGCAAGTGCTTGCAGCATTACTCACACAGCCTTGCACAGGAGAGGGTTTAACAAATGAGGACCACTCTGCCATGGACACCATAGATCTGCCTTGCCTTGCACTGCAGCCCTTGGTGTGACAGATGTCTGATTGCTCTCGAATCCATGCTGGAAAAAAATTATTAATAACAAGCCAAATGCTGAATTATGCTTTGTCCAGGACAAAAAGAAAGCCACTAATTCAGACTAGTAAAAGCACTGGTAGATACAGTACAGCAGCAATGCATACCCAAACTCTTTCTGCTGGGTTTGCCTGAAGACAAAAACTCTCTTGCCAGAAACAAAGGTCTCCTTATAGCGTGGGAAAACCTGCCTCAGACTTGGCCTGCAGAGCAGAAAGGATGATTTTTTATTTTTTTTTTGGTCAGCCCTGGGTTCTCTCTTCTCAAGAGAACTTTATTTATAGGGGGAATGACGTTTCCTGCCACATTCTTAACGTGCTTGCAGCTTGGGATAAGAACATGGGAGCTTTGTCTTCTGCCATCTGTTTTCTATGGCAATAAATATCCATTTACGGATTTATCTCTGCCTGGTGTGTTTTAAAATCATGATATGAATGAGTGTTCATGGATATCCATTCAGAGGGGAAGTGTCATAGGTAAAGACCAGTCCCAGCTCCATACTGGTGTAGATTTACACTTGTGTAATGGACAGCAGAGTTCTGGCTTGGGGCTCTGCTTGCATTTTTAATCTTAGCTTTTCTTCTTCTGAGGCATGAGAAATAAAAAAAAGCAACCTGGACTAAAATCCTGCTGAGCTCAAGCATCACTGACACAACTGGGCACAGGGTCTTTAATTTACCATAGCTGAGAGCCAAGACCTAAAGCTGGGGCGCAAACTGCTAGACCCAATTAAAAATGGCCTTTCCTGCTCTATCTGTCCCAGCTTGATTTGCCTCTTACAGCACTTCATTTAGCCTGGAGATGGCCTTTTCACACATCATCTGTAGCACCATCCTTTGAGCCTTGAAGGCAGAAGAGAGGGCAGACTCCTTTTTAATACTGCATGCTTCCTAACTCAAAAAGCCTCATGTTTGTGGTGAGAAACATTCCTGTGGCTGGAAATTAGCCAGTGAGGTCTTGAGAAGAGGAGTAAATACGTGTTCTTCTTTACCAGTGCCTTGCAATGGCAGAAAGAGCTCTCTGAATGGTGCTAGGCATTTGTTAGGCATTAGTGGGACTCTATTCATCTTCCTCTCACACACATCCGCAGCACATGGATACAATAAAGATCGCTCGCAGGCATAAACCGTCGCACATTAATAATGCAAAAGGAGAAAGAACTACATATTTAACAGGCATGTTTACTGGTGGGGGAAGAACCAGAGAGGGAAGAGCTGGTGGGGAGGGCTCTGTGTTGAGAAATGCTGTGTTAGGGATGGGATTCAGGTCACCTGCTGGGGGACGGGGGGTCGTCTTCTGACCAAGGTGTCCCTGTATGTGCTGGCTAAAGGAGAGCTGGCTGGGGTTTAGGGACTAATCCATTAGTCAAACCTGTGGGTTCAAGGCACCACAGAATCACAGGGTTTGGAAGGGACCTCCAGAGATCATTGAGTCCAACCCCCCTGCCAAAGCAGGTTCCCTAGGACAGGTGACACAGGGAGGCATCCAGACAGGTCTTGAATATCTCCAGAGAAGAAGACTCCACACCCCCATGGGCAGCCTGTCCCAGGGCTCTGTCACCCTCACCATGAAGAAGTTATTCTGTATATTGGTGTGGAACTTCTTGTGCTCCAACTTGAGGCCATTGCCCCTTGTCCTGTCCCCACAGACCACTGAGAAGAGGTTGGCCACACTTCAGATATTTATAAACATTGATCAGATCCCCTTTCAGCCTTCTTTTGTCAAGGCTGAACAGCCCCAGTTCACTCAGCCTTTCCTCGTAGAGGAAATCAATTACCACCTCTGCAACCCCCACAGAGCACTGACTACCTTTGAGCCCAAAGGCAGCTTGATGTTCTGGCCAGGGTGGAGATATCTCACAAGTATCAGCATTGATATAGATGAACCCATTTCATGTCTCAGTCCTGGCACTGGCTGGTGGTGTGTCCCATGACATAAAACTTAACTCTGCCCCAGGTGACATGTTTGGGGTCTCTGTGCTATCCCTACTGATATTTAGCACTGTCCTTTTTCATTTGGACCTCCAAAAGCCTTTGCAAAGCCATATCTTCTGTTGGGCACATGGCATGTATTGCACAGATCTCTCACATCTCAGGCTTTACATGTGAAATTTGCTCACTTGAGACCATATTTCAGGCTCTTACACTGCTCCACCTGGATTTTGTGGACTCTGGGTGTAGAAACGCAGCTTTTGTGTGACTTCAGGACCCCAAGTTCAGGGTATCTGCCCTGATACCTCTACCTGATGTGAAGCTGCAGGGAGAGACACTGTGATGCATGCTTCAACCAGGCTGACCAAAACCTCAGTGGCCAGCTGTTTGATAGGACAGCTCTGTGATGAGGCAGAAGGACTAACAGCAAAGACAGAGATTTAGGACAAAGAAGACCCAGTTGCAAAAACTATCTTACCAATTCCTCTGGCAACCTTTATAACAAGGCTTCAGCATTTGCTTGACAGGAAACCTAAACCACCCCAGCCTTAGGTCAAGAAGTGGGAAGGAGAGAAATAAACTGTGCATGTGAGTGAAAATAAAACACAAATCCCCCTGACAGCGACCGGTCACTTGGGCCGTGCACGGAGCTGTTAATTGTGTCCCCTGCAGAGATGGTTATCCTTATGCATCCGTTCTTACCTCCTGTACAACTACAGATCTTCTCCAACTCCTTCTCCTGCAGGTACCTCCATTCTCTCCCTTGCTCCCCACCACAGAGGTACCTCCTGGAAATGCTCTGTGAGAGCACTGCTGTTTCTCACACATCTCTGTCACACAGGCTGGGGCACACAGCAAAGCAGAGGCTCAGCCAGCTGTTGCTCAGGTAGGTCAGTCTGGGTACAGCATGTTTCTAAAGAGGATATACATATGCACGGAGGAGAGTGGTCTCCCAGTTTCCATGCTGTTATATGACCTGTGTCTAGGCTCATCCATCTCAGGTATTGTCTGCATGAAAACATGAGCCCCAGGGAGGGACCCAGCGTGGCCAGCAGCAAGCAGAGGATGGTGACCCTGCAGTAGCTGAGAACTTGATCTGGATGCAAAATCATCTGCCACCTTGTGGGAAGATGCCTTTGAAGGTGAGACCAGAGTCCCTGCATCCCCACACTTGCAAGAGCTGCTGCAAGGCGACCAGTCACAGATCCACCTTCTGTGATCTGGATCAGCAACAGCAACCCTGGCTGACGTTACAGTGGTGCTGGGCACTGTACAGGGGACACAAAACCTGCCCAGAGGTGGGTTAAGACTGCAGGCAGGACTGCCCGCCCTAGGGCCCTCTCAGAACCAGCATCTTGAACCACAGAGTCCAGATTTGCCAGAAGGGGCATTTCTGATTGCGCTCCGAAGCAGCAATCAAACAATAGCAGACCAAAGCTGTGTGAATAATTGATTTTCCTTGGTTTGCTCGACGGACTGGAAAGGCAAAGAAAATATGTTTCAGGTTGACACAAAGTTTTTTCTGCTTTCCCTTCTGCCAAAGGGAGAAGGAAGAAAGACAAACAAACAAAAAAGCTTTGTGTTTAACTGAAACGTTTTTTGACCTGCATTTAATTTTGGGGATTTTTTTCCATAGCCGTTTAAAAAAAGGAAGGCACTCATCCAAATGGAATTGTACTCTGTTTGAAAGAAAAGTTAGAAAAAAAAATAGTTTGAAATGTCTGAAACCAGATTCCTTTTTCTTTTTGAGTGACATGTGCAACCAAGTCAAAGTAAACTCACAGGTGGGTTCAGCTGCTGCAGAACTGCTTCTCAGCAGAACAGACGCCCTGAGCAAAGGTTTCCCTCCCTCAGCAACTCAGAGCTGCTCTGGGCTTGTAGAGCTTCTACACCTGCCACCAGCCATGGATCTGTGGGTGCAGCACCCCTCTCGTACCCCCATGACTCCCTGTGGTAGGAGTGCTCAGACCATGCCCATGCCCTCGAGCCAAGCACCATTTCAGTAGGCATCAGCAGTGACAAGCAGAGGGAGTGCACAAGGTGTCCCTGTCCCTGAGGGAGGCTGTGCCACCCTTGCCAGCCCTGGCAGAGGCAGCTTGCCAGGCAAAGACAGCCCAAACTGCTCAGTGTGCCCTTTGCGTGCACTCTGTAGGTGCACGTCACTCGCTGAGCTGAACCCCGTGTCACTGCCACCGCCTCTGTCAGCCTGTCAATCCTACAAAGCGATGGGAGCCCCTGCTCCCCTGGGCACTGCTGCTAAGGTGATGTGCTTTCAGGAAATTAATGACATAATTACAGCTTCCCCAGGACCCTCAGCTACGCCCGCTACAGCACGAAAGCAACAGCGTCACCTTGGCTAAGCCAGGGACTGCCAGCCCTGCTGTGTCACTGACCAGCGCAATGCGTCATGTACGGCCATGCTGTGCCACCACTGCTTGCTAGACATCCCTGGTGGGACAGAGACCAGTGGGCATCTGCACCGGTGTTCACTTCCACATAGCCCTTCCACAGTACCCTGAGGCTTCCACTGGTATTCTTCTTCATCATCATCACCATCACTACCATCATTATTATTATTATTATGATTATTATTATTATTTAGTCCCTGCTGCTACAGGTCAGCACTGCTGTATGCCATCACACTGTCTCAACAAGTACCAATTATTAGAAATGATCCTTTTCAGAAATTTTTACCTCCAAGTATTATCACAGAGCCTTTCACTAGTTTTAATTGCTGCACGTTGCCTTACTGCTCCTGTTGGCACTGATTACTGCCCTGAGTTATCACACAGACTCAGAGTAGTACTAATTCCCATTCATCACCAACAGGTCCCATCAGTAGTAATTTCTACGCACCATGGCATACACCAATAGCAGTTTCCACCCACCGTGACATAACTCCTATTAGTTGTGACTACTAACGGGGCAGACAACTGCTATCAAATGGTACCCTCCTCATCCTCTGGGCATGCATTCAGGACAAAGAAATCATGGCTTACCCTTTCCACACTGCGTCTCCTCAGTGATCCATATGGTATTTTGAATAAAAGTCTTCGGGTCCTACCCGGAGTCACAGCTGTCTGTACTACCATAGCGCAGAGCTAACGCGAGTGTGTGCACAGGGGGTGTGTGTGTGTGCGCGTGTGTGTGTGCGCGCGAGAGGGAGTTCACAGCACACACAGGCTTCCTTTGAAATAACTTACAGTCTCATCTAGATTTCCCAACTATCAAATAGCTGAGTGGGTTTTCACATCAGACCGTATGAGTCAAGATGTGGCTTGTTCGAAAGAAGGAGGGGTGGGGGGGGGGGTGAGGGGGGAAAAGGGAAGAAGAGGGGAAAAAAAAAAAGCAAAGGAAAACCCAAGCCTCGTAACCTTAACAACATGCTTCAAGCAGCGTGTCTTTAGCTTCCTTCTGTTTCTCCGCGTAGTTTGCTCAGCAGGATTGCTGTGCCACAGAGGTGGAAGAATTAAGCTTCTGGGGAGAATGTTCCAAAAATGTCAAGCTTGCTTCTTGTTGCTACAGATGGTAACCAGGTCAGTTGTCTAATCAAAGCTCTATCAGAGTTATTATACATTTTGCCATGTGACTGCAGACCCCTCTGGTTTGCTGTACAGTCGGTCACATGTTCACCTTAAAAAGAATATCTGGTGTATCACCATCTGGTGCAGAGATTAATGTTAAATCCTACGTTCAGATATTCCTCCCTCCCAGAGGCTGGAAAGCACATGCCCAGAGCACAGGGCTTGAGCAGATCCTTGGGGCTGCTCATCTCAACACGAGCACTCACCGATTCCGGCTACGGGGTCTGTCTGACACAGCACCCTGCATGCCTAAGTACAAAGACCAGACTGTAGTGCTCACACTCACAGCTCCACACGTGTGTCGGTGAAAGTCTGCTTGGTGATGCCTACAGCTTCTATGTGTGCTGAAAGACATTGCTGTATTAGAGCTGCCAGTAAGCGTGAAGTGTTGTCTTCACAAAGTCAGTCTCTGTGTCTACTTTTTTCTCTTACAAAACCACATTAGAGGCTAGCAGACAACGATACATTAGAGACCAGTAGACAATGAACGATGCTTCCTTTCCCTGGAATAAGGCTTGAAATTATTTTTACACTTTAAATTGTACACATGTGGTTTGGAAATGAGAAAAAAAAACAACCCTTTCCCTTCCCACGGACTTTCTGCAACACTGGGAGCTGTCCCAAAGCAGCCAGGTAAGGGTCTGTATTTTCATAAAAACGTGTTTTGGATGTTGTGTCATTTCCACGCCTCAGCTACAGGTACCGGTCCAGGTGCAGTTTAATGTGGGTGAAGTGGGAGCTTCTCGATCCCCCAGCTCCATAGTGGCATTCTGAATTCGCTTAATAAAACGGAAAAGATGTTGGCCCACGTCCCTTTCCTTGGAGCAGGCTAGCTGGGGGAGCAAAATCTGCTGAGCTGTGGAGCCAACCCCTTTCCTCGGTCGTATTGTTCTTATTTTAATGCAAAACTAAAAATACTTTGTTTTGATCAGAGTCCAAAAGCCAGGACGAAGGTGCTAGGGACATGACATTAAAGCAATCATTTAAAATAAAGAGGAGAAACTCTGATTCTGCTCAGCATATGCACATGCATTAAAACTGGGCAAAGAAAAAACCCAGCAACTTGATGTGGGAAACTCTAAATATTAAAACAATCGGCCTTTGTTCATAATTAGTTCCATATGTCTCTTGCCAAAGAGAGTGAGGGAGGCAGGAAAAGATGGAAATAACTTAAGCGTGACTGATTTATATAGGTTCTTTATGTGGAATAGGTGTGGGGTTAGGGTCTTTGCTTCTTACAGGGGGTTTTTAATGATTGTTAATCCCTCTCCTTGCTATCTCACAGGATGCCCACCTGTGTTTTTAGGCTGGCATGTCCCAGCAGCCCACAGGGAACCCTTGACTACGTCAGCAGAGCCACCCAGGACCTACTGGTGCAGGAGGAGAGCGAAGGCGACTGTGACCCACGTTACTGGGAACTCTGCCTGGATGCAAACCGAGTCACGTCTGAGTCAGGCCCTCGGGGACAAGTGCTTCTTATGAGAGCAGAGAAACAAACATCTCCCTGCTCACCTAATCTGTGCCCTGGGCCGGGGCCGGGCGGGGGGCTTCTGCCCATGCCAACCCCCTTCCCCAGAAGTTTTCATACTCGTGCAAGCAAGGTCCCCATGGGTCCCAGCTCTTGGACACCAGGCTTGTAGGTAGGGCTTTTTCCACTAGAGGGGACAAAGAGCTGTAACAGGCATCTCCACGGGTCTTTGCAAGCAGCCAAGCTCTGGGAGCAGAGGCAGACTGGCTAGCAGTACCAGCATGAAGCACCACATACGGCTCATTTTGTCCACAGGAGAAAGGGGAGCACTTCAGTCGTTTCCACAAACCCGAAGGCTCTTTGCATTGGTTATTGGGTCTTGCAAATGGAATGCAAATCTGCATATTGCTCAAGGCAGATGAATAATAATATAAATATTCTTATTTGCAGGAAACCTCCTGCACATATGAGAAGTAGAAGAAATCTCTCCATTTGCGTGGTGTTGGAACCAGTTCCAACAAGATCCCTGCATATCCCAATGGTGTTTCTCCTCCTCCCTTCCCCATGCTGCACCCCAGGCACAATCCTACATGCATCTGCCACAGAAACCACACAAAATCAGAGAGCTGTACCCACTGCAACAAGTTTTCTTTACTCTGTCTCATTCCTCGTTTCCCAGTTGGTATGAACCTGAAGACAGGAAGCCAAAGCAGAATCATGAGGACTGTGGAAACCATCTGGGAGGATGACAAGTTTGCTTTTAATTTTTAGAGTTGCTCCAAGTGCATTGTGTAGTCTGTTAGGGTTAGTCTGATAGGTTGCCTATAGGATAGGTGATGTAAAATGATCTCTCTAACTGTTCCCAGAAAGGGAGCGGAGATGTTTGTGGCAGAAGCAGGTATGAACATGGGCACTTCACCCCATAATATTCCAAATTTCACTCTGGAGAGTGCCTTGTCTCTTGTAGTTGACTGCAGAGATTAAGATGACCAGACTCATCGTTGAGGCTTCATTCTACTGTAGGGTCTGCAGAGACAATCTCCGGACCGAACAGCAGAGTAGGCAATAAAAGCCAAGCTATTGTAAGGAACATCCTGGCCCTGCCACCACAGACCCTCCAAAGAGACGCGCTGTGTTTACTAACTGCCGAAAGACGAAACTCTTTAAAGCAGCAGATGCTTTTCAGTACTAATTGCAGACTGCCAGGAACAGCGGTTTGCGGTAACAATGCATCAGAGGGAAGTACATTCCAATAGGCTGTTGTTCAGGCAAGATTTCTTTCTTTCTTTTTTTTCAGTCTTTAATGAAAAGGAGAGAGAAATCATTCACTGCTGCGAAGCCTGGCTTGGATTGGCAAGGGAAGAGTCGAGTTTCAAATCAGTGTATGCCCAGTGGAGATCGGTGGATGTGCTTAAAAAAAGGGTAGATGAGGTACTTAGGGATATGGTTTAGCTCAGGATGGGATTGGTTGGACTTGATGATCTTTCAAGGTCTTTTCCAACCTTGTGATTCTGTGATTCTGTGAATGGAAACCAGGGACAGCACTGGCACAGAATGAAATGTGGTGTGGGGTATGTATCAGATCTATCAACAAGACACTGCTTTACAGAATTAAAAAGGGACTGGATACTGAAAAAAAAATCCCACTTAAGTTCTCTACTCCACGAAGACATGAGCGTGGCAGCAGAATGAGATGAGAACAGGAATAACTTGCTGCTCCTGACAGTATTTTCCACCCTGGATGGTATCTGTGGTCTCCATCAAAGCCAAATTCTTCCCTGGAGTCCTGATAGAGAAACCACTTGCATTTGAGCTCTTTAGCAGCTCCTATTAATCTTGGTGGAATTTCTTACTTCCCACTGTAAGAAATCCTCCCCAGCTGACTTATTAGGTCGCAGCAAAACAATGGGAAGACAAGGAGAAGGCAGCGATGCTTTGGGGTTGCAGTCTGTATTGTGACTGATGCTTTACTGTGCCCAGAAGCAGGCTGCAAAGGAAACTGCCTCATTGGGGGTGAAAGACAAGCACAGGTTCTCATTGCAAATCCAGCTTGCCTTAAAATTACACACCATTCCTCCCCCCTGCCCCTGATTTTCCAGGCTTATATGGTATTTCACAGAGAAACATTATGATGGCTCTAGCCTGGGGAGGGATGTGGGAGAACACAGCAGGTGGAGTTCTGCTCCCGTATGAACCTTTTCCATCGGCGCTGGCAATAACCCAGCAGCTTGCCAGGGTGAGAGAGGCTGTTGGCAGCCCCCAGCCACCAAAGTCCAGGGGCTTCCCCTGTGCATGTCAAGGCTGTCACATCTCAGGACCATGCAGACTGTCACACGTCCCTGCCTCCTCTGGACAAGCAGTGGCTGTGAGGGACTGTGCAGCAATCCTGCCTGAATATGAAGGTCAGTCCCACACCTGAATACAGGTTCTTCCTTTGTTCCACTCTGTTTTGGTGCTCTGGGTTATGCAGTGATCAGCATGGTGTTGTACTGCCTGTGCAGCACATCCATCACGTGTACCAGCAGGGATGGCTGGGAATTTAGGTTCCTTTGGCAGCTTTGCATTGCGCTACAGCATGGTTGTTCAACTATCTGCAGTTCATAGGCACGTTAGTAGGTCTGACTAGTGTAATCCTAAACAGAAAACCACAACCAAGCACTTGTGGACTCAGAGAAGTTCATATCTGATGCACAGTGCTGTAGGTTAAGCTAGAACGTAGTGTTAGATGTTCCCAAATTTCCTCATTAATTGGTATTTGGGTAGAAATGCCCACATGGCTGCTTACTTATCTGTTACTTTTTGTACTGCAGCCTTGGGTGTCGTGGGGAACAGCAGTCAGAGCAGTGTGACACCCAGTGTGTCATCTGCTGAGTCTGCACCTAGCCAAGCTCTTTGACCCATCAGTTAGTACGTCCACCAAGCCAGCAAGCTCTTGGCACAGCCTCTAATGAAAGTCATGGCTCAGGTGTAGACACCCTAGAAAATGCATTCAGGAAAGGGGAGTGAGAAGCCTGCACCCTTCCTCTTCCCCTACAACCACCAAGCAGATGCTCCAGGAGCAGCTTCCATCTCACCTCCAGTTGTCCTCCAAACCTACCATCCTGTATACAGTCCTTGCTGGGGAAAATGGTCCCAGACTCTGTGCATCTAGGCAGATGGGCTCCTGGAAAACTCTGGCCAGGACAGCAGCAGACAGCCAGTGGGGCCCCTGCTAGATGGAAAGACATTTCCCTTGTGTTTTAGTGTGCTGGTAGGTCGGCTCTTTTCCCACATAACTCAGAAAGACAGTAATTAATTAGGGAGGGAACTTGCCTGACCCCATCACCCTGGAGACACGCCCCTGTAAACATCATGAAGGGATTGCAGAGGCCACCTCTGACTTCCAAGGCTTATATAAACAAAAGAAGAGATATTTGGCAACAGCACCACATTCCCACATTGTGGATGTGTAGCAGAGGCTGAACGTGACGCATACGATAGCAGTCACACTCAATGAGGGTATGACTCTGCAGTATTTCTATGAGGGATCTGGTCTAAAGTCTGCAAATCCCTGTGACTGCAAGGAGTGTGCAGACACTTGGTGCACCTCAGTATCAAGTCTTAAAATGCAAGTGAGATATTCCTAAAATGCAAGTGAGATATTCCTGTGTAGTCAGTCTTAGCACTGCTGATTTGCTGATTCCTGAATAAACAGGGGCTTGCCTAGCATGGCATGGAAGATACTCAGCCTTGAGCTAGATTTAAGACTTAAACAGGATATGTGACATATGGACTATGTCAAACACTGTGAAGATAAACGCTTCTTTGTTCTGTGTAATTTTCCCTCTTTTAAAACTTCATCCTTGTTACGCTGATTCCATTAATCTTAATATATTGCGGGAAAGCATATGTGTGTATGTGAGGGAAGGGGAGAGAGTTATGTTGCCCCAAGAGAAAGCCACATGGATAGGAGTGGCCAACATGTCCCTAAAGAAAGGAGGGAAGCAGAAGACTCATGAGACACATTAGGAAGGTTTTTTTGGGGTTTTTTTTTAAGCTTTGCCAGACCTTTTAAACAGCCTCTCAGGCAAATTTAGTTTTGTAGTTGATGCCTCACAGGCATGGGCTAATGATGGCTTTTCTCTGAGTGAGGAGAAAACTGAAAGACAAACTGCTAACACTGGCAAAATACAAACCCAACTTTGTTATGTTCTGAGCTTTGTCCATTTATATGGATTTAGGAAGAAACATGAAAAGTTTGACTCCCTGGATCTTCAGCCTTGGAGTATCTCCCTGCAGGTTGCATTTTATTGCTTCAGCTTTTCTGTGTCTGCCAAGCTGTAACATCCTACCTCAGTTGTAGGAGACATATGGGGTGGCATTTACCTCTGCTAACTTTGGTTGTTTTCACCTGAACTTGTCACCTGGACACCTTCTTCAGTGAAGAGAAATGGGCACTCGCAAGGATTGAGATACTGGATCTGCTCCAGCTGCCTACTTCAGTGAGGTCTGAAGGATACCTAAAAGTGCCAATGCCTCCCCACTGACTATAAAATAAGCCGAATACCTGGCCACTCTTGGTGTGCCTCTCCAGCTATCAGAAGTTCTGCTGTGTCCCTAGGTATTTAACCACCTCGCCTTTGCTAACATCGCTGTTGATGCTCACATTCCCAGATCCTCATTCTCACCATCTCCTTTTTGTGCGTTGTTCAGTGTGGGTGAGCAAGCACAGACTGCTACACAAAGCCTCTTTCTGTTCCACAGAGGATTTCTGAGGGTCATCAGTGTGACCTGACTCTCTGGAGCAAGGTTTGGAGTTATCTGCGCTTGATGGCACTGCGCACAACACTATGGCTTTTCTTCTGCCCCAGGAATCTTCATGAAAGCTGTGGCTAGTAATTCAAGTCCCAGGGCTGGGTTCAAGAAAAATGACTCAACAAATTAATGAAAGAGTGCCTACTGCTGGATTCAAAGATGCACTTCTGGGTCAGGAAGTGCCCAAGTGCGGCCAACTGGTGGATGGAAGATGACTATGGGGACTGTGGTTATGTACTTGCCCTGTTCTTATGTTTGTCTTTGACTTACCTGATGTCAGTTGCTGCTTGAGAGATGATGCTGGACTAGATCATTCATTGGAAAGACCTGGTATGGACATTTTTATGTTTTTTTCAGAGGTCTAAGCAAAATGAATGGCTGCCTAGTGGGAACTCTTTCATGTCAAAGTCATGCTAAGCAACGTCATCTTTTAGTGAGGTGAAGGGGCCTCATTCTGCTCTTACCACACTGGCAAAACTCAGGCTGACTCCAGTGGCAGAAAATGAGGTTTTAAATCTCTTGCAAACCAGACACTGAGGATAAACTGGAGGATACTGTTGTTGCCAGAGAGACCTCATTAGGAGCTGCTTCAAAGAACCGACTTCTCTGATAAATCAACACATGGAAATACCCATTAAATTGCAGAGGGTGAGGTTAGCACCCATGGCCTTGAATTATGCATGAGTTGTGACTGCTCCAAGTACAAACTTCCTGCTAGCTCTTCGATTAGTAAGTCCTGGCAGCCTGGCAAAGCTGCACAATTTATTGCCACTACAGAGGTTAATGGATCACTTTACATGTTGATAATGTCTTATTATTGCAATGGTTATTAAGAAAAATGTAACAGACACCAGGAGTCGATAGTAACTGCAAGAATGCTTGTTTGATTACAGCAGGGATGGCGAATGCTGTGTGCAGGGCTCACTGAGCAAACGGTGGTCGCAGCAAGTTCATCACAACCATCTTTCTGCGCCTTCATAGCAGCTATTGATACTGTTTACCAGCATTGATAGTGTGAGAAAACAGGGAAGTTACTGGTGTAATTAGCCCAAGAATGGACAGAGATAACACCTATCTATGCCAGAGCACGCTAGGACTAGATCCAACGGCATACTTCATCCTTGGCACCAGAGACTTGTGTCCCAGATGTTGAGGATTGGATTATTCTGCAGTTGTGGTGGAGGGTTACAGTCTTGAGGGAACAAATCACCAAACTGAGATACTGGAAATCAGATTTCTACTCCTTTTATGTGGGAGGGTGAAGGAGGCACTGTTCAAATGGCTTCACGTCGCTCCAACTCAGTTTCCCTATCTGAAAATGATAAGACCTGGCATTTATCATAGCTGCTTTTGTTGCTATTTCTCTATTATTAATAAAGACACGGGTCACTTAAATGTCCCTGTCTTGGCAGCTCAGTTTTATGAGCTGGAATATGTGGACCTCAATGGCTACCATGCCAAATCCTTACTGGGATGGGTTGGCCTTGTCCACCCTGTGATTCTTTTTCCATTGCCAAGGTCCACAATGGAGCCCTGCCTCGTTTGGCACCTCTAGCCAAGGGACCTGATTGTCACTTTGAGCTATTCGCTGTTAGGGTTTGATTCCTCCTCCTTCAGATATCCAGCTTTAGGTCTGGCTGGATACAGGAGTTTGACTCAGACCTTAGTTCCTGTTCATTGCTAGCTGGCAGAACAATGAGCCAGAATACTTGCAGCATCCCAGGTGATTTCCACCGACTTCCTCTAAATTATAGTATTAGAAACAGACATTTAGTTTCACATCCTTGCTATTTTGGTGGTAACTCTGCCAGGACCTGACTGCGTGGGGAGGGAGAAGAGCAGCTGTTTCTCGGGTTGAATCATAGCAAATCCTGATTGCTATGTCCACCCAGGGCCAAGCTACCCAAGCCCTCTCTGTGCCAGGACATCCTCATGAGAGTCACTTGCATTGGTCTCCTCTATATACATATACACGCATACATAAATACGGAGAGAGATGGTTTAATCTATATCTATATATAGATATTTGTATATATACACACACATATATGTTTGTATTTATCTGTGGACTGTAGTGGTTGAGGATTCAGCTGTGGAAATAGATGTCTGCAGGAACGTAGATGGAGCCATGGAGCATACTGTGGGTTTGGCAGACTGGTTGTGTGTGGATGGTGTCTAAGACCTCATGAACGCTGGAGATAAATTGCCTGTTCTTTCGAGGTGGTATCTGGAGTGGGCCAGGGCTGCAGTGTTCCTGGTTTAAAGACTTTGTCTAAGCTTCTTTCTCTCCTGTGACTTCCACTATAGCTGTGTCGTGCCTGCCTTGAGAAATCAGTCTCCTTTTTGAGGCCAGGTGATGTTTGATTACTCGAGGCTGTTTTTCAGCAGGATTATTATCCCTTTGACTGTTTGCTTGAGAGTCTGTTTCTTCTAGGCCTAAAGCCACATCCATAATGCAAGGAAGAGCATCCCTCAGCAAGGCAGGCTCCACACCCTGCCTCACTCCTCAACCCTCCCAGACACCCCATGCAAAGCGCCGCAGGCATGCTAGAATGGTGTATCATGGAGGCTCGCTCTAGCTGTGCCTGAGGCAGAGCTTGGAAGTCAACAAGGTTGGTCCTAAGGTGCATCTCAATGGACGTCTGTCACAGATTGCACAAGCATAATTAGAGTGTCCAGAGGTGAGGGGAGTTTGGCTCAGGGATGCCTTCTGCAAGCAAGGATCCACAGCCTTTATATTTTACCTAGCCCCTCTTTACCCTTTAGCACACCCGAGGGACTTGCCGAGGTTGTCCCTGCACTGCCTCTCTACTTTGGCCCCTGCCTTCCTGTCCAGGTTTCTCCAGACAGCCAAGTCCCAGCTCATCAAGCAAATCAGTGGCAGCCTGCCGGTGATGACAGCTAATTATGAAATGTCATGTTGAAGGCTTCCCTTTTATCTCGCCTCGTGGAGCCCAGCAAAGCTTTCCAATGCCCTTTGGTAAGAGGGGAAAGGAAGTGTCAGTGCAGCAACAGCTGCTTCTCTGATAGCGGGATGACAACGCAGCGAGTACAGAATGTCCTGGAAGGAAGTGGCAGCTCGTGTCATGCAAAATCTACAGTTGTAACAAAATTGTCCCTACAAAATTCTCGTGTAATCCTAGCTTTCCAGAGGAAATGTTAAACATAACTGCTGCCAAGGCTTGCCATCCTTCCTGCAAAACTCTGCTGAAGCCACTCTTGGTGAGCTCCTGCAGGAAAACATAGCTGAAAACCTTGTCCAGAGAAACAATGGCTCAATCCCATAGCCTTTCTTAGTCAGTATTCCTGCAGAAGCCAAATTCAATCAAGGCGGGTTAGACTGAGGTGAGCCAGGGCTCAGTTTTCTTAAGAAACCAGTGGTTACTTCTCATTTGCTGTCTACTGTAACATTTCTCACTAAGCTGTGATAAAGTGGACTTGCTGGCTTGGTGTGAGCTGCTAAAACAGGCTTTGCCCATTGATCTGGGAATAGGTTACTGCCCCTGTGGTCCAACAAGCATTAAAACCAGGTTTCTTGAAATGAAAAAGAAAAGAAAGTCAAGGCTCCACAGACCACAATTTCCCAATTTTGTAAGTAATCACCTGGTTTGGAGTGGTGGATGGCACTAGAGAACTGGAAGAGAGGCATTACTGTGACAGATGGCTTCATTCTTTCAGCAATAAACCTGACATGGATGAAGATGCATGGCATGGAGCCGGCTTTGAGATCATTCCCAGGAGGGTCCTGTTACCTGGCAGTCCATCAGCCTGCAGCCCATTCATCCCCATCGGCCTGGCCTCGTGCTCCTCACCCAAGCACCAGTCTGGCCGATAACGGCAAAACACTTGGTAATGGATTAATGACCTCTGACGAACCTGGCTGCTAGAATGGTCCATAACAGCCAGAGCTTTCTGTTTTGCCCTTCCTTCATACTGAGTTTTGTATTTACTTTTCTGTATGCAGTGTTAGAGATTATTTTTGGCACTGCTCAATGGACAGGTGGTTTAAGATCAAACATAGCCGCAAGGCAAGGTGATGTATGAGCAAAGCCTGAAAATTGTTCCTGATTGTGTCAGACAAAATGATTCTGCATTTGGAATATTTGGTCTAGATTATAAAAGATTCCTCACGCCATAACTCCAAGGTAGTTTTGAGAAGGGCTCATCTAGCTGAAAACATGATTGTTTATCAGGGAAAACTTATTTTCTTGATTTGCATCAATTAGATTCACAGTCCCAATGGTCAGAGTGAGCTGTGAAGCCTGGACATGCAACCCCTGAGGCTTCCAGGGCCAGACTCTGCAGAGGAACAAGCGGGTCGGGGGAGCGAAGTACTGACACTACTGCAGTGTGCCCCTGCACAATGCTGCACAGACACACCAGCTCTTCCAGAGGCAGCTGGGGCTCCAGCGTGGCACTGCGTGGCACCGCATAGACATGTCCCTGCATCACAATTTCAGCTGTGACTGCAATGTCCCAGCTGGGGATGTTTCGCTGGATTTCTGCAGTTACACACTTGAGGCACCAGTTCAAAACACAACCTGAGAAGAGATGCATAGGTTTCACAGATGGAGGCCACCTGCACCTCTGGAGAATTTGGCCCATGTTTTATTTGGTCTACTGTCACCCCCGTTACAAAAAAACCCTCAGCCTCACAACAACCCATGAGGAAAGACATGTGGATGGATGCAAGAGGTGATCATAAGGCTAGACAAAGCCTACACACAGGTTCAAAACAGTGCTCTTGAAGGCATGAAAAGCCACAGAAGAAATGTTTCCCTATGATGTTTCTCATAGGGCTGGGTGGTTCCCAGCAGGGCAGGAGGCTTCAAACATGATGAGACACATGTCAGATGTTAGGTTTGGTTCTCCCATCCTCAACCAGTTCAGTCAGCTCTGTTTTTCTGTATCTTGGCAGTCTTTGAGATTCTGCTTGGAGCTATCCTGTGTCAAAATGCCTTTAATCACCCCACTGTTCAGTGAGACAGAGGCTCTTGGTTTCCCAGGTGTCAAGCACCCAACTCAGTGAAGTGATGCTGAGCTACAAATAAACTGAGAGGCATCCTGGTGCCAAGTTTACTCTATAGCAACTGTAGGCAGTCCAAAGAAAGCACTGTCCCCTTCCCACGCAGACTGACTTCCAGCATGCTGTGGTCATAAGATGCGGATGTTGCATCTTTGCTTGTTGTGGGGATTTAAAACCCTTGGAATTTTCTCTGGGATGCATAGTACTCAGAGCTGGGGAAAGGAGTTGAACCCAGAATGGCAAATTATCATTAAGTCGATTCAAATCTTACAGCCCAGAGTATTTCAGCGTTAAATACCCTACACAGAGTCCTTGAAAACGCAGTCACCAGCTATTGTCCTCTATCCCCTATCTCAGCAACCTGTTGGAAAGGGGGCTGGGCTGAGGGGACATGGCAGCCCAGAGACCTGAACCCATTTCACAGCACAGGTGGACAGCTTAGTAACTGGACCACAGGCTAGAAAGTTGGCAAGATCTCCTGTTTTTCACTTTTGTGGTTGATGCCTAAGATTCTTCATCACTATACCCTGAAATTTGAAGCATTTTATTTAAGCAATGCCAAAAAAATTCCTCTGAAAATTCAGAATGTTGCTTGCTGTCTTATTTCTTACAGCCTCAATTCAGAAAGTATGGGTCACCATGGCATGACTTTTTTTTGAAGAAGATAAATTAGCTGTCAACCCCTTATCATTTTTTGCCCACACCCCAAAAAAAACCCTTCCAAAACTCTAACCTCTAGGCAAAAACCATCAAGTTGTGTTGGAAAAAGCAGAAAACTATTTTGAATTGTTTTGCTTCTTTAAAGAAACCTCAAAAAAGAGATTGTCCAGACAGATTCCTATTTCAGATGTGCAGAAGTAAATCATCCATTACATTTGATGATTTCAAGGAAGCAATTCCTGTTAACACTGGTTTAAAGCATTTGACTTATCCAGGAGGAATAAACTTGATTTTCTTGCAAACACAACTGCTTTTGCTTGCCCCTCCATCTCTTACAAAGCTAACCCAAAAGTCAAAGTGGTAAAAGACTGTAATCTAAGAGCTGCCAAAATCCTAAAGCCAAGGACACTTGATGCTAAGCAATACATGGTTTAAATGCCTTGTCAATACACTTCTTTTACAGAGATATTCCTCAACCTGTTCTGACCAAATTTCTCCTTCCCTTCATGTGCTTCATCAAAATTTTTAGATGACACACAAAACCAATGCAGAATATATCCTGCCCTGGAGTCACACTGTTCCAGTTTTGCACGTTGCTCCTTGCAGTAGACACTTTAGCTATACCACAACACATTGGTAGCGTTGCCCACACAGTTTAGCAGGAAATGTAAAGGAATTAAGTCATTGCTACACTTGAATGCACTGTTAAAATTGGACGCTGCCTCCTGGATTATTAGCATCTCAGTTTAAATAGGAAATTGTAGCTTACTTACAAACACATCCATTAGTAGGTGCTCCAGCGTCACTTCGATATCCTCTAATTTGGCTGCTAAAGTCATTGTGAATTCAAACGTTAACTCCGGACAGAGAACAGCCCTCAGCAGTCTCAATCCAAACTGCCTGCGGCCAAAGCGAGTTCTCAAACTGTAGCAAATGAGTTTCTCACAGATAAAGAAAATCCGAGAAATCAAAACTTAACATCTGAGTCCAGATGATGCCTGGACTCCAGCGCTGGCTGCCAGTCCTGCTCGCGGGATTGAGGATTAGTCCATGTGTGCAAGATGGGAGCAGAAGCTGCAATGTGCGTGCTTGCTTTCCTTTCAGAGCTCCCCAGTGAGAAACATGGAGTTATATCTGGGAAACCACAACAGAGGGAGGGAGCGAGGGAGAGACACATGCAGAGGGAGAGAGAGGGTAGGAATGGAATAAACTGCCTTTGACTATGACTGATATTTATAGGACTACTTGTTTTTGACTCCAGTCCATTTCTCTGTTCATTTCTGACCTTTCACAAATGGCTCAGCACACTAGAGCGTATTGTAAAATGGGGGCAGCAGGTCCCACAGAAGTTGGCTGTGACCAGCACTGGGCCAATTCACACAAGCACACCATCAATAGCTCTTTGTCAGAGCATATCAGGCTCTGCACTGTAGCTAATGACAGAGGAGAGCACAGACGTGTAAAAAACAAGGAAACAAAAGTTGTTTGGATACTAATTTTTTCCTAAGAGTATTAATAGAGTCCCTTTCCCACTCCCCAAGGCATCGGGCTGTAGAGGTGACTGCTGAGGTTATGTAGGAAGGGGAATAACCGCAAATAATCCTACAGGCTTTGACTCTGCAAACATGCTGGCACCCTCTCTGAAATGTCCTCCCACTGCTCAACCCCTTCAGCTCTGCAGCATCCCCATCCAGGGTGCTAAGTGCTTCTTGGGGCTAGACCCTTCCTTCTGCTGTATTTATGGAAAGTTTGAAGCATAATCCCAAGTGCTCTCTGTTCCTCTGCACATCTGCTCTTACTTAAGTCAATGGAGTAAAGGTGACCTTTCTGCTTGCTTAGCACTTCTTGTCTATAGCTCTCACAGCACCATGTGTGAGGTACTGGAGGACCTGATGCAACTGAAGCTAAACCCAGTGGGGATCCTTCAAGAATTTTGGTTAATGCTATGTGGGAACCAAACAGAAAAGAAACTGAGGCACAAAAAGGAGAAATAGGGAGTCTTGGTACAGCCAGGAGTGGTCCTGAAGTCTCCTGCATCTTAGAAAGTGCCAAGTTCACCAAACTGCCCTCCATAATGTCTGCATTACTCGGCCAAACTCTTTTAAAGATTTATTTTATATGTACCCACACAGTTTGAAGCCTCAGAGTGAAGTCTTGCCTGTGATGTATTAGACACTGGAAAAAGAAAAACTCACCAAGGCTGCCCTAAAGGATTCAGAAACTGAAGACCAGTATTATTTATAAAGGTGTGAGATGGATAGAGTTGATGGAGCTTAGGGGGACCACTAGTAATAAATTCCAACTAAATGTGCTCAGAGTTATAGCTGAAATCACATTTTCAGACATCTAGCATCAGGATCTGAACAGGAGCTGCCTCCGATGACCGAGTTTTACTAGACAACAACATGATAGACCATTTGGGACACAATATGATGGATAGTTTCAATAGCAAAGAAGGGCATGTAATTCATTTTCCGGATGGACCAACTCTCATTCACACAAGGCCCCGCACCAGATAATAGGTTAGCAGCTCCAGAAATAAAACCAGCATGGGAAGCTTGTCTACTGCAGGGAAAGCCTGTTCATCATCCCCATGCTGCCCTTTCATTAAAGCTTTGACAAAGTGTCTATCTTCACCAGTCTGAGTGGAGGGGTGTTTTAATGAGCACGGATAGAACCGCACAGGAAGGTATAATATTGAAGGCACTCAGAATCCAAGGAACCATAATGCAATATGCTGATGAGTGAGCTAGCATGCATTGCCCAACACTGTGCAGGGCCACATGCGTTTCGCTGCAGAGAGGATTTCATGTGCTCTACTCCCTAGAAGTATTTGCAGAAGAAGACCTGACTGCTGGTAAGCCTTCACCTCCTCTGGCATGTGTGGAAACCCAGAGATCCTGGAAGGCTATGGTTTCTACAAGAGCAAGCTGGGTAGGAGGGTGCATGACTGTCCTTTGGCAGGTCCCTGTCTCTGGTCCTTAACAAGCAGTGCTCAGGCTGTGTCAGTATGAGACCACAGAGGTTCACCAGGACTGAATCATGCATTTGTCTGCCTCTAACTGATACTGCTGTCCAACCCGTCGGACCACAACAAGAACTTTCCTGGAACCAAACATGTGATCACTTCTTCCCTCCGCACCCCATTTGTCACACAAAGGCTGTGTGTTACAGACTGAAATATGAAATTAAAGATCCTTTTCTGTAGGATCCCTCTGTGCAATAGCACAGGGCAATGACGCCACTCGTGCCTCTTCACTGTCCCTTGTAGCTGCATTGTGTTAGGCACAGTGAAAACAACAGGAGACATCTTCCAGGGTCAGCATGCAGTGTCCATGTGACAGTCTTTGACTCCAACACAGGCTCAATTTTGTCTTCACAAAGATAGATTTCAAGATTATTTCAAACCTGACTGAGAAAATAGTGTCAGGCACAAGAAAATGGCCTAAAGGGACAAATAACATCTTCCCTGATGCCCATTCAAGGAACATCTGGCACTAAAACCACCACGTGCTCCACTGGTGATGGCAAGGAGGATGAATAGGTTCATGCGTTTCTCACCCAGGATCAGCTTTATATGGCCTGGACCTCCATTAGTTATCAACAATAAATAGCAAAGATATGAGATATACCAACTCTAAGACTCTTGCAGTTGCAATATTACACTTAGCAGTTCTCCTACTGATCAATATTAACTGTCTTTAGAGGTGGTCAGAAGTTTGGAAAACAGGTTGTCGATGTAAAAATTTTCTTTGCTGCAGTAAGGCTTGTGGAATTTTCCCAATTCCCAGACTTTGGGTATATTTTCCTTCAAATTGCACTAAAATTTCAGATTTAAAAAAAACCACAATGAGGAAAATTCTAAAATATAGAAAATGTGCAGAAGAGAAAAAAAAAAGTCTGCTTGTTCTAGTGACCACTGAAGTAGTTGGTGTGGTTGTGGTAAAAAAAATGCTGATGGTAAAAAAAAAGGTCACCAGAGTGTAGAAAATTGTTTCCCTCAGCCCCTTGCAAAAAGTGGGTAGCAGAAACCAGAGGCACAACATCAGATCTAAGCAGAAGAAGTTACTCAAGTGCATCAAATCTTAGGGACATCTTATCTCACAGTCTCTCTTCTAACTCTCACTTTAACGTTGCTTACCTCAGATGACCTCTTTTATGGAAATAGCCTCTCAAATAGAATAAACAGGAAACAAATTTCACTGAGTTCCCCAGGGGCCATACCTAAACCCTCACTGCACCTGCATTATAGGTAAACACAAACACGAGATCACACGTAGCGATGAGAGGCTCTAACTCGGCTGATTCTTTAATGGAGTAATTCCAAACTCTTTATTAAATCGCTTCTTCCATCTTTTCTAAAGCCTGAGAATTTATTATTTTGGCCTTTGCAAGCATGAGACCTCTTCTATTTAAAGCAGAGCATCCATCTGACAACACACCAGGGTATTTCTGCAGAACAGGATGTTCTACACCCACATTTTCCCTTCACTTCCTTCCTAGTTTTCTCCTACCATTTGGGAATAAGATATCAGAAGAGAACTGAAAAGTGGATTCAGTTGGAACATTTTTTTCCAAAATAAGATTTCAGAAAAATATGCTGTTTTCAAAAGCTGAAACATTACATGGGGGCACACTGGGTCCCAGAAAGGGGAGTTTCAGGGGTGAAGGTGGTTGCCAATGGTATGGAAAAATCACCCTGCAAGGGCTGGCTTGTAAAGATGGGCGAGTGGGGACAGAGCACAAAGTTTAGTGAGTAGAGCCAAAAGCTGACCAGAAAAGGTTAGAGAGCAGATCTGAGAATAATTAGTCCCAGGATGCTATGTTTGGGCCAGCCCAGCTTGCAAAGATGGGAGCTGAGGTATCTGGGGAGACAAATGGGTAGATAGTTTTTGTATGAGGCATAAAACATTCCTGAATCATGGATTCCAGGAGGAAAGGCAGCCTAGGTCACCTCCACTGGTTTAGCCAAGGGGTCAGACCCTCAGCAATTGTGGATTATGAATATGTATGACAAACACAGGTGAAAGCCCATTTGAGATGGTGCCTTTGCCAGCCCACAAGTGTGGGATGGGATCGCCACTAACTCAGCTATGGCAAGCCAGGACCTGTTTCTACCAAATAGTGGACTTTTGTGAACGTCTCTGCTTTAAAGTGAACATTTGAAGAAGAGTCTTTCTGATCTCCTAACAGGTTTTTCTATGCTTTCTCCACTTGAGAGCAGATAATAGATCTATTGTTACAAAACATGGATCTGTTCCCCTTGGGGTCCCATCCACTTGTTAAACTTGGATGACAGGGAAGAATCATCTTACAAAACCCTCTTTCTACCTCCAGTTTCCTTCCCCACACAAAATCCAGGACATCGAAAATCATGAACCTGACACATCCAGGTTGGATTACAGTAATTCACTGAAGCTGGAGCTGAGTGGGAAGCCTAGCAGGCTCCATCTGGCCCATGGCACGGCCATCTGCCTTCACCTTGGTCCAGGATACATGTCAACCCCATCCTGCAGTGGCTTTCAATGTCAGATGAAGGCCTTGGTTATATTTTTCCAATGAATGAATTAACCTAATGCTGCACCAAAGGCTGAAAATCAGCCTGTGGCCCAGCCTCAAAGCTATGATCCAGGGTGAAAGGCAACAACTTCATCAGATGAAGGGATTTAGCTATGACATATCTCTGAGAAAGGAGTCCTTCAAATCTTGAGTCTGTGCAAACCAATGCAACATGGACACGGCCTTTTGGTTTTCTCCAAGCATCTGTGCTGCTCTACCTATTCATACACCACCTGAGAAAAGGGGTGATCATTGAGGGAGCAGAGCCTGCAGGTGACACCACAGTATTCAGGGTAGTGAGAACAAGGGCCTACAGACAAATATGAAGAGAGTAAGTGAACGGGCCACAAAACAGCAAATTAAATTTAATGTAGCCAAATGTGAAGTAATGAAGTAATGTTCATGGCAGGAAAAGTGTTCTGAACTTCATGTATAAAATTTTGTGCTCTGGGCTCACTCAGGAGTAAGAAACTTGGACTATAATAGTTCTATGAAATGTCAGTTCATTGCTCAGTAGTGGTGGAATAAGCAAATTAAATATTAACAATTACCAAGGGGCAAGCAAAAGAGAACATTATTATGCCACTGAATAAAACCAGGGTTCACTTACATCTTGAATACTAGCTTCTGATCCTTTTATCTCCAGAAAAGATACAGAGATGATGGAGAGGCTTCAAGGAAAGATTCAAGGTAAAGATGATTAAATGAAAAAGGAATGAAAAGTCTGAAGACTCTTTGGTCTGGGGAAATAAAAATGGTTGAAGGAGAAATAAAAGACATCTATGGAATGATGGTGAGTGACATAGAGAGGGTGCAACAAGATCAACTCTTCACTGTTTTGCCCAATACAAAAATAAAAGTGCATCAAATGAAGCTGGCAGGAGCCATGCTCAGAATAAATGAAAGAAAGTGGTACAAGCACAGCTGGTGGTTGTTCTGTGGCACGCCTTGCCAAAGGATGTAAGGATACAAAGCTTTTTCCTGGGTTCAGGAAAACGCTGGACATATTAAAAGATGATAAATCCACAGAATGACACTGGACATCTAGAGGCCACTTCTAGCTGGAGGTCCTTGAACTTAAAACATGGAAAGGTGGGAGAATATACAGGGAAAGTATTGTTTATGTTTTCTACTCTCCTCATTGAATCACTCATAGCCATTGCTGGAGACTTGACACTGTGTGGACCTTTGCTTTGACCCAGTATGACTGCTGTTAAGTTTCCATCCTATATGAGAAAGCTGCCCCAAATTTATAATGAATTTTCCTAAATGCCTAACACATTTCCAGACTCTGCAAAACAAACTTTTCCATGAAGTGCTTTGATCAACCAAAGGACAGAAGTGTCAGAGACTCGAAGAAGTCACCAGACCTTTAGATATTGCTGCTAGGCTTGTATGGAAGGTACATGCACACTGAGGCCACGAAAATGGTGTGATATTGGTTGATGGTCATGGCCTAAGGGACCTGTGGCTCCAACCGACTGAACAGGAGCTGCCTGTGTCTCACAGCAGGCATGCTTTTAATTTCTTTTTTTTTTTAAGAGGATTTTTTGTATCTATTTGCCTGTTTTTATAAGCCTTGTCTTTGTCCCAAAGTGATGACACCCCATGGAGGGGCAACGACTTTGACCTGTTGCTGTATTTCTGCCGGAAAACTGACACACAAGACCACCCATGGAGAAAGGGGCTGACCATGGCCGATGGCAACATACCTTTCCTTCGAGACCAGCACTTCATCCTACACTGTGTGGGCCAAGCCTACAGGTATATAGTGCACTGCCAGCCTGGGCAACAACAGGTCTGAGGGCTGCTCAACGGGCCAGCTGAGATCCCACGTGTCTGTCCATGGGATGGAGAAGTTGCTGCTTGCAGCTGAACAGGCTTGCCAGCCTGGGGCTGGCCCGTGCCGCCAGATGAAGAATGAGCGTGGGAGTCCCATTCCTGACCTCTCGCCCGCAGTGGGATTGACACAGCTCCATAACAGAGAAATAATGTCACTTCCACACGACAAGAAGATAAACGTTTTTCTAAGAAAGTCCCCAGATGGGAAGCGCCGGCAGCCCCGAGGTACTACAAAGACACAAAGCAATGACCAGAGTTGCACTACCCGAGCAGGTTGAGCATCAAGGCTCACTCTGGTCTTTGTACAGCCTCTAACATGGGTATTTCTGCTTGTTTTATGAAGCAAGCTTAGCATCAGCACAATGGAGTCCTGGATCACCCTGCTCTGAAGAGTCCCAGGTGTCATAGAGCGGTTGGCTTTCAAGTTTAAAAATCACAGCTATAATTTCTGGTTTATTCTTGCTGTGTTCAACCAGCATCTCACCTCCTTCCTGGACATAACTGCTCCTGCCTGACTTTTCTCCCTGCCCTCACTGCATTGCTCTTTGCACTAGGTGGTCCCTCTTTCCTTGATGGCCTCACACCACTCTCTGTAAAGAAGGCATTGGTTTATTTTCATGATTTAACTGAGTGCCTTGAAAGCCATCCTGTGGCCAGAAGGCATCTGCCTCCTGTCCTTCTCGCATGCACTCTTACTTAGAATAAAAGGCCACCCTGGAAAAGGGAGGGGAAACCTCAAGTTTTATTTCTTCCAAACTTCCCCCAGGGCCAAACAAGGCACCCAAGGATGGAGGAACCCTTTTTTTCCTTTGTCACAGCTGAACTGAGCAGAGGATGCTCAGATGGGTCATGGCTGTTTCAACCAGAGAGTGAGCTGTGACCATGGAGAAATCAAGAGCCCCCCAACCCTGTTAGTCTATGCAAATCCAAATCTGCCTCCTACTCTCTGCAATGAAAGCCACCTGTGAAAATCACAGCAGTAGAAACATGGTTTCTTTTAGTTTTAAATTATCAAGAAACTTTCACCTTTTCTAATCCTATTTGCCACAATCCGTCACCACACTGGCTTCTTCTCTAGCTTTCCTAAAGCATCATCCATCTGTCTTTGGGGTCTCCATGTCTCAAGCTGGGCAGGGAGGGCTTCCACAGTGATACCATTTCCCAGGAGACTGCTGTGCCGTGCATGTGCTCAGAGATGTCCAGATGCCACTAAGCCTATTATTTAGCTTGCTGGGAGGGATTCTTCTTCAGCTTCCCTCCTTGATGTAACAAATCAGCTGCATTATTAAAATGATTAAAAATAGACTGAGCTTGCCCGAGACTGCATCTATAATGGATCAATTGCTTTTTATACATTTTTGGCTTCCTACAGTGCTGCTTTGTCATGTCACTTTCACTGGTTTGGGTGAGATCTTGAAATAATAGGCACATTCAGGAGATATAAATATAGCTGTTTATTGCCTTAAAATGGGTCTGCAGACACACCACAGTCCCAGCTTCAGGTATTTGGAAGTTAAACCTTCTTTCCTCTGCCCTATCCCTTTTGGACACTGGACTTTCCAACTCAAGGGCTGATTTATCTTAAGCTATAGGTGCTGGTTCTGCTGCACAAAATTCATACCCTCATAGGCCACTGATTTGAGCAGCTCTTGGTACTAGCCTGGATTTGTTTCCAATAAGTGTGCAGAGTTAACACTGAAAGGCTGCAGCAGTGAAATAAAAATAAATGCACTGCATTGTGTAGCTTAACGGGGTGCTAATTTCTTGGGAGAGCATAAATAGGAGGCACAGAGCACATCTGTTTGCTGGCGTTGGGTCGGGAAAGAGCAGGGGAAATTTGGAGCTCTGTCACAGGGACAGGCTGAACTTTGTTCCCATGTCTCACAGCACTGCACAAAGTCTCTTCTGTAGAATATCCAGTTAATTAAAAATGATATTTATGGTCCCCTGGTGATGCATGCCTGTAATTCTGCTGTTAGTATTTCTACAAAGTCTGGCACCACAGGACAGTTGAACCCCAGCGAGACAAACAGCGATCCTCATCCTCCATGCTACCCACATGCTGGAGACCACAAAAGAGGCGCTTTGGCCATCCAAGACCCTCCGCATCACACCGTGCTTGCTGAAGGGTTTAATTGCCTGGGTCTGCTGCAGAGAACATGGGACACCCCCTCCATCTCGCTCTGAGCTTCCCAGGTATTTTGCATGCAGAACAGAATTAACCTGCCCGGCCAGCACTATGGTCTCAGTTCACATTATCACTAGGAGTGAGACACATGGAGGAGGCACAGAAGAATGCAATGCACCTATAAGTATGGATATAATGTCCTGTGCTTGACCCACCAGACTTCACATCCCCTTGCCTCCTTCCTCCCCTAGCAAACATCCAACACAGCTCACAGAAATTACCCTCAGGCGATGACCGTGGTTCCCTGGCACTTCCTGTAAGGCTGGGCATTTAGAGTATTTGCAATGTTTCCTGCTATGATGTGACTCATGGGCTGTTAGCTCCAAGAGCTTGATGACTCAGGAAGCAGCAATGTCCTGAAACCAAAATATGCACATGATAAAATGCTGTAGAAGTGATGGGGGATGGAGGAATGCAGGGACATTTTCAGTGATTTTAACCCCTCTGTTTAGGCAACTGCTCCCTCAGTGAGGGAGGTGTTTCTCCAGAGGCAGATTGGAGCAGCCCCTGTGGCCTCTGGCTTGCTCTTTTCCTTCAATTCAAAGAGACTTAATGTAGAGAAGTAACCTCTCATTTAGCCTGCCCAGAGGATGTCCAGACATCTCCATCTCTCAGGGCAGATATCCCCACCCCCTCATCCCATTCTTTTTCCCTCCCTTCCCCATCTTCAGAAGGTTTCGGTTTTGGGAAACCCTGCCCCACTCCATCCTTCCACATCACCCATCACCCACCTCCGCCCCGGCGCGAGCAGCTCACCTTCGGCAGGGGTGCACAGACCCTGAGCTCAGCTGACACCCGTGAGGGTCTGCAGAGCCGCGGGAGCTTGCGTCTCATCCTCACGTATTTCTTCATATCCTTATTTTACCTAAAGATAAAGCTCCTCTGACAGTCTGTATCCAATTGCTGGCAGCATCTATTAATAGCTGTTAATTTGCCCTAATAGCCAGACACTGACACTACCAAGTATGCTGCAGCCAGCTGTTGTAAGCTTGGTAAGAAGAAGTTTCAGTTGTTGAGTGTTTAGCTGATATTATATGCACAAAGGCTCTATCCTGATACCACTGAAAAGAATAATAAAAATCCCTTTACCATTCTATCACCAAGCCCTTCCCTCTTTTCCCTTTCACACATTGCTCATCAGTTAAAAAAGGACAGTACCTGCTCATTGAAAAAAAGATGATGAAAGCTAGAGAAACTGGCTTTGTGTATTTCACTTTGAATTAGGGTGCCGAGCCAGGAGAATGACAGTGCAGACTTCTGAGGCATTAAAAAAACATGAATCAGACCTCAGTGTGATTTTATCTGCTAAAAGAAAATAAACCTCCATCTATGGAATTTAAAAAAAAAAAGAAAATACTGTTTGGGCTCATTCTCATTGCCTCCTAATTTTGTTATACTTTCCTGTACTTTAGTGCTCTTCCCCAGGATGGTGACTGAGCTTTACTCAGTCCAGCACGGCCAGATAATCACTTGGTCAGATGAGTCAAGGCTTTAGGAAGGGTTCAGGAACTGTGAGACTTGCTGGGTGATATCACTCTCCATAACCTGACAGCTGTTCCTCTCCCAGATTCAGCCTCAAGAAGGTCCTGACATGTTGGGTACCTTGGCTAACACTGGCCTCACCTGGCTGGCCATGGTCAAAGACAACCAACAAGCACTTCCAAAAAAAGGCCATTCATGCTGTAGTCCTTCAGCCTGTCCCTCCACTGACTTCTGGAGAGACACTTAGTGGCTCAGTGGGATGAATCCCCTCCTCAAAGCCTGGCAAGGGCCAGCAGCAATAGGGATATGGGAAGGACTACTTAGGTTGTCTCAGCCACTCTCCTGCCACTGCAGGTAGTCCCAGCAATGATGTTTAGTTTAGGAAGAGCCAGTGGGCATCTCCTTTCTTTCCTCCCATCTTCCTAAAACCCACCAGTGCTCCTGCAAATGAGGCTGGAAGCTGTGGCAGGAGGCTGCCAACACTCCTACACAACCATAAGATTGTACATATCAGGGCCAGGGAGACCGTAACACCTCAAGCAGTACCACTGCACCCTGTCTTACACCTTCTCCCTACCCTAGAATGACCCCCTAAGTGGGCTGATGCTCAGGGCCAAGTGACTGACCAAAGGGAAATGAGTTTCTCCAGCCCTCTCCCAGAAACTGAAGCCTGGCTTAACATGACATAAAACCATCTAGAACAGGCAGTGGTGCTTCACTGAAACGATCAGCGGCGATCCCTCCCCATGCCAGAGCTATGCAATGGTGATGACATATCTGTCACTGATTACACTCCATTACACCTTCACAAGATTCTCCCATGCTGACTGCAGAGTGGATGTTCTTGCTTTGTTTTTCAAAGGATTTTAGGTACAACAGACAGCCAACATCTCTGGTGGCAGCAGCCTGGTGCTCAGGGGTTTGATTGTTTCTCAGCTCTGCCCTGTGGATGTAGGGGGTGCAGAAATCACTACTTTTCTGAGTCACAATGGCATTGATCAGGAAAATACCTGTTGAAAGAATGCTCCCTACTCTCCTGAGCAGGAATCTTATTGTAAATAGTCTCTAGTGCATGGATCCCATGATCGTGGCACCCTGCGGATCAGCGCATGCTGCTGGGTATGTAAGTGATGCTGGGAGGGTAAGGCAGGGCTGAACCCAGAGATGTCCACACAGTCTTAGCAAATCATGGGGGCTCAGTGGCTCTGTGCATGGGTGGACTTGCAAAAGCATAACACAAGTCAATTCCCACCTCTGAAGAGCATCTTCAAAGCAGGACTGCCTGAAAATGCTCCACAGCCAGTACTGGAAAATAAAACAGTTGCAGAGAGTGCATTGTTTATAGCATGGGACCTCACAATCTTTAATTAATTTGCTTCCTGTGAATGGGAAACACAAAAAAGCCCTGGCTGCCATTTCTCCCCCCTGGCTCCTTGTTTCAAACAGCCTTTTGGAGTTCAGCAGGGTGGATGTTTCTCAGCAGCCTTCTGCCTGCCCTCCCCTTATTTCCCATGGGAAGCAGCACTCAGCCATCCTCTACAACATCCCCAAAGGCTCCTGCCGAGCCTTTCTACCCTGTGCCCGCAGCCTGGCTGCTTGGTTCACCTCCCACTCTCTCAGTGTCAGTCAGCCGTCCCAGGAGAGCCTGTACTTTCCTCATTGAGTTCAACGGGGGACAAATGGAAAGTGCTTGCAGGGACTCTGGAAATAAAGCTAATGGTCGCTCCAGGGAGTGACAGGTTTTGCTCTGGCAGATCCATCAGCAGGCACTTAGAGACCTCTGCAAGGGAACCTCTGTCCTGCTTCTGTGTTCATGTTGCTCTGAACTGCCTAGCTAATGTAAGAGCAAAAAAAAAGGGAAGGTAACGGCCTCTTCAGAGGGGTTTTAGGAACTTAGTGGAATGTGGGAGGCCAAGGACTGTAATTAAATTGCTAATCTCTCACCAGATCTGGCAGGCTACAGTTCTCTTGTTGGATACGGTTCTCTTGTTAAAGACAGTTTTAAGCCCTACAGCAATTTTTGTTTCAACTCTAGGTACAAGCCAGGATCCTTAATTCTTTCAGTCCTGCAACACTTCTAACAGTGGTGTGCTCTTCGTTGGAGAGCTGCACTCTAGCAAAGTCCAGGCACCAGGCAGCATCAGGAAGACCTTCCTCCTTAAAAAACAAAACACTAGTAAGAAGAAATTATGTTCCCTGCTGAGACACAGTATCTCCTGAGGTTCCTCTCTCAGCGATGATCATTCACATCATCTTTCTCTTTCCTCATTCCCTAGCTAAGAGTCATTTGCATCAGGGACTCCACTGAGCTCAGCAGAGTGGTCCCCAGGTGGAAGGTGTCACACAAACACTAACAGAAGGGTCTTCTTGCTGTTACAGAATCACAGAATCACAGAACATTAGGAGTTGGAAGGGGCCTCAAAAGATTATCTAGTCCAATCCCCCTGCCAGAGCAGGATCACCCAGACCAAATCACACAGGAATGCATCCAGGTGGGGTCTGAATGTCTCCAGGTGAGACTCCACAACCTCTCTGGGCAGCCTGTCCCAGGGCTCTGTCACCCTCAAAGGGAAAGAGTTCTTCCTTATATTCACATGGAACTTCCTATGCTCCAGTTTGTCCCTATACCTTTGTACACTTTCTATACTGTAAAACAAGTACCAAGCCCCAGATGTCCTGCTGGCTAATATAAAGCAACAGATAATCCAATTTAGGAGCTGAATAAACTCATACTTTTCTCACTAGGACATCCCTCCTTCTCCAGCAATCAGAACTTGCATATGGACAGACAGCAAACCACTCTTGTTTTGCGGAGGAAAACAGGCAGGTGTAGAGGTATGAGATGGGGTATTTAGTTTTATGCATCACTTTAAGGAAAGCAACCAAAACAAAGTGAAAAAATCCCCATGATTTTCACCATCCTGGCCATGTACCTCCATGTTTGTATTTCCCTGCATCATTTTCTCACCTGCCTGTAGATCTGGAGGGAGGTTTCCCAATGAACCCTGTCTTGCATTGCTCACAGCTGCTGATGGGTTCAGCTCTGAGCTCTTGGGAGTAGCTTTGCTCTAGGACATGCTTTATCCCGCAGGCGAAAGCAAGGGACAGCAGTATAAAAGGAAGGGGAGCACAGATACGGGAGGGAAAATCAGCCTGGAAATCAAGCTGCTCATCACTCTCAATGGGCCAGGTTTCTAATGGTTATATATGGCCAGGTCTCCACTGATACTGAAGGGTACATCAGGGTAAAGTGCCCTGATCAAAGAGCTGGGAGAGGCAGAGGAGGTTAGCACATTGGGTGAGAGACCTCTAAAGACTAAAAAGCATACAGCACAGAGATGGTATGCCAAAAAGTGAGAGGAAAACACTCATAGGAGCAATCAATGGCTGGGACCACATCCATGGAGATTCCTGCTGCTCTGAGATTGTACAGCAAAAGCCTTCAACGCCACCACCCGAGCAATCAGCTGAAGGGTGTGAATGTCCCACGTGACATCTGCAGCAGATGGTTGCATCCCTGGTAAAACTGCTCAGCCTTTCTGGAAAGCACATGAGATCCATCAAGGACAGGATCTGGGTTTGACATTTGCATGTCTACTGGACTTCCCCTGGATGTGAAACGTGGGAGGCACAAGGAATATTAACTTCCAGGAAAGAAAATCACTCATTTGTTCTTCCAAACATCTTTCTGATGTCTGTGCACATTAAAACACACGTTGTGCTTCATTTCAGAAAGATGTTTTGATGTTCTCTGACTCAAGGGCATGCAAATTTTACTTATGTCACTGTGGCAGTCACCTGTCACTGGCTAAACCAGGATTAAACATTACCCACCTTCCCTCAAGAAGGTGGATGTGCTGCAAGAGCTGAAATTATTGGAGTTTAACAGCTTACTAGTCATCACCTTGCAGTGAAGAGGTTTGCATGCTTCCAGCACGTCATAGTATAACATAAACCATATTAATTATAATTAATGTTAATAATTTGCTAATCGGTGATAATTCAGTTGCTTGCAAGCACCTCTGCATATCCTTTGGTTTATGTAACCTGTATCACTGCGCTGAGGGAATGAGGAGAAATCCACACACATGGGGCATTTCCATTTGTAGATCATGTAGAAAAATATCTTTCTGACATTCTTAAACACATATATTGAACAGAAGGAAAACGTGTAGTTTTCATAGAATCATAGAATGGTCTGGGTTGGAAGGGACCCCAATTATCATACAGTTCCAAATAGCCTGCCACAGGCAGGGTAATCAACCTCCAGGCCTGGATCTACACAAAGTTGCCCAGGGCCCCATCCAACCTGGCCTTGAACACCCCCAGGGAAGGGGCATCCACCACCTCTCTGGACAGCCCATTACAGCACCTCACCACTCTTTCTGTAAAAAACATGCCCCTAGTATCTAATCTAACCCTTCCGTCCTTCAGCTTCACTCCGTTCCCCCTTGTCCTGCCATTGTCTGCCCTTTTAAAAAGTTGAATCCCCTCCTGCTTATAAGCTCCCTTCAGGTACTGGAAGGCTGCAATGAGGTCCCCCCGCAGCCTTCTCTTCTCCAGGCTGAACAAGCCCAGCTCCCTCAGCCTCTCTTTGTAGAGGAGGTTCTCCAACCCTCTGATCATCTCTGTGGCCTCCTCTGAACCCTCTCCATCAGTTTCACATCTTTCTTGCATTGGGGGCCCCAGATTTGGGGTGAACAGACCAATATTGACAAACCCGTGGTGGAATGGCTTCTACAATCAACATAAGAGAGTTTTTTTGTCAAAATGGGAGAGAACCTTGTGTCTCCACAGCCAAGGGGCAGGGTGCTGAGCAGATGGAGAAGGAGTAGAGTTGTCCCGCTTTGCCATTCCCTTTTCCCCTGTTGCAACCAACTGCTTTTTCCTATCCCTCAGCTGTTGTCTCCTCAAGTTGGAAAAGTTTTATTGCATTTCACTCTGGTGTGAAAGGCTGCTTTGAAAACCAGTGTGGGCTGGGAAAAGGCAGCATGCAGGAAAGCCATTCTCAACAGGTTTTAGAAATCCCATGTCTGAGAACAACACCTGAGCACAGGGGAGTGAATGAGACGTGGTCCCTAACCCCGAGTTACTTTGGTTCTGTCACATATATTTGGACTGATCATTACAAACGCTGAGAATCTACATTTCTGAAGGGCCTCTTTGGGAGGAGCTGTGACCACTGTGCACAGACTGAGGTCTGAATGATCAGAGTAGCTTCTCCGTGGCTTAAAAGGTTTGCAGACTTTGTGATCAGTGAATTCCAGAGAAGCAGCATTTCCATCTCCAGAAATGCCTGCCCAGAACACAGTGTATTTTATCTGGCTTATTATCTTCTTGCCACAGAGGCAGCCGGATGCAACTCTTTCCATTCCCTTCCCTGCTCGGTCCTGATACTGAGCACAGTCCAACGCCTGCTGTGTGCCATTTCTAAGGTACCTGTACTCCAGTATTGAGCAAGGGGGATGTATCCTCTCTCGCTGATGTAGCAACCTCTGTGAAGCTTTAACCACAGGCTCCCTATATGGGTAGGAAACAATTTCCTATGCAGAGGGACTAAGGAGATAAGGAGCACTCGGGCTGGGAAAGATGACAGAAGGAAGATATGATCAAAGTGTATAAAATTGTGAAGGACACAGAGATGGTGAATGAAGAAGGGTTATTTATTTTTAAAATTGTTTTATGCTATGACATCATGACTAAGGAATATGCAATTACATGATGAGGGTGTAGATTTAGAACAAGAAAAAACTCTTATTTGCTTAGTGCATGGTGAAAGCAGGGAAAGCATCACCAGCGCACGCAGGGGAGGCCAATAACATAATGGAAATGTAATTAGGTAAATTAACAGAGGAAAGGTCCACAAAGGGTCGTTAAACATGGTGCTGAACTAGCTACACTTGGGCAGTGGGAAGATGTACCTGGAAGTTTCTGCTCATGCTTTCCTTGCTTTACCCCTCTCCAAAGTGTTTGTGGATGTCTGCTATTTGAGTTTTGGGGTAAATGAACCCTTTTTTGACCTAGCAGGGCTGCAATCTTACATCGTGTCATCTCAGAGAGAGTGACCTCCTGAGTGTGATTCGGAGCAGGAGTGTGATGGAGCTTCGCCATCCCACCCACAGCCTGCATGGGCTGCAGAGCAATGCAGGGACATTGTGGTCTATTTACACACATGCAGCAGACACCCGAAGTTGCTTAGTTTAAATGTCCCCTTTTCTGATTATGATTTGCAAAAGACCAATAGCAAGTTTGTTGTCTAAACCTCACTGCTTTTAAGCGCACTTAGCCTGCTTAGATATTTTTAATAATCTCTTGGAGCACCCCCATGAAACCTCTTTGAAAATCAGGCATAGAACAATCTCTTCCCCTTTATCTGGGTGGTGGTTGAGTCACCATCCCTGGATGCTAAGTGTAAGGTGTTGCACTTGGGCCGGAAGAATCCCAGACATAGATACAGACTGGGAGAAGAGCTCCTTGAGAGTAGCCCTGCTGAGAAGGACCTGGGTGTCACCGTGGATGAGAAACTTAACATGAGCCAGCAGTGTGCTCTTGCAGCTCGCAAGGCCAATGGTATCCTGGGCTCCATCAGAAGAGGGGTGGCCAGCAGGGACAGGGAGGTGATCGTCCCTCTCTACTCTGCCCTTGTGAGGCCCCACCTGGAGTACTGTGTCCAGATCTGGGGCCCCCAATACAAGAAGGATGTAGAACTGTTGGAAAGGGTTCAGAGGAGGGCCACAAGGATGATTAGAGGGCTGGAGCACCTGCCCTACAAGGAGAGGTTGAGGGAGCTGGGCTTGTTCAGCCTGGAGAAGAGAAGGCTGCGGGGGGACCTCATTGCAGCCTTCCAGTACCTGAAGGGAGCATACAAACAGGAGGGGAATCAACTTTTTAAAAGGGCAGATAATGGCAGGACAAGGGGGAATGGTTTAAAGCTGAAGGAGGGAAGGTTTAGATTGAATATTAGGGGGAAGTTTTTTACAGAAAGAGTGGTGAGGTGCTGGAACAGGCTGCCCAGAGAGGTGGTGGATGCCCCATCCCTGGAAGTGTTCAAGGCCAGGTTGGATGGGGCCCTGGGCAACCTTGTGTAGATCCAGGTCTGAGGTTGGTGGCCCTGCCTGTGGCAGGGGGGTTGGAGCTTTATGATCCTCGGGGTCCCTTCCAATCCTTGCCATTCTATGATTCTATGATTCTATGTGTTTAAAAGATGGGTAGATGAGGTACTTAGAGATATGGTTTAGCATAGAGCAGGAACGGTTGGACTTGATGGGACTTGGTCTATTCCAACCTTGTCATTGCGTGATCTTCTGACACTCAGATAATACTTGGAAAATGTCTTGTGACCCACAGGTAAAAGCTATAGTTTCTCCACACTTTACAACCATTATTAACGGGCTTTTCAAATGTTGGGTTGCCTAGAAAAGGCATATTTTGTCCGTTTGCAAGAACTATTCCAGCAAGTTTTCTTTCCACTGATTACAGATGGCAAATGTGTTTGGTGCAGCGAGACCCACTGGTGTCACATCCATCAATCTCTGGCTTTTAAAACCGATTCTTACACCTTTTACCTTCCCTACCTTATACGAACAAGTTGAGAAAAAAGGAGCTTTCAAGCTTGGCTGGGCAGATCACACGTAACCATGCCAGGCTCCCAGCAGAACCACAAGCACTAGGGACATAAATCAGGTCTGTAACGTGAAGCCACTGGAGGAGAGCTCTATTTTATGTACTTGACCTGTATCCAGGGTTCATTTCAACATGACCCTGGTGTAACTCGCTTTATCAGCTGTAAAGACAAGCTCACCAGCTGTACAGATTATGTTCACACTCCAAAGACACTGGAAAAAGCAAGCAAAGCCCCAGAGCAGACCTATGGAAACAGACTAAGAAAGTCTCCTTTAAATCTTTTGCTTTCCCTGCTGTAAAGCTGAAGGAGCTCACCTGGGGTGGACCCAAAGTAAAATAATTCATTTAATTTGTGAGTATGCTTTTTCAAAATAAAGAAATTAAAATCAAGCTGAATTCTAAGATGAGTTTTCTTAAGTGAGTAATTAAGTGAGTTTTCTGTTGAAATGCTAAAATGGAGGTTTTCTGGTTTGTCAAAAGAAAAGTCCCCCTTTTTCTAGCAGAAAATATTAGTTGAATTCAGCCCGAGTCCATGGACAGTTTCTGCCAGCCTGAAACCACATTTATTAGTGAATAAGCTACCAGTTTGAAAAATGTTATCTAGTTCTACCCCAAATGTTCTTCCCATTGCTTAAAAAATATGCTATTTATAGATGAAGCTATTGTTAAGCGTAGATTTAAGCTGTTGTGCTTCATTGTCTGGTGCAGTATCTCCTTGGGAAAGCAAACCAATTAAGCTATTCTGTTTTGGAGCCACAGTGCCTCTTTGTGCAGTTATTATGTCATATAAGGGACTGCAGTTTTATAGTCTTTGACAGATATGACTGCACTTTTCATAAGCAAATACCCAGTTTTCAGTAGCTTTGAGATATAAATGGTCACAACATGACTTAGGAAGGCAGGAACAGCTGAGATCAAGGGAGCATCCTGCATCTAGGTCTCTGTCTAACCCCTGTATGAAAAGCTCCCCAAAAAATCTTCCAGGCAGTAAGATAAAAGCATTGTTCCTAACCCCTGTTAGTAAGAGATGGCTTCTGCATTGAAGCGTGGGGAACTATGTCCTTTTCAAACTTTGTATTATACTGCCAAAAAAAAAAGAGAGGAGAGAAAAATGAAGAGAGTAAAAAAGCATTAAAAGCTGCTGCATGGAACAGTGATGCTTTTCATTATTGTGAGGATCTTCTAAAAACCTAATTGCTTGCTTGGGCATGTGAAGTTTTCTCTCTCTTTGTGAACCAGGTAGAGCACAGATAAAAGGAATCACACCTGTCTTGCCAAGGTGTCTCAGCCTTCTGTTGTGGGAGACAAGAAATCTTTGCAACATGTCCTTTGGGATGAGGCCGGTGGAAGCAGGGCTGGAGGTGGGCTTTTCAACTGTGACAGTGACTGAGCCTTGGCACAAGTTGCCTGGAGAAGTTGTGGAGTCCCCATCCTTGGAGATACTCAAAACCCAGCTGGACATGGCCCTGAGCAACCCGCTGTTTGTAGGTGGCCCTGCTTTGAGCAGGTGGTTGGGTGAGATGATCCCCAGAGGGGATCTTCCAACCTCCCATTATTTTGTGATGTGAGCGCAGGTCCCAAGCATGGCTCTTTCTGGCAGCGTGCTCTGGGCAGTGTGTGCAGGTCCCTTAACACCTGCCCTTTCCCTCTCAGGGTTGACAGCTTTGATTTCACAGACAGCAGGCTGAACCCATCCACTTATTTCACGTTTACCAAGCAATGGCTGCTTGTACTGAATCGCTGCTTTTGCTTTGCCCAACTAGGCAGATGGAGCAGGTTCACAGCTACCTTGTGTTTCTGGGTGACCCAAACCAGCCTCTTCATCTGCATCTACTGGCTGTTACTGACTCAGATAAGACTTATCCTGGTGACCCAAACAGTAGGAACCTCTCATTTTCTTACCAGTCTGCTGCATCTCAGGGGCTATTTTCCAGTCATCAACTCAGGAATGGGGTTAAGGAGGCAGGCATGAGATCGAGGTTTACATATAAATTATTTGGTTAGTTGTGATGGGGAAAAGGGCTGCTGGTCAGTCTGACTCCCTGGCTGTGGGAGCAGCAGGTGAGCCAGTCCAGCCCTGCCTGGACCAGGTCTTGGGGAGCTACCACCTTTTATTGCCTGCAAATTATTCCCAGAGTTCATCTTTTCTCAGGTCTCTGACATCCTCAACATGTGCCCTGTGTCTCTGAAACCGTGTGAGGTTTGTGGCATGCAGTTAAGGGAGGCTGGTGGTTTGGTGCTGGCTGAAAATATGGTTCATGTCCCAGCACATCCACCATGTGCTTTCTGAAAGCAAAGAGTCTTCAGCACATGATTTCCAGAAAAAACCCAGCTTTGCCACTGAAAATATCCAAACCCTAGTTGAATAGGAGGTGCTGCAGACTCCGTGAGCAGACAGGAACCTGTTCAAGTGATCTATATTTAAGGCAAGAGGTTGGACAAGAGGCTCGGGATGGTCTCAGTTGGTATGAAGCTGGATTAACTGGACCAGACTGGAGAGCAGACACAGAGCTGGCACGGCTGTAACCAGGGTTAAGAGCATCAGGCAGCACTGGCTGCTGCTTGCAAAGCCATTTCCTTCCAAACTGGCAGTTTAACAGCACCATGGCCTTGTGTTCAGCAGGTGCAGGGGCAATACACAGAATGCTCTTTGAAGAGCCACAGCAGCTCCAACAGCTCCCTGCCAAATTAAAGGGAAATACTTAAAGCTCCTGTGTGCTGCTGAAGTGCGCGCACAGCAATGAATTTTACAGAGCTCAAAATCCCCACACTGATTTCATGTATTCATTTAAAAGCCTTAGGGGGCACAAGCCACAGTTTAACAGCGGGGAACACAAAGAAAGTCTTCTTTGGGAGCAGGGAGTTTTCTTCACTGCACCAGGGAAACAAAGCCAATATACCACTCATTTGCGCTCTTTCCCTACTGAGACACAGGATTACTTTGCAGCAGTTTGCTCGGCCTTAAGGTAGAGTCAATTCAAGTGTTCTACACACTTAAAGTAGCACAATAGACTCAGATAAAGCTGCCTCTTCCTGTGCCCAGATGGCATTCGTTCGTGCTTCGCGTCAGCACACAGCTGAGTTTGTATCCTAAGAGAATTCCCACTTTATATTTTCCCCTCTTGATGGGAATAGCGAGAAGACTAATTAAACCCTCCAAACTGTTCTAACTGGTGTTATTCATCATTCCTTTCCTATAACATAAGCAATGTTATCTTGTGTCTGAGCGCAGGAGCTCTGGTTCTGTACAAAGACCTGCCCAGCGCCTTTGCTCTGCGCTCAAAACATCTCACGCAGCAAACGCAATTAATTTCCTTGTGAGAATACCCAAACACTGCGATCAAAGTTCTCTGCTAAGCCACAGCAGGAAACCCCCCCCCTCTGTTCCTGCAAGGAACCTGCGATACAACCCCAGCACCCTGCACAAGAATTTGGGGAAACAGCACGACCTAGTGTTCCCTGTGCTTCTTGCCGCCTCTCAAAGACGGATGGTTCGTGGGCATCATTGCAAACTTTACACCAAATTTTACTCCTTTATCAAGCTCTCAGAAAACTAGGATTCCCTTCTGTAACACCATCTTCCTTTCTTCTCCCCAGTCAAAATCTCCCTCTAGATGATTATACCTCTGCCTTTGGCACTTTGTGTCTCTTCATGCTTAGGATGAGGATCTTACACAATCCTGTAGACCACAAAGGGGTTCAAAAGCCACATGGGCTTGGAAAGGAGTCTTTTTTGTAGTCACACTGCACGGGATTTTGATAGATTTTCTCCTATGAGCACTCAGGAGGAGGTGTCTGTGAACATCGCTGGCCTCAGGAAGTCCAGGGGACGGAAAGGTGGCTGGCACTGCCTGTCCTCTCTGAACCTTCTTTGTGCAGGCACTTTGAAGTTACCAATCCTGTCCTGAAACATAGCACCAGGCCTGTCACCACACATACAAAATGGATCCATAAAATATCTTCTCAATCAAGCCAGTTTAGCTTGGCATCCTTTCAGTTAAAGCCCACTGACAGCTTCTCCTGCAGCGCTGGTGTGGTCATACATGTATATAATGGTAGAGTTGCCCACATGCTATCAGCATCAGCATGGTATCAGCATGACCCATACGGAAAGGCTCCACCACACGCACCCTCACGTGAACATGTGTGATAGCCTGGATCTGATTTGCTAAGAGTACAGACAGAAGGAGTCTGGGTGGCTTAATGGGCAGCTGCTGCCTGATGTCTACTTTGAAAACAGACCTGAGGCAAAAATTGGTTCCTTCGCAGGGCATGCTGGAAAAGCCTACTGCTCTATCTGCTGGAGGCTAAGGACCATATGCTTTGAAAGGAAGGCCCTGGAATTGCATAAAGCAGCCCTAGTTGTGCAAAGCTGCTCCAAGGAACAATGTTTCTTCCTGACCTCAGGGCTGATCATCTTATTCCCTGAAGGCTGAAGATGCCTGAGAGATTTTTGTTCCAGACAGTGTAACTGCAAATGTTACTGCTATTCAGGTAACTTCAACAATGGAGGATGCTCCTTAGATTGTGATTGAATGGAGCATTACACTGAAGCCAAATCTCTCTCTCCTGCAGAAAATTAGGTATGTGGGAGACTTTTTTACCTTCTCTCTGAGAAAATTGCAACCAGTGTGTGGACACAGGCAGATCTGGAAAAGAAAGGCAGACTGGCTTGCAGATCATCATGGCTATGGTAGGATGATTGTTGTGGTTGTTATTTGACAAAGGAGCAAAGACAGATAGAGCTAGCCTTTGGACAGGGCTTCCACAAGCACCATGAAAGTCCACTGCCTTGGCAAAGTTTGTCCCTTCTATATCTGGTGCTACATGGCGTGGTATGGGAATCATGCGTGATGCAGTCAAGCTATCCACCCTTGAACTCCCAGCTGCTAGTCCTCTAGAAAGGGGTGTCAACCTGTCTTCGCCCTAGTGAGAGTTTCTCTCTCCTCTGTTGTATAAACACAAAAGCAAATAAGCAGACCTCAAAGCAAGACACAGCTTGCCTAACCTTTAATCCAGGCTGGAAGCAACACTGCCCTGACAGCTACACCGGCGCAGAGTCCCGCACATCGATGGAGATCTGAGTCAGCCACAAAACTGGATGAACGGATGGTCTGGCAGCAGATAAAAAGAACGACTCCTTATCTATTGCCCACACCATCTGGGAACCTCACTCCTTGCCTTCTCAACTCTAATTATTTTTACTGCTTGATCTCAAGAGGTGTTTGCGGTGTGACCCATAACCAAGCGAGCCTGCTGTTTCTTGCCCTCTCACTGGCAGTTGGCTTTTCAGCCACTTTATTACCATCTTCACCTGTGAATCAGATAATTGCTCATGTGATTCCAGTGTATTAGTCATGCTTGTGTCGTTGCAAGCATTTGGACATTCCAATTTTCAGGGGATTATATGCAAAGCAGAAAAGACATCAACCGTGCCTTTCATGCTTTACCCCGGTCTCTCTTTTCCCTGGGGACAACTCTTTTATCTCATGGAGCCTTGCAGAGAAATCAGCAATTCAATTGAACTTTTTTTTTTTTTTGGCCTTTAATTTCAGATACTTATTCCTGTTTGATCACATCATGCAGCAACTCACAGGCAAAGAATGAAATTGCTCCTAGTTGCAGATGCCAGTTGTTTGTTACTGGTCCGTCAGTGTTGAGGTCTGTTTCTGTGAAATACAGACTTTAAGCTGTTTTAGCTGTGAGCTCACTATATCTGACCTGGCTTATCTTTAGACTTATACCGAGATCCTGCTGATGAACTTCCATGAAAGGAAAGGGTAATTCTAGGAGGCAACCTGAGTCTGGCTCTGAGCACCCCTCCTGTGGGAGAGATTCTGGGGAGCAGACCTTTCCTCACCCTGGTGATGCGGGAGTGAGAAGGCAGGCCCATGCCATGTTGCAGGGCAGATTAGCCCATCATAACGATCCCTCCTGAACATGTAATCCATAGTTAACCAACATGATATATTAGATACCTATAAGCCAGATCAAACTTGCCTCCGGCCCAAACTGCTAACAAGCACAGATCTCAGCCATCTGACATACAACCACATCCTTCAGGGATGGTGAACTGTAAATACTGCACTTGTGTGTATGCTGCATCCCAGCCACTGCTGAGGTGAGAAGGTGGCTTCAAACCCTTTTGTGTGGGTCTTGACGTGTGGAGTAAGGGCTGAGGTGTGGGTGGTTATGCCCCCTGTGCCTGTAGAGCAGAGGCAGAGGGGAGCATCTCACTGTGTCAGGAAGATGCTCATGACCTGCTCTGTGCCATGTGAGGGAATGTCAACCAAGCACAAGTCCAACTAAAACCCCATGCTGAATCAGGGTCTTGCTAGTAAAAAGCAGAACAAGTTTGTTAATTACTGCTCTTACTGGTAAATCTCTAACTGATCTGAAATTTATAAGGCAAGTAATTTATTTTATGCATAGATTGTATCTATTTTAATGAGATCCAAAAATAGAGCTTTAACGTGGTGGCTTTAAGCTCTGACATTGCACAGGAATTTTTTTCCATGTGAAATTTTCCAGAGTGTTTAATGAAGCTGTTCTTTCCGAGAAATAAAGCATCTCTTTTTGTGTCTGTGGTCTGAATCTCTCCTGACCAGATAGTCAAGGACTTTGGTTGGTCTTCATGACTCTTCTGACCCTGCATTGCTACAGAAAGGGACAGTCTCAGGGTGCAGAGGTATCTTCAGGATCTGAGGCAATTCCAGCTCATCATGAGTTTTCATTCTCCTGCCTGATAGACATCCCTGCCTCAATTCCCTATCCAAAGTATGAGATGGCCTGTGTCCCTTGGTGACCTCCTCTGAGACAGTGATGTGCCACTGGGCTCAACCAGTGATGCCCAGACAGCTTGCAGGAGTTTTCCCTGTACTGACTTGTGTAGGAGACTCCCATTAACATTGCTACCCTGCACTCCATAGGAGAGGACACAGAGCTATGTTTATTTAACCTCAGGGAAAAAGCCACCGCTGCCATGACCCGTCAGAGAAGAACAAAATGAACAACTGGGAGGTCACTTCAGCTTCTTTTGGTCGAGGGTTCCAGCAGGTTCCATCCTTGAGAACTGAAGTGACCCTTGTTATCAATGCCAAGGTCGTTAGCAAAGGGTCTGCTGGGGGTTTCCTTGGGGCAGGGAAAGGAGGAAGGGATGCTGCGAGCACACAGACTGCTCTATCAGCACAGCATCTGGGGATTTCCGGGTGGGCATTCCCTATGCAGCTTCATTAATATAATCAAGCCCAGAACTTATTTAGTGCTCATCCAGTCATTGCAAAGAGAGTGATTACAGGCTGCTCTCCTGGGGCACTATTTCAGTCTGGGACTTGATGGGGGAGTATAAATAGCATGGCAGCTACACCAAGGAGGTATTCCTATGTGACGGAGAAGCTAAAGCCCATGTCAAGGCCTCACTAATTGCTCAAATTATTGCTGCTGTTAACAGGGCAGCAAATTATGTCAGGGAGCCTCTTAGTAGTCATACTACTCCACCTACAAATGATATACACTCCTGAACTAAGGCTGACAAACAATAATAAAAAGAGATTGAATTAGTAAAATCTGAACGCGGGGAATAAACATAAAATTAAAAGGCAACAACACCTGAAATATTGATTTTGGCAAAATAAAATGATACTAAGAGAGAAAGGAAAATGCTACAGAGAGAAGATTAAGAGCACAATTACACTCAGGGCATGGTCTAGCAAGCACTTTCAAAACAGCTATGTCCATATGCAGTCAAGTTCTGGTCTGCACCAATTCAGCTGCAAACGTCCTCTCCTGCCAGAGGCTGTGGGAACTGTAAAAGTAATTCCAAGAGCAAGACTCCAAGGATTCTGTGCTGGAACTACCAGCTGCTGGTGCTACTGGAATTATGAAATATCACCAGTCTTTCTACTTCTTCTAGGGTGGAATTCTTTCACGTTGTATTCAAGACCAGGCTGGATGGGGCTTTGGGCAACCTGGGCTAGTGGAGGGTGTTCCTGCCCATGGTTGGGAGTAGATGGGCTTTGAGGTCCCTTCCAACCCAAACCAGTCTGTGAGTCTATGATCATCCTCTCCCCACATATAGATGTATAGATGTCACAGTACTTTAAGTGAACTGCTAAAACTTGTTGAGTACAGGATACTGTATAAATCATGATCTTACACTGAACCACATCTGGCATGACCACCTACAAGTGTGAAATAAATACAGCTAGACCAACATAGACTGCATAGTTACTACTCCCTTTGTAAATGCTGGAAGCTCTAGCACCAGGACAGACCTGTCTCTTCAGTGATGCTCAGGGGTTGTGTGTGTTCAAACAGATTGAACTGATCTGCAGATCAGGACAAGCAGCTTTCCCATGCCAGCTGCTGAGGGATAGAGACATGCTCCTATTCATTCATAGCACCACAGCAGGGATAAATACGAGCCTCAACCATCGCATTGCAGCGAATCCCACTGCCAAACCAAGGTTGAAGCAATGCTTTCAGTAAACGGTGCCATTACCAGCACTACTTGGGTGGGAAATCTAATGTTGTTTGTTATGTGTCATCCAAGGCTTGGATCTGGGCTGCCAATCCTGTAGGAACATGCTGTCCTAAACCAGTTATGGACTAAAGCATGTGGCACATGGGATGCAGAAGAAAATCCAGGCTGAGGAGTCTCTGATGGTTTTGTCATAAACTTGCTGCTTTGAGGATTTGTAAGAGAGCTTTTCTTGGGCATTTTTTTTGGAGGGGGATTTGAGAGCAGGAACTTAGGGTTTAATTTACTCAAAATCTAGTCACTCTACCTAAAACCAAGGTTAGTGCCACAGGTCATATGCTCCCCTACTCTGCTGAGTGAGGTCATCCTGCAAAACCAGTGGCAATTAATATATCCTCTAGAGCATTCACCAGTGATTCAGAAGCTGACCACAGTGGGGTGGGTGAGTTTGCAGGTACCCCTTAGTGTGTGCCATACGTTGTGCTTGCCAGGGGTAGGTACCGCTGTGGCAGAGCTGTGTAAGAGCTCTCCTTTAATCATCCTCCTCCAGTTTTCTAAGTCCTTTAAAAGGTGGGAATTTTTGGTCTCTCTGGAGGGCATTGGAGCCTGCAATATCGTTAGCAGGCAGCAGGCTGTGTTTCATCTTCCTATGTGGCAATCTAAAAGCTTTTAGAAAACAGCTGTTTGTAAGGATGGCACCTAAGAATGACGGGAAAATGTTGATGTTGTCCTTTTCTGTGTGGTATTCTGAATTCTCTGAAAGCTTTCCATGGACTACTCCTTTTTAACTGGGATCTTAAAATGTGCCCTATGTCTCTTTGCTGCCTAAACCAGTGCAAAGGCTGAAACAATCCTTGTGGCAGAGACCACTGGCGTGGCAATAATTCACAGCAGAGCCTTGCAGAAGATACAACAGTCCACTGCTTGCACTAACCTCATTTTAACGTGTTCGGTGTTCTGAGGGAGGCGTAGGATATATTACCTCAAGCCAGCCTTGAAGGATCCTGACCAGCCACATCAGTAGCACGAATGCTGCAGGCAATTCAGTGCTCTGGTCTCGCTATGTTCCGTAGCAGGAAAATCAGCACGACACAGCTAGTGCTTCCAAGAGCTCCACGTTCAAAGTAACTGGCACACACTTGGAGTCCCCACTAGTTTATGAGCAGAAGAAGGCTGTTCATGCCCAGGACTGGAGACTCTGATATTATCAATGTCAGTGCTGAAAGGTCACTTTTACCTCTTACTTTGAACAAGCCCAACACTGGTGCTGCTTGGTTGTAGTAATTTTAACAGCAATGAGACTGAAAGATTGATGAGGTTTTCTGGGACAACATCTCACAGCTTCACAGCAAGTCTATGTATAAGGGATAGCTGGCTTTAATATATTTATTTCATTATAGCATCTTCATTCTAAGTGGGCCTAAGGAACAAAAGGGAGTAATTTCCCATTCCCAGCTTTTACCCTGGAAAGTCATGGAGGCGTCATCCTTGATGTCAGCGAGGCTGTATGGATCTTGCACAGCCAACCCCCAGGGCCAGCCAAGGTGCATTTGGGGCCTGTTACCAACCATTCAACTAAGGTTGATTTTACGTGGCTGAAAATGGCATTGTGTTGTTCATCTGTGTGACACTCCAGTGTCCCGCAGGAAAGGAAGGATATCAAAAGGTGAGGAAATCTCTGCATACTGCTGCCTAACTTGTAAATCTATCCAAGCGGGAAATATTTCATTAGAAATCACACTTCAAAAAGGACTTTCAAATCAAAATAACTTCTGAGGGCTATAATGAAACCAGGGAGAATTGGACCTTGCAAGGCTATTTCTGTTTGTAAGAGAAATTGATATGAGACATATAGCCTTGGGCTTCGGGTCCATTCTGTCTCACTCAGACATTATATCACATAAATGTGAAATGATTAACCCTAAGCAGGTCATACAGACCTCCTAAAATAACAGTCTAAGTTCCCCCACAAGCCAACAAAGGGAGGAAGACCCCTCCAGAGACCTTCACAGGTAGCACCCTCCATCTAAACTAACCCATTTCCTGCCACCTACTAGAGATGCAGGCTGTGAAGTTGGGAGGTGGGGCTTTCAGGGCTTCTCTGGGGAACACTGAAGTGGGTGCCCATGCCCTCATCACCAGACTCCCAGGTTTTTTTAGTGCAGACACCCTCTCCAGTTCCATGGAAGATGGATCTTCACTTGGACATGAAGGAGAAGTCACAAATCTAGCAAGAGAGATAGTAGGAGGGACTCTGCCTTTAATTTGGAAATGTTGTAGACAGACAAAACCACTGCTGCATTCTAGACCTTGGCCCTTTGAATCTCTGTTTGTTTATATATGATGGAGCACTGGAACAGACTGCCCAGAGAGGTCATGGAATCTCCTTCTCTGGAGGCATTCAAACCCCACCTGGATGTGTTCTTGTGTGATTTAGTCCGAGTGATCCTGCTCTGGCAGGGGGGTTGGACTAGATGGGCCTGGGATGAGAGTCGGCCAGCAAAATACCAAAACAAAACCCAATCACAACACCCCTCCCCACCCCCCCAATTCCCTTCTGAGTAGAAAGCTGAGATTTTAAATATGATGTTTGTTGCATTTCTGCAGGAAAAAAACTCCCAACAACTTGAGAGATCTCTGGCCCTTGCCATGGGAGCCTGGAGAGGAGGTGTCCTTAGGCCAGCACTGCATGACCTGCCTGGGACAGGGGCTTGAGGATGGTGTCATACCCAGGAACTAGACACCCCGTCACACTCCTTCCCACTGGCTGGCCTTGGAAGCCTCCACTGGAGAGTTTTATTAAAACAAACCTATTCTGACAAACTCTGTTCCTGATGATCTGTCATTTCTGACAGCACATCCCACAGTGTCTCCTGCCTGACTCTCCTCAGCCTGTGCTGACAATGTCCACAGGGAACCCGCAGGGAAAAGTCTCTTGGCAGCAATTAGCACCTTCTAGTCCAACGCAGCGAGTGGTGGGATTAACCTCAGATATTCCTGCATGCTGTCTGATACAGCACTGCATCCCTGAGATGGCACACACTGCGCAGAGCAGGGCACTGCCACCAGCTGTCCTGCCACCACGGAAGGAAAGGAGAGAACCAAGCCAGATGCCTAGCTTCAAATCAAGGGGTTACAGCGACTACCCAGCCAAAGACTTCCTACCCGAACCAAATGGCAGGTGCTGAGCATCTGATGTGCAGTGGGAAAGGCAAACTACTCTGCTGGCATTGAAAAAGCTGCTACAGGGCTCATGCCCCCAGGTCTTGGGGAGGGGGTTGAGGGTCTCCCAGGTACTGGGCATGAAATGACCCTGCTCTTTGGAATTGTTTAGGGTTGTTTTGGGGTAAAAAAAAAAAAAAAAGAAAAAAATCGACAGCTGAGCAGTGACCTGACAAACTGACCCTGCAGAGGAAGAAGCTGTGAGCATCCCTGCAGAAGAGATGGAGAAGGCAGTTTTCCTTCTCAGACTCAGTCTCCTAACAACTGCAGCCTTCACAGAGGCCGAAGAAACTTCAGCTGTAAATAAATCCTGATCTCATTCAGGTAACTGCTTCTCCACAGGAAGAGCCTGTTGTTTTGGGGTGTAATGCTGGAGTGACTAGGTGGTCGCAGGGGCTTACTGAGTCCTCCTAAAATGGGGGTTCCAACTCTTTTGCCTCTGCTTACTGCCATCTAGTGAAGCTTGTCGGGAAGACGATTAGCTCTCCTCCCTCCACTCCCCTTTTCCCCCAAAACCACATGAAAAGCAGGAGGATTTCCTTTTAGGCAACAGTTGTTCCAGGCACGCTAGTGTGCAGCAGATGAGAGACACAGAGATAGGAAGGTGCTTTGAACTTGACGGTCCCATTTGTGAGAGGTTTACTGACTCTGCAGAGAAGATTTTAGATCAAAGGGTGGTTTAACCAGGTGCTCTGCACAGCTTTATTCTCAAGTGATTGTCACTGTGGATCTCCCTGCCATAGGTAAAGCTATGGATCATTGAACTCAGCCAAGTGCAGAGCCTGGCATGGGGCTGCGATGGTGAAGGGGGGCTGCCACAGTAGCTTGTTTTCCTAAAGCAGGTTAGGAAGATGGAGCTGGGCTCTCTTTTCCTGCTTATAATCTCAAAAATGCAATTATGGATGTCAGTGTGGTCAAAAGATGGGTCTCTGGAGGAAAGCTGTGGACAGCTAGAAGCATGAGCAGTTGTGTGCTGAACTAAGGTCTGTGACAGCAGAAACTGAACCAGGGAATGGCCGGCTGGGAGCAAGGGTCCAGTCTGAAGGGAGCAGGGATACCACGCTGCTGAGGCTAGAAGATACCCAGAACCTCAGCTCCTCGAACACAGAAAGATATATAGATTATGGAGCTCCTAATCAGAAAGCTTTTATTATAAATAAAGAGCTTGGTAAGCTGCATTAAATTACAGGCAACATGGTGGGTTGGTTTGTTGTTGTGTATTTTTCCTGATATATAAAAATATATTTCCACTCAAGGAAGAAGCTGCTAATTCTTAGAGGCACAGTATTTCCAACCAGCACATGTGCTGAATGTAATGCATCCTGAAATTCAAACTGCAAGTGTTCCAAATACTCTCTCCCTGTGTGCTCCGTGAAGGGCACTGGAGCACCTCAGATGCCATCCTGCCTCCAAGCAAGGAAACACCTAGGGGATCATTTGCTTGAAAAATGCACAGCCAACAATGCTATTGCATGAATACAGATCAGATTCATGACCTGTATACTGTGCAGCTGTCCTGACTGCAGTGGTTATGTGACGTATTATCCTGAAGCAATGGGACAGATGAACTTCAGGTAGGTGAAAGAGCCAAACAGGTGCAACATATCCCCAAAAAGTCAAAAGAGTTGATGACACCAAGGATTTTCCAGGGCAAGTTCATTCACATGGCTAGTTCATGCTAGACCTGGTCAGGAGCCTCGCATGATCTGCATAGGAGGCATCAGGGAGGGGATGTGGTACTCATTCAACTTTCAGCTTAGAAGAAATGCCTAAGTCTAGAGGTCTGAATATTAGAATCATAGAATTGTTAAGGCTGGAAAAGATCTCCCAGGTCATCCAGTCCAACCATCCCCCTACCACCTATATTACTTACTAAATGATGTGTCTAAGTTGGTTTTGGAGCCAAACTTCATCTTTTCACACAATCAGGTCAAAAGAATGGGCGACTGTTGAGGTGGAGGGGTTGAAAGACCTGCTGTGGATCACCTACCAGTTAGGGCATTTTAGGTTGGAGGTCTCTTATGTTTTTATTGCTGGTATCGAGTTGTTCTGTTATTTTAAGCAAAATGGACCTTCCCAGCAGATGAATATATAGATAAAAGTGAGCCGAGTGAGGCAAACATGTATTTTCAATGCTGAGTTTCTGTGAAGCAGGAAGGATAATATTTTTCTAAATCTAACAGGCACCATCAGAAAGTGTGAGGGTTTTGCAAGCTCACTCTACATGAACACATACACAAGGCCTAGCAATAGCTAAATGCCTACAGCATGACCAAGGTCCACATCACAACCCCCTTACAGTCCCCTCTCATGGGGCTGAGTACTCTGCACACTGCAGAACTGCTCAGGATCAGGCATTTAGCACAGTGCTAGGCACCGCCGGAGAGTCTGTGGGAAACAAGTTAATCCTTCAGTTGAGGAGGTTTTTAGTAGCAGCCCAAACATCTACAGCCCCATTCTGTACCAAGACTCAGCATTCAGCGTGTGCACGTACCGAGTGTGGCAACCAATTAAGTGCATGCAATGCGGTCTCTGGCATGCTGACTCGTACATCAGGTCCTTAATTACACCAGACTTTATTCCAGTGGTTGAAGATATTGCCCTTCAGTGAGGCCTAAAAGCACCAAAGGGAGCTGCTGGAGCCAGCGCTTCATCCAGATCAATATAGAGGGGAAGGCTAACACGATTACCAGTGGATTTAAATTGGAGACAATAGCAATGTCGTGATGTATTGGGAATGTGGAGTATTTCATCACAGGGAAGAGAGGGGAAAAAAACCCCAATGTGGTAAATTTGCTTTTGAGAGAGGGAGAAAGGGTGCCTCCTTGGGATGCTTAAGGATATTTTAAATAGATTATTAAGGCTACAATTCAACAATTTTAATTTTTTAGTCTGACCTGTACACATCAGGTCATAGAGTTTTGCTTCATCATTATTGCTTTTAAAGACGATTTCCATTTTAACAGTAATTCAGCAGCAGAACCACCATAGCAAAACCTTCCTATTCTCACAGAACTGTTTTGGAGTCTTCTGTAGGAAATACCTAGAAGCTTTCCAGGATATTTTATATTCCAGAAACACTCAAATAATGACCTTTTTGTAAAACCCTGTCCTGGAAGTAAAATAACAACACATATTGGTTAAGGACCGCTAAAAAATAACCAAAACTATTTGCAATTTTGGATAGGGTTGAATGAGTAGGTTTATCTCAAAAAAAAAACCCAAAAAACCTGGTAAATACACTAAAATGTTTTGCCTTTTTGTTTTGAATTGTGGTAAATAATTGCAAAATATTCCCAATCAAGTGAACCATTTTTTGAAGTAGAAGCTTCTACCTGACTGCAATTTGGCATAACCCATATGCAAACCTGACATAGCCCTTGAAGCCAAACATTGCTTCAGGTTTTCTTTATACACCGTGTTTAATTTTTCAGTTCACTGCTGCCTCTGCCAAAATGATCTTTTAACAATTTTGTGGCATTGCATTACATGAAAGATATAATATTTTGGAGTCACCATCTTCATTTAAATTGAAGGCCATTATATTCTCCAATCTGCCAAAGGGTTTTCAAAACATTCCTTTTTAAGGCAGGCCCAGTATGTTTCCTTTGACCTGAGCAGACTTTTATGTGATATACTTTAAGGTCTGATGTCATCAGTGGACTTAATGGTGCCTAAGAGCAAAATATTTTTCCATAAATACATTTATTAAGAAATAGTGGCTGCCTTCACATCTTTGCCTCTCACGGTTTCACCTCTGGATTTCTTGACAGGTTTTTTTGTGCTGGTGTTACAGGTCTAAAAGCAATATTCATAAGGAATTTATAGTTTTTATATTATTTGGAGCTATTCTGGAAGTTTTGTTGGTTTTTTTTAATCGTCTGAAGAAATTTCATCCCTGTTCTTTGCATTGACTCAGCCTCTGTTTTGGTAAGCCGCAGCACTTTTGACAGAGGGAGCTGACCCTGCTAACCCCTGCAGATCTGCTGGGGGCTTGGGCTAAGGGAGGAATATACTATTTCACAGAGCATGACGAGGCAAACAGCTTCATCAGTGCCAGAGTCATCTTCCATCACTTGCTTTTGGAAACACTGCTGTGGGGTGCACAACCTGACGTCTTGTATTGCGGCTCATCTCCATCACCGCCTGCTCTTCGCCCTCCTCTGGGAACAGCTCCTTGTCTCCACTAACCTTGAAAAAGCCTACTCAGCACAATTTCCCCATGTTCATTTCACTGAGAATCAGGCAATGCTGAATACAGATAATAGCCCATTTATGTTGACTCTTGTTTTCCCACCTTGTAAACACCCTCTGAATTTATATTCCCATCACTTTTTGCTGTAATACTGTTCCCTAAGCCATAAAAAGAACAATTCTAAGCTTCTTGACAGCTAATATTTCTGTTGAGCGATATTAATGTATTGTAAGTCTGACCTTAATACTGATGCATCGCAGTCGGATCCTACTCGGTACTGAGTTCCCACTGTGCCTCTAAATACACTCTGATGTTTGTGGAAGGTGAATGTGCTCAGCAGTCAGCAGGATCAGACTCAAAAGCAGTGGTAAAGGCACAAAACTGAACTAAGATGCTTACTGTCACTCTAATGTAAAGGCAAGACACGTGTTTGCAGGAGCTAAACTCTACTGAGAAGGATTCCTGTAAGAAATGGCATCCCCATGGGATAGGTATCAGCAAGAAAATAAAAAGCTTTACATCTTCATGCTGCTGTGGGCAAAAGCAGTAGTCATATGTGAGATCTGTGTAGCCTGTAATTCCAACTAAACACCAACGGTTCCCATGCCAGCAATTCTGTGAGAGGGAAGTTTAGCTTTGGGTTTCCTTAGCTGCACGATTCATTTTTTATGTTAATCGCTGCATCTGCAGGAAGGATGTTCTCAGTAACTTCACAGCATTTGTGTTAGGTGAAAATCGTGATGATGTTCGGAATCACAGTCTGCTCACAGAGCAACACCCCCCCCCCCCCGAAAGATGAGCTGTAAACATGCAGGCTCCTCCTTACATCCTTTTCTCCAGTGTATCTAAGAGCCATCATGTACCTGAAACTGCGATCTACACACAAAGACATCCCAGCTCGGTTTCATCTCAGTGCCTCTTGGACTACTGAGCTTCAAAAACCTTCAGAAATAAAACCAGAGCACTCACTTCGCTAACTTGATTTTTTGCTTCATTCATCACCATGCAAAGATGTTTCTCAGTGCTTCTAGTGGTGTGTACCAGTCTGCAAGCCATGATCCTGGAGGAGGTGGGGACAGTCGAAGTGCAGAATGGTGGGGCCAGGCCACCCTCCTACTTCTGTCCTTTTCTCCCTCTTTTCTTTTTTTTTCTAAATGTTAGTGTCCTTTTAAGCCTCAAGCACTCTGGCTAGGGAGGCAAAGCCAACAAAGATGTTTCTAGAAGATTTCCTTTTCCTTCTCAAGTACCTTAACACAGTCAGAGGTGTTTGAAGTAGCCTTCCTTTCTGGCTACTCTAGCACTGACTGATAAAGTCATCGAGATAACGAGTTCAGCCAAATGAGAATTACGATTTCCAGCTGAGTTGTACAGGTTGGCTCTGCTCTGTGCTGCAAAGTGTAATCATACTGGTCACCAAGACTGGGAAAGCAGTGATCACAGAATCACTGAATCAGAGAACATAAGGGAGGGGACCTCTAGAGATCATCAGGTCCACTCCCCTTGCCAGAGCAGGATCACCCAGAAAAAATCATACAAGAACATGACCAGGTGAGTTTGAATGTCTCCAGAGAAGGAGATTCCACAACCTCTCTGGGCAGCCTGTCCCAGGGCTCTCACCCTCTCAGGGAAAAAGTTCGTCCTTATATTCCCATGGAACTTCCTCTGCTCCAGCTTGCACCCATTGCCCCTTGTCCTGTCACTGTCCATCACTGAGAAGAGCCTGCCTCCATCCTCCTGACTCTCACCCTTTACATATTTGTAAACATTCATAAGGTCACCCCTCAGTCTCCTCTTCTCCAAGCTCAAGAGGCCCAGCTCCCTCAGCCTCTCCTCATAAGGAAGGTGTTCCACTCCCTTCATCACTTTGGTGGCCCTGTGCTGGACTCTTTCAAGGAGTTCTGTGTCCTTCTTGAACTGAGGAGCCCAGAACTGGACACAATATTCCAGGTGTGGTCTCACCAGGGCAGAGCAGAGGGGGAGAAGGACCTCTCTTGACCTAGTAACCACCCACCTTCTAATACACTCCAGGATGCCATTGGCCTTCTTAGCCAGGAGGGCACATTGCTGGCTCATGGTCATCACCAGGACCCCCAGGTCCCTCTCACCTTTGCTGCTCTCCAACAGGCCAGTCCCCAACCTGTACTGGTACAAGGGGCTGTTCTTCCCCAGATGCCAGACCCTCCACTTGCCCCTGTTAATTCTCATTACACTTCTCCCTGCCCAGCTCTCCAGCCTGTCTAAGTCTGGCTGAATGGCAGCACAGCCCCATGGGGTGTCAGCCACCCCTCCCAGGGTTGTGTCTCAGCAAACCTGCTGACTGCACACTCTACTCCCTCATCCAGGCCATCAATTAATATATCGAATAGCACAGCTTCCCAGCCTTCCCCAGACCAGCTCCCTTGCTGACCACCTGCTGGGTGCTCCCCAAATTCTGCAGAATCTGACCACAGTGATTAAATCCTGTATTTTCCGCAATAAGCTGTTTGGTTGTTTGCCTTGTTTTGTCGTCTCACATATGCAGTAACACCCAAATTACGTCCCTGGATAATTTATTAAAAGCCAAAAGCTGCAGCCAAAGATTGACACATTTGGTTACTTTAGAGGAATTAATGGATTAACTCCCAGTCAAAACCACTTTAGAATTCTCCCCTCATGGTCTGCAAAGTTAAATTACTCTGGGCAGTGAGGTAGAGCTACCAGCTTTAAAAAACCCAGGCACTCAGCTATCGTTTTCCCAGGCCTCCAGTATGAAGAGGCAACGCTTTTCACTCCTCTAGCACTTCAGAGTAAAAACCTCCTAAGCTACACAGCAGGTATAGCAAATTGAGGAACACAGTGTCTGCATCAGGAGCTGGAACCACCACAACCCACTGCTGTCCGCAGGAAGGGAAGGTGCAGGGTGGCTGGGGGCTGACAGGACAGTTCCAATGGCTGGATATTACCGGCAGAGAGCATCAGACTGGGAACACGGCACTCAGTTCTTACTGGGAGGGATGCTGGCTGTGGGAATGGATATCCCTTGGCTGGATCATGGAGTTGCCAGCACTTCAGGCTTTTTTTTTTTTTTTTACTTTTATTATTAACAGAGACCATGGCAGCTTCTCCTAGAGAAAAGAGCATGAACTCAGGATGGGGATGCTTGTTCCTCAGCTACACATGGACTCAGATCAGTCTTCACTGACCTTAGCGAGCAAGTAACACACAGGGGAAACACACTCTTTCCCTGTTAACCCAAGCCACAGCAATGCCTCCTGCCTGCTCGGCTTGATTTTCATGCAGACCTTTCAGCCTTAAAGACCTGTGTCTCCATGGGGGGGGTGTACATGGGGGGAGAAAGCAGACAAGGAAGCAGCAGGGTCAAACATCTGCCCTCATGACTGCGACAGCTTCACATGGCTTCACATGCAGTGGTGATACTCACGCCTGTTGGCCTGGGTGTTATCACACAGAGGTCACCAAGACCATGCCAAAGGACAAAGGGAGTGAGTTGTGGCCTTTTGGATTGCCAGACACACAGAAAATAAGGCCCATACCTGCAGCCCATGGGTGCTTTAAGCTTGAAACTTAAATGCATCAGCAACAATTTGACTGGCAAATGTTTGCACACACATGGTTTAGGTGGGAAAAAAAATGACACCCACGTTCAGGATTACTTTCTGAGCATATGGCTTATGCAGAAGACTTTCTTGGACATCTTTCAAGCACTTTTGAAAACCTTTGTGCCGATGACTACCCTGGTCTGCTGAATCTGGGGACTTATGCTTGATTTTCCTTTTTTTCTTCTCTTGAATGCCCTGGATCACAGCAGCTATGTTGTGCTGCAATAGCATCTGCTGCCATGGTTTACTCACTGGGATCTCAGCTGGGATGTGCAGTTCATGTCACAATCATAGCAGGTAAAATTTTAAGTGCTGCAATGTCAACTACTATAAATCAGTGTAAGTTAAGTGCTTTGTGAAACATGCCCAGGTCTCTGAGGTTTGTTTCTCTAGGAGCTGTGTGATACTTTAGTGTCCTGAAAAAATGTAGAGCAGTGGGTGTCTACCTCTACCTTGAGCCATATGTGCCCTATGCTAGACTATGTGATCCTCAGGACTTTCCTTCTCCCTGGGCTAAGAAGAGGTCTCCCATTTATTCCTTACCTCACAGGAAGGATTCAATGCTGACTTTGTAGTCCCTGGATGTGCAAATTAGATGGGTTTTTTTTAAATGCTGAGATAACTCCAATATAATGTCCTACATGTATGTATGCTGAACCATTTTTGCATCATTTCTCCCAGCTAGAAAGCCTGGAAGGGGCTGAAAAAATCAAAAAGAAGTGAAACACCCTGTTTGGAACATTTCACGTGGCTCACAGCTCATCTCTAGATGATGCTGATCATAAAATCTTAACAGCCAAGCAACACTGAAACCCTAAATTCAGGTCCTGAAGGTCGTTTATTTTTGTGTGTGTGTAAAAGAAGCATCTAAGGGAATTCCTATCCACACTGTGCCTTTATCATGCCAACAGACATAGACAGCAATACTCTCTTTGGCAGTTGTATCTGGAAATGCATCTCGTGGAAGAAACAGGACAGAATAAGGAAGCTGAAGAGCAGTGAGAGGAGAGAGATGGCTGAGAGCCTTCATTAAACACACCGCGGAGACACACTCTGTGTCCTGCACTTCACTGAAAAGCTCATTTCAGGTTTCCCATGTACCATGTTAGAAAATTAAGCTGTCAGATCTGCTTACAGGCAACACACTAACCTATGAAACACATTTTCTGTTTGTCAGGATAATGCATTTTAGCAAATTGTCCTTCTATTATTCCCTCAACATTACTGTCATTCCTAGATTAAAGGCCATCTTCACTGAGCAGGGTGTGGAGTGAGGTCTGACTCTCAAGGTACTCATGGTGGATAGGCATTGATGGTAGTGTAGGTTTGAAAGATGCTAAGGACCTACATCAGAGTTTTACACCGGATCTCAACTGTAAGTTGAGCAGAAATATATTGAATAAAGAAGCACTTTTGATAACCAGTTTAACTTCTGCTCTCTTCCCTGGTGTGCCTGACTCTCTCCATGGAGTGTGCAAGGAGCCTAGGGCAGGCTGCACTTCTCAGTTACGTATTTCAGGTAGTAGCAGCCATGATCAAACCCAAATACACCTTTCAGATGCTTTTTGTGTGCTGAGCATGCAAATTTAACCCACTGTCCCCATGCCAGTGGACAGCTGTAGCCACACAAGGAGAGAAACCACAGCACTGGGCTGCATCTCTCCGTTAGCTGGGGATTTCAAAAAGCTCTACATTCATATGAGGCAGGAGAAGGTCTAATTTTTGTCAGTTTAGCACACAAAAATACATTTAACTCAGTACATCTCCCTGCAGGTATGCTTTTCTTCCAGGTCAACCACCCGTACTAGAAATCAATCTAGACCTCTGTTCTATTCTTCCAAAGAAATTAAAATTACCGTGCCAGTGTTCTCCTTCCTATCAGCAAGTTAATGAAATTAGACAACCCAAGCTGTAACAAGTAAAGGGCTGTCAAAAAAGAGCACAAAAGACATTTTGGCTGAGAGGATTTTGATGATGAAAGCAGGAACTCACAGAGCAGGCTGGATTGCAGGAGGGTAAACGGAAGGATTTGTCATCAGATTTACTCTTTGTGCAAAAGTATTCCAAGAGCTAACAACTGTTGGCGAATGTGCTGAACATCTAAGAGCTTTGAAGATGTTTAGCATGAATAATTCTGCGTGTTACTTGCTTTTTTTGCTACTCTCCTTTTCAAAAGGAGAAAATAAAAAGAAAACCATGGACGTTGGCATTTTTAGGGTAGGTCCCCACTGCTGTAAAATACCTGCATCTCCTCTAGCTGCAGTGGGAACTGTGATGAGGGTGAGGCGTAGGAAAAAGCCATGGCCAACTGAAGTTTGTTAGCATAAAGTGTTTGCTGAATAATTGGGCATAAGTAATGCATGACTGCAGGGAAGAGCAGGCTATGGTGACCCGGCCATGGCCAACGTCCACCTGGCAGAAGGTGAACAGAGATCTCTGAGAGGTCTGGCACCAGGAACAGTGTTGGAAGTGATGGACGGCACTCGGGTTTGGTCAGTGGCTTCCTCAGTGCACTAAGCCTGAGTAGAGGACCTCAGTGATGAGATACTGTTTCCTCTTGGCAAGGGGCAAAGCTGAGAAGAAAGGTCCATCTGCTTTGTTTTTTCAACATAAAGGCTTAGCCTTAGTAATAGTTCAAGACAATGGCACTGACCACTTCAGACACCTCTTGATGTGACTTTTCAACTGGCCAAGCTGGCACCAGGAAATATAAAACTCAGGGAAGGAAGGGGGGCTTGCTGGGCTGTTTTGCCATTAAGATATGATTCCTGCCTGGAAAATATTTCAGTACCTTGTGATACAAACACGCAGAGATCTGTGGGCTTGGAAGAAGTACAATTTTCACACACTTGCAGAATATTAATTTTAAAGGTTGTTAGCTTGATTTTCCTAACAGGAAACCAGTCTTCCTAAGAAAGAATATTTTTGTTAAAACATGCATCTGTCTTGTCTGTCTTTGGCTCAAATGCCACTGAGGCAGCTGCTGAAATGTAGCTCCAGGAGAAGAGCACAATGAATTTGAGGGATTGCGGGTTAGTTTTTAATGCCCGTGGGCACGTGGAGACCCTTGCACTCGGGGCTATTACTCTTACCTGCAATCCTTCACAGAGCTCTCCCAAGAAGGATGTACAGTGTGTTGGTGATTTGTGAATGGTTCATAAGAGGGAGAAAAAATTAAACTGAACATTCATTTTGGGGAGCAAGCATTGGATTTTAGTCACTGTCAACTCAGCCAGCAGATAACTTTGCTCACAGTTCCTACTTTCCAAGTATCTGATCCAGGGAATTTTGCATTCAGGATGAATATTCCCAGGACCAAAGCATCTTGTGGATTGGGAGATTATGCAGCAGTCCCTGGAAGGACCTCATGAGGGTTTTCACGTGTGCTTGAGCATTATGTGGGTTGCAAAAGCAGCCCAGTAACCCACACCTGGAATCTCCTGGCGTGAGGAATCGATTAAAATTCATGCTGTTCTGCATCAAGTTGGATGCTCCAGTTCTGCGTGCAGTCACTGGCGTAATTATAATCATTACGTGGAACACACAGAGGGGTTATTAAATAGCTGTACTGTTTAAGTATGCACTAATTATATAAAGCACAGTACAAGGACAGCACAGAATGTCTCCTAATAAGAGTAGCCTACATCTCTGGCATCCATCTAAATTAAAAACCTTCTCAAAACGATAACCTTAAGCAACTATGCACTTCAGAGGCAGCTGTGAAAGAGTTACAACTAACTCAATCAACTAAATTATGTGTAAATGGCTCCATTTTTATTAGTGGTCTCCAATGTATACAAATTTCAGTGGTAAAGCAGCCACAACAAATGCATTACTCCATTATCTATTATAATCTCTTTCCTCTCTGTCAAAACATTTCTCCAACCCTATAGAATAGCTTATAAATTAAAAAAAAACCCCACAACCAAACAACAGCAACAACAGCAACAGAAAATCAAACAGGAAAAAAAAAATCCCTGCTTAAAATTCCATTCCTTGGTTGGTTTTCCGGAAGATAAAAGAAGCACTCTGCACTAAGATATTTGAAAATGCTGCAGAGGGGAAAGCAAAAGGCCATTTTTACTAGGCACACTTTGGTAAAAGCACTCCAGACAATTATGATACTTGTAAATGCAATCTACTCCAAACACTGCTTGCATAAAAAATACATGGGAAATAGAAATCCCCTGTCAGCTTCCCTCCTAGCTCTCTCAATACAGGCTGCCATGCCTCCTAGCAGAAAGAAAATGGGTTGGTATAAAAGAAATGCTGATTGATTCAACATCAAGGATGGGATTTCAACTGCTTGGATACATCTGCCATGTGAGACATTCCATGGTTTGGCCAAGGACAGGGAACTAGTAAGCTGAGAGCCAAGGTGGTGACAGTATGGAGGGGTTTGGGTGCAGTCTGAAGGTGCATACATTGTTATGAGAGGCAGAATATCATGGAGGAGAATACATGCATGCTGGGTCCAAGCAGTTTTGGAATGAGATGAGAGAAGAAGAAAGATGTCTGCACAACTCTGTACCAAAATGTAGACTGTGTCTTCATGTTCTCTTGGCCAGATACAGGTGATCTCACATTGGGGACCACCAGCATCCTTAATGGCTCTTCCAAGCCAGGTGTTTTGATGACCTGAAGGTAAGCACTAAAAAATACATACATAGGTGGGATTTGTGGTGTCTGAACATAACTCTGAAAATGATGACTTCAGGCAGTTTGCTGCTCAGCCTACTTGTAGTTTCCATTCTGATTTTCCCCAGTGTCCTCTTAGAAAACATAGAGAGTTGCAAGACCCAAAGCAGCATCACGTTCCCCTCACACACCTAACTCCTTTCTTGGATCTGAGTCGTAATCACAAGACCATTTATTCTGGGACTATACAGTGAAAATATAATGGCTCTTGGTATAAACTGTCAGATGGTGATTTCAAGCTGCAAGCTTGCAAATGGGAGGAATCTCTTTTGTCTTATAGTAGGGCTTCTTTCATTTGGATAGCTTTTTCCAGAGCTTTCTGACACTGATTTATCAGTGGCATTGCTGCTCTTCAGTTGGTGGCTGATAAGCCTTTAAAGCACTGAAATACCACTCCGAAAAACCATGAATATTCCCCCTAAAGCCATTGAGAGTCATCCAGATATGACTCTCTCTCCTTTTGCAGAGATCTGACATTAGTGTGATATTCCTATACCTCCCAAACCTGTTCACTCCTTTAATGAAATGGTTGCTGTAGTCTACTATTATCCTACAAACGCTCTGTGCACTGAGCTCTTGGTGGGTTCACTTGGACTTCTACCTACAGGGATCTCTCAGTGTTGGCCAGTAAATGACATTACACCCAGGGGACAGTGTATCTTCCAAAGGTTGGGGTATACAACTGGGAGTGAAGCAACACGACTATTGCTGTCAGCTTTCCCAAAGACTCGCTGTGTGACCTTGGATGGGGCATCTTTGTGTGCTGATCTCCACCTGTAAAATACAGATAATAACTCTTTCTGTACTGTACATCATAGGGTTGTTGTGATGCTTAATTAAAGCTTTTAGAAAGTCTTTCAGGAGCAGCAGTCTGTAAATGCTAAACAAGGCTGTTATTCTTCTTCTCCCATGGTTACCGTCAATTGTTTTATTGATCTTGTCCGTTACAGACTCGGCAAAAGAGTTGTTTATTATGGTGAGAACTTAGGGCTGTAATATTTCTTTCTTCTGCATTAGGCTCAGGATTTGCTCCCACAGATGTTTTTAATCATCAAACATATTGACTTAAGTCTGCAAAAAGGGGCAGGAAGATACTGAGTATCATTCCCCACTAACAAAAAGCCTTTTATAGATCTTTCCCTAACAACTGACAAGCTATGAAAGAACTTCAACAGAAAAAAAAAATCTCTGCTCTTCAATTACAGCTGAATGAAAAAAGCTAGCTGATATCAGTAGGGAGCTTCCCACTCTTACACAAGGCTTTGAATCAGATTATTAATGTCCTGCAAGCTGATGGTACGTAACATTCCGAAAGTATTTCACTGAAAGTTTTGCATGCAAAGAAACTGCAAAATCATTTCTCAGTATTTAAAAGCTTTTAGGACAAGCAAATTGTTGTCTATGTAAATAAATGATTAGTAGCAAAAGATAATTTAGGTACAAGCACTGTTAAATGTTCTTTCTTGTTATTATGAACATGTATTCGTGCTAAAAATCCAAAGCATGCTGTACTAGCTCCATGCAAAAGTAACATTTCCTAGATGTCAAAGTATCTTGGCAGACCAATTATTACTTATAGAATTCCTGAGAATCATACTATTCAAAGAACTATTTTTAATTAGTCCACAAGTTAGGCAGCAGTTGATAATGTAACATTTAACATTTCAAAAGGAAGCTAAGCAATAAACAGGTGCTTTGTTACTGCACTCCCTTCTTTTTCAATTACAGGGAGAATAACGTTTTTACAAGGAATCAAAGAAAGGTTAATTTGCAATTAGAGCTTTATGATGGGAACGGGCTCTTATGGTGAGTCCTATGGCTCATGAGTCCATCACTGAGACACACAAAGGAAACGGAGGTCAAAAAATGCTCCACAGGCATGCTTGTCCATTGGTTGGCAGTTCCCAGCTCAAATTAGGTCCTATTAGTGAGGCACTAAGCATGTACATCAGAGGTGGACTCTGCAGAGTGAAGATGAAACTTTACCTACATAAAATGGAGACTGGCAGAAAAAGTGTTATCATCCCTTGACAGGAATGTGAGACTGGCAGATTAGGTGGTTTGCCAAAAATTGCAGCAGAAATGGGAACAGAACTCTTATTACTTGGCTCCAAGCTCAGTGTCTCATTATAAGATAAATCCTGATTTTATGTTCTTTATGGTCCCACATGAATCACTGTGGGCTAGGTGAGGATTTGAATTAGCAGGATAGCAATCTGCAGAAATAGTCAGTGGTCACTTACTGTGAGGTACTGGGGCGAAATAGGTAGGAGGTGAGACCCTATATCCAGGAACCTGCTGGAGACCAACTCTTGTCTGCCCATCCCATTACCTGCATGGTATTTTAAGAGCTCTGTGCATTTTCAGTAGCGATGCCATACTGTGGTAACTTCCAGTAACACTGCAACAATGACTCATGCCCAGGAATCCCCCAAAAACAAGATATGTGCAGGAGAAAGAGCCAGATTCTCCCCAGAAAAGAAAAGTCTAAAATAAAATGCAGTAAAGCCCCAGGAGTCTGTCATGGAGTCCTGTGGTCTACAGTGTCCTTGGCTAGACATGATCCAACCTTCCCTGATCATTAGAACACCTAATTCACTGTTGGTTCACTATTGAAAGGTGATCTTTAATCCTCTTTGGAAGGGAAGATCACCCTTGCTCCTCCTGACATACAGGACACACATCCTTCTGCTGTCAGAGACATGCCTGGAGATTTGCCTTATAGGTCTGTATAACGTGCAGGATACTGCTAAGGCTAGTGAGTCTGAGGGTCTTGTCTCTTCTCCAGTGACAGATATCTGTGTGCAAGGCGGCAGAGACAGTGTCTTTGAGACCATAGGTATATCCGTGTTCTGTAACCCAGGGTTGGAACAAGGATTGCAATGCAAATCAGCCACCAATGTCCTTATTTTAAAATATCTGGAAGACTTCCTTGCTATTCAATTACATTTGATTATAAATGCAAGGTACACATTTACCTTCAGTGGAGCACAAGCTCCACTGGGGTTTGGTTTTTTTTGTTTGTTTGTTTTTCTAACTAGCTTGTGAAATGTCTGAGTAAGAATGAGTATCAGAAGCTGGAAAAGCCAATGCCAGGTGTGACCACACAGTGGCAAGCAAACCAATAATGCAGCATGAGAATACAAACTCAGCAATGGGAAGTTTCTTCCATGGAAAAAAGCATGTGCAAGTGCTCCAGATACCTTGGCTCAAACGTTTACAAATATTTCTGCATTGATACTCACTGTAAATCAGGAAAAAGTAGCACATGAAAAATAGAAATTAAAGTTTGTATATGCCATCTGACTTTTAAGCCCATAGTAATCCTTTGGGTTTTACTGTTAAGCTTCTCCTAGCAATCACAAAGATAAATTGTACTCTAAAATGAAATCAGGCAGCCAACTTCCAGTATAACCTGACTCCAGGAGCTAAGGATCTAAAAACAATTGCAATAACTTAAGGTTCATTCTAAAATTATTCTAAAATTATGGGAGTTGTCAACTGCAGTCTCACAAACTAGCACTTTACAAGTCCTAAGCAGAAGGCAGGGACAAAGAAAAGAGAAAACCAGCCTGAGCCCAGCTTGGTAATAACATCCACCCACCTCTTCCTTGCACCCTCATTCACCTGGGGAAGAGCACCCCAGCAAAGCAGAATGCTTCATCGTCCTTGCAGGCTTATGCTTTCCCCTCCTGAACCCCAGCCCTGGGTTGACAGAAGGTAGGGAAAAGACATGTGCTTGAATGTTTATGTACTCCAGGAGCAGGTGTGATCAGCTTCGCAGCAGCATGATGAATTACCGAGCATCTCCTGAGTGACTGTGTGCATGCTGGAAGCTAGCATGCGCTTCCCTAGGTAAACAAGCAGCAATGGACAAGGGCTGAGCTAAGGCATTATCCAGTGCTCTTGAGAAGTTTGCACCATGCCAGAAGATGGTCCCAGAAGAGGGACAGTCGATATCTTGGCTAAAATGGGGCAACCTCTCTTCAGCTGCCCTAAATCAATGCTGTTTCCAGATTCTCCTTTGCTGTCTAGCTCATGCTCTCACTTGAGCCCATGGTGGGTTTCAGACTTCACAGCAACATTTGGAGAAGCAAGGCTGTAGAAGCCTGAAGCAAATCGCAGGGTGGCCCAGACAATGGGTACACATCACCAGGACTCACAGCCAGCCCTTGATGTGATCGATGGCCCCAGCACTGGGGCTGGGCAGCACACGTGCCGGAGGGGTCACCACCACGCAGCACCTTAAATCAACCTGTCTCCCTTCACAGTTAAAGCTTCCCTTGATTAATGACACTGAAAGCCTGATAAATGAGAATAGGCCAAGTTGTGCATACAGATATCTAGGCAGATTAAATAATTAATCATCCTGTAATTAATAAAGACAGATACTGTCTTTTGCTGAACTTTCCCTCCTCCTCTCCTTGCACAGGCTTTCAAAAGATTTTTGACAAAAATAACTACAGACACCAGCAGCTAATCCTGCTTTGTGGGAAGGGGTGCCCCGCTGCTTTGTTAATGTGGCAAAATCTGCGCATATATTTGAGCAGTAATGAGATCTCCAGGGCAAAGCACTACATCTGCTCCAGAACTTCTAAAATACAGGTTAATTTACAGCAGCCAAACCTCTTTGATGCCAGGCAGTTTGATTTTCACTTGTAGATTTAATGTAGTAGCGTCTGACAAGCATCCAGCCCACAAAGGCCTTGCCATTACTTAGCTCCCAGTAAAAGAGCCTATCAAAGCACTTTATAAATAATACAACCGAATAATCCATTGGCAGAGGAGCAGCAGAGTCCTTGGACATCATCATGCAAGTGGTCGCTTGCCCCAGAGGTGGCCATGTCTCCAGGGATGGACTAAATGCCCACTATATTGCCATGATTCCCACTACGATCATCGAAAAAGTCAAGCATGTGAAGACTAAATAAGAAATTATGTAAGTAGGAGCTGAGAATTTGAAAAAAGGCAAAACTGGAAGCAGCAATTGTCCTCCTTCAGAGTAGACCAGACTTATTATTCTCCTTATATTCCCGGTCAAACATTGCCTTTCCTTTTTCTTCTTTAAAAACAAAAAACAAAGGGGAAAATAGCCAAGGCATTAAAAAAACCCAAAACAAACCCAAAGTATTTAAATTACATTTGATACATTTAGAAGACAGGCTGAGCTAGAAAATTTGCATTGGCAGTTTATTTGCAGTGAGTGATGGCTGAGCTGGTCTATTATTTCAAGTGCTATAAAGAAATGCCTCTAAGTCCATTCCTGGTGGTCCTTTCACCCCTTTGCACCTCCTTGTCAGAGTGACCCTTCAGCTCAGGTCTCTGCTGGATAAGAAACGGTCCTTAGGTGAAACACAACAGAGGCCAAACTGTCCAGAAGCTGCCTAACACCAGCTCAGGCACCTGCACCCCAGCACAACTTTTCACTTTTGTTAAACCAATTTATCTAAAGTAGTTTATCCTTGGGAAGGTTAAGAGATAACTCGATTACAACCTATTAGCACTAGCATGATGAGATTTCACACAGGATGCAGCTCTTCAAGCTGTAGTAAAAGTTGCAATGACCTCCAAGGGGCAACAGTTGATGCTGAGCAAATTTGGGCTGCAGATAAGGATCCCAGCTTTATCCTCTTGTTCTGTTTTTTAGTTTAGGGTTTTCTTCTGTTGTTTAAGAAGAATGGTTACCAATATCTAGAGCAAATTACAAGCAACTTAACAGCTGACTGCAGCCATCCAAGCAGCTTTCTAAAAATATTTGGTGCTGCCTCTTCAAAAGTTATGGACTTGATAGAGAAATTACAGGATGGGTTTCTAATGCAGAAAACTAAATGCTCGTATTCTCTTCAAGACATGAACCCACAAATATGAATCAGATGAAGCAGTTGAAAAACACAGACCACTAGGACAAAGAGAATTAATCAAGTCCAGATGTGTCTTCGATGAATCAATCTATTTCCCCTTGTTTGAAAAGCCCTTCCAACAAATTATTTAATGAGATTATTCTAAATCTTTTCAAAAGTCAATCTAAAATCTGATTTCAGAGATTAATTGCTGTAATAATCCAGATATAATTCATAAACACACTCTAGAATGGTGGGTCAAATACAGGACATACCTAGGCTACAGAAAAGCTACAGATACCCCAAGAGATCCTGCTCACATGGAAGAGGGGCTGCCTGCTTCACACCCTTGCCAAACACAAATGAGGTTTTAAAAAGGAAAAAAAAAAGAGAAAAAAAATTAATGGAGCAATATGGACACTATCAGGAATGCAGTAGGAAGTAATCAAGTACAAGATCATGTTGCTTGTGTGACTGTTGCCATGACATTCAAAAGGCACTTACTATTATCACAGACTATGAATATTCTGTCGGCTGATTGATAGTCTGTGGCTTTTTTTTCCTTGTAAGCAAATGCAATGACAATATTAAGCAATTACTGATAATGTCACCCAGCTGCTTTCCTACTGCCTGGGTGATGGGAGTTCTGAACTACAGAAATAACAACAAATTTATTAAAGCATGGAGCGTCCCCCCTCTGCTTGCTGGCATTGCGTTTGACCGGTGACAGCGCAGCAGAAGGTTTCATTACAGCAAATTAAAGAAACACATCCTCAGTAAACTTTACTAAGGGAAGTACCAAGGGGCTTATTTAGCTCTGATTAGATCAATGAGACTCTCTAAACATGGCAATTAAAAATACAATTGGTAGCAATGTAGCCTGCATTAAGGCATCTGCATGCCTGAGAAGTTCATACAGGAATAAACTTGCTAAGGTACATTTCCTGATTAGTAGATAATCAATATGCAAGGTAGTCAGTAGATTCACATGGAACTATGGTGAGGGCCAAATTTTCCTCAATTAAGCGTTGTGCTAGCAATCTGCCAAGAGCCGTTGTGTTTGGCTTAATTTATGGGTGATTTACCAAATTGTGTCCATCTTTTCCCTTAATTATCCAGCAAGAACTATACATCCCAGCACGCAGTGCCTTACCACGAGCCAAGTAGAAGTTTGGGCTTGGACCAAAGACTGTATGTTGGCTTTTGCTTTCATTGGAGGCAATCATGCCTCTGGAAGCACAATGTCAAGATCTGCATCCAGCCCAGGAGTGGGATTTAGAGTTGCTCTTTGGCCACCAGCTAGACTGGCATCTTGTAGCCAGTACTAATATCAGCACCTCGTGTAACTACTTCCAGTGCTGAGGACTGGGAAGATACCTCTGTTATTTCACTCTTGAAAAAGAGTTTTAGCTCCGCTTTTGTGCCAACTTTTCACTACTTGTCCTGGAAGAGAGAAATCCAGGTCACACTCAGCAGATGCAAAGAGGCCACCTCCTCCCATCGCTTGTGCTGCTCCCTCCTTGCACACATGAGGCTCATGAGGTGTGAGAAGGTGTGGTCCAAAGTGTAGAGTGTCTGGGTCAGCCCTGGGCAGCACAGCACCTATGGCACGCAGTAGAGATTAAAGGTTGGTTCCTTGCTTGCTGTGAATGGCTATGATGAAGTCAAAGCAGACACAGTAAGATACCCAAGATGAAGATTTAGCCCAAAACTCATAGGGATTTGTTAGAGTTGTTCTAAAACCCTATAAAATGTAACAGGTGAATATTCTGCCCATGGGGTTTTAAAGCAGTTTATGGAAGGGCTTTTATTTTGTATTAATGTTTATAGGATGGTTAAAGTGAACTTGTAGCAATAGCAGCATTTTCTGTTCAGTTTTACAACACACTGCCAATAAAAGCTGGCATGTGAATGTGTGTGGAGAGAAAAATGTTGGAGGTTGGGAAATTAGAAAAGTTGTGAAAGGTTCCCCAGCAATAAAACCCAGCAACTTATCAATAGGTTAAATCTCTGTGCTATATAGAATATAATTTATATTGCAGTGTCTTGAATCCCAAACTGCACACAAATCAGCAGCTCTATACAAGAATAAAGGTAGAGCTCATGTGATGGATTTGTTCAAGATGTAGCAGACATGTCTGTGACTTGGAGACTGTGTCCACATTTGCATATCACCCTCTGAGAAATTACTGGACAATTTCTGGAAGAGGGCAATAGTAATGATTACGTGGCCAGTGAAGAAAGGTTAAATGAGGTAGGCTTCTGTTGTTCAGAAATGAGAAGCCTGAGGGGTTGTGAAGCAGTTTGTCATAAAAAGGTGGTAGGGCAGGGATTAATTGAAAGAGAAGGACAATCTGTCTTACTCTGCAATGAGAAATAAAGTGGGAATTCAGAAACCCTCTTTAACCATAACACTGGTTATGTGCTGGGAGAGGAGTTGACTACCTGGGGTCAAATCTCCCATGCTTGAAATATTGAGAGCAGTTTGAATGAACTCCTATGGTGAACACTGCAGAAGTGCCTATTTTGTCTCCAAGCCTGAGGGCTTTCTAGCCCTATTTTTTATAAATTTTGCTACCTACTGAGAGTTTGGTGTGTGCTATTTCCTGAGCAGTTTACAAACAGAGCTTCAGAATATTCTTTTGAAAGGTAGTAGGTGGGGTGGGCAGGTATTGTAACTTCAATTTAGAAAACTGGAGGAGATAAAAGCAGAGATTTAAGTAACTTCCCTAAGGGCAGGGAAGCAACAAGCATGTCAGGCAAGGTTCAACTACAAGTGTTTCTGAATCCAGCAGTCCTCAGGAGCTCACACCCACCCTTCCGTCTCAGAGCATCTTACCTTTCAAGGGCTTACTTTTCATCTGACTGTATTTTCATGCAATTGCCTGGCAGCTTCCTTGTTTTTTCCTCCTGAGCACTTTACTAGTGACTACATACATACTTTGTAGCTGCCTTATTACAGGTGAATGCAGCTGCTAGCCAGCCTTCAAACCCTATTATTCAAGCTCTACTGAGCTGCATAAAGCTCAGTGACCCATGCTTTGTCTCGGTGGGCAAAAGGCTGACACCACCAAACCTTTGGTATCAAGGGCCTCAGACTATGACTTGGGTGGGACCATGTCTGGAGAAGAGGTTGCTTTCTCACCTGGAAGATGGTCTGGCCAGCACACCTGTGGTATCCATGTTATTGCTTGCCTGACCTGTTCCCTTAAACAAGCCCCCAGAGAAAATCCCCCTGGCCAGCTTGGAATAGGAGCTTCAACAGGAAATAAACAATCCTAATGACTTAATCAACTTTCATACAGTGCTGGGATAAGGTGAGGGCAGGAGCTGCTTGGGTTTGCTGATGAAGGAGGTGGCTCACTCTGAGCACGCCACAACTGCATTTGAAGATGAGACCCCTGCCCACCAAAGCATCAAGCACAGTGGTGACATCACCTTCTTTACAGCCTTTGCAGTGAGGGGGGTTCCCCCTCTCTGTTTTTTTCCAATTCATTTATAAGGCAGCCATGGGGGGACTAGGAACAATCACACTAAGAATCATACAGACATAATTCAATACTTCTCACCTGTTCTTCACAGACACTTGCTCAATCACCAAAATATCCTTCCACTTTCTTCTGCCTCTCCACATAAGATATGGAATACCCTCATTGTGCTAGTGGTAATTAATCTCTCATAATCATCTGGCTGGAGGTCCTTACTATTACCATGGTTTCTTTTGCATTAGAGTCAAGCCAGAAAATCCTTATGCCTGGTGCCTGAGGATTAATACCAAACCATGGCTGACTTCTCTATGGAATTACTTCTTGTATTTGCGTTAATACCAGCAGAGATCTTCCCAAGCAGCACTATCACTGTGCACACCGGCAATCGCAGCTAATTTGTACATATGCTTCCATTGGACAGGAGCCATGCAATTAAGAGGATGCCCTCAAGGCATTAACATTTCTTGTCTCACAGTAACTGCAGTGGGAGTACACAGCAGAAGTTTTTAGGGTGTTATCCATGGGAGTGTGTTATTTCAACAGTATTTCTATGAATCTGTGAGGCTGATTCAGAGCCGGGAAGGAAGCCAGCACTAAGAGGTTTCTGAGGCCACAGTGGAAATCTCTTAAGTCCCTGTTTGCTTGAAGATGATGAGGCAGCATGGAGCACTGATGGTGCTGCTCCGGAAATCTTCTCTTAAATACTGTCACGTTCCCTCTGGGACCCAGACAGTAGGACCTCACCACACTCCTCAGGGCATTTGTAACCTTCAGTCCCAGCAAAAGGCTCATCAGCTAGATCCTTGTGAAGCCTTCACTACAGGAAGCCTATCAAGTTCTTCCCCGTCCTGGGGAGGACCCAGATACTTAACAGCAAGGACACTTCATGCCTTCAATACCAAACTAAAGCACTTGCAAGCTTCAAAGGACCAGGGCCAAGACCTTGCCATACAAAGTGCTTTCTGCAGGAGAACAGCTGGGGTGTCAGGAGCCTGTAGGAGAGTTTCCCTGAGCAACTGCAGAGCCCCAGGCCCTGGAAAGTCCACCAAGTGCTCTGGGATGCTAGTGAAAACTTGATGCGGACTGGGAGAAAGCTTGAGGCTAACACATTTTGACGAAGACATCTTGGAGGCAGGCAATTTGGAAAAGCTTTAACAGTAAAGTGTTAAGCCAAATATCCACCTGTGTGGCTCTCTGAGAGTCAACGAATCCCATTACTCTCTGGCAGAAGGACCTTGGCATTACTGTCCATCCCAAGCTGTGTCCAGACGGTCCATCTCTAGGACCACTTGGGAATGGTAAAAGTCTTTAACTTTGTAAGTCTGGCATTGGCAGGACCCTGTTTATCGTCTTTATCAACACATCATAAGGAGGAAAGAACTCAATCATGGTCCCTTCTCCCTGTCTAACCCCTACACTTAAAAAACACGAAACATATGGAATAAATTGATTCAAAATACTACACTTTCAGCTGCATTGGTTTAAGAGAATAACACTCCCCCCCACCATCAGTGCATTTGCCCCCAGGTGAAATGATGAAAACTAAGGTGTCAGTGCCACTGGCTAATTTAAGAGTGTTGTCATCATCATTAAAAGGAAGAAAATCGATTCAAATCAAAAGCCCACAAACAAACTGTGACCTTATTCAAATCAGAAAAAAAACCCCACCAACAAACCAAACCAACAATCCTAACCTTTGACAGCTATGGTAGTACAGCAGAGAAGCTGAGAAGCCACGCAAGATGCATGGTATTGATTACTGTGTAATAATGATTTCCCTTCAGCCCACGGACTCCACCGTATACTTCATTTTGCATTCCAGAGCATGTCTCTGAGCATCGCTGGGGCTGGGAAGTAACACACACCAGACATCGCTGGGGGTTGCAGGTTAAGTACTGCACTTAGGTTTTATGGAGCAGAAGAGTAGATAAATTCTGTCAAATGAATGTAAATGCTCAGTATTAATTTTTGCTTCTGGGAGTCTTTAACCATTTCCTTAGATTTTTGGAAATATTTCTAAGATTTCTCATTTTGTGAATCACTATGTATCTCTCCTTAGTTCTGAGCTGCAGTTTGCTTTGATTTTAGCTTTGTTTGTTGATACCAGTGCAAATATTCCTGATTCTTCGCTAAAAATTTGCATGGCTTGTCCACAAAGGCTTCATTTCTGGCACAAATTTATCAGTGAATCTCTAGGAGAAGTGAAAATTTCAAAGAATTCTTAATTTTTTTGCTCTTTATTCTGCACTGTCTGGAGCATCACATAGACAAAGGAGTGGCCACATTCCTGATGGAACACAAACTGACACGGTTCCTTCAAGGTTGGTGGTGTAACACAAGTTTCCAAGTCTCTGCCCTGCCTTTCATCCTCTGGGTTTGGTCATTTCTCCACTGACAATGATTCTTTTGCAACATCCATAATAAGCAACATCTCTTTATTTCACCTTCCTGTTTGTACTGTGGGTGGTATGTCCTGGTGAAGATGAATGGCTGAAGCTGATTTAATGGCGTACATACTTTTCACAGGGAGGGAAAAATAAAAGCAAGCAAGAAAAGAGAAAAATAGCTTTTTTCTGTCCAGATTGAAAATTTTTAACTTTTCATAGATTTTTTTTTTTCTTCGGCATTTGTTGTTTTCAAGCCTTTGATGCCCTCCCAAACAGCTTTACTATCTCTCTGTGCATCTGTGATGTTCCCATATTAACGTGACTCACTCTCACAAATAAGCCTGGGACTCAGCTGTGTGCATGACCAGCTACAGCTTATCGCCACGGAGTTGCCAGGGTTATGCCAGTAAACACTCTGACTCTGTGCAGTGTAATCTCAGTCACCTGCTTGTCCTGCCACCTTTCCCTATCTTTTTCGCTGTGTCTGGGAGAAATGCTAGCTTGCCTGGTGAAGGAAGCTTGTGATGCCTGTGGGAGAGGTTTGAAACATTTGGCTGATGTTTCCCCTTGCATTCACTGGAGCACCAGAACACCCATTTAAGTTGATCTTCAAAAAAACCTCAAACACAGACAAATGAGAAAAAACCCACTGTGGTCTAAGCAAATAAATGTGTTTAGAACCTGAAAAGAGATGGTTGGAGGTGAAAAAAAGAAAAAAAGCCAAATATTTTTTTTCTACTAAATTTACTTGACAATCTACCTTAATAGTAATATTGTGTTTACTGGTTAGAAATTCTACACCCAACAAGAATGCAAAGCCCATTGGTAAATGAGTGTGAGTGATTTAAAATAGAGTAACTTCTGGCATGTGCAGACACAGATTTCTAAAGATGCATTGCAACACACCTGTTTTATAAACCTTTCTTTACTACCCCACCAAATGAGGGCCAATAATCAATCAGATGCATCTCTTTTCCTGTGGGATACGTAAAGACATTTATTCCAGGCAAAGGTGACATGTAGTGAGATGCAAGTGGAAGGAGGCAAGTTCACTCCTCACCCCCAGCATATGGTTTTGCTACCATGTCATATTTTTATTTGTGCTTTCAAAAGCTTCTTGGTCTGTTCACGTAGTCAGTTTGGCTCTGCTCACATCTACTCCCACGACTTTCTGTTCTGTCAGTGTGGGTTACCCTGGAAAGGTGCAAGGAGGAGTGATTCACTGCAGTCGATTTATTTTGAATCCTTAGAGGGAATTAATAACACTAGGTCAAGTAAAAAATAGCCATGTGACAACAGCCATATGCATGTTGGTATTTATTGTATGTGTGGAAACTGCTTTGGGTGAATATCAGGGTGAAAAGTTAGAAAATGCCAGCCGTAAGTGGATGTTTCATGACGCAATTTTTAATTGCATGATCCTGTGCTCCCTTCACCCTAACCTCTGCCCCCATGTTCCCCTTCTTCCTGATGCAGGGTGGAGCTGTCTTACGGATGAATCAGTGAAAGCATCTGCTTTCTAAAGGGCTCTTTGGCATTTGTGTAAGACAGAAGGTGCCCGGGGAAGGAGGCTGATGAGCACTGCAGAAGCTGTAACTGCATCCAGTTCTGGGCTTCCTGGTACAAAAAAGACAGGGATGTCCTGGAAAGAGTCCAGCCTGGAACATCTCCTCTACAAGGACAGGCCAAGTGAACTGAGGCTGTTTAGCCTTGAGAAGACTGAGAGGGGATCTGAGCAATGGTTATAAATATCTGAAGTGTGGGAGACAGAGGGAAATGGCCAGCCTCTTCTCAGTGGTGTGTGGGGACAGGACAAGGGGCAATGGCCTCCAGTTGGAGCACAGGAAGTTCCGCACCAGTATGGGGAAGAACTTTTTCACAGTGAGGGTGACAGAGCCCTGGGACAGGCTGCCCAGGGGGTGTGGAGTCTCCTTCTCTGGAGATATTCAAGTCTCGTCTGGACGCCTATCTATGTAATATGAGATAGGGAACCTGCTTTGGCAGGGGGGTTGGACCCGATGATCTCCTGAGGTCCCTTCCAACCCCTAAGATTCTGTGATTCTGTGATTCTGTGAAATGGTCTTTGGGTGAAGACAGCTGGTGATGGGCAATGCACATATCCCAACCTTTCAGTAATGAACTCGGACATGTAAGCTGTATTTTTGGGTTTGTGGGCAAACACCCCTGGCACATGGGAAGAAAGTCAGGACTCTGCCAGAAGCATGTGATGAGGGGCACAATGAACACAGAAAGCTCTGTGTAATGTTAAAGATGTGAAAAAGTCAGAAATGGCCCAAAACTGAAGGAGACCTTTAACAATTCCTTCATGGCTCAGTTCTGCATCAATTAAATGGAGACAAACTCAAAGTCTGATTACAGGTTTTGATTAACTTTGATACTGTTGCAATTAGAATTACAGAAAAAAATACACAAGAAAATGAATAATTCTGTTTTCGGGGCAGTATTCGGTAAACAAGACCTAGGGTTATTCACTGAGAAATGAGGAGAATGCAAAGTAAAAAATAGCTGCTCATTATCTGACTACTCTCCATCTTATGCCCAAGATGAAAAGAAACCCGTAGAAAAGCAGTGTGGGACTGCATAATTAGATGGGACAGGGCTACAGGGATGTCCCTTGCTCTGGTATTTCCCAGCTTTGCAACTTGGTGGTGTTCCCTCTTTACAAAGCAGCTTTACATGTGTGTGCATTTTACCACTTGCATCCAGCTGGCACACAAGATCTGGGCAGAAGAAGGTTTCCACCCCATGGGCAGAAGTACTCTGCCACCTCCTTGCCCCTCTGCCCCTCACTCATCCTCTCCTGACCTCATCTATTTAGCCCTGGTTGCCACTTCTCAAACTCCTTATTCCAGTACTAATCCTCTTCCCACATCTGCCTCTGCATCCTAGAGTATTAAAAGGTTGGATTTTGCTTCCCTTGCATTTGTGCCTTATTTTCCATGCCACTATAGGTGTCAGCAGGGATCCTGGAGATGCAATACAGGCTTCCTGCCCCAGATGGAGCAGATCATCTTGAGTGTCATCATACAGCACATACAGGACAATCATGTGACTAGGCCCAGTCCGCATTCGTTTATGAAAGGCAGGTCCAGCTTGACCAACCTGATCTCCTTCTGTGACAAGGTGACCTGCTTAATGGATGAAGGAAAGGTGGTGGATGTTGTCTACCTAAACTTTAATAAGCCCTTTGATATCCTTTCCGACAGCATTGTCCTGGAGTAACTGGCTGCTCATGGCTTGGGTGTGCTTCTTTGTTGGGTATAAACCTGGCTGGATGAGTGGGCCCAAGGAGTTGTGGTGAATGGAGTGCAATCCAGTTGATGGCTGGTCACAAATGGTGTTGCCCAGGGCTCAGTGTTGGGGCCAGTTCTCTTTAGTATCTTTATCAATGATCCAGATGAGAGGATTGAGTGTCCCCCCAGTAAGTCTGCAGGTGACACCAAGTTATGCAGGAGTGTTGATCTGCTCAAGGGTAGGAAGAATCTAGAGATGGGTCTGGATAGGCCAGGTTGGATAGATGGGCTGAGGAGAACTGTGTGAGGTTCAACAAGGCCGAGTGCCAGGTCCTGGACTTGGGTCACAACAACACCAGGCAATGCTACAGGCTTGGAGAAGAGTGGCTGGAAAGCTGCTCAGCGGGAAAGGACCTGGGGGTGTTGATCAGTATCTGGCTGAACATGAGCCAACAGTGTGTCCAGGTGGCCAAGAAGGCCAACAGTATCCTGGCTTCTACCAGAAATAGTGTGGCCAGCAGGACCACAGAAATGATTGTGCCCCTGTACTTCATACTGGTGAGGGCCCCTCACAAGAAGAAAGACTTGGAGGTGCTGGAGTGCAAGCAATAGGAGAAGAGGAAATGGCCTCAAGTTGCACCAGGGGAGGATTATATTAGATATTAGGAAAAATTTCTTTTCTGAAAGATTTGTCAAGCATTGGAACAGGGGTCCCAGGTGGAGTCACCATCCCTGGAGGTATTTAAAAGACTTGCAGACATGTCACTTACGGACACGGTTTAGTGGTGGACTTGTCAGTGTTAGGTTAATGGTTGGACTCGATGATCTTAGGTCATTTCCAACCAGAATGATTCTATGATTTTATTATGAGTTGGGAGTCACTGGTCTAATAGAGACAGAGATAGATATTGGCTTCAAGCTCAGGCAAGTTGGCTTCAGCCTGGATGTTTCTCAGACATCCCTACTCTTGTCCCATCAGTACCTATATGTGTGCTATCCGATTACCAGTGAGAGCATGAGGATAAACATTGAGGTAGTGATGCCCTGCATCTTACGCTATGAGGACACATTTAACATCTCATTTCAGCTGATCTCTTAAGACCACAGTACATTAGGGGAGCGCTTGTGGCAGCTGCAATGAGGCTGAACACTGCCTTATGTGTAGCATATATTTCTTGGGGCCGATCATGGAATATTTACTGAAAAGATCAGCTCTGTACATAATTAGTCTTGCTGGAAAAGAGTTTCAGTAGCACCAGATAACACTCTAATTCCCACTATCCAAAATAATTTAATCTCTCCTAAATGAAATCCATTTTTCTAAAGAAAAATTACTTCCATGCTATTATTCCAAACCTGGCCATACAGAGATCCAGCCTTAGATGAAGAAGTAATGATTTCACCTAACTTCATCTTTCAGTTCCTAAGCTTCTAGGATTAATTGAGCGTGTAATTAAGGAAGGATTTTCTTACCAATATGATCATGCCTATAATTAAAATCTCACACAAACGTGTATGTGTAAGAATAGGGCAGAGCAGGGGAGACCAAAGTGTCTGACAGGTTTACATCAAAGGACCTGAGCTCCTGCAGCTCTAAGCCAGAGGGAGGGGAGGATGGGAAGACAGGACTGGCTGATAACCGGCTTGATATATTGTTTTGGACCTCCTCTCTTCAAAGCCCCAAGTGGTTTAAGTGCTGTCTACCCAGGAGATTACTTCTACCTTTAATGTTACTTTGGCAGAGTCAAGCTTTGCAAGCGATTGTGCTACTGAGCCCCGGAAGAGCAGAAGAGTGATGATATCTGCATGTTTTCAGTGAGACTGGAATGGGCTTGGCTAATGCTTTGGGCTGTGCCTTGTCAGTGCTGTGGCCCAGGGGACCCCATGGCATGTCACGAGAGCCACTGCTTTCCTCTGGGCATGACTGCATTGGAGACCCATGAACAAGACTTTGTAAAAGAATCATAGAATCATAGAATGGCATGGGTTGGAAGGGACCCCAAGGATCACAGAGCTCCAACCCCCCTGCCACAGGCAGGGCCACCAGCCTCCAGGCCTGGATCTACACAAGGTTGCCCAGGGCCCCATCCAACCTGGCCCTGAACACTTCCAGGGACGGGGCATCCACCACCTCTCTGGGCAGCCTGTTCCAGCACCTCACCACTCTTTCTGTAAAAAACTTCCTCCAAATATCTAATCTAAACCTTCCTCCAGTTTTAATCCATTCCCCCTTGTCCTGCCATTGTCTACCCTTTGAAAAAGTTGACACCCCTCCTGTTTCTCTGTTCCCTTCAGGGACGGGAAGGCTGCAGTGAGGTCCCACCACAGCCTGCTCTAGGCTGAAGGGAGTGTAGGGGAGGTGCTCCAGCCCTCTAATCATCTTCTTGGCCCTCATCTGAACCCTCTCCAACAGTTCCACATCTTTCTTGTATTGGGGGCCCCAGATATGGACACAGTACTCCAGATGGGGCCTCACGAGGGCAGAGTAGGGAGGGACAATCACCTTCCTGTCCCTGCTGGCCACCCCTCTTCTGATGGAGCCCAGGATACCGTTGGCCTTGTGAGCTGCAAGAGCACACTGCTGGCTCATGTTAAGTTTCTCATCCACCAGAATCCCCAAGTCCTTCTCAGCAGGGCTACTCTCAAGGAGCACTTCTCCCAGTCTGTATCTGTGTCTGGGATTCCTCCAGCCCAAGTGCAACACCTTGCACTTGGCAGTGTTGAACCTCATTAGGCTCACCCGTGCCCACCTTTCCAGGCTGTCAAGATCCCTCTGGATGGCTTCCTTTCCTTCTAGTGTGTCAACAAGAAAGAGGAGTGTGTTTTTAATGCTGCTATTTATACTGCATTTACTATTAAATCAGCCTTTAATAGCATTGGTCGGCCTGTGATATCTGACCTGAGTCAACGGCTCTGCCTGGGGACAGCTACATTTTGGGAGGTTTTGCTGTTCTTAATGTGGGGAGAGGCTACATGAGGGCAGGCTGCAAATTCTGCCCCCCAAAAAGCTGAACTCCTGCACAAAAGGGACAAGTCCTTCCCTTAATAAAACCACAAAGTGAGACCTGAAACTTGAAGAGAAGAAGGAATTGACTCCTGTAGCTGGTCTGCTGTGTTTTGTGATACCCTGTGACGGCATTAGGGATGGGATAAAACCCTCCCTCAGAGTATAACCAAGCTAAGGACAAAGGCACCAAGGGAAAACATAGACATGGATGGGTGTTGCATAAAAGAACGTACCTTGAGCAAAAACCTGCCCTCTTGCTTGTTTGGTACCTGCTGTGCTCAGGGAAACAGGACTTTGTAATGCTTATTGGCATTATTAAATGTTTATAAACTACATCGGAAAGCCATCTGTGTCTGTCCTCAGGTCTCTTCTGAACTAGAACAACATGTAGGGCCTGGGAGTTTTGTCTTCCTGGTTGAATCCCAAATGGGGTCAGACTTTTGGTCTCACAGATTTGGCTGGGTTTATATTGCAATGTAGACAAAAGAGGAATGCAGGGAAAGCTGATGTGTCTCAGGAAGAAAGACCACATGCCCACCTGAAAAGTAAAATCTAAGAATCACTACTGAAGTGTGTGCTTGAGTTGATTAGATCTGTGCTGGTATGCACAGGTCACGGATGAGATGTTTTGTACATGAAATATGCCTTGTGCAAGTGCTTTATTGCTTTCCATATAGTCCCAAACATTAAATGCACACTGTCCCTACCAGTAACTGCCTTCAGAATGACCTAATATATCAGGGAGCTATGCAGGAGTTTTCCTCCATAGATAACTACTATGCTGGCATTTTGGGACAACCATCGTTTTTGTTTCATAACCATCCTCACTACATTCTCATTTTTTCAGTGTTCCCATTTTTACAGCAGTTAAGACTTCATAACCTTCCCCAGTGGATACAATCTCTATCAGCCAGCAGCTCTGTCTGAGTTCTGTGTTTTAAAAGGATGGACAATTGCCTCGCCAACAGCTGCCCATTAAGCAAACTGCTTAATGAAATGACTAGGAAGATGGGTGCTCACCAGTGCATTTTCCCTGCACTTTTAAAAAAAAACCCTGAAGCCAGAACCCACATGCTGAGCTGGCGAGTTTTATGCTCTTAATGGTGTCATTGTCTTTGATTCTTCCAGTCTATGCCTTGTCCTACTGCATTTTGAAGCTTATGATGATCATATGTTGTTGGTATTGTTGCTATTATTAATTTTGATTTGGTATCATTGTAGCCTTTACATAGCTTCCCAATGTCCTATTCTGGGAGATCTCATGGGAGCCAAGAGAAGGTCCTTGGGCACTTCTAGTCAATCTCAGCTGCAGGAAGGTTTTAGAGATCTGAGATTTTCCTGGGCACCTCTCCTACAGCGTGGGCTTTGCCCAGGCTGAGCAAGGCATAGAGAATCAAGGCCCATGTGCAGGTTGGCTTGAGCTGAGACGTGATGTCTGAGCACTGAGAGGTGAGCAAGGCACTTTGGAACAATTTCTGCTTCCATCACCTGAAAGTATCCAGTGACATTTGATAGACAACGTGAGCTTTGTCTGTCAAGACATGCTGTGAACATTCCAGGCTCTGACATGACAAACTGATTTGCAACACCTAGCAATGTGGGTCTTGATGGTCTTCTGGCAATGGCAGGGGATGGACCCCAAACAAGTGACCATGCCATCTGTGAAAGACAAAGCAGCCTTAGCGTTGTGGTCATACTGGTCCATCTCAAGGGCTGTCTGATGGTCATCACGGGAGTGCTCAGCAGGAGCTGAACCAGCTCAACCTGGTGTGCACCTGGGAGTGCTCCACACGAGGATGGTGTAGCCTGGATTCATTTGTGCTGCTGAGGATGCTGAGAAAGGGCACCATTAGCCAGCCATGGAATCACAGGCAATACATCAGAATCTGCACTGCAATCATTGCTCCTTAAAAAGCAGAGGTAAAATGCTTCCATTTCCTCGTAATCCTCAGTAGGGAGCATTTGGGGACAGGGACTGTCTTCTGATCACATGTGTGGCCTGCAGTAGGCATCCAAGTCTCCATGCAGGACTTCAACCTCCCAATGCTACTGCAATGCAATCCTCATTAACGGTGTAGTGTCCAGCTCCTGCCCAAGACACACAAGGATGCTTTCTTTGTACACTACATGTGTGCAGTAAATAATGCCCCCCCTCCCCACTCCTGCCACTGTGACTGCACATGAAGGCAGGGCCCAGTCAGGCATGGTATCTCACTGTGCTGATACCAAGCACAGCCGGGGAGGAAAAATAACCTTTTGGTTTTATGTTCAGTGATATATTGTTTTTAAATCTGGATGCATTTAGGAAATGCTACAGAACCAAAAGGGCTGTGCTTTTCCAGAGGCATAACGTTCCGGTAGATTTATTCCAAAGCCGAACTCTACTCTTAGTTATGCCCCTACAACCCCTCTCCCAGGTATTCATAAAATTATGACTAACAGTAGCAGGCATAGGACTTGATTATTCCTTGACTTGCCTTTCTTTTTAACCATCCACAAACTCAGGGAATTACATATGGCCTCACTAAACATTGATTATTTTTGCCAATAAGGCAGAAAAGGAGGTACCCCCTAAGCTGCTCAGGAAGGGCTGCTGAGGGGGTACTGGTGATTCCCTGCCCATGCTATGACCCCATATGGTCACACAAGCTCATGAGTGTAGAGGAACCCGAAAAGTTGTTGTGCTCACTGTCCATGTGAAATTACTCCACCTGGCAGGTCTGAATCCCCCAAGACTCTGCAGACCCACGTGTCGTTAACACCTGTCTTGGTGGGATATTCAAATGGGAGTTTAAGACACAATGGGATCAAAGTGGGGATCTGGGACTCCAGAGGAGGAATGTGCATGCTTTTGGAGGGACAGGTGCCCCCCTTTTGCAATTTAGTCTTTTGCCATTGTTAAAGATACCAAGTAATGGTTTCTCAACATCTGCAGACTTACTCTGTATCTTGGCTTGTACAAGAGTGCTGTAAGGTGCTTTTAAGATGTGTAGCTCTCCACACAGTGCAACATTCAGACTGTAACTTTCACGAGACAGCTTTTGAGCTTAAAGTTAAGAGCTTACTCTGATGCCTTGCTGGATGCTTGTACTATAACAGCAAACCTATTACAGTCACTATCCGAGGGGGTTAAAGACTACATCAGTCTCATCCATAAGGGTAACTCAGGCTCCAGACTTCCTCTGGGCAATGTTCCCTCCCAATTTCCGCTGGCAATCCCAAAGGCCAGCCATCGCAGCCCTCTACTATTCAAGACTTAAAGGGGATGTGGTAGCTCCCAAAGTTTCTCTGTTGCTGCAAACTTCTCTAAGTAAAGCACAAAGGACAACTTAACCATTCTTTTTGAGAGATCTAGCGGTCAAAACCAAAACTGCTTTGAAAGTAGAGCCAACAGCGTTTAACGAATAAACAGTAACGCCATGGGAGCTCGCTAATCCCCAAAATCTATAATAAACAGATAAAGTTAATAAGATTCAATAAGAGAGAACAGCTCCATTAACGTTTTAAGAGCACTATCTAAACATTACACACATTATTTACTGAGTTCCCAAGCTGAATTCTCTGTACACAGGAACACTCAAAATTCATTATCTTCGGATGCAAAGCTTAGTAAATTCAACGGTAATTAATCTCCATTTACCCTCCGTGCGTGTTTCTGAACAGACGAAAAGTTCATTGAAAAAAAAAGTTCTTTCAGCCAGTCTGAAAGAAAAGCAGGGCTTTGATAAACAAAAAAGCGCCAAACACAGGCTTCTCAAGGGAAAAGAGAGCAGCTCGCCAGTTCTGCGTGGTTCAAGCCAGGTGCTCATTGCAAATTCAGTAGCATGCACTGGCAAGTGTCAGCGGCGGAGAAACTGAAATGACTGAAATTCTTATGCCAGGGTAATTTGCTGAAGGCGATGCACCAAGGGTTAAGGCAAATTGTGCATGTGTTGAGGATTATGAAACAAATTAAAATGGAGGCTAACAAAAGGAGTGCAATATTTATGCATTTCTTCATTCTTTTCACTCCGTGGTACTCAATCAACTTCACAGTCTCTTAAGGTGGCATGGGGACTTTGCTATTGTGTACATTCATTTGCTCTTTAAAAGGAGGCTCAGGCATACTAGGCTACAGAATTCAACAGATCCTGGTAATATTTATCTGTATCACCATTAACCCGTCAAACATTTACAGGCCATTATGACTTCTAGTTATGTGAAACATCAACATCATCAAACCAAAACATAGTAAGCTTTCTGTTCAGTGCATTCCACTTATCTGCTTCAATTTTGATACACCAGCCCACTGTACCATGTATTCCTCTGCTTACCCTTAAATTTATGCATTTGTGCATCCCAGTTATACTAAAGTAGAAATGTATTAATCACCCATGACTTACGGAGTGGAGTCCATTACATGGTGTAATGCACTTAACCTTTGATACCCCATTTACCTCAACAAATATTTTAAACAGTTTCTAAGTTATTAAACACTCCACTCTGTGATCACCCAGCATGGCCCAGTAACCAAATGTGTAATCGCTTTGTGGAATGGGAAACAAGCTCCCTGTGAAATATGCTCTTGGTTGTGTATTCCCAGCCTTCGGCTGGCAAGTCCTGCCGTGGAGCTGGATGGAAAGGCAAAGATACGTGCCCATGTCCCTGCCCTGCATGCTTCATCCAGCATGTCAGCTCCATCCCCCCTGTAAATTCGGCTTCTGAAGTCAAGGTGTGCCCACCTGTCCCTCTGTTAGCCCTGATGTGGGGTGGGAACCTCTATGAGCACAAGGGACCAATGAGTCAACAGCAGTTGTACTTTCAGTTGTGTCCATGAGATCTACCCAAGCCCACCTGTAGAGATTTGGACCTCATTTTAATTACAGAGACCTTTACGTGTCTGGCTATGAGAGGCAGATGCAAGACTGTGAGAGGTGCCTGGAAGAGTCAGCCCTGACTCCTACCAACCCATGGAAACAAAGCACATCAGATTTGGGCTTTTCTTTTTAATTTTCTGTCTAGATTTGAGCAGACTGAATAGAGCTTCCTGAGACACAAGAAATAAAACTGACCATTTCTTTGCATTTCACTGTCACATGGGGATCTTTTCATGCCAGTTAAAGTTTTGTAGCTCACAGATGCTCCAGGCTCAGACCGGGCAGTGCTGCTGGACATGACCAGGAGCACACTATCCCTCATGTCACCCTACAAACCAAAGGACAAAACCCCTTCCAACTGGCCTCCAATAGTTGCAGTCTAAGTGTAAAACAAGAGGCAACAGATGGGATCAGACAGACAGGGGAGTAGAGAGGGAAAAAAAGAGGCAATATTAGGGAATGTGACAGGCAGGGGTCTCAGCACATCGGCAGCCTCAATGTTGTCAAGTTTTTTCTGTAAGCAGCACATATTAGGGTTGTATTTGGGGAGTTGTAGATTTTGCACTCAATTTTCTGGCAAGTGAGCAGTGAGCTGCTGCCAGTTATAAAGCATCTCTGGAAATGAGATGAGTTTTCAAATCTATTCAAGTTATCTTCTCGCTGTTAGTGCTCTGAAAGGTAAAGATGTAAGAGCCAAATCCAGATCAAGAGTCCTGTTTAAATTTCTCCATCAGCAGCCGTGGAACTACTCCAGATTAACAGCAACATATACAACGTCAGCATCTGAATCTTCAGGAGAATCGCGTCAGATTTACGTCATCATTTAAAATGGTTTCAAATCCCATTGATTGGCTTAAAATCCCATTGATTTGGTTTGAGAAGCTTTTCCCGTATAGAGGGGAGGTCAGAATGTGTCCCTTTCTCTGATACTGGAGCAGACTGGGACCCAAAGGATCACGTCTATGTTCCCAAGCAAATTCTTCTATAGGATAAATAAATAACCTGAGCGTTGTTACTGGGATTGCACTTTATGAATGGCACTATTAGGATTTACATTCCAGCTGCTGCTATGAAGCAAGTCAGATGAACAAACATAATACCCAGTCCCGGTCTACTTCCCTTACTCTGTCATTTTTATAGCTACACGCGTGCTGCAGGTGCTGATAGTACACACGTCTGACTGTAATCCACGCGCTAACCTGATAGCACACCAGTTCTGGGAGAGGCTGCCTCTAGCAATCATTTCAAGCCTGGTTAAAGGAGCAGAATGGAAACATCAACTAAAACGCTGAAAGTTGCATTTTCTTATAATGGAAATGGGATCTTTTGGGCTTTTTTTTTTTTTTGGTGTGGTTTGTTTTCTATTCTCTAATGTGAAAAAACAAAAATACTGAGAAATGCCTTACAAAGACTTACACTAATGTGTGTGCTCCTCAGTAATGAGAGGTATGAATGGCTGGGTCTATAATCCCTTATAAATCTTTCATTCTACAAACTGCCCGTTAGCAGTATTCTTGGTAATGGAGAGCTAGATGAAGTTCATAGGGGTTTTTTTGGGTTGGTTTTTTTTTTTTTTTTTTAATCCCCAATTTACTGGGCAAGACAAAAAAGAACTGAATTAAAGTGGGAAAAAAAATTACTCCTCTGGAGAATTACAGTACAGCCACTTGCTGGCAAATTAAATCACTTTTCTAGCTTTTAATATTGAAAATACTCTCAATCATTCAAGAGCCTTTAATTTAAGATAGTGGAAGGCAGGGATGTAATCGAGGAGACCAGACTAGCTGATCTGCCTCAGCACAGGGGCTGGACCAAGATGATTTCTCAGAATTCCTTCTAGTCTGGCATTCGTATGAAACAGCTCTGGTCTGGCTACACCTTCAAAACTGCTTGTGTTTAAGACGTATGAAGATACCCTGTTGCCAGCAAGAATTGTCACTGAATTCCAGTTCTTCCAGTCCTGAGATACAGTACAACAGGGTTGGACTGCATGAGATGATGAACCGAAATCAGAAAGATTTACCCAAGGCAGTTACCACATGGGATGGAGACAGCGAGTAAATAAAATACAACCAGGATTCAGACTATTCCCCCAGGACCACGCAGATAGAGTAGCACAGAAGGAGATTTTACAAACTAAACCATTACTGCATTTGTCTCTGGCTTTTTCCCTGCTGGAATTCACGTTTCTTTAATAACAAGGACTAATAGCAAACCTGTAAAGAGAGTTGGGAGTGTGAGAAGGCAGCAGACAAGTGCAGCAATTCCTTAGGTCTGCACACTCACTTTCTCTTTTACAGCTTTCTGGTCTGGGTCCACACCAAGAGGTCTCCCACCCTGGCATGGTATTTGGGCACAGAAATCCCCCTCTTGGGTTGCCCACGCATCCCTTGCTGCTGAAAACACCACACTGGGGTAGCCCACTGGCACCATCCATCCTTCCCCGTGCCGCAGGTACGCTTTCCCTGAGCGGCTCCCCGGGGAGTACGCACAGACACACAGACACAATGAGAGCCTCCGACTGGAAATTCAAACAAAAATATGGCTGTCTACTCCAAAAGGCAAACTCATTTACAAAGGTCATCCCTGTCGAGGAAGAGTGATGGGTTACCCCCCTCTTGGAGACGACTGCTGTCGCTCCTCTGCCGAGTTATGTTCACAAGCATAGTTTTGAAAAAGAAGAAAGAAAAAAAAAAGGAGAAGAGAGTGAAAAGAAAAGAGACAAAAGCTCAGCAAGCCCCCTATTCACAGAACTAGCCCCGCACCTCCCCTTCCCCTCCTCGACCAAAAAGCAGCTTCAAAAGACATTAACATCTTCCCCTACCTTCGTTCTCATCGGAGACAGAAGCCCTTCCATTTTGGTCCGATCCTCATGCCAATCCTCGTTCCCCAACTTAGTGCCTTGTCCCTGTCTCAAGCATCCCACACGAACAAGAGCATGTCAGGGAGCGCCAGCGACACCCTCACTGCAGCTCGGCCAGCCACCAACCTGCCAACTTGCAATCCTCACTTGCGTGGAGCACCGTTCCTGGAGAGACCTTCCTCCCTCTCCCTCCTCTCTCTCTCTCTCTCTGCATAATCTGCCTGCAGCTATGTTTGTACCATCGCCGGCTGACAAACGATCCCTGCCTTACGTAATGCATTCAGCACAGGACAAGCGAGATCCCAGCCCAGCCGCCGGGATCGGGTCGGCGGCAGCAGTGGGAAGGTGTGGGACTTTGCCCTGCCTATTGTGCCGCTGGGTTTAATCTGGTGACATCCCCGCGCGCGGGGCTGACGCTCATCGGCTCTCTGTGCTAGCTAGGAAAGCACTGAGGAAACTTCGCTGCCGCGGAAAGATTGCAGATTCCCTAGAATTACTTAAGGGGATGTATTTCTAATCCCCAGCTTCAGCCTGAGAGGTTTTCCCGCTCGGGAAACACCGGCAGTTGGAGCATTTTGTGATGGGTGCGTTTGCTGTCGGCGAGTGACCAAACCCATGCTGAAAGGGAGTTCCCGTCAATTGTCAGCCAGGAACTGAGGGAGGGAAAGAAAGAAAAGGGAGGGAAACAAAAGGAATACAGTCCTGAGAAGTTGGTCAGCAGAAGGTGCTCACTGAACGCGTGTCCATTAGCATTTTAATTCGGATCAGAGCATGCCTTTGTGGAAAATTCCCTAATCTCCCCCTCTTCTCACAATTTGGTTTCCACGGTGGAGTAATGCTGGGAGTGAATCCTTTTCAGAGAAAATCTGACTGGGAAATAGGCTTCAGACCTGGAAGCACACCAGTGTTCGGTCCACAGGACCGGACCAGTCCAGTCCAAAGAAAACTCCTCTGAAATGCCATCAGACGAGTACCAGCTGCCCATCACTGCTCCAAAGGTCGGTCCTCCCCAGGGGCACCCCACTTCCTAAGACAGACACAAATAAAGCTCCCCTTCCCTGGCCCGGGGGATAACCTTCCACATACCAGCACCCAATTGCTGTCCAAAAAAGGAAATTAAAAACCATGTTACACCACTAGAACCTGATTTTCAGTGTTAGAAAATCGCTGTCAGGCTGGTTGGAGCATACCGCAGGCGGAAACTTGTAACGCCCTTTAACATCGGCTCTTCCTTGATGCCCCAAAGCTACACGCTCAGGGGAGAGCCACTGTGATTAAGGCACTGAGCTGGGATTCAGCAGATCTGGTTCAACTCCTGATATTGACACACCTTCCCTGAATAACCATGGGGATTCACTTCATTTAGCCTTTGCCTTCTGAAACACTGCCTTCTGGTCCAAGCCAGAAACCAAGGCTCCTGCAAGGCAACTGAGAGAGACAAGCTCCTTCCCAAAGTGTTTGCCCCAAATGTCTACAGCTGAGAAGAATCCTGTCCTTAGGTCCTCTGTGGCTCCTCACCCCTCCATAAACCTCCATGGCTTCATGCTTTAGCTGCTTGGGGCAGGGGGCATCTCTGCCCATATACATCCTTCATTCTCAACATAGGGTCCTGGAGGTTGCACCAACATGGAGAGGATACAAGGGAATATCTTCATGGTGCCGAGGTGCCAAGTCTGGAATGAACCCAGAAAAGGACATGGCCCTTGCCCTGGCAAGCCCCAGCTGAACTGGACCCAGGCAGTGACACAGATTCAACCTCACATATCCCTTTTCCTCTCATCTCTCCCTTCCGATGCTTTCGATCCTGTAGATCTTGCAGTTTTCAGGGCATTTTTCTTATTATCCTTTGTGGGGTAAAACTGGGAGGGGAGATATCCCCCTACAGTGATTAACAGCAATTTAAAAGATAATTAACTGTTCTCAGCCAAACTCAGCTCCTTATTAAATGTGAATGAATCTGATCATATCATATTGAAGGCAGAGATAAGTTTTCTGGAGCTAAAAAGACATAGGACAATGCTGGCAGGCTCATCTGTTTCTTGCTGGATATATATAGATATATTTTGCTATTGGTAGTTACAAGGCTTTAATAAGTGGCTGAATAAATGGCAGCAGGAATCCCAGCCTCTGGTAGAACACAGCAGTAGTGATTTTTTTCTGATGTACAGCATCGTGTCAGGCTCTGACGTGAGGTTTACAAGCCTGTGCACCTGCCAAACATCCTCTCCTCCAAATCATCAGAGGAACTTGACTCTCCGAAGTGTCAAGAGGAACTTAGAGAGGATCACTTAGGAATGCTGGAGATCTCGGCCCCGTGGGCAAGCTTAATGCAATATGGTAATGCTGGTGGTGCACCCACCCTAGCACATGAACGCCCAGTTCTCCTTTAAAGCTCGGTTCTGGTTTGAACTAGGTTAAGCACAGAGACTTGTGGGGTTTCCTGTGTTATATCTGTTTACAAGCAAAACAACTCCAACAAAGCCAAAGTTGTTTTCCTAAAGGCCAAAAGAGTAATTCAGCCTGGGACCAGAAAAGCAAGCTGGGGCCTTTCTGGTTCAGCAGCACTCAAAGCCTCTCTGATCTGAATGGATTGGGGAATTGTGCTGATACTGCATGAGTCAGAGCAGAGCCCAGCTCAGCAGGATGAGCAGGAACGGGAAAGGGGATGGTGCTGTTTGAGCAGCACCCATGGCCATGGCTGTGAGCCAGTCCAGAGCCTGCCTGGCTGGGGAGCACAGGCTTCAACCCTCAGCTGCATCACAGAGGATGCTCTGGGCTCCCAGGCAAGGAACGAGCCCCAGTGCGGGGTTACTGCAAGCTGAAGTGGTGTGTGACAGCAAGGTCTGTCCACATCCACCTTCACCAGTGACACCAAAATACCCAGCTGGCTCTGACAGGCAAATTTCAAGGCAGTTCCCTGGAAAGTGTTGGGACTAGCAGTTTGCAGCAAGTGTGTGCTGGAGCGGCAGTGGGTGGATGGGGATTGTGCATCCCTATGTTGTCCTCATCTCAGTCTTCAGGCACCAAGTAGGATTTGAGCTTTACTAGTATCTGAGTAGATAATCTGCTTTGGCCACAAACCTGCTTTCATGTGCTACAGCAGCAGACCAACTACCCTCCATCAACACCCAGCCTGTTAGCAAACCCCTTCCACATTGAGAGCAATAACTTTACAGCTGTGGGAGCCAGAGGTGTTTATCCTCGCTTTAAAATGAAAGTCTTATTTGCTGTATCAGGGACAGCAGTGCCACGATAGTGTGTGCCATGGTCTGACACTCTGTTCCACCCCTGGGCTGCAACTCATGGCAATGCTCAAATTACCGCAGACTTGTTCGACAGCCTCCGCTCCTGCGATTTTCAGATCAAAGGCACAACAGAGGCAAAAGGAGCATGTGAACACTTGCTTTCTCATCCTCTTTCTGGGGAGGGGAGCAGCATTTGACTCTGAGCCTGGTCAGCTACACCCAGCATATCTCAGGTTCTCCATCTCCAGAAGCAGGGTTGCCCACTTGTCTGGTTCGCAAAGATGTCGCGGAGGTTCATCCTGCCCTGGATTTTACATATCTCATCCTAGGAGCGTTTACGCTGGGAATATAATTACTCTTGGTTCCTTAACTAATCATGGGAGTGTGATAGATACTTTGAACTCCCCCTATACTGTCATAATCTAAATGCCTGCTGCAGTTTAGACAGCAGACCAAGGTAGATGTCTATCTGGAGACAGGTAGAATGTACCCGGTTTCAGCCTTGGATCTGAATCTCGTTCTAGGCTCTGCTGACTGCCCTGACAGACCTCCATGGACCAGAATAAGAGCAGAGATACCTGTTGACATTTAGCCAAGTAGTAAATGGTGAGTTTAGCTGTTTGACTGGAGCTGAACCTTGCCCCAGGTACCCAGTAGTGGGAAAAATGGCCAAAAGAGGCCTTATATTCACTGTGGGTGTGTCCAGGCTTTGGTAAAACTCCTTTATATTGAAGCGCTTCCTAACCTTTGGGGTGGGGATCCTAATACAGAGCCAAACTGTGCTGCCTGTAACAGTGCTGAGAAGCAGAAGGAGTTTGGATTTGGACGCAGTCTCCATTGCTCTCTGATGCAAAGAGCTGCCATCACCTCCTGCCTGACAGCCCCCAGACCTGCCGGTCGCCGGGACAATAGGAGCTGCCAAAGCCCAGCCGTAGCTTGGATGCGTGCCACTGGCCAACCTCGCAACTGGTCATTTCACGCGGCGAACAAAAGGTAGCATCACAGTGTTGCCATGGCGACATCCCGCTATCCAAATGGCTATGGCATCATATAAGGGAGGGGAAAACATCCCAGTCACATAGCGGGGTTGCGCTGAAACATATCTTATATTTAGAAGAGGCGGCGCGGGGAATACTAATGAATATTTATCACTCGGAGTGTCTTCTGTGCTTGCTTTTTTATTTTTGTGGCATACTTTCTGAAAGCACAACATTTGCCTCCAAATGGTACAAATATCATTGCTACTGTTCCTCTCTCGTCACCAGCTCTCCAGATTTCCCCTGCTTTTCCTTTATCTTCCGTGAATAAAAGTCAAAACCAGCACACAAGACTTCACAGAAGTAGCTCTGGCAAATCAGGACCGATGTCTGCAGTGGTTGGGGGGGTTAAGGAGGGCACTTGGGAGGTTTCAGTGATCCAGTTTCCTAGCCTGGCTCTGCTGTGTTCAGATTGTGACTTTTACTATAAGTCCACTGATATGATAACAAAAGCAAACTCCTCATGGGTTATCTAAAAATGGGTAGAGGTTTGCTTATGTCCTAAAAGAACCAGTCCTTTTTATGGATTCCCCTCCAACCCTCCATTAAATATAGTTGTTTTCAACAATTAATCCTCTGTGTTGTGGAAAATAAATTGATCAATCTACCTTTGTTTCATTCATCCAGGAAAAGCACACACATGAAAATGTGCTGTAACTCTTTTTTTCTTCTGTTTTTGTTGTGGTTTTTTATTTCCTGAAGGGTGAATGGTGGAAAAAAAAATGGGATAAAACCATCCAGAAGTGCCAATTATGAATATTTTAATGTGCTTTTGTATATGACACACAAAGGCAAAGGTGCTGGGCATGGCAGAGTCTCACCTACTCCTGCCAAGGCTGTGCGAGCAGACTGAGCATCTCCTGGTGATGAGCAAGCTGACATTTTCAGGAAGGCAAGGAGAACCAGGACCTGCACTGGCTGGGTGGCATGGAGCATAGGTGCCCATCTCTTTGTGTGTAGCTCATAGTTCTGCCTGCCTAGGGACTCCTGTCTCCAAGAAGTGCAGGGAGGATGCAGTGAGGCATGGATTGAGGGTTATGATGATGGCCGGGCATCATCCCTCACTGGGATGGCACTACTTCCCCAGTGTCCTTTTCAGCTACAGATTAAATTATAAAGTTAAAAACCCGTTAAAATGACTTTGTTCTGAAGTCATCTCCTGGCATATATATAGCTTTGTTCTCAGAAAAATGTCAGATTCTCAGCAATGATTTTTAGAGTGAAATGTGCTCTTTTTACTTGCCAGTGGCAAGGCATTGGGGTCTTTTGTGAGACTAGCAGCACTGCAAAAGCTGCCAGGTTCCTGAAAGCTTATCTGTGTGCTTATTGCTTGGTACCACTCCAAGGCACCAAGGATACAGGCACAATTCAGCTGGCAGCTTCGTCAGTGATGCAAGAGGAAGAACTGTGCTGCACTGGGTGTGTTGCTTTGGCAGCACTGAGAAGCTGGAGCTGTGTTTATTTGTTGCTGGTTACAGGGTGTGTTTTCAAAACCGAGAAATGAGGTTTTCCTCTCTGAGATTGCCCGTGCAGTCCTTTGAGATACGCCACGAGGCTTTAGAGGGAGAGGGACCCGCCTCTGGGGAAGTAAACAAGGGCAGACCCGTGCTCTTTGCAAGCTGTTCCACTGATACAGCATTTGCATGAGTAAGTGTTGTCAAAATCATTTGCCAACTTACCCTTATATGGCACCAATTCTAGTGAGGGCTGGAAACACCAGTGACTTTTCTGGAGTTCGTCTTTAAGACTCTAATGACCCACTTTTTCCAGAACAGTTATGTTTTTTCTACAAAAGGGAAGCAATACAACAAAAATTAAAGTCTCAAAGTATTAATGAATTTGATTTAGCTGCCTTCCAAATCTGGGTGTGAAAAAGTCATATCCAAATAACTTAGGCCTCTGTACGAGGCTGAGAGATTCTGACAGAGAGCCCAGCTTAGCATCCTGCCCAGTTTAGCATGGCCATCGGGGTTTGTCCATCATCCTGCATACACTGGAAGGCATTTGAGACTTAACATGGGCAAGTGGAGGGTCTTGCATCTGAGGAAGAACAACCCCTGGTACCAGTACGGGTTGGGGACTGGCCTGTTGGAGAGCAGTGTAGGTGAGAAGGACCTAGGGGTACTGGGAGACAGCAGGATGACCATGAGCCAGCAATGTGCCCTCGTGACTAAGAAGGCCAATGGCATCCTGGGGTGTATTAGAAGGTGGGTGGTTAGTAGGTCAAGAGAGGTCCTTCTCCCCCCCTCTGCTCTGCCCTGGTGAGACCACACCTGGAATATTGTGTCCAGTGCTGGGCTCCTCAGTTCAAGAAGGACACAGAACTCCTTGAAGGAGTCCAGCACAGGGCCACCAAGGTGATGAAGTGGGACACCTTCCTTATGAGGAGAGGCTGAGGGAGCTGGGCCTCTTGAGCTTGGAGAAGAGGAGACTGAGGGGTGACCTTATGAATGTTTATAAATATGTAAAGGATGAGAGTCAGGAGGATGGAGCCAGGCTCTTCTCAGTGATGGCCAGTGACAGGACAAGGGGCAATGGGTGCAACCTGGAGCAGAGGAAGTTCCATGAGAATATAAGGAGGAACTTTTTCCCTGTGAGGGTGACAGAGCCCTGGGACAGGCTGCCCAGAGAGGTTGTGGAGTCTCCTTCTCTGGAGACATTCAAACTCACCTGGTCATGTTCTTGTGTGATTTAGTCTGAGTGATCCTGTTCTGGTGGGGGGAGTGGACTAGATGATCTTTCGAAATCCCTACTCTTCTGTGATTCCATGATTCTGTGATTTACATACCTCTATGATATGTCAGTGATCTTGGATATAATCACAACCCCTGTTCAGTGGTAGTTTAGGAAGGAAAAGCTGCCTCTCAACCACACAAGTAAATCACCTCAGCAGAGATGGAGAGGACTGTGTTGGAAGAGAGGTCATCTGGCTCAGCAGGGTCCAAAGGACCAGGCTCTGGCTGGTAAACTGGGCAAGACTCTTGACTGTCTTGTTTCTCCTTGCCTCCATCCCAGCTCACCAGATGGATCTATAGATGTTTTGATGATCTATAGCTACAAAAGCAGGAGCTGTAGAGATGAGGTTTACAGACTCAAAATAATAACTCCTGTCCAGCAGTTATTTATCTGTCCCAGCAGATAAAACATCCTCTGGCTGTCCTGGCTGCCAGTGGTTGCAAGGCTGAACATCCTGCTTAGTCTTCTGCTAAAACACGTGCTGGAAATATGATGGGGCTGCCTTCCCTAGGCAGTAACTGGAGCTACGTTTTCCTCTTGCTGCTATATATACTCACTGTTCTGGATGTTAACAGTCAAAACACATACGAAGCCTTTTATTAGAGCAGTAGGTCTATGTATGCATTTTCAACAGCCAGATAGATGATTTATTCATCCACTTCAGTAACCACTGAAACAGGGCACGATGTTCACTCCAGCGTAGGAAGCAACAAACACAGAATGCGTTCTGTTTGCAAGAACAAATCGACAGAAGAGGGTAACAGAAACTGTTTCTCCAATGTAAAGGGCCCCACTGCCACCCCCGTTAGCATCTTTGTCAAATTAAAGACTGTTTCCCAAAGCTACAACTCTTTAGATGTCAAAGCAGGGCTTCTAGGTTAGAAACCTGATTGTGGCTATTTGATGTCTGTAAAAAGACATCTGATGGAAGGTGTCTCCCAGATACACTGCAAATGGTCATAAGTGCACTTGATGCTCTATAGACATTTGTCTGTACATATGGGTAGAGGAGGCCCAGCTCTTGCTGGGCAGGCAAGGTGATCTATGAGAAATACCAATTTCTCTGTCGTGTAATGTTATAACTGTGCAAATCCTGGACAGTGGTCATTTTGACCTGGGTAAGAGAGGACAGGGAGGGAGTGAATACAAGTGTTTGGGATAAAGCAGAAATAGAAGACAGGGGTGAGGAGAAGAAAGGGTCTGACAAAGTACAAAATAATAATAATCTGGGGTGGCCCAAAAGCAGCCCTGAAAAATACTATTATATGCTGAAATTTTAAAATCTTCTTTAAAGGCTGGGTTAGTTCTGAAGCAAATAAGAACCCGCCAAAAGAGCAAATGGAAATGATCTCTTAGTCAGATTGTCCATGCAGTTTTGGTCCCCCTGAGGGTGAATGCTGGGAGAGAATTCTGCAGCTGCCCAGCTCTCAAAAGATCTACTTGCATGAAAAAAACCCAACCTGTAGGCAGGATGATCGCCTGGATGACAGTGTCCAAGGCAGATCCCACATGCATCCTGTTCGATGGAGACAGGCTGCCTCACAGGACATGGGAAGAGGGCCCAGAGAAACAAGCAGTACCTTTTTTTTCCCCAATGAGGATGCTACTTTTTATCATTATATCTATTTTTAATCTTGGATTGTCCAAGCCCTAATAAATCCCACCCTCCTGCACCCATGAACAAACTGGTAAACACAAAGTCATCACTGTCACCATCGGGCTTACCTTCTGGCATAGGTGACTGACAGCCCTCCCCTTAGACCTCAGCTGCAGCCCCCTTCACCCTCCCAAATCAAATCAGTGGCTGATGCCAGTAACGTGTTGCTGCCTGATGCTGTAATGGGTATTTCTAGCCAGGCAAACGCGCTTGCTTTGGCAGCTGCCTGTGAGCCCCCTTCTCTGGTTACTGTCCCCTGTGAGCTCCAAGCCTCCTTGGGGAGGCCCTTTGGCTGTTGGTCACCGCATGTCCCAGCTGTGACGGTTTCTGAACAAGGTTTCATAGACATTGGAAAGACAATGAGGATTTAAAAGACTCACAGGCTGGGGAATCACCTTTTCCTTTCCTGTTCACTCCCTTTTTTGAGCCTGTTCAGCTCATTTAAACTCTTCTCTTCGTCCCCTTTCACCCTCTATATTCAGCTCTTTGGGGCAAGGGTTTTAAGTGTCTGCAGAGGCGCTGGTCCCTTTTTGGGTGCTACTCTCATTGCATGAACCACAGCCATACAGATGCTCTTCTAAAAGTATTTCTGATTCTAGATCTCCCTGCTGTCTCATTTCTCCATCTTTACTGGGCTAATGGGACGTTTATCCATATCCCAAAATGTCAATAAAGATGTAAAATAATGATGCTGGCACAGCATCTCCAGCAAGGCACAGGAGAGCTTCTACATATAATGAATACATATCATCAGCCTGTTTTCAGCCTAAGCAACAATCCCCACTAACATCAAAGCCTTATCTGAATTAATATTTGATGCTGGAATTCATGCCACTATTAGATGCTGTTAAAATTCAGGGACCCTGCTCTTTCTTCAGCTGCAAACAACAACAAACCTCATCGAGGCAGGTCAGTCTTCAGAGGTGGGATTCATCTCAGCTAACTTGAAATGTCTATGGTGTGGCTGGCTCCAGTTCATTACCATTTCTTTATAGTAAGTTGACTGAACTTGCACTTCTAAGGCTCAATTCCCTTGACCTGTGCCAGAATAAGGTGATGTGTGTCCTAGCTGCAGAACAGAAATGCATTTTTTGTGTTTCCTGTGTCACACTCCTGGCAGAAATAAGAATGAAAACATTTCATTAAGGTTTCTGCTCATTATTTTAACACCGTGATTGCCCATCTGAGTTATCTTGCATGCCATAAGAAAGGGCAGTCACCAAACAGGTGGAGCTGAAGTTTTAAAAGTGGTAGGTGATACACAATATGGGGAAAAATCTAAAAACTGTGTTTATGGAGATGGGGTCAAATTGTACCACTGACCTGAAACCTGCCTGTTGTACACACTATCTGCAAAGGTTCAATAAATTAATCAGCTAATTCACTTTATACTACAGCCTTAGCATCACCTGGATGCAATGACTGCTGGAAACCCAATCTTTCTAAGTGTTTCCTCACCCACTTTTTATATGCTACTACATTTGTGATGTCGTCACCACTTCATAACTATTCTTCCCTCTTTACCTTACTTTGCTCATTAAAAACAGTTTTAAAGGCAGCATCATTCCACAAACACACAATTGAAGGTCTAGGGAAGGATTCCATTCAGTCAGGGAAAGAAATCACTTGTATGGGGGTTGTGTCCTATTGAGGCTGATGTTTCTATCCCATTAGCCCTTACAGGAGTAAAGGCATGTGCTATGTGTCTACCTCAGACCCAGGACAGGGAAAGTCTCCCACAGCTCCCAGGGTGGATGAAGTTCAGCCTTACAAGAGGAGGACTGAGCTTTGATCTCCCCAAAGAGCTGTAGCCAGGACTGCTATAGACGTTGACTTCCAAAGCGTCAGTGTGGTCGATACAGCCAGTGCTGCGGTGCAGTTACTGACGCTGGGATGAGTGAAGATAAAAGCCAGCCATGTGATGGCAGCTATGGCATTTCTCCATGGGTGCTGGGCTGACTTGTGCCTCAGGGCTCATGTGTGGGACAAGAGCAGCTCCACGCTTCATGCTCTGACCATGACCAGCAAATCCTTGCCAAGCATTTCAGGCAATGCTGTGGGTACACTGGGCTCTTTCCTATATGGAGCACAATTAATGGTGTCTCTCCATAGGAAGAGGGAGCCCACCTTGGGGGTGCAGAGCAGGGACCCAGGTCTACTCTGTCCCCTGCCTTGTAATCCCATGAAGGTTTAGGGCAAATTACGTTGCAAAACCCCTACACACTCGGTTTTATCACGCTGAAAGTGAAGATAATCTATAGCTCAGAGGAACATTGCATGGATAAGTCAATTAACCATGAAATCACAGATGGAAGATGCAAAAGAAATGCAAAGGATTAGCTCTGCAGAGCAACCCTGCCAGGCACAAGTACATTTTTAGATCCTTTTTTTTTCTTTTTTCCCCTAACTAAAATTCACTAGCAAGCTGCTACTTATAGTCCTGATTAACCTGTTAATGGGGTATCCATACCAATACAGCTACACAGTAGATAACTGTGGAAAGGTGGTAGAGAGTCCACCTAGGTATCCCAGCTTGCCTTGGCTCTGAAGCCCACTGCTCTGTTGCCTCTGCCCAGAAAATACTGTATGTCCAAGGGAACAGCAACCTCTCCTTGTCTGTGTCACAGTTGTGAACCTAAAATGGGCAGAGAACCAAAGTTCTCTGCTGGTGTTCAAAGGTGGGATGAGCTAAAGGGGACCCCACATTTAGGGCTCTAAGCCCCTGGGTGTCCTGGGGCTCCAGGGTAAGATCAGGTATGGACATGGTCTTGCTAAGACAACAGGTGCTGCTCGTGGGTTAAGTCACCCAAGCTCATAAATTATAGAAAATACTGTTATCAGTAAGTTTTTGATGGTAATTAAAGAGCAATAGCAATGGGTCTAATTCCAGGAGAAGCTACTGAACCACGTTTTGCCCATAATGCCCATAGTGCTCAAAAGCATTTTCTTCAGATGTTTGCTGACTCCATTCTCTTCTGCATGGCAGTGGCCTCCAGCAAGGCCATACTGCAGCACTGACTCCAGCCCAGTGCTGTCCAATTGCTATTATTAATCACAGCTATTACATGGTTCTGCCTTTGGAAAGGCAGAACTGGGGGTATGTTCCTGTCTTTGCCTCCCTCTTCACTACAATTAATTTATTTACTTCTTCCCTTGGAGGTACTCTTCCTCCAGCCGTTGTCCTTTGAGGCAACCTTCTTGGTGTGCTCCTCAGAGAGTGTCCAGGACCTTGCTGTGGCTGGGCTTGAGAACACCCCTCAAGGGTACTCACCATGGCCTTCATCATCATCTTCAGTGTGTGCTTGCCTGACAGATCTGACTCCTGCTGAATTGCTAGAGTTTCCCCTGAATTTTCCTTCCTGCAGGGCCCCACACAGGTCATCTGGGAAATCCATTCATCGAGTTATTATTATTATGTTTATGTTTATGACCATCTTTAACATCTGGGATCTTGAAAAAACTGTACAGGCTATATAAATTGACTCTAAATTAGTGTCCCACAGATAATTAAGTGGTCCTCATTTTAAAAGGTCGCTAGAAACATCCCTGGATTTATTACCCATTAGTGATAACCACCTGGGAAGTAAAATTATCTCACCCAAGAAAAACTCATCCTGCAGCGCTGTAGCCTGTAAGCACTAGTGTCAGACGTACAGACAATGGGTTTGTGTGATGATTTATCTAGCAGCAGTAAGCAAAGGGGCTCCTGTCCTTCCTCAACCTCCCCAAACCCAAACCTGTTTCCCAGTCCCCAGAGCTGGTGTGACTGTTTATTTGGGAGATATTGGATTAGAAAAATAATGTCAGCTAAACAACAAAAAAACCCACCCAAAAACATGAGAGGGTAAAACCCAAAAGTGAATAGAGGTTTCTATTATCTGCCCTGTGAAGGGCAGTACGTTAGAGCAGGAGCAACCAGCCATGGGAAGGGGACAGCTTTCATCTGCTGCTAGAGAAAGTCTAACACAGGGCTCCTGTTTCTGCTTGCAGTGTTGTGATTTTTCAGGTCATTGGTGAGAAGTAGCTTACTGTATTTTATTGCTTGGCTGGGGTTTCTTAAAATCAGTTTTTCTTATACAGGCAAATCCTTAGGCACACTTGCTCTGGCAAAATAATGCGTTTGCAGGTAATCTGTTTTGTTAGGAAACTTCAGTAAACTACATCAGACAAAGGTCTCTTTTGCCTTGGGCTGCCCAACCCAGGAGGGTTGAGCTGTAGATCAAACCTTTGCCAATAAGCCTTTAATAATGCAGGATAAGCTATTGTGCAGATGAGTTGCTTTCCTGAGTTTTACATGGAAAATAACAATATTTCATGGTCCTTGTTGTAGCCTCAGGTATTGAAAATTTAAGTATTATTACATCTTCTAAAACACAGGGGTCAAATACTCAGTTGGTTAGTCCACAGTGATTCTATACTCAGTGCACATCTCACAAACACAGCTGCAATAGGAAACAGGAAAATGCTCCAAAGTGAGCAGCCTGCAGGCTGGCTCCATACCCACTTGCCCATCTTAGTTTGCTGGTAACGATTCCAGCTGATGCGAGTAGCCCCCTCTTATCCAAATCACATCGGCTTAGACCTGATGATGACATTTCCAGAGCAAATGTACATTCCTTTTGCATAAATAATATCCTTTTTGCATAATGGTGAGGCACCGGAACAGGCTGCCCAGGTAAGTGCTGGCTGCCCCCTCCCTGGCAGTGTTCAAGGCCAGGTTAGATGGGGCCTTGAGCAGCCTGGTCTGGTGAGAGGTGTCCCTGCCCAGGGCAGGGGGTTTGGAACTTGATCTGGAGAAGAGGAGGCTGAGGGGAGACCTTATCACTGCCAAGAACTACCTAACAGGAGGGCGTAGAGAAGTGGGTGATGGTCTCTTCAGCCAGGTGACAGGTGACAGGACATGGGGAAATGGCATTCAGCTGCTCCAAGGCAGGTTCAGATCAGATGTTAGGAAAAAGTTCTTCACTGAAAGAGTTGTCAGGGCCTGGAACAGGCTGCCCAGGGAAGGGTTTGAGTCACCATCCCCGGATGTGTTTAACAGACGGGCAGAGGAGGTACTTAGGGATATGGTTTAGTATAGGACAGGAATGGTTGGATATGGTTTAGTATAGGACAGGAATGGTTGGGCTCAATGGTCTTTTCCAACCTTGTGATTCTGTGATCTTTAAGGTGCTTTCCATCCCTAACCATTCTAGGATTCTATGAAATATCACGAGTTCCTTGTCAAAACCATGTTGTTATGAAGATGGAATAGCAATTGTGATCCAGAGAGCAGACCAACAAGACCATCCTCTTGTCTTCCTGGCAGAGCAGTGCTAGGTTTATTGGAGCTCTGTCTGGGATCTGCTGGATTTAGAGCAGTGGGCTAAGGACTTTCTGACTCCTGTGTTACCACTCCTATTGCAGGGCTGGCTGAGCCCGATGTGTGATGACTTCTCATTCACCCTGTTCTAAGTGCAGCCTGTGAACTTAAACCACTGACAACACTGCAGCCAGGGCATCTTTGCATTGGTTTGCCTTGGTTTGCATTGCAGATGCACAGGATAGCTGTGAGGCTGACACTAATTTCCAGGCATTTCCAGCTTGCTTTTCTGAGCACTTGTAACACTCAATACTTTGTACTTTCAGAGCAACAAGTCTTCCACTGAACCATCCCATCCTCCCAAGTAGTTCTGCTCCTCCATTCTCTCCTTTTGTGCCAGTACTTCAGTCATGTCAATAGGTGCTCTCTAAAATCATGACCTCATCAAGCCAGGTAACAGTTTCTTTATGTGAAAAAAGGCTTATTGGGAAAGGAAAAAGTGGATAGCCAGCAGCCTAGTCTCTCAAAAGAATCTTACCAGAACCCAAATGATCAGATACATACATTAAACCTAATTGTGTGTCACCATCACTTGAAAAGCACCCAAGACATATTTCAGCTCTTTGCTGTTCTGCTCTCTCCCCTGGATAAAGAAGGTTTGGCTGCAATTCTGTGTTAGAGTAAACTGAAAAAAAACAAAACCAAAGCCCACCTTTCTAAGGAAATACATCATTAGTGTGTGATCATGGCAGGACTTTTATTATTTAAAAGCAACATATTCCTGCCTGTATTTTTTTTGTGGTAATATTTTTTAAAAACCCCAGTGAAAACCTGCCTATTTTCCCACATACGGGTATTGTTGGAACTGTCACACCTCATAAGAGCACGAGAAGACAGATGAAAGAGCCATGCTCATTTCTGAGCAGCTGGGAACAGCGCTGAGAAAAGCACGGCAATTGAGATTAAGAGAGAGCCTTCCCAGAGCAAGATAACCCAGCTGCTTGGAAAATCAAATCTATTGAACATACAGATTTCATGCAACAAAACAATGCCTCGCTGATAAAGGAAAATAACAGTGCTCACGCAGAGTTGTACAGTCTTCGATTTAATTCGGAGATAAAAGGGCAGTCCTGTATTTCTCCTCTTTAGAAGAAGTCAGAGTTAGCTTTCTAATTGTGACTGTTCATGGCCTCTTTTTGCCAGGTCTGAAAGATGAGCCCACAGATTTTATGTTTGATAATGACATACCCCACAATTTACTGGAAAGGGAGCTTCCGTGGGCAGTAAGGACATGGATGTTCCCTTCCAGGGTCTCACTCTGGCTTTAGGTACATCCTTCAGCTCTCCTTCTCCTCAGTCATCTTGTACTGAAGAGGCATCAGTGTGCCTGTGAAACAATTTGACATCTCTAGAAGCAAAGTGATATAGCACTATCCCATCATTTCAGCACTCCTAGCTAATTCATGCTAAGAAGCCAGGAATAACAAGGTCTATGTTTTTCTCTCTGATGTAGCCTGCACATCGTGAGAAATCATAATTTTCTTTAAAAAATGCTATTTGGGCCCAAAAATGTGGGTTTCTGAAAAAAAACCCTGGATATTTTCTCATGGGAGGTGATACTTGTTTATGATCTTTAAAACTTTAGCTGAAACCTGCTTTACCATTGAAGAATAATTCATGTGATTGCTTTATGATCAGCTGTGGAACAGCAAGCTGCTCTATCAGGATTTTAAATTTTCATTACCATCCAAATATTACACTTGACCTACAGTGAATTTTAGCTCCGGGTATAAAGTCTTGATCACTTGTTCACCCACTCTCTTTCTTTGCATTGTGGAAACTATAAACACAAAAGCACTTTCCCAAAAGCAAGACCCAGCCTTCCTTCCCAGACTCAAGAAAGACATCAAACCTTGCACAGGAGATTACAAAACTGCTGCCTTCTTTACTTCAAGAAGCCCTATTTTCAGCAACCTTCTAGTAACCTATGAATATGTTCAGTGTTAATTGAGAAAAGTAATACTTCTGGAGTTTTATCTGGATGTCAAAGGAATATAATAGTCTTAATTCCTCTCAACGAAGCCTTTTATTTATGCATTAAAAGGTGGCTAATATGTTCCTCCGATAGCCTTTTGTTAGGCTTTTGACACCATAATAACTAACTAGTCATCCCTGTTCTCTTTTTTTTTCTCCTGGCCAGCTTTTTAATCATGACTCAACCTTTCATCAAATGTCTCCAGTTTCCCTAACAGCCCTTGTGAGGAACTTTGTCAATGAGTTTGCAAAGTTCAAGGAAATCATTGTTGACCGGTTTTCTTTCAAGTTATTGTACTGGTGGTGAATACTTCAGATGAGCTGGGGGAAGGATGTCATATCACCCAGACCAGCTGTTTAAGTTATGAGTACCCTGCAAAGTGCTTCTGAAGGTGCCACAGAGTTCCTCTCTGCTCCTGCTTAGACCAGCAATAATATATATTACAGCTTTTAGCACTGAAATTACCCTCTTGGGATGAATTCCTGGCACCACAAGTCCTTTCTGAGAGGATATAATTAACAATGTTTTGATTCTCCTTCCCTTCTTCCTGGCAAATCTGGACTCACTCCTTTACATCTTTGCCTTGGTATCCTCCAGCCCTGGAGAAAACGATGTGAGTTTTGGCCTTAATAACAAGCCATGTAAAATCTACATAATTGACCCCCTTTTCTGAAACTATTTCAAAGCTTTCTCTTTAATCTTTGAATATGCATGTGTGGAAGGAATGCCCTCATTTCAGCAGACCCCTGTTACATGCAGCAGCCTTCTTGCTGCCATAAAGAACAACTGGGGAGTTGTAAGAAATGGGGCGTTTTGCCTCCCAGATGCCCTAGTTTTTCTTTCTGTGTAATTTTATAGTAAGGAGCTTGATCTCTCTATTTCTGTCCAAAGTATCCATGGCATTACTGCACATATTATAATTCACATATCCATGGGATATCAAGGTGAGTGGGTCCCATGTTGAGATCCATGGACCACTGGTGATGTCCCGGGCTTCGGTGGGTGGTCCAAAGTTATTTTACAGAGCCACTCAGGACAGAAACATTTCTATGGCTATCTGCCAGGACAGAGATGTATCCCAAGCAAGTCTCAGAGGGGAAAGTTGGATCCTTGACCCAAAGATTCGGAAGATGCTCATCAAGGAATGGGAAATGTTAAGGCCATTCTTCCTTTGTTCAAGACACAAGCTGTCAATCTGACCCAACCAGATGAAATTCAACAAAAGCAAGTGTAAAGTCTTGCACCTGGGGAGGAATAACTGCATGTATCAGTACAGGCTGGGGGTTGACCTGCTGGAGAAGAGCTCTGTGGAGAAGGACCTGGGGGTCCTGGTTGATGACAGGTTGGCCATGAGCCAGCAGTGTGCCCTGGGGGCTAAGAGAGCCAGTGGGATCCCGGGGTGCATCAGGAGGAGTGTGGCCAGCAGGTCTAAGGAGGTGATCCTCCCCCTCTACTCTGCCCTGGTCAGGCCCCACCTGGAGTATTGTGTCCAGTTCTGGGCTCCCTGGTATAAAAAGGACAGGGATCTCCTGGAGAGAGTCCAGAGGAAAGGCTGAGAGAGCTGGGGCTGTTCAGCCTGGAGAAAAGAAGACTGAGGGGGGACCTAATCAGTGTTTATAAATATCTTAAGTATGGGGTGCAGGGGGAATTGGCCTGCCCCTTTTCTTTGGTCAGTGGAGACAGGACAAGGGGCAATGGCTGCAAATTGGAGCACAGGAAGTTCCACACCAACATGGGGAGGAACTTTTCCACAGTGAGGGTGACAGAGCACTGGGACAGGCTGCCCAGGGAGGTGGTGGAGTCTCCTCTGGAGATACTCAAGACTCGTCTGGACGCCTATCTGTGCAGTATGATCTGGGGAGCTGCTTTGGCAGGGGGGTTGGACCCGATGATCTCTCAAGGTCCCTTCCAACCCCTACAACTCTGTGATTCTGTGATTCTGTGATCTTCCATTGTGTATTGATTTATTTCAGTGCTACCTGGTTAGCTTCAGAGCTAATCTCTCATTACTTGTGAGCCCAATTCAAAATCCACTGTGTCCATGGCACCTTCCCATTGATCCTGAAGGGACCTTGCAGTAATGCTGGTCGAACATGGAACACTGCAAGAGCGGGTTTTTTTGTTTGCTTTTTATTACTTAAGAACTTTACTGATCACAACGTGAGCTTTTATTTTATTTCCTGCAACAAAAGGCAGTTACACCTGTGGGTAAGATCTTTCTGGTCTCTGAGTGTTAGCCAAGTTTGCCCTGCTCTGGTTCTCCGGTGAGTAGCTTAGAGCTGTAGCAGGTTTATCCCCTGTTTTCTGCCAGATAATATTACTTAAAGACATCTACAAACAATGCCTCTACGTCCCTTTTCCAGGAAGGATGTCAGCATGGGAATCCTGTGCAACTGCTTGTGGATGTGTGCCATTGTGAATAAGAGACCAAAGATTTCTGCATTGTAAATGGGAAGGAGTGAGTCTGCTGTAGAAATTTTGGCAGTGAGCATTCAGGCTGCCTTATTCAAGTATGACTCATGTCAAAAAATATCCCCACAAGATTTCTGGGGATCCATCCACAAGACATAGATTTACAGGGGACTCTGTAAACCAAGGATGGCAAATCAGAGTCCTAAGTTTTCACTGTGTGTCTTTCCCAGCTTCTGACAGGTATGCTTCACCCAAACCTTTCTTCTCTTTCCCTTTAACAATTCTGTATCATTCAGATCTCAACCTCTCCTCAATCACTGGACCATGGCTCACTCACCCCTTGCTTGCATTGCTCGGTCCATTGTTCCCCTTCGCCTGTCAATCCATCTAAAACATTTTATTCTTCATTCATTTACAAAGCCATGTGGTTCTTATGCCTTTATCTGCGAACAGGATTGGAAAAGGGAAGCTGGAAACAGACTGTTTTTTCATATCTGTGACTGAAACTTGCCTTACCCAGTTCCAGAGAGGGACTTCCACTTCTCCATCGTTTGGAGCCAGTCAGTCTTTCTACTTGCTAAGAGACAGCTTCTCCAGGTCAATATTACTCACGTGTTTATTTAAAATCAATACTGCTTATTACAGCTTCTGTAATTGTGTCTCACAATCACTGTCACCTAGTTAGCTCACAACTTTCCCGTCAGACTCCCAGCTTGCTGAGAAGCGTTGGAGTTGCAAGATTGAGAAAAAGAGATCATAAAGTCAGACAGAAATAGAGACCTGCTGATGGGGGATGTCACGTAAGACAGGTTGCCAAGAATTCCCTTGTCTGCTTCCCACTCACTCTGCTCAGACACATATGGCCAGATGAGAGACAGTCATAATCTTTGAAATCTCTGCATTACTCTCAGTTTCTGCTTTCCCTCCTGAAAAGCAGGAGTGATAACTCATACCTAGTTTGGGGGTCATGGCAAGGATCAGCCAGTGCTCAGGAAAAGGCACCATCTAAACCATGTGTAGTGTTTTTATACCTTGATGCTGGCCCTGCTGAAGCAGATGGCAAGCTCCCATTGACTTTAATGAGGCCATAAAAAGCCCGTTGTGTGCGTGCAATATGTAATAGCTCTTCTTGCAGCCCACATGCTGTGAGTGTCGCTTTCCCTTTTGTTGTCTCCACAGACTGAGCAAGCCTCCACCGACCCCCTGTGGAAACCCAGCCTGGTCTGCATAGAGCTCGAGAAGAGTGGAAGTTAAATTCAAGGCAATGGCAGGGTCTGCTGTTCCCCTGCTCCTAAACGACTGCAAGTTGGAGAGACATTATGGTGAGCCAACTCCAGAAGCAGGGATAAGTGGCTACAGGAGGATTTGAGGGCACTGATTTTATATAAACATAGATATAGATAACACTAAAATGGCAGCTGAAATTTGCTGTCAAGTAAAGAAAACGGAGATAATGAGATGCTGGGGAAAAAACAAACCCACCTACATGTATGCAATGATGCTTTTAAAATCCTGATATCAGTCATGAAAGAGATGCTGGAGACACTGTGGGTAGTTTTCTGAAAACATTGGCTCAAACTGAGTGGTGATGAGAAAGGCAAAGTGAAAGTTAGGAAATCTAAGGGAAAAGGTTGAGAGTAAAATGAAGACTTCATTATACCACTGCAGAATTCTCTGTGCACCTGTGTTTTTAAGATTGTGTGTTGTTCTGATGGCTTCATCTTGAAAAACTGGAGGAGAGAGAGAGAGAGATGAGAGGCAGAGATGATCAAAGGTGTAGAAGGGCTTTCACGAAGCATAGGAAACTGAACAGAGAACTTTTGGGCTTGGAAAAGTGATAAAGAGGATATGAAGATAAAGGTCTATAGAATCACAAATAGTGCAGCAAGGAGGAATAGAAAATAGCCCTGATTTGTTTCTCATATGGGAGATATTAGGCACAAAGGGATATCATCACGCATTAGTTTAAAATGAACCTAAGAGAGTACTTTTCATACAGTATGTCATTAAACTTAAATCTATTGCCAAAAGGCACTGTGGAGTCCAAGATGTAAGTGATTCAAAAGGAAATAGATAACTTTAGAGTGGTTAAGTCCTGTCATGGCTGTTAAACACAAGGGTCCAGCTGCAACTTTTAGCTTAGGAAGCTATTTATTCCCTGCTGGGAAGGTACTGTGATGTATACACCCTTATTCTTGTCTGTAAGAACCCATCAGCAGACACTGTGCATTGGGCTTGGTGGCTCTTTACCCTACAGTTGTGGTGTGCCCACTGCACTGCAGGCCTCATCCTATGGGGGTAGCACAGCTGCAAAACACAGTTCCCTCTGAGGGCAGAATAAAACCAAGCATAAAAAGGCTTCCCTTGTTTCACAAAACAGAGCTGTAGATTTCCTACATCAGCTAAGGGTTTGGCTCATGGGTGGCCAGTGAAATAAATGTCTTGTGTGGAAGTTTCCAGTGAAGACCCCTGCCCCTTGTGTCTACCAAAGGCAGGAATAAATACATGTATTCGTAACCTTTCAGACTCTATCCTCATTTTTCCATTGATTACCTAAAAAACCAGGGTCTATTTATATACATTACAGTCTATAACTGTCAACCTTGTGACAAATCACCCTCCCAGTGCCTTGTCAATGATGTGGAAAATAGTGGCCCCATAAACAGATCAAATGAAGTGGAAGTTAGACAGTACAACAGTGTCAGAGCATAACCTTTGATCTTTAAAGGCCAGAGGTCAAATCTGCCTGCACCAAGGAGTAAATATGACTTTGGGGGAGGTTCACCCAGGTATGCAGGGAGCTATGAATGAGCATCTCTTCTTGGGAGAGGCACAAAGCTAGTAGAGGTAAAGCCTGGGTTGCGTATGAAGTTTTTGGTGTGATTGAAGGAACTCTAGTTAGAGAACAGTAACTCCGGTGGTTGTACCAGCCTACCTGGGCAAAAGGGGTAAGGAATTTATCTGGAGGAATTCCTATAGGACTGATAATGAGGCTTACAGGGAAAATTATGCTCCTGTGTGTGTGACGTGTCAGTTGGGGAACAGTATAGGGGAGCAGCACCCAGAACTGCAACCAGGAAAGCCCTTGCTGTTTCGTAGCAGTTTGGTTTTATGCAGTTACTGTGGTGCACTAGACAATGAGCAATCTCAGGCTAAAGCACTTCACTACTACTTCACCTGCATTTTTCTATATAATGAAATACCCTTGATTATTGGGGGAGAAATGGGCTATTTTCAGACTAACAAAAGCACTGGCTTTTCCATCCCACCCAGGGGACAATCCCTTTTATTTATTTTTATTGACCCACTTTGCTTTTCCCGTTTGATTTACAATTTGACGATTACCACTAACTACACCTTTAACAGTTTCTCCTGGCTGCTTTCAACACATGAAAGTTAAATACTGGGACAAGAAATACATTAAAAGCCATTGCAATTTTAATCCCTTGCAGGCTTCCTCGTTTATTTTTTTCCTTTTCTTTTTGTTTTCCCTGCAGACTGATCAGCACACAACCATAACGTTTTCACCTACATTACCTCTTGCATTTGATAAAAATGTATTTTCTTGCATTTGATAAAAATGTATTTACTTGCATGCTGTGCAGGGCTTGCTGTAGAGAGAGGGAAGACGCAGGACAGGCAACACAGCCCTCTACAATCCCTGCTGCTGCCTGCATGGATCACAGAATTTCATAATTGCAGGGGTTGGAAGGGACTTCAGGAGATCATCGAGTCCAACCCCCCTGCCAAAGCAGGTTCCCTAGGACAGGTTGCACAGGGAGGTGTCCTAGGACAGGTCTTCAATATCTCCAGAGAAGGAGACTCCACACCCCCCTGAGCAACCTGTCCCAGGGCTCTGTCACCCTCACTATGAAAAAGTTCTTCCTCAGATTGGTGTGGAACTTCCTGTGCTCCAACTTGAGACCATTGCCCCTTGCCCTGTCTCCACAGGCCATTGAAAAATGGCTGTCCATTTCCCCCTTCAGATATTTGTAAACATTAATAAGAAACACTTAAGATATTAATAAACGTTAATAAGCACTGTGGATGGCAGCACTGCCGTTGCTACCTTTGGACAACATGGAGCACTGGTTATATTCTGTACTGGATGACACATGGGGGTGCAAAGGGCCTCCGTGTTTCTCATTCATGAACCTCCCCAAGGGAGCTCAGAGAACTCTTCACTCTGCCAGAGTGGCCAAAGAAAAAGAAATGTCATTTTTTGGATTCCAGTCTCTGAGGGGGTAAAGCACTTGTCCTTCTGCTTGACAGCAGGCCACCTGTTCTGCTACACGCAATGAATAATCAGCTCTACGCCACGTGTGTTCACTGCCTGGGATTAATTCTCTTGCAGTCACGTGTGCTTAGACTCAGCAGTCAGGTACAGCTGCCACCTCACCTAGGTTGTCATCGCTGCTTATCAGGTAGGGAGTTCACGGCCTCTGAAGATGGCCCAGGGGCCCTCAACAAACTGTGTTTTCAGTGATAGTGAAGTTGATCTGCAGTGCCACACAGAGCAGCATTAAGCCATCTGGCTGTACAGATGCAGTGGGGTGGGAGGGGGTCCCTCCCAGCATCAAGGGACTTCACAGTTTATCTGGGGGACCTACTTTTCTCATAGCACCCTGATCAACCTTCCAGGCTCTTAATTCTACAACCCACCACTGAAGTGGGACAGAGGGGCAGAGCTCTAAACTTTCTCTTCCCTTTATCCAGAAAAAGGGACAGTCAACATCTAGCTCTAAAAAAACCCCCTCACCTTAATATGCTCTGTAAAGATTTCAGATAGATTCCAAGATAGAGCTTTCCCTAGTCCTGCCTGAAGGTGTGAGTTAGACTCGGAGCAAAAACAGTCATTAAGGGAAGGATTTCTCTCATCTGAACTCAGACATGTCAAGTTCAGATGCCTAATTTCAAGTTAGTCACCCCATACTGTGTTTCCTCCTAACCACAGGTATCCAGAGGACACTCATCTGATCTTACATGCCAATTTTAGGATGAGATGAAGCACCTGTTGGAGGCACCTACTACTTTTCATCGACTATAGGGAGACAGTAAGGTGAATAGCCCAGAATTAGTTGTCTAAGTTTTAGATGTCCTAAACCAGGTCAGAAAAATCAGCTCCAGCCCTTACGGGCAGGGCTGAACTGCTTGGGAAAATGCTCAAGGGACATGAGCTCAACCAAAGTGCGTGATGGCAAGAGGTGGCTAGATGAAGGGAAGGACAAGAGTGTGCTGTGCCCTGAATGAGGCAAAGGGGGGCAAACCTGAATGATGTCTGGTGATGGATGTAATAAAATATATTATTATATATGATATGTAATCAAACTGGGTGCACTAGTTTGGGAATTTATCCAATGCATGCAATCTCCAGATGACAGAACACGGAGAGTGGATAACGAAGCACAAGAGAAGCCACTAATGATAATCTCGGTGCAGGGCCATGATCAGTTATTGCATTTCACCTCTTCTTACTAGGTTTGCACCTGTGTCATCTACTATGAGTGTTGTAAATAGATGTTTTTATCTATTTGCAGTTTAATAAATAGTGTGTTAAATGTATTTCAGGGAAATGGGTAAACATACAGGATTTTGTTATGCTGGATTAAGGCATGACTATTACACACTATTGTGCTTTATACATTAAATTATATCACCGAATCACAGAATGACTAGTTTGGAAAAGACCTTTAAGATCATAGAGTCCAACCATAACCTGTACCTCATCTGCCCATCTTTTAAACACATCCAGGGATGGTGACTCAACCTCCTCCCTGTGCAGCCTGTTCCAAGTTCTGACAACTCTTCCACCGAAGAACTTTTTCCTGACATCTAATCTGAACCTGTCCTGGCACAGCTTGAGGCCATTTCCCCTTGTCCTATCTCCTGTCACCTGGCTGAAGAGACCATCTCCCACCTCTCTGCACCCTCCATTTAGGTCACTACAAGCAGTCATAAGGTCTCCCCTCAGCCTCCTCTTCTCCAGGCTAAACACCCCCAGCTCCCTCAGCTGCTCCTCATACGATTTGCTCTCCAGCCCCTTCCCCAGCCTGGTTGTCCTTCTCTGGACACACTCCAGAACCTTGATGTCCTTCTTGTAGTGAGGAGCCCAGAACTGGACACAGTACTCAAGGTGCAGCCTCACCAATGCCGAGTACAGGGGCACAATCACTGCCCTGGACCTACCGGCCACACTATTTCTGATACAAGCCAAGATGTTGTTGGCCTTCCTGGATGCCTGGGCACACTGCTGGCTCATATTCAGTCTGCAGTCAACCAACACCCCCAGGTCCTTCTCCACCTGACAGCTCTCCAGTCACCCTTCCCCAAGCCTGTAGCACTGCACAGGGCTGTTATGTGCCATGTGCAGGACTGTGCACTTGGCACTGTTGAACCTCATATATAGATATCATATAAATATCATATATATCAACCCTATATTTGGCACCATGACTAGCAGTCATATGAAGTGCAGTGTCTTCCAGAGAGTGCTGCCAAACCTGGCAAGCTCTGCAGCATGTGGGAAGAGAGTAGGAAAAAAAACCTTATAACATCCACCATCTCAAAAGCACTTGGCCACAGTCACGGAGCAAGTGTTTGCATCATAAGCCAAAGCAAACTGGGGCTCACAGGACTACATTCATCCACTCTTTCCCAATCAATTGCTTCAGTGAGATTATCACAAACATGATGGATTGGATCACTTAATCCAGTTAGACAGCAGCTCAAGTGGATGAGTAAATAAGGGGAGTTGTGAGTCTGCTGGCCTCCACTGACCTGGAGCAGCAGCCAGTAAAGGTGGCAGCTTTCAATGCTGGTCTTGACCTGCTTCTTCGGGATTGATGCTGCTAAACAAAACACATGCAAGACACTCAAGAGATGTGTCATTTCAGGGAAAGTATTTGCCATCAGAAGGCCAGAGGACGGAAAAGGCAGAGGTAGCAATTTCTTCCTTACCTTCTGCACCCTTAGGAACAAGCAAATGCTTCTCAATCACAAAAAAACAACAACGAAGCAGCAGCCTGACAACCCTACTCCTGTGCAAGACAGAGGACAGTGCTTTGAATACAGGGCACATCAATAGATAAGGCTGGAAATAGTGATTGCACCACTGGAGTTTGGAGGGTAATGTAGCACAGCTGAGCTACTTTTAATGAGGGTGCTCTCACACCACCAGATCTGCGCAGCAGCCCATCCCTCATGAGCAAAATGCAGTCATTCCTGCCTTGTGTTACTTGGTATTAATCAGCACAGCGCCTTAATTAAAATTTAACACCTGAATTAGAACGATTTTGATCATTAATGACTGCATGCAATGCCGCGCTCAGCATGAACCATCAGATAAGCAGCTTCATTTTGTATATGCAAATCCTGCAGCTGGAAAAGGCAGCGTTTGGGTTGTTTTGTTGTAAAAATGGATACAATTCCACTCCTTGCCTTTGGTAACACCAACAAAAGGTGTGCTATGTTTTATCTCCTTTTCTAAGGGAGAAAAGAAGGCTGCTGGCCATGAAATAAAAGCATGAGTGTGTTAATGTAATATATGCGATTCATTATGGTCTGATCAATGATTAGATGTGGTGTTTGACTCTGCCCTCTTACCAAAGTTTTATTAGATGGGAGAATTAGTGCCTGGGCTGGCAAACAGAGGAGGGTTGAGATCTAGAGCCCTGTATCTTTATACTAAGTAAGCAGACATCAAAGGACTTCTCAAGTAGGCTGTGGGTGAGGATTTTGTTTTGGGAGGATGAGAACAAATCTTTCTTCAAAAGCCCCAAAAATGCAGGGAAAGAATATGCATTTTGCTGACACGGAACATTTGACTGTCGTAGTCAGAAAATACAACTGGAGCCAAAAAATGAAAGAAGGAATAGCAGAAATGAGCAGCCAGAGTCCATTCTCATTGAATAATCACCACATACACAGGCGTGTAAATTTACAAACATGATTTCAAATATATTTAGCTTACAGATGTTTTCAAAACTTTAAAAATAAATAACAGGGTTTTATGGTCTGGCAGAGCCCAGGATTTTGAGATAATTAAGCCTGATTGCTTTCAGAGCAGCCTGTTAATAGGCTTTCGTTGTTTATCAGGGGTCATTTAACATTCACAGTGTACAAAACCTTCCCCCAAATCATCAAGCCACTTTCCATGAACAAGCCTGCTTAAATAAATAACATGATGGCTTTGCAATGGACCTCTCAGTCAGGATCACAATGCCTGATACCTACTGCTCTCTTTACCCAGCGGTTTCCACCCTGAACGTGGGCACAGCACCTCATTAAAGGTGCCTCAGCCTGTCTTTCTTAAAGCCCCCCACGTGGAGATTTTTCATCCCCCAGGTCTTCAAAACTCGCTCCACGCTGTTGTCCTACCTCCTTATAGTAGAGACCTCAGGTAAATGGGAAAAAAACTCAGAGTCAGTTTCAATGGCACCAAACAGGACTTGGTATCTTCCTATGGACACCTTGCTATAAGGTGTGCCTCCAAATCAGGCCTGAGGAGCAATGGCATCTCTTCGGGGTCTGAAGGAGAAGCCAACCCACTGAGTCCCTGCTGAGCACATCTAAGGTTCGCAGAGCTCAGAAGCCACCCTTGGAAGATTTGCAAGAGCAAATTGTTGACCACTGATGGAGCACAGGCTGATGTCTTCTTCAGGTGGTGATGGGCAGAGCTACACTTGGATCCAAAGAGATGACCCTGCTGGGGGTATGCAGGGGCTGCACTTTGTGGATTATCAAAAGCCATCATTCCCAAGTGCAACCAGCCTGGAGGAAATAGGAAGCAGCTGCTTTGTGCAATTATTTCTTCACAATGTATGTACTGTAGGAGAGCACGTGAAAGTGTGTGTTTCCACGAAGAGCCTTTCTTTTGAATAGGAAATCGGCAGCAATTAATAATTCCAGACTGTTTCTTGCAGGGAAAATCCAAACCATACCATGACCCACCACCACATCTTTTCTCTAATGATCTGGCAACACAGGCTGCAAAGTTGTGTACAAACTCCAGTGTGTTTTGTCTGAAAAGCACACAAAATTCTGTCTGTATTCTGAAATCAACTCTTGCCTTAAATACCTTAATTTATACCAGCTCTGCTCTATAGTTTGACTGCAAGTCAAGTGGAGAGCAAACACGGCAGAGGAACACCAGAAAAAAAACACAGATAACACTTGACTCTAAGGGAGGGCTATAGATGAGCAGGAGACACAGAAGAATGAGACTAAACTAAACTAATTTCATACTATTTGAGAGCTGCCAGCTTCCATCATTGTACTGCACATCTCATAGCTTTTATTTTGATGTTTTTTTCTGGAAATCAGCAGAGAATACAAGGCTCCCTTTTACGGACAGAAATGCCTCCTTGTTGCAAGGAAAACAATGAAAATCACTGCACCAATCTAAACCACAAACAAACAGAAGGCGGCAAACAGACCCAAACCTCTCCAAACTTATTTCCTACCCTCTATCCTCTTCCCTCAGGATTTATATATGAAGTTTGGCAGCTTGAAATATGAGAGAGCAAAATGAAAACGGTAGCTTGGAAGATGAGATTTATGGCCAATTTAACTGGGGTTTTTTGAGCATTTTTGCACATACGTTTATGAAAGTTAGAGAATGTTTATTTTGTTTGGTTAAAATGCCCAAGTCTGAAGTCCAAACCAACTGATGAAAGGCATTCAGCTTTACAGTATGCAAAACCAGAACTAAGGAAACATAACTCATGTTTTATTTAAAAACACACGCATCGACATTCTCTGATGAATAATACAAGCTGAGTGAAAATCACTCCCGCTACAACAAAGACTGAACTTGTGGACTTGGTGACGTGATTGCTGATCCCTCGTTCTCATAGAAGACCATCTGCTCTTGAATCTCAGCTCAGATGCTTACAGACGTGTTTTTAGCATTTTTGAACATGAACATCTCCTGGTACTTCCCTTACACACTGCTTGGAAACCCACAGTCCCAGACTGGCTGTATTTCTCTCTCTTAAAGGACAGGTAGCAATTAAAGTGTCATTAAGTTTCAGAGTTAAAGCCCCCCTGAGTTAAAGGGGTCAGACAGCCTCCTCCATGATACTGCTTCTCTCTAGGTGCAGGAACATGCGAGATCAAATCTCATCTAGAAGATTTTCTTCATAAGGAGACAGACATGACATGTTTTAAAGAAAGATAATTCCGAGCGGGCTGATGAGGTCACTAAAGAAATACTGACACGGTGCATTAGCAAGGGCCAGCCTGATCTGACCTCTGCCTGTACCATTGCATATTGTGGGATTGCTTTTAATATCGACTGTTCTTCAGGGAGCAGGAGGTCATGAGCTACATTTTTCATACGGCGTGCGAGTGGTTTGCGGATGACTGATGCCTGCTGATCTTGGGGGCTGCATGGATCACTTGTAGTGAGAGGCACCACGTGTGATTAAAAATAACTCCTGGATAACTCAGGATTGCTATGGGGCAAAAGGTTATTAAACCTGACCGCATCTGTACTGAGATGGTCCAGGGCATTTGCATGACCTCTTAAAGCAACTGAGGTATTGGGGGGGCAGGGAGGGGATAGGGCCCAACAATGGCAGGGGCATCTTAAAGCTGCTCAGATGACACTGAGTGTGCTCAGATGCACCCTGTGAGTGTGCATTCACCTCTAAATTAGCACAGCAGCCTTGCAGTAATCAGTCTTCTCATTTTCTTCTGGAAAATCATGGCAGAAAGTCTGATCTGGAAAATCACTGCCAAACTCTGAATGTCCATTTCATTTGACTATTAGTTTGTCCCAGTGCTCCATCTTGTAGGATTTACTTTGTAAACCCTTCGTGTTTAACAGTCTTTAATGACCCTAACTTTAACATCCAGGGTTCTATAAAACACTGACAAAGATCCATTCGTATTTACAGTATGATCAGTAGAAGAGACATATTGCAAGCTAGATTCTAATTAACTTATTTCCTCCAGCCAGTGAACTTGTCTCAGGAAAGCAAAAAGCCCAAGAAAACACTTGAAATCATACCTCTCAAAGGACCATAATGACTACAGAGAACTGTGTGGTGCTGCTAAGACCTATACCAACATCTGGAGTGGATGTAGAAAGGATGCTCCTCCATGTCCAAGTCAGCTGAAATTCCACAGCAGGATGAAGGTCTTGCCAACAAGTCCAGTCATCCTGGGTGACTTTAGTCTATCAGTACAGGTGAACTTTATCCTCTTTTGTGTCCCTTGGCTGACTACATGGCCAACGTCACAGCCAGAGGATGGAGCTAATGGGCTTTTAACAATTAGGACAACTGATCAAGTTGTTTTCTCCTACCTTTGGCTTGTGTCTCTTCCCTTTTCTAATGTGTTCTGGGCTGTTTCTAAATACCTGAGTAACTCCATTCTCAGTAAGATCTGCAGAACAGTATCTGTTGATTAGTGACACCTTGCTTTAATTCTCATCTGTGAAGTCATGGACCACTCGGCTTGTGACAGATCCTGAGGATGAAACAGCAGCCTCTCTAACCAGCCTGAGGACCAGCAAGTTTGCCTTGACATCATGGACTGTGTTTAAAGTCATGTTTTAATGTACACTCTTTTGGAGTGAATCTTCTTGTTGTGTCCACTTACTGCAGTGTGGTACACCTCACAGGGTGGTCTTGGAGTAGATGACATGGATTTCTTCCAGGATCAATCTCAACTGAAAGATACTGTAGAAGCATTGCAGGCATAAACCTAATGTACTCCAAACATTGATGGACCAGATGGCTCACAGGACTTGGGTGGAGCTAGTCTGGAGTAAATGCTTTGAAATGACCCTTGAGGGGTTCTCAGCACCAACTATTTCATGGTATAGACCTACTGCTTGCTAAGAAGACATGGCCAAAGGCTTCAAACTCTGTGACTCTACAATAAAACTCAGAATTTGTATGATAGGCTGACATTGTGAAATGGTCTAATTACAAGACAATTTTCCCATTGTACAGAGGATACCAGCTCTTTCAAGTCAAAACACAGATGCAAGAATAAAAGACAACACATCTGTACTAGCTCAGCCAAAGTGGTGCATGAGAGATGCTCATGAGCTTAGCATGGCAAGGACCTCTGATTCATATGCTGGCAAATGCTAAACCATTTGTTACCACATCTTTTCTGTTCATTTTTACCTCACTTGTCACAGAAGTGGTGCACAGTTGCCCCTTTTTTTTCCTTACACAACATTTGAAGTTGTCAAGGACTTTCCAGAGGTTTTAGAGGTCACATTAGACAATCAGGTGTGTCAACAGATTGAAGTGCTCTTGACTGATGAATGTGACAGAAATGAGATAGAAAATGCTGGTTTTGGTAACTGAAGAACTAGCAGAAGGGTGGGCTGGTGAATGAAGACTTTGGCTAAAATATGTGATAGATGGAAGTTCATTGCAGAGCTGAGAGCTCCCCTGTTCCCCCTTCCCTGCGCTATGATAGCTCCATACTGTCTGTATGGGGCTAAAGGGGCCTACAGGAAAGATGGAGAGGGACTGTTTATTGGGGACTGTAGTGATAAGACAAGGGCAAATGGGCTTAAAATAAAATAAGGTAGATTTGGATTACATATTAGGAAAAAACTCTTCCCTGTGAGGGTGGTGAGGCCCTGGCACAGGGTGCCCAGAGAAGCTGTGGCTGCCCCTGGATCCCTGGCAGGTTTCAAGGCCAGGTTGGATGGGGCTTTGGGCACCCTGGGCTAGTGGGGGGTGTCCCTGCCCATGGCAGGGGGTTGGAACTGGATGATCTTTTGAGGTCTCTTCCAACCCCTAACATTCTGTGATTCTGTGTGTGGCTATATACAGCACACATTAGGCATTTTCTTCAGTGAAATGTACAGCAGTCAACACACCATTTGGAGACTTTCAGCTTTGTGTCTCATCTTTTTTAAAAACCTGAGCTCTGGGAAACAAGGGATGAAGTTCCCACCTTTGTCCTTGAGGAATAGACTTTCAAATGAGAATTCTCAAAAAGCAGATTAAACACCCCCCCCAAACCCAAACCCAACAAAACGCACAACTTTTTCCCTAATATAATTCTTATGCCAATACAATCAGGGAAGGAAAATGGCTCATGATTTTACATGTATGGATCTGGAACTCCATTATAGTGTAGAATTTAAATCAGCCCTTTCTTATATGATGGTTCATCTGTCAGCAAGTGGAAATACAGTTGATGTACATGCAGTGTTAAGACTCTGTATGATACTTGGTAGATGCACAACCTGAACGCAATTGAGATCTGCAGGAAAATAAGAAAGGGGAAGTTCAGGAGGAAAAAATCAATTTCACTCTGTCTGTGGTTCAGAGCTGACCCGAGGTGTCAAGCAGGCTGCATAACAAAACCCACAACAATCCAACAGACCCTCTATAGCCAGAAGGGGCCCACAGTGGAGAGAGACTGAAAAATTAATTCCATCCACCTCTAAGAAAGAGGCAAATGTCACTGAGTTGGGAGTAACAGGGAAAGGGTTGTTACTGAGGTCTCTGTACACGGTCTAACCAGTGCACATTAGGACGAGAACACATTAGCTAGAGATGCATCAAGACCTTTCCTCTAAGTAAGAACATACTTTATAAACAAATGCACAGCTCCTTGCATATGCTATCTAATTTAGACCCCACCTGCTTTCTTATCACAAATCCTTGCTTTCTTGTGGCTTTTAATGATGTCTTTATGTAAACTGCTGGGATGCCCTCTCCCAGGCTGAGCAGCTGCATCAGGTTGGTTGACTCCCCGCACCCAAGAATTGGGAAACAGGAGATGTGCTTGTGCAGGGAGCCCATAACCCACATGGCATTTAAGAGTGCCTTTGAATAAGTGCATCATCGGTAGCCTCAGCCCAGCTCTGGACATCTGCATCTCCAGAATATTGTACTCATGTCCAAACCAGAGCCCCAGCCAGGGACTCCAATGAGCAAACTACCCAGGGCAAAACCAAACATTAAATGCAGGGAAAGGATGCTGAGCTGGCTCCACTACCAGCCCATCACAGACACCAGAATGCAGCAGCCTGTATCACCCTCTGGAGACGTCCAAAGGCATCTACCTCTCCCTGCCGATCGCACAGGGATTTTCAGCCCTCCCTCCCAGGACTGGGTTGCTAGGCACTTAAATGATAGATACAAATTGGGAGCTTAAATTAGGCAGGCTCAATCCCGCACCTGGTACTTATATATTATGAAACAGCCTTTCATTACATGATCACGTCTTGTCTTTTTTTTTGTCTCCCTGGAGGACTGTTGCTTCATTTAGGATGCAGGATGGGATGGTCTATTGCTGAGGATGAATCATGGCTGAGTAACCTGAGAGGGTGATGCCCAAAGATTACTGAGACTGGGAGGTGTGCAAAGAGCATGGCAGAGAGGTATGGTAAGAAAAAAATGGGTTTACGCTTAACACCAGTGCAGGCAGTTATAAAGAGAGCTGAACAAGGGCACCTGTCTCATCAGTTCAAAATTTGGCTTTTTAAAAATTTATTTATTTATTTTTTTCCCCCCTATCCCAGGATGGTGAGACAAGTTCCCCAAAAAGCACTGCTGACTTGTAGTTCAAATGCTCCTTCCTTCCCCTGGACACATCAGTCAGTGTTTCAGTATCAGCTTGGATTTAACTTGGCTAGAAATGAAGAAAGAATTCCAAGCAAAAAAAAAAAGAAGTGGAAATCTGGTAGTGCACTCCTTTTCTACAAAAAATTCCATTCTAGCTAACCACTGTGCCACCTTTCCTGACCATGACTCACCACTGCTACATGTTCTTGATTAGGTCTTGTAGAACTACAGAGTGGAGACCTGGACCCTGCCCCTTGCTCTGCTGCTGGTTTCCCTCATGGCACTGGGCACCTCACTTAATCTCCAGCTTCCCACACAGCCTATGCTTTCCTCTTTCTCCAGGCTGAAATCAAGAGTAAATTGATTTCATGTAATACCTAGCACTGAAGTCCACCTTAGTAGAGCTCTGAGTATATATTACGTTGTATAATGCTTTTCAAAATCAAGTTCTGGGTGTTTCCAGTAATGTAGCTAAATTGAGTGGATGCTTTTGACCTTAAACTCTCTGGTCCTGCAGCTCCTCATCTGTAAAATGGTAGTAATAGCATCTTCCCTTCTCATAGAGGTGTTTATAATACTGGCGTTTCTGAAGGTCTCTAATAATATATAGTAAGGAGTACATTAAGAGCACCCATGAGTAAATTTATTATTCTGCCTTCAAAGCAGCATTTCAAGAGTACTCAGTAATAGTGTGTGGTGCTTTATATGTGGTCTTTTTGGTTGGGATTTATATGTGATATTTCAGTGTCAGTTAAACAGCAAAGTATAAAAGTTTTTCTAAGTGACATTTTTCTATAGCCAAATACGAACCAAACTGGAAAGGAAACTACATGATCCTAATTATGCTTTGTGCATACAAATCAGCTATGAAATCATTTGAAAATCTTGTGTGTTTGGGATTTTTATCAATGAAGCAGAATAATTATCAACAAACCTCCATTAAGCCTCACTTTAAAAGGAACTCGTTATTAAATATGAACACAATTCTGCACTTCAAAGTCAAAATTACTCCCCAGTGGACTGGGCAGATATCAAGGCTCGTATGCATCTATGTGCATAACTCAAAAAAAATTAAACTATAATTATTTTGTGTTTAAAATAGGAATTCCCCTTTTACCTGTTATGAGGGCAAGAGATTGCTGTGACCTAGAAACAAAGTTAAGCTTGGTCAGCTGCAACACAGCAGTCAAATAGCTGGTCTAAATGTAATGTCAATAAGCATAAAACAAGCATTGATACAATTCTCAATAATGCAGATTCTCAGTAAGCATGGAATATTTTGTCTTCCCAAGTAGCAAACCATGTATAGATCAAGCGATAAAAGACATCAATTTCTCTCTTCGATCTGGTCCAGTGAACACCAATAATAGATCTTGCAAGACAGGCTGAAAAAAGTCTGTTACTGAACATCAGCAATGAAATGTTAAATTAAAAGTTCCCATAAACAGATTCAGAAAATAAATAATGGCCTCTTGCACAGCTCCTTCCAACTGACTATCTCAACAGCTTTCAAACCAGGTAAAGAACCTTCTCCTGATTTAATGCTTGATGAAACAAGCACTTGGGGGTGAAGCCACCTGCCCCAGCTTGGTCAGGAAGCTTCCTCACTGCTATCCATCCACGTTCACATGCACTGGCTGTGATTCACCTTCTGGGGTGACCCCACAGTGCTCCCACATTTACCCTCTGCAACACAAGCGCCCGCTAGCACTGGGAGGCACTGTGAGATCTGCTCCCGCAGGCTATCTATGGACACATCCAGCGAGGCACCAGGCATGAAGCCTCCCTCCTAACTTTTTATAATTAATCACCCATTTCATAGGTGAGCACCAGAGTCTCCCCACAAAGCAGTCCAGCTGGGATGGCACCTGCAGCCCAGGGACAAGTCTTGCTCCTGCCTTTGAGAAGGAACAGTCCATGCTGTCTTCCTGGGTGTCCCACCTGAGTCCCTCTCCCTACCAAAGACTGGCTGTCCCCACGCCGGCACTGCCCACGCTCACAGCCATGGCAGCAAGGCCAGGCTCTGCAGAGGACTTTGCAAACTGGAGATTTGCTGTCAGGGAAGACGGCGCTGTAGGTGCAGGACACACCTCACCTCTGTAGGAAAAGGAAAGGGAGAACCTGGGTGTGCTTCTGGCTCAGAGAGCCTGGCAGCCCTCTGGGAACGCGTATGCCGGCAGCTCCCTCTGCGGGCTCTTCCTCTGGATGGCTAAAAGCATCCTCCCTTCACACCCTCTGTCCTTCAAAAGCAGGGCTGGAGGAGATGCTGCCAAACCTCACTGGGACATGAGAGGACAGCGAGTACGGGCTCATAAGCAGCACAGACCCTTACAATGCCCCTGGGACAACATGTGAGGCTTTAAGACAGTAGCATTTGCTCCTGAGAGGTTTTAAGATTTATCAATTGGTGAGGAAAAGGCACCCCTCCCTTTCAGGACGGAGCCCTTGTTTACAGGGAACAGAGAAAAGTGACTAAAAAATGTTTCACTCTTCTGCTGAACTTATCCCCCAGATCAGAGTTGTCTTTCTCCTTGTTGGAGCAGTTTCATCCCTCCCAAGCAGCTGAGGAGGGAGCTGCTGCATCTCAGCACAGGAAGACTTGGGACAAATCCAGCCCTCCTTCCAAACACAAGCGGTGCTGCACATGTAGGAGTCAGTACTGCACTCACACCCGTGGGCTACCCAGCAAACTGAATTGTATTATCTTACTACACCCTTCTCTGCACCTCAATCATCTACTGCTCTCACTTCCAAAGATGTGAGCTAAGCCCTTGCTTTGCAGAGGACAGATGTCTGCCCCAGCTCCCAGCTGCAGAAAGTCCCAAGCACCTCGGGGTGTTTTCAGAGGCCAAGGAGCACGGATGGCTGCAAACAAAGTTTCTCACCAGAACTACCTAAATGTTAGGAGGAAGATTAGGACAGCAGATCTCTTTTGCCATGAGATCACTGTCTGGCTCTGACAATAAAAAAACTCCCGATTGCCCACAGTGGAGTTATCCTTGCACAAGACATCACTCTTGCGCTTTCTATAACAAAGATCATGAGTAACTACTGTGAAGGTGGAAAATGGAATCAGTGATAAATGTGTCTTTGAAATCAAAAACATGCTGACACTTCCTTACAGATAAAGTTCACCTTACATTCCTCAGCCATCCCTTCACGTGCTCTTGAAGGGATGGGAGAAGAACAGGATACATTGGCTAAGCAAAGACACCAGAGCCAGGGCATCATCTCTGTAGTGCAACAGCTCCAGCCTCTTTATTCAAGCAGTGTTTTGTGTGCACTGGGAGAATCCAGGCTAGTCCCATTCTCCTCTTTCAATTCCATCGTCTCCCACCAGCATGGAGAGTGTACACACGCTCCACAGCCTCTCACTGTACTGACAGCTCTGCCAGTTTGTAACCTCACTGCTCGGACACATCCCAGCTCCCCAGCCAACTCAACAGACAAAAGAGATTTGGCATTCCCCTGAAACAGCCTCATGCCCCCAGCACCCTCACCCGATGCGAGGATGCTGGGTCTCCTGAGGACACTGATGCTGGCTCAGCCTCTCCTGGCTGTGTGTCCTGCTGTGACACACGCTGGCCTGACACAGTGCTTCCTTCAAAGCTTATTCCACATACAACAGCAGAACCCCTGCTTTAAAGATGTTAAGTTTGGAGGCATCTTAACACTCCTATTGCAAAGGTCTCACTGCTCTGGCAGTTGCAACACTTAGATTTTAAGCACTTAATTTCATTACTGAACTTAGCCCAAGGGCTCTTTGTGTTCTTTGCCTTGCAAGAATTGATCTGAGATCTACCTTCCCATCTTCCAGTAATGTAATTGAGATTTGAAACAATCAGCTTTAGCCTATTTAGAAGCATTAATGTTCTGTGAGGGTGGAACCTCCATTACTTTAACATCCTACAGCTGAAATTCCCTTGTAGCTGTTTATTGACCTGTAAAGATGTGACATAAATGCATCCTTGACATGAAGAAAACGGTGAGGCAGGTATGACATCCCTGCCCGAGGCGGCTACTGCAGCTTCAATTATCTGCTGGAAAAGTGGCTACAGAAACCTAATCACTGCTTAATTTACCTATAGCTGGCCAAAACCAGACCACTCAGCAATGGTACTTGGCACTCTGTCCCTGAACATTCTCACCCTCGCCACAAAGGCTGGAAGTCATTATCAGGTGTGTTAACATCTATTGGTACAATGAAGAAGGGAATAATTGGGCTGCAGGGTCATTTCTGACAAGTTGGCATAATTTTCTAACCAAGAAACTCTACTGCAAATTATACTAAGAAAAAAACCCACTGCCACACACCCACCCACCCACCCACACCAGTTCCTCAAAGCTCAATAATGTTTATTTTGGTCCTGAATTAACCTGCAGTCTAATACATCATACGAACCCTGACATGAATGCAGAGATTACATTGATTAGCCAAATTGGAAAGGGTAATAGGAAGAGGAGAATTAACATTCAGGCAGCAGTTAAAGCAAAGAGCTGTAGGAGAAAGTAGAGACATAGAGACACGCTTCCCCCCCCCCTTACATAACCCTCTTCTAATTACATTTAGCTAATCCGTTCAATTAACATTGATGAATTTTATGATGAAATGCGTAATGAATCCATTAAACACAAAACAAGTATTGGCATAAACCTTTTTCACCCCAGGAAGTGAATTATATCAGAAGAGCTACAGTAATTTACTAATAAAGCGATCTAATGAAGAAAAGAAGCCATTCATTTTGCGGCCAGTTAAGATTCAGGCTGGCGGAGGCTGGATCCTCCATATCAGAAGCTGATGCTTAGGGACTCGCTCCTCTCCTGAGAAGCAGAATTAGGCCTACATGACACATCACTGCTGCAACCTAATAATAATAATGTTACACTGACACTGCCAGTGTTTCCCATCCCTTTGCTCCTGCCAGACTCTTCTATAAAAAGCCGATTTGTTAAGCAGTTAGTCACTGCTCTATAATTCATAGACTCTCCTGAAAGTTTTAATGAGAAACCACGAAAGCAGTAAGAGGGAAGTAGGGGCTGAGACGACTATTTATAAGGCAGCAAATATCCTGCTATCACACAGTCTCGTGTGCGACGTGTGCGTTACATTTCTATCATGCGCACGCTAAATTTATATGTCATGCATTCCCTTAACAAGACTATTCACACTACTATGATAAATAGGGCCATAATCTGCAGCGATTTCAATCCTTCTGTATGCCAGCAGAAGTCTCTTAGCAACGGTTGTTAGGGGCAACACCAGCATCCAGCATCTTTCCTTGAATTCAGTGGCAACTGAGCTTCTACCGGCTTACGATGGAGGCTCCAGCCGTACCTCAGAGAAAACGGAGCCTCCCTTCCCCCTTCCACAAATCCATACCACTGACAGGGACTCACTGCACAGTGCGTAAGGCTCAGCAATTATGAAAGATTATCAATTTAGCACAATCCAGGCGTCTGTGTGTGTGACGTGTATCCCATCTCCTGTCGCGCTAGAGGGCTATTACTTTGTGTTGCAGGATCACAACAGCCTTGCCCTCTCCCCAGTCTGCTTAAAATTCGTGGCATTGTCTTTAGACTGGGCTGGGGAACCTCTGTAATGTGGTACAAAGAAATCCCTTTACTATTCCCCTGTTGAGATGCGTCACCGATGCGCTTCCAGAGCCGTGGCACAATGTGCATGCCTGTAAAGTACAGCCATGATCTTAATGCTCCTCTAATTCTTTATTTCAACTGTAGCTGAATGTCATCTCCTAATTGCTGAGCATCCCCCACAAGAGGAGTTCCTACAGTTCATCTGCTTTAGCAGGATGCCATTTTTTTTTTCAGTGGGAACACAGCCAGTCCTTCTGAACCAGGATCCTCCAAATTACGCCACAATAATCTTCTGGATTAAAGGAAAAAAAAAAAGTCTACTAAAATCCAACCAAAAAAGTGATGGGGATCCTCTGCCACTCAAACCAAAGTGTGTATTGAGCAATGCCAGCTTTAATGATGACATCTGTGATATGGGCTGAGACGGGTATTGGGCTGCCTCTTCCCTGGGGAGTACATGAATATTTCATCTCAAATCAATTACTGAGTTGCTATTCCCACTGCTGTCCTTACGGCTGTCAGCCAACTCACTCTAAAACCCCAGTTCTGAGGCAGTTGTCATCTCAGCCTTTAAAAAACTCTCTAAACCACACATGCACAAACCCCTCTGGTCTGAAATTTGGTATCAAAAGGGCTTACCCTAAAACCACATCACAACCTTCTGATGAAGAGCAAACTTTTCTTCTTTAAAAAAAAAACCCTGAAATTTCCACATACCTTTTTCCTCATTTGCATTTAAATTACTTCATTAAGTGGTGTGCCATACTCCTTGTGTTGTATTTGTCTTCTAGGAACAATTTCTTCCCTCTCTTTTTCAAACTCAAAAATTTTTCAAGTTTAACCCAAGGCCCACGTTGGAGCAATATTTAGATTCAAACCAATAAAGAGCAAGACGTGCCAAACTTATGGGTGACACTCTCTTCATTGTAAGCAGTTGCACAGCTGTCAGATCAGTACAGGAGATGAAATATTATTTGCCATAATACTTTGGCATTGCCGGTTGATTTATGGATCTTATGTCAGACTTAGATTTTAATTTCCTTGTTTATCCTAGAGTTGAATCATGATTGTCTTGTTGCTCCCTCCCATGAGAGATTGTCAGGTATTTCAAGCTTGTATTTGCCGGACAAGGAATTATTCTGCACTGCTTGGAATTAGCATCACTTGCCCAACCTCAGTTGATTAAATATCCTCCTGTATCTCTCAGCCTTCAGCGCTGAACAGACCTTCAGAATACTGCAGTGAGCCTAAAATACCTTTGTCACAACTTTCAGAGATTTTTGCTGGAGAAATATTTTCAACTAGTTTTAGAGCCCTGTAATGTAGATGTCGTAATCCAACTGCAAGCCAGAGACATGACCCCTTCTCCAAGTCGATGGAAGGAATGAATCCCAGCACTCACTCTTGGGATGAGCTGGATATAAAGGGAGATGATGGGAACTGGCAACATTCAGTTGTCAAAATTTAGACAAAAGTCTCCAACTTTACCACTGAGAGGAAGAGGAGGACTATGAAGCAGAAGATAAAAAATTAAATCTCAACTGTGATGGTCTACAAGCAAATTAGGGTTTCCCATTTGGATAATGGGAAAGTCCTTCTTTTATCCCAGCATTTGTCTTTACAAATCCCAGCTCTTTTGGGCAGGGACCATGCCTTGGGTATTTTTATATAGACCCCAGCTCTGTACAGAGTTTCCCTGGAAAGAATTTCCAGGTGCTGCTCTGACAGACCCTGGGGCTGAGCTCAGCCCCTCAGAAGCATGGACCCCTGTGCAAAGGAGGGTGAGGAATTATCCAAGAAAAAAACCAACATCTTGCTTCAGCAGCACACTAAGAAACATCCAAGTGTGGAGGTGATGAGAATACCAGAAGCAGCATAAATTTATTAACCCTTTTTTCCCTGAATATCATGAGCAACTGCAAGGAGCAAGGAAAGACACGGTCTTCACTTCTGAGAGATCAGTCACCTGGTTATTCATAGGGTGATCACAGATTTGTTCAGCCTTAATTGCAAAACAATTCAAGTCCTGGGGAAAGAATGGAATGGAAAGGGGGGGGGTTGTGGAGGAAGTGGGAATCGAGAAGGGAGAGAAGAGGGAAAAAAAGGAAAAATAGAAAAGCAGAAGGAAGAAAGACTATAGTTCATAAAACAATATCTCATACCAACACAATGACATGATGTAAGTCAGTCATAATTATGGCCAAGGAACCCAGGGCTGCAAGTAATTTAACTGGCTTTACAAGAGATGTCCTGTCTCAGCTGGGTGAGGCTGCTCCACCTCAGCATACCAATCACAAAACCTTGTTTCTATATGCAAACAGAATCCACGGGTGCTTTGGGTTTATTTATTAATTTATTTTTAAATTACACTTGGTAATTAAACTCACCTACAGATTTCATTAGACTTTAAGGATTTTTTTTTTCCTGAAGTTTCTAGATACGTATAAGTTTGAGAAGACAATAATTGATATGCTACAGCTCAGACTACTCACTAGGATTCCTGATGCTAATGGGTATCACCCCTTTGGTATCATTAACATGGACGTTCTTCCTATAAGGCCTTGCATGCTCCCAGATGTATTGGACTTCTTGCATTTGACTTGAAAAAGCAGCCTTCAGGAAAATGGTAGCTGTAGTTTTGCATTAACTGTTGAACAGAGACAATTTCTTTTGTGACTGGAACTAATGCAATCTGCAAGAAAATCGATGCAGGTTCACAGGGAAATAACCAGACAGCGCTGAGAGTGCGCTGCGGCCTAACGGAGACATGGTCTGCTAACACTGAAAAATGCTCCACAGCCATGCTTTTGATCTTGCTTCCTTCATATTACAGCCAAGCCTTCCAGACTATCAGGAGTGCATCACACAGCTTCCAAACACATCAAATCAATCTTGCACTTGTTTTTACTGTCTGCTCTGGTGTTTGCATTATGAAGACTGATCTGATTATTCAGCACTGGATCCAGAAGTGAGTATTCTCCATGTTAACTGGGATTATCAGTGTGGAAAACGTACAGGCAGGACTACAGACTAATTATTTTAAGATGGGGGATTTCTTTTTTTTCTCTTACAAAGGTGCTGGCTCTAATCACTCCACACCTCTGTTCAAAGACACATTAGGGCATCTCTTCCTATCTGCAAATCAGAACTTCTTTCAGACATGGTGTTTGTGTGTGAGTCCTAGAGCTTCATTCTCACACAAGAATCATGGAATCATAGAATGGTCTGGGTTGGAGGGAACCCCAAGGATCATAGAGTTCCAACCCCTTATCACAGGCAGGGTCACCAACCTCCAGGCCTGGATCTACACAAGGTTGCCCAGGACGCTTATTTCAAATGCAATACTAGGTTGGGGTGGTTTTTCTAGTTTAAAAAGTCATTAAAGCAATCAGCCTGAACTATGCTGAATCTGTATGAAGAGGGGGAATGTAGCTGCTCCCAAATCATCAGAGCAATGCTCGAAGGAATGTACACATCCCTGAAGAGGATAAAGAGCATGAAAACAAGCAGTGTAGTTCATGCAGAGCTCAACATAGTGCTGGAAGGATGAAATAAAGGTGCAATGCACAGAGGAGAACCTTGACTGTGTTCAGAAAAATAGGAGTATAGCTGACAGCAGTGGATTCCCTGCACATATGGGGCCACACAACTGTTGGTGTGAAGAGCCCAGAAGCAGAAAACACATCACTGCTCTTTCAAAATGTTTGTATTTGTGCTAATCTGCAAAAAAACCCAAATATGTACAAGTCTGCTGCTGTATTCTGTGAATGGACAAGTGAGAGCAAACATTTGGTATAAATGAATACCTACAGGTCAGGAGTAAGTTTTGCCTTGGACCACCATGGAGACATGTATTACTAAGGTGGGTGACTCTCCTGGCTCTTCCTGAACTGGAAAGCCCCTTCTATATTGCTAATGACTTTCTTGGGTTTAATAATTGAGGCTGAAATTTCCCTTCTGGATGTCTACCTTAGGCTGATTGCACCCCTCACCTCCTAAATTCAGGGAAAAGTCAAAGTTAATTATGAAAGTAAGACAGGAGGGCAGTGAGGGCAGTGTAGTGAAGGCATTTTACAATATTCCCAGAAATCTGCAAAGCTGTAGCAACCTCAGGCCATGCAGCAAACACTTGAAAGTTGTTAAGCATGGTCTGTACACCGTAATCAGTCTGTAGAGTATTGCTATTCTGTGGAAATCCACTTAAACTGTAAATCTTTGTTAAAAAAAATAAAAGTTTGCATTTTTTTGACAGAGACAAGGTATGGTTATCTAATTCTTTGGCCCCAGGTAGCGAGCTTTAACTCGTAATACCTCCTGAGGTTCACCAGACTGCACACTTGTCTTCTTGAGAAAGAAACTACATTTCCTCCTGCTTGGAAAAGTTACTCTTGTAGTGGTTTCTCCCATGTGCTCCTAGTAGCTGGGTTTTAATGATAGCAAGGGCAAGAAACAAAGAAGGAAACAAAACTCAGAGGGAAAGGACAATTTGGAGGTGGTAAGAAGAGAAGATGCATGGTGATTGGGAGGATAGCAGGGACTTCTGGGGTTAGCTAAGGATTTATGGAAAGCCTGGAGCCACCAAGGAAAAGGCATGGAGGCAGAAATATGTCTAGTTGGACAAAGAGTAATAAAAAGGACTTGAGAAGAAACCTGAGATCAGATAAGACAATTATTGAGGAGTGTTTGGGGGTAAGGGGAATGAATGTCATTGTGGCATGACTGAAAATCAGGGAGGGAGAGACAGATGGAGGAGTGGGAGCAGTACGTACGCTGACATGGCAGGATTACAGCTGGACCCAACTGCATAGGTTAGTTGCTCCTGTTGCCCAAGGAAGCTTGAAGCACCTCCAAACTTTCAAGTGCATGACCGTGATGCTTAACATTCCTGATTCCTTTCTTATTTTCTAATTACTGTACTAAAAGCCAATGAACAAGAGAGTTTCTTGAGGCAACAGCAAAATCTCTCACATAAATCTCCTAGGATTTGTTGCGGGAAGCTGAATTTAATACTGTGATTACTGATGTGTGATGATGGGTCAAAAGCAGGACAAGAATCAGCACACATAGTGTATGGCACAGAGGGCTTGCCAGTGTGGCATGCTGGGCATCTAGGACAGCTAATAGCTGCAGACTTGTGAGCAGGCTCTTGGACATGTGGATATATCACAGTATCCAGTAAGCCTAAAGCTTGTTGGCTTGGTGAGAAAAAGCCACAACAACAGTTATTCCTGTGGACTCCTGTTCCAAAGGGTACATCAGGGCCGCAACAGTCAAGTCCCCATAGTACAGAGTGGTGGGTCTGGCTGGACTTTGTGGAAGCACGAGGCATGGGAAATCTCTTTAACAGTATGAGTGGAGAAATACTTGTTAAGATTTGTATGAAGCATGAGAGAAGGGTAACCCAGAAACCCACTCCCTGCCCCCTGTGGTGCTCACTGCTGAGGAGCCGTATCCCATAAGAGCAGAACGTGACAGGCTGATCAGTTCCCTGCAGCAGTTACAAGAATTACAGTGAAGATGAAGCTGACACTGAGTGCTGTAATAGCAGACTGAGAAAGAAAAAGGTAATCCTTTTCCTCCAATTAGAATAACAATGGAATAAGTCGTTTGTAAAGTGAAATAGGACAATGGAGGTCTGTCAGATCTCACTGGGGCAGCCTGCTCCAGGGTATATGGTTGATGGACTCTCTAACACGATAGAGCAGGCTCACTATCAGCTCAGTACCTGATCAAGCTTGATACAGGTACAAGGAAGTGGTCTGCACGTGGATACTTTCTGGGGGTCTTTCTGGATTTGGGCAACAGGCATGGCCAAGAGTGGTATGTTGAGAACATGTTTGCACCCAAAAAAGGATTTGAAAACTAGGCAAAGATTATTCATTGCTGGCTAAGGATTTCAGTTCTGAGAGCATCAGCTAAGCAGTACAGATTTTTCTGGGAGTGCAGAAGTGCCAGCATCTGATTTGAATCCCAAACAAGATAAATTTACTCTCACAGAATTACCTGAGAAACCTTTAAACTATACATAGATGAAAGATGTTATCAGCAAGGCCCACTGCATAAATATCTACCAGGGTTCTACTGGGAGGGATCTGAGGCTCCCGTGAGATCCCACAAATTCATTATTATCACAACAAATCTTGTTTGCATCAAGCCAGACAAGCTGCAAACTCCATCTACCGTTAACACCGTTCACAGCAAAGTGGCCACAACCTCCAACCAGCAGGTTTTATATAAAATGAAAAAATAACTAATTTTTTGTTCTTATCCATGGCGAAGACAAGCAGCTCAGTAGCAAACAGGTATGTGAGCAAGCAGAATCAGAAGTCCTTTAGTGGCCACAGCCACAATATTTTAAGTAAATCCATTTGCAAAGCTAAAACTGCAGACTGAAGTTGGTGGCAGCTACTGATTTGTGTTCCAGTCACCCAACTGGAAGTCTTCATACCCAAGGAAAGAAGCAAAAAGTTTTCTCTGTCACAAACAGCCACAGTGTCCACACCAACAGCACAGACCGGGTATGGGGGTTCTGCTAGAGCGCTTCATGCTGTTGGCCACTGCAGCCAGTGAGAGCCCAGATGGGGAGCAGGCATCTTCTGCTGTCAGAGGAGCCCCAACTCACAGCCATGTCTGGCTCCTTGGCTTAGGTTGTAAATTCTGTCATGAAATACAGATGACTTGCAATGAATGTGTCTTCTCCATCTACATAATGTCAGTCACAGCAAAACCCCCTTGGGCTGGGGGGTCGTGTTGGTCTCAAGCTATTACAGTAATAAATGTGATTAACTGCAGCTATAAAAAGCAATTTCATTCTGACTGCTAACCTCACAAAAGGAAAAAATAGTAAATAAACTAAAGAATGAGCTGCAATATGACATTTTAACATCCACAATGATTTATCTTCTATCTTTGTACTGTGAATCTGATTGATTATGATGGGAACAACAGTTGCTTCTGCACGGTCAGCATTTGCCATCATTGCTCTGTGGGCTGGAGATGCCACAGGTAATTTCCATTACAAGGAGGAGGGAACAGCAGCATCTCCCCAAGACCACTGTTACCATCAGCAATTACTGGTGGCTTAATCATTATGTTATATACTGAAGCAACTGGGGCCCTTTGCTGAAACAGCTAAAAGCCACACCTACAACCTCTGGTCACACGTAACCTCTGCTGCATGAAGAGAGTTGCGGAGGACAGAGCTGACATTACAGAATCCCAGAATCCCAAGGTTGGAAAAGACCTTTAAGATCATAGAGTCCAACTGTTCCTGTCCTCTACTAAACCATATCCCTAAGTACCTCATCTACCCATTTTTTTAATAGATCCAGGGATGGTGACTCAACCGCCTCCCTGGGCAGCCTGTTCCAGGTCCTGACAATTCTTTTCCTAACATCTAATCTGAACCTGCCCTGGCACTCCTCCCCTCATCCTCCTCTTCTCCAGGCTGAACATCCCCAGCTCCCTCTGCTGCTCCTTATATGATCTGCCCTCCAAATTAATCCTGAATTTCCTTAATCTGAAATACAGGCTCTTTAGAGGACTCTGTTGCTGAGGTTCAGAGTACGCAATGTCATGAACATACATCCCATAGAAACAGCACAGAGAATACAGCCCTGTGTTAAGGAGTTCAGCTTTCAGAAAACTTTGACCAAACTGAACTTCAAACGTGTTATTTGCTGTTTTCTTTTCTTTGTGGACTTTCAATCATTACCAGAACAGGATTTATCTCTTTGATCATCACTTAACATAAATAATTTTATTCAAGAGCTTTTCTGATTTAGCAGAAAATGCTGCTAACAATATCCAGGGGCTGAAAGCTGAGGCTTGCAATATAAATTGAGACACACAGTTTTAACAAGAATAATTAATTACTGGAACAAATTACCCAAGGAGGCAGTGGCTACTCCATCAGATACGGCCTTTAAATAATACTAGATTTTTCTGAAGGATTGGATACTTCAATGTCCAGTGTTTAGAGGGAAGACAGGAATGAAGAGCTAATGTGTATGTGTTATGCTGGAGGTCTTTTCACTAGAAATACGATTTTCCCAGTGCTTTCTGTAGCTTTTATAGCCCCATTTACCAAATCTGTATGCCATTCTCTTAATGTTGCAAACAAAGCCACGTTTCTAGTGTTTTAAATTAAAGGCAAACTTGAATAGACACTTCATACAAAATATTCACAGCTGCATAGATCAATTCAAAGAGAAGATCAGGTGTTTATTAGCAGGAAGACAGAAGCTGTAGGAGCATGCTTTGTACCTTCATTTCTTTGTGCTTCTCTTGTAAAACATTAAGGATGTCCTAGGATATGAGGTAATTAGGCAGATAGTGTATAACAGGCAAATAAATGCCACATACGTCCTCCTCTCTGGACAGCTTGTAAGTCACTGTTCATTTCTTCATTACAATATAGGTTTTTTTCTGCAAAGGCTGCAGTGCCCTGATATGGAAACTGTACAAATATTTAAATATCAGACTTTATTGCATGCAAGCAAAATCTGCAATGGGAGCCAGCGAGATGTTTCTGTACTTATCATGTTTTCATAGTGCCAGGTTAACAGCAATAGAAAGTAGCCACATGTGGCAGCATGAGGTTCACCGTCTGCACAATGTTCATAGAGGGGAGAACATGAGATTGCAGCCTTGGTGGAATTTTTTTAATTAGGGAAGTTGAAACCAGCATTGTGCACCCCCAGCCTGGAGCTGTGGTGTGTACCTGGTCCTGCAAACAGCACCCATCTCTTGTGAGAGGGATCCTATGGTCTTGTTCCCTCCTGCTCCCATCGCTTTTCTCTATTATCCTTCTCTTGGCAAGTCCTGAAGGGTGTTACAGGGCCATGTGCTGCAGCTGATGTTGCAACGAAAGGTTTCACTCAGGTGCTTCCAGATCAGGCTCCGTTAAAAGACAGCAGACCCCTGCCAAGTGGATTATGTTGTCAAGGCAACGTTTTCCCTGAAAAACTGGACAACAAGAGAGATCTTATCATATAAGGAGATTATGTTTCCTTAAGTGATCCTCTGTCATTACTTCTGCACTTAAGAAATTGATTGTTGAACATCTGCAGATGGACTTTAATTGCTTGCCAGAGCTCTTTCCCATGGTTTTCACTTGTTTAGCTGGGACAGCTTCCCAGGGGCAGCAGTTTCAGCTTTCCTTGCTTCTCCCCTCCAACCAAACTGGCTACAGGGACCACAGATGCTTGGAAAGGAACAGAGAGGGCAACTGGATATCCCAGCAAAAAACCTCTTTCAGTTTGCTTAAAGGGCTGTTAGACCAACCCGGAGGCAAAAAAGTTCTCAGAAAGGGTCAACAGATATGTAACTAAACTAGAACCAGCAGCTTTGTGGAAAAGCCTACAGATGGACTTCACAGCTAAACCTGAGTTTATCCATTTATGCACTCAGATATTTAAAGAATTCCAACTAATCAATATATCAGCGTGGGCTCATTGGTTAAAAGGGAGTCATATCTAAAATCCTTCCATTTTATTTTCTAACAGGTTACATCAGGACTGCCTGGATTCTGAGTCTGGTTATGGCACATTCTGAATAAACACTTCTAAATTAATTGCATGCTAGTCTCATGAGCAATGGCTTAGCAGTGCAGCCATGAGGCTGCACCCAGAGGCTCCTCACATCTGTGGAAGACTGGAGAAATCGGTAGTCCATGTACATTTGAGAACTTTAAGGCCAGAAAAGAGCGAGCTTGATCATCCAGCCATATCTCATGACAGAAAAGGAGAGAAAGCATCATTTCTTCTCCAGTAAGAGCTTCTCAGGAAGAATGACCAAGTTGTGAAAGCATGTGTATCTCAGATTTCCAGACAAGCAGCTCTGTTTTTAGCTCATGGCATATTATCACCCTGCTGTTATGTTCTGGGTCATCGGAGCAGTCTTCACTGAGCAGCAGTGGCTGCTGGAAAACCAGAAACATGATGTTTGTAAGACCATTGGGACTCCTTCTTGGGTGGACCTTGGGCCCCTTCTTTCAACTTACAGAGTTAGTAATTTACACCATTAGCCTTTACTAGCCTCCTGATGACATGGGGCTCCAGGCCAATATCCCAGGGTCTCATCCCTAAGCTTTCAAGAACGTCACCTCTCTTCACCCACAGAGCTCAAAATCTCTAGGAACAACTTGTTGTCCCCATGGAAAAAAAATCTGAGCAATAATTTGTCACCATAGGAAAGGCCTTTACAAAAAAAAACCAACAAAACTATTTCAAGGGGTCTTTCAAAGTACATTAGCCCAAGATGTCTTTTTTACACATACTTTCCTCTTTCATACCCTCTAGTACTTAGAAATTCAAAACCATTGTGCTAAGGGTTTTTATGCTTTCTCACATACCCCAAAAGGCCTCCGTTTCCAGGCTGTGCTGACATGTGACTCTCTTCTGCATCTACCTATGCTTGTCAGCTTGTGAGCATTAAAAATTCAACTCTAAACACAGAATGACCCCCTTCTTGTCAGCCTATCACAATGAAAACATTACGTCTTTACAGTGAAACAGCTTTAACCACTGTGTTGTGGGTTTTTTCTTTTTCTCTCTCTCTTTTTTCTCTCTCTCAGGGTAACTGAGAAGTGAAGCCAGTTAAGACACAGAGCTAAGATAGATACTGATTTTGGCCCCCATTTATATCAGTTAACCCATATTTCAATTCTTTGTGTTATCACAGTATTTGGGAGCAGCTGGCATGGACCAGCTGCCATGCTGCTACGACACTAGAAAGATTATTTTTTTAAGTGTTTCCTCACTTAAAGGATTTACAGCCTGAGATACTATGAGGGCAGACAGACGGACAGAATGGGGGAACTGAGAGGCAAACAGGCCATTTTCCAGCAGTGAGCTGCCAAAACTGCCAGCTGTCCCATGTCAGGCCACAGCACAAGTCTCACTTCCCCCAGTGCTGCCTGGTCAGACCCGAAAGAACAGCAAGTCCATGCATCACATCTTTATCAGGCACTGCCACTTCTTCAAATGAGTCTGATAAACTGCTATGATTTTTGCTAGTGGAGCTTTGGAAATGTCATCCCTGGAGGCTGTTGTTTCTGATCAGGAAAAGCAGGGATGTCAGTTCCTAAGGGCTGTGTCCTCAGTGTCACCACGGGCCTGAGGAGGTCCTTCTGCAGCTGGGTGATGCTGGGCTGCTCTTAACCTCCTGCCATGAACCATGCCAGTGCCACCTCCGCTCTGCTGTCAGGAACAAGGGTTATGGAGCAAACATCTCTCTGAGCATCAGAGAGCCCCAGCAGTGCTGGAAAGGACATCTGGGACAGAGTGGTGAGTCCTATGATCTCCCTTGTTCTACGGGCAGTGGGGAGCATGCAGTCAGGCAGGGAAGATGAGGTCAGGCTCATCCTTGACCTCAACCACCCAGGTTTCAGACATTCACAAGTCTCCAGAAGGAAGTGCATTTGATCATGCTCTTGTTTGGTGGGTGACAGTGAGCCTGAAGCAAGCATATACAGTAGCATATTATGAATATTTATTTCTCCCCTGGTCTCCAGGGAGCCGAAGTGAAGCACAAGGAATTGCTGTGCTAAAGTCTTGGTGTTAGTCATATCTTGTGACAGGTCACCATAACCAAGGCAGCTGGTTGGAGCTTCTGCATGGTTGTAGTTTTTGTTCTGCATGGAGAAAAGTATCAGCTGCAGTGAAAGAATTTCACTTTCCAAGGCCTCTCCAGTGCAGAACTGCTTGTAGTTTTCCTCATAGATATCTGCCTTTGCAATTTACTTCACACAGTATCATTGTCAACCTCATTTTCTCTGCTTTTACATCCATGCAACCGGTACAAAAGGTAACTGTAAAGGCAGAACAGAAAGGCCACTAACGGCAAGTGCAGGCTTTGCAGAGGCTCCACCTTGGAAACCTTTTCAGCTGTACTGCAGGCTGACCCAGCATTTTATTTTTTCAGAGGTTTCTTTTTCTGCCCAGTCAATTTATTCCACCTGAATTTGAACAGGTTGTGCTCACCCTTATGCTAACTAATACGGAAGGTTTCAGTGTCTGTAGCAGAACATTTTGGCAGTAGGGGACAGGCCAGGTTTCTCTGACAGATGCAAATATTTACACCAGATAGCAAACATGTCAAAGGGTCGAGCAACAGAGCAGCTGCAATACCAGCATAAAACCACATAATGTTCTCTTTGGCTCCAGGTTCACATAATTGATTGAATCAGCAGATAATCAGTTACACTAAACACCCACTAAATCTTCTCCTTGTCAGCAAAGATGCGGCTTCTTAGAGAAAGAGACATTTAAAGGATGAGATAAAGCTATTTCCCAGAGTCATGTGTAAATACAAGCATCATTATTTAAACTAGACATTGCACACATTTAAACCAGCCACCTTGGCCTCTGGCACAAGCCAGGATACTCATAACCTGATTTTCTCCACAAATTTCATTGAATAAAGAAAGAAAATTCTTTAACAGAAGTCTGGAAAGGGCAGTTCCCAGCTGAGACACCTCATTCAAGCCAGCTGCCCAGGCTTCCTTCTCCTAATGGAAACAGGCGTGTTTAGGTCATGAACCGTCTCGTCCTATTTCAGCTAAATTGGGATGAGAGGAGTCAAGTCCTCGAAACATCTGTTTCTCTCCTCTGATAATACAAGGTGTTGAGACAAATAGCATGTGTGTAAGCATATATATTGTAGAGACTACACTGGGTCAGATTATTTCTCTGCTCAGCATTCAAATGAGCCTCGCTAAGCACTGGTGATAAAAGCCTAACAGAGAAGTTACTGGGCTTTCAGCTCTGGTCAAAATCCTGAACTTCTTTAGAACTCTGTCTTCCTACTTGACTTATTTTCCAAGTTTCATTCCACATGATTGTCCAGGTTTCCACTAAAAAGCATCACCTGTTTCCACTAAAAAGCATCACCTCCATGCTAAAGTCCCAAGTATATTTGGTAACCCTTCATCCTGGTTTATGCATTTCAAGAACTCATTCCCACCATGCTGTCCATAGCAACTCTTGTTGATTTGTTCAGAAAAAAAACCCCTTTTTCATTGTTGTTTCTCTTTCCTGACAGCTGCCAAGCAGCAAGGAACTTGTGGTCCTATGGCATGAGACTTCTAGGGCACACACCACCATTAAGAGATACTTGGAAGACATCAGATGTCCCTACAACACACAAGTAACATAGGTTAACAACCAGACCAAAGCTTGCTGTAAGACTGATGAATCTGAGCCAGTTTACAGACATTAGTTCAGACACTTGGCCTAAGGGGTTTTACTCTGATGCTTTTTGGGAGATACCTCTTCAGAAGGTGTTGTCAAAGGGTACCTTTGCGGCAGTCTCAGACAAACAAAGACACTACATTTCTTATGGCTCTGCAGAGTAGTTAAATGCTGGGATTTCTTTTCAACTCCTGAAATAGCTCTACCAGAATTGTAAAAATAGAGCACACAAAAATTCCTTCAAAATTACTTGACTCCTGAGAGGGGAGGCTTGGTGGAAGGGATTATAGAATACTGCTTGGCTGGAGAAGTGAGCTGAAATTGGACCTTGCATGCAGATCAAGGAGATCACGTCCATGCAAAGCCACACACATGTACCCAGGGACCTTTTTTATATTCTTACATATCCACCAATCTTCACTCCTATTTGATATTTATTTAGCTCCTTCTGTTGAATAGAAATATTCCTCTGTAAGCCAGTATCTATCTGAGCTCAGATGGAAGGAATAGGGGATGAAAGACTCCCACTTTGCAAGTTCACAGATAACGGGAGGCCTAAAGGCTGTTTTTGAACCTGTATCTGTGTCTCCACCACCATTTTCCCCACCTGAAAAATCCGCTATAGTATGAAAAATACACTGAGATCAGCTGAGAGCATTTCAGTGATGCTGGCATGGATCTGTGTTTAAGAGTTTTTGAGGACAGCTTTACAGGATGCTCTTCCTCTTTAAAGTACAACAGCCTCCCCATTAATGATGAAAGTTTCCTCCTTGGAGAGGTAAAGGAATTAAAAGAACTCCAAACGGTGCAGTTCCTTTTATTCTGCTTCAGTGGGAGAAAGGAGAGTGTCAGCTGATGCTGTCCCATGTTTTCCTTTTGCTGTCTAATCATTTGAGGGTTTCCACTAGGAACAGCAGTGTAAAGGGATATCATCTTTAAAAGAAGAAAGCCCTGAGTTTAAATGTATGGCTCAACATAAATAAGTCATGAGCAGAGGAGCTCATTTCAAATTCATGAGGAGTTAAATGAAAGGGAGATGGATAAAATTCTGCCTTTATGCAATAGGCTTCACATCTTTCTCAGGTGTAAAACCCTGATGACTTCAATGGAATTGCACCAAGGATGGATTTGGTCCCATATATTTGCCTTAAAGAGTTTATCTGCCCCAAAGCAATAGGCTGTCCCTGAGGAAGTGGTAACAGCTCTGATGTGCACAGTGGGGGAGGGTTGGTACCTTGCTGTGTGAATTAACCAAGTAACAGGATGTGTTAGCAGAGTAGGAGAGGATTCTGGAGGAGCAGGTTTGCAGAGGGATGCTCCATTTTAAGGGGGCAGTTTGCATTCAACAGCAGTCGTGAGCTGCACAGGTTGGCTGTCTCACCATTCCCCCTGCACCTGGAGATGAAACGAGGACAACTAAAATTGAACAGGCTGCAAAAATGAGTTTGAGGCTTGAATGATTCTTTCCTTCTGCCACAGGTCTGCTCATGATGGGAGGGGGAGATCTCACTGGGACCACAATACTGACAAGGCCACCCAGTAAGGACAGACTTCCAGTCTTTTCCAGAGCAATTTGACCAATCTCTCCCACTTTCTCTGTGGTGTCTCCCACCTGTCCCACACTCACCTTCTTCTGATGTTATTTCAGTTTACCCGAACTCCCCTTAGTTGCGATTTGTTTGTTTGGGGTTTATTTTTCCCTTTTGGGATGCCCATGACATGTAATTTCAGGCCATCTTGGCTTTCAGTTTCAGTCCTTGTACTTTAACTATTTGCCTGGAGCTTTAGTTACAAATGACCAAGGCATTTCCAAGGCATTTGCAAAAGTAAATACTATTTAGGGGAAATAGTAAGGCAAATCTGAATTTATTATGTGGTTTTTTGTAGCATGCAGAAGCCACAGCTGAGGCTGTGTGTACAATGTACTTCCAGAGGAGTAAGCAGCTGCTTCTCCAGTAGTCTTATAAGATAAACAGAAAAGGGTCAATTAGTACTAATGAATACTGAGAAAAACTAAGTAGCTGATGCAAATTTGACAGAGACCATATAAGCATCCAGTGGTAAAACCAGGAATTCCTGGAAACCTCACCCCAGCATCCTCAGCACAAGATCATCCCTTTGCCAGCAGGATCCTCAGATCTTGTAGCAGCGTCCAAAACTGCAGATCCAGTGACAAAACATAAAAATACAAACAACTGTACAGCTGAAGGCAATCTTCTGATGATTCTAGGTCTCAAGTTCATCAGATGGTACCAGAAAACAGAAGGAAAAAGCTATTGCTTGCCAGAACCCTCCTGTATCTTAGACTGAGTGCTCTGGGCAAATACAAACCTACTGTATCTTAGAAGGAGCCAGAGGATTTGGGTACCGAGCTTAGGCTCTGAATGAGTAAAATTGCCTGCCAGGAGAATCAAAGTCGGGGTGTCTTTTTCCACTTCACCTTCTAACACTCTCAGATGCTATTACACTGCTTGGAAAGAGTACTCATTACAAAAACATGGGTGATAGGGGGGGAAAAAATTAGAAATCTATAGTTATTTCCCCACTACATTAAGGAGAGAAAGTGTTCTTTGGAGTGATTATATATTGACTGGCCTGAAAAAAGGAATCAAAACCAGCAAAATGAACACCTCCTGTTCCTGGAGGTGTTCAAGGCCAGGTTAGATGGGGCCCTGGGCAACCTTGTGTAGATCCAGGCCTGGAGGTTGGTGGCCCTGCCTGTGGCAGGGGGGTTGGAACTCTGGGATCCTTGGGGTCCCTTCCAACCCAGACTACTCTATGATTCTATGAAAATAAGAGGTGAGGAGAGACACAAGCCAGGAAAAACAGAACATGGTTCATACAGTGATTACCTGGTGAAAACATAGCAGATTTAACAAAATTTGTTGCTGCCCCTCTAAATCACAGAATCGCAAGTTTGGAAAAGACCTTTGAAGATCATCAAGTCCAACCAATCCCATCCTAAGCTAAACCATATCCCTAAGTACCTCATCTACCCATCCTTTAAACACATCCAGGGATGGTGACTCAACCCCCTCCCCGGGCAGCCTGTTCCAAGTTCTGACAACTCTTTCAGAGAAGAACTTTTTCCTGACATCTAAACTGAACCTGTCCTGGCACAGCTTGAGGCCATTTTCCCTGGTCCTATCTCCTGTCACCAGGCTGAAGAGACCATCTCCCATCTCTCTGCACTCTCCCTTCAGGTAGTTGTAGGTGGTGATAAGGTCTCTCCTCAGCCTCCTCTTCTCCAGGCTAAACACCCCCAGCTCCCTCAGCTGCTCCTCATACGATTTGTTCTCCAGTCCCTTCACCAGCCTGGTTGCCCTTCTCTGGACACGCTCGAGGACCTCGATGTCCTTATGGTGAGGAGCCCAGAACTGGACCCAGTACTCGAGGTGAGGCCTCACCAATGCTGAATACAGGGGCACAATCACCTCCCCAGGCCTACTGGCCACACTATTTTTGATACAAGCCAGGATTCCACTGGCCTTCTTGTTCGCCTGGGCACACTGCTGACTCATATTCAGCCTGCAGTCAGCCAACACCCCCAGGTCCTTCTCTGCCTGACAGCTCTCCAGCTAGTCTCCCCCAAGCCTGTAGCGCTGCATGGGGTTGTTATGTCCCATGTGCAGCACTCTACACTTGGCCTTGTTAAACTTCATCCCATTGGTCTCACCCCATCGGTCCAGTCTGTTCATATCCCTCTGAAGAGCCTCCCTACCCTCAGGATCAACACTTCCTCCTAGTTTAGTGCGCCTGCAAACTTACTGAGGGAACATTCAATCCCTTCATCGAGGTCATTGATAAAGATATTGAACAAAACTGGACCCAAGACTGAGCCCTGGGTGACACCACTCATGACTGGCCTCCCGCTGGATTTTGTGCCATTCACCACCAGCCTTTGGGCCCAGCCATCCGGCCATTTTTTAACCCAGCAGAGGGTCCATCTGTTCAGGCCAGTGGCAGCCAGCTTCTCAGTCAGAATGCTGTGAGAAACCATGTCAAAGGCTTTACTGAAGTCCAGGTAGACCACATCCACAGCCTTCCCCTCGTCCATTAAGTGGGTCACCTTGTCATAGAAGGCGATCAGGTTAGTTTGACAGGATCTACCTTTTGTAAACCCATGTTGGCTAGGCCTGATCCCCTGGCCATCATGCATATGCTGCATGATAGCCCCCAAGATGCGCTGTGCCCGCCATACGGTTCCGTTGCCGCTGCCCACTGCCGCCATGGCCAACTCAGTCGTTTTCTTCGCTACTGCCGTCAACGGTGAATCTCTGGGCCATGTCACCTTCGAGCTGTTTGCAGACAAGGTCCCCAAGACAGCAGAAAACTTCCGTGCTCTCAGCACTGGCAAGAAGAGATTTGGCTACAAGGGGTCCTGCTTTCACAGAATCATTCCTGGATTCATGTGCCAGGGTGGTGACTTCACATGCCACAATGGCACTGGTTGCAAATCCATCTATGGGGAGAAGTTCCCTGATGAGAACTTCATCTTGAAGCACACAGGCCCTGGCACCCTGCCCATGGCCAATGCTGGCCCCAACACAAAAGGCTCCCAGTTCTTCATCGGCACTGCCAAGACTGAATGGTTGGATGGCAAGCACGTTGTCTTTGGCTGTGTGAAGGAAGGGATGAACGTCGTCGAGGCCATGGAGCGCTGTGGCTCCAAAGATGGCAAAACAAGTAAGAAGATCACCATTACTGACTGCAGGCAGCTCTTGTAAATGCTCCTCTCAACTGACCATTCCTTCAGCAGCCTGGGTGCCAGACCCTGCTGCAGCTCACCCCATCCCACCCTGCTCCCCACTTACTACTGCATTTCTTCAGGGTGCATGGTCCAGCCAGGCCACAGTTACCTTGTGAGTCTAAATAAAACAAGTTAAACTACAAAAAAACCCAAAACAAACAAAAAAACCCCACCCCAAGATCCCAAGCATCACTTCTGTAACTTTCAAATTCTTTGAAGGTGCTTCCATAAAGGCACAGAACTCTTTTAAAGGTATTGATTTAGGTCAAAGTGTATGAGCGCTCCAATGTAGACACACTTATGTTACTATAAAGAGAACTTGTTTCAAATGCACAAATCTGGAAAGAAGAGTAAGAAGTAACTTTCCTGTACAGCTATGTTCAGTCTGGAAATGATCTTGGGGTCAACATTTAGGTTAAGATTTTGTTATCATTAAAAGAAAAAGAGAAAAAAAAATGACTGAACTAAACTAGTAAAGGCACTACCAGAAACTGTAAACCACCACAGAACCAGGGCTAAAGAGAGTTTGTTCTAGTTCTTGGATTGTCAGTTATACCAGTGCTAACACAAAGGGTTTTAGACTGTGGTAGCTCAAGAGTATGTCTTCTGTGTAGGTGTTCCAAGGGGAGTCTCACAACTCCTGACAAAAAGCTCTGCTGATGTAGCAGCCACACCAACTGTCCAAGGTGTATCTGCTTACATGTGAGAATGGGAGCCTTCATTTTAATATAGTAATTTAGAAGAGACTAGGAGATTGTTTTCAAGAGGGAGAATATACTTAATCTTGCAGATGAGCAGATTAAGCATCCCTCAATGTAACTCAGTCTTTTCCTCTGGCTTTGTCCTATCACTCTCACACAAGGGGCTTGGCCCATCAGCTGACGAAGACTATTTCACAAGTGAGAGCCATCTGTAAGAGAACAGCAGCTGGGTCAGGCCCCAGCACATTTACAGAAGGAGATTAGTGCTTAACAGGTAGGAGTGTAACTTTGAGACTTGGGAAAAATTAGAAGAAATAATATAACCCTGAACCAAAATCTCATTTTCAGCCTAAGAACCACTAAACTGTTTCATAAGTCTCTCTAGGCTTATAACAAGTATGATTCAGAATACGTCCCAGGGACTCTTCCTTGCAAGTAAATAAGCCAGATGAACACGCTGTGCCATGTTCCAATTCATAAAGAGAATCAGAGGCCAGACTGTAAACAGAAGGAAATTGCAAGAAGACCAATAAAATGCAATTCTTATCTCATACCATCAGCCAGACTAGGCAACAGGGATGAATAAAGTCACAGACTTCTATATTTATGATTCCTTATTGTTGTGGAGCTCTCCTCAGAACAAAAATGAGTCTGGAAGGGAAGTGGTCGAGCTCTTTTCAAATGGCAACGTTTAAGAAAGGAGAACCATATGGTTTTGAGTTGGCTCAATTGTGGCAGCCAGGAAACTAATCCACAGATTTATTAGAGCTGGCATACGTAACAGAGTGGCAATGCTCCTTTCATTTGCTGCCAAGAAACCCTCTGTGGTGCAGAGCTTTACCTTGAGCAGCAATTGCTTACTGGGCATATGGGCCTTATTTCTGCAAATGGGAGTGGAAGAGAGTCAATTTGCAAATCAAATTGTAATTTTCTTCCTCCTGCTGCTCCAATTTACTACACAGGCCTTATTCATAGTCAAAGAAGCCTGGATTTCTGCCTCTTTTTTTCTCTAATGAACTTGTTCTCTTGATTTAGGACATCCAAATAGGAATAGATGAGGAGAGAAGAAACCATTTACATCATCGTCGCTGACCAGATAAAAGTTATTGCAGAACTCACTTTACCTAATAGCTCATTATGTTGTTCCCACTTGCTGGAAGACCCCTAGCTATTATCATTAGAGTTCCTGACATCCCGATTTTTCTTGAAAAGGTCATATGAAAATGGAGAATGGCAGATCAGAGTCAGTAATGTGTGTAAGGCATACACGATCATCTCTTAGATGGTTTTTTCATTTGAGTTATGAAGCACAATAAAAAAAATCTCAAGTATCCTTTGGGCATATTCAGAGAAGGGTTTTCAGAGTTCCCATGGGCTCACTTGGAAAGAGGTATCAAAGGCTTGACTTCTGAAGAGAGACAAGGTGGCAGGGGGTGATTGATAGACGAACTGCCACCCCTTACAAGTGCAAATGGAATCATGATCAGGGTATGGAATCATTCCCATTCACCTGGGGAGCACACAATGCTGCATCTGAGCTCTACAGTGAGGCATTGAGAATTTCAGTGGAGACAGATACTAGGGCAATATTAAATCTATTTCAAAGATTTCCTACAAGCAACAGCTAGAGACATCAAGGAATGTATATAGTTTCTCTGGGAAGCTATACCTGAAAAACATGTTGAATTATTTCACTGTAAGTACAGCACTATTTTTTTTTTTTTCAGCCAAAGAAGAGAATAACAAAAGAAACTGGAAATGCTTTGCCTGTTAAGGTCAATCATCGATCATACTGCAAGCCTACTGTGTTCTGTGTGGTTGGTACCAGACACATCAGAGAAAGGTAGGAACAATGCATGGGCAGTTCTACACCTCTGCCAAACTTATCTTCATGCCCAGTTCCAAAGGGCATGTCTCTAGAAACATCAGTGTACCCATTAACAGCTATAGCCTATGAATGTAACAGCTCTGTCAGCCCCAGATGCTAATAAGAAGTCTACAATGAATTAGGGGAATAAATCACTATGCTTTTAAAGGTTAACATTTGCCATCCCTGCAAAATGATTCCTCTGTGAAACTAAGAATTGCTCTCAACACAAAAATGTTATTGAAAAAGTTAAATTGTCTTCTGAAGGCTATGTTAAATCTGAAGAAGGCATTCAAATCAATAAACTGTGAGTTCAAAGCAGTCACCACAGACAGTCCCATCTACAGGGAATCCCATAGATCACTCGGGTCTGTTGTAACTTTATTTTGATACATCTCTTATAAAATGGGTCAGAACAAACACTTCTCTTCAGCAAGTAACTCAGACTTTCACAGTTTCCTTCTTTCATTGCTTGCTACAGGTAAAACCAGAAATTTATCATCTGATGTGAACTCAGAGGAATTAAAAAAGTATTATATTAATATATCGTCATATTTATATAGCATGTATATCAACAAATATAAAGAGATTCTTGAATCTAGAAGACTCCAGGGTTCAAGCTGGTGTAAAGGGGTTCTTTGATTTTTGTTTGCCAAAGCTACATCATGCAGGACACACAACAATACAGAATTAATTACAGACCAATGCCCTAGCTTTCCTTCTCATCTTGTGAAGAAGCAACTTTGGGTTGACACCACGACAGGAGTCAGTTCCCATTTCTGTGGCAGGGAGTGAGTAAGAAGAGAGATGCATTTTCATACCTGAAGAGTCTCATTACTGTGTTGAATTGCTCATAGGTAAAACTGTGTACAGTTTTTATTCTGCCACCTGAAGAGGCAATAAAGCACATATATTCACATACAGACAATGAAAAATTAATTACATGGGAATAATTCCCTATTTTACAATCTTAACTTATCACTTTGGTACAGTTGGCAGTAAAAATTCTTCATTTTGAAATAAGCATCTACAAACACACAATATTATGTTATATATTTGTGCCATTGAACTAAAGTGCTGTAGAGGAAGATTTCATTCATCCACCTCATGAAATTAATGTTTCTTTGACCATATAAATTAATTTATTTCAAGAGGTGGGTTTTGAAAGCAAGTATCTGTATCAGTCACAAGCAATGTATGCCTGTGGTTGTCTGCAATCTCTACTATGAACATTATGAACACTGAATGACAAAAAAAATCAGATAGCTGTCAAAATAACTCTGCTCACTGTGCAGAAAAAGAGAAGCAGAAAACAGTAAGTTATGTCTGTAACACACTGCTGAAAAGTTGCACATGAGCTAACACTGGCCCACAGTAGCCCTGATACCCATCCACAGATTCACAGAATTTTAGGGGTTGGAAGGGACTTTCTTTGGCATCTCTCAAGAACTTCTGAAAACCTTTGTGCCGATGCCTGCCCCGGTCTGCTGAGTCAGGGGACTCCTGCTTGGATTTCCTTTTTTTCTTCCCCTGAATGTCCTGGATTACAGCAGCTACATTTTGCTGCAAGACTATCTGCTGTCATGGCTTACTCACTGGGATCCTCAGTTGAGATGTATGGTTCATGTCATTATCATAGTAGGTAAAATGTTAAGTGCTGTAATGTCACAGATTCACAGAATCACAGAATTTCAGGGGTTGGAAGGGCCCTCCAGAGATCATCGAGTCCAACCCCCCTGCCAAAGCAGGTTCCCTAGGACAGGTTGTACAGGGAGTCGTCCAGATGGGTCTTGAATATCTCCAGAGAAGGAGACTCCACAAGCCCCCTGGGCAGCCTGTTCCAGTGCTCTGTGTGGAAAAGTTCTTCCGCATATCAGCGCACAACTTCCTGTGCTCCATCTTGAAACCATTGCCCATATCCTCATCTGAAATATGGAGAACAAAACCAGTCTGGTAAATTCACAAGAAAAGGGGCATCTATTCCCTACGCAGAGGATATAATGGTGCTGCTTTGTGTCCTCTGGAATTGCTTGTAGCATAATGTGGACACATTTCCAGTCATCATAATATGCCTTCCCTCTCTGAGCTAATGAATCATATAATTTGGGATTCAGAATGGGATTCTACCAGAATTAAGATCACCATCTCACAAAACAAGAAATTTGCCCTGTACATGGGTATGGTGGGGATCTCATTCCCTCTGCTATAGAATAGTTGTTAAAGGTAAGTCTCTCCTACCCCTTCCTGGCCTACATCTGGGGTGAAGAAACAGTCCCATGTATATCGCGCAATTGAGGAATGGCCCTTTGCTGCCTGTGCCTGGCCACTGACTCTTCACAGGACTTCTTGGTGTCCACACTGCTCACCAATGTGTCTGCTGAAGAGTTCGTCAGACACAGAAAGCATCAGCTAGTGGGAACACCCTGCCCCGCTACCTGAGGGAGCTGACCCAGGGTTTATCCATGGATGAGGCTGGAAGCCAGAGAGACAAAGGGGAGGGTGAAGGATTGTCTGCCCAGCTCCAGCACTACCTCCTGCAGTGGCAATCACTGCCCTGCAAAACCCTACTGAATGTGTATTTGAGCAGGCATGGCATCATTCCAGCATATACAGCTATAACTTGGTTGTCTTAATTATTAAGCACCAAATAATATTTAGTGTCAGAGTGTTCTAGCTTTGTGTGGCTGGGTTCTGGTAAAGAAGGGGTGCTGCAGGGGGGTTCTGCAAGAAGCTGCCAGAAGCTCTCTGCAGGCCCCACAGAGCAAAAACACCAGCCGTCTCAAGGCTGGAGTCGTTGCTGACCAAGGCCGAGCCCATTAGCAATGGTCACAGTGCCTCTGGAAATCACAGTTAGGAGAAAAAAACACACAAGCAGCCGCTTTTTGCCCCCAGAGAAGGGAATAAGAAGATGTAAGGAACTGTGCAGGCACCAAGGCCAAGGCAGGGAGTGGGGAGGAAGCACCCCAGGTGCCAGAGAGAAAGATGCCCCTGCAGCCCATGGAGAAACCCATGGTGGAGCGGGTGTGCCCCTGAAGCCCATGGAAAAGGCTGATACCCCACCTTCAGCCTGGGGAGAGGCCCCAAGCTGGAGCCAGTGGAGACATATAGAAGATGCTGTGCCTCACATTGGAGCAAGCCTCTGCCAGCACTTGCAAGCTGTGGAGAGAGGTGGAGACACAGAGATGAGCGAGAGAGAGAGATCTGAGCCGGAGCAGGTTTGCTGCGGGGAGGCTTGTGAGCCTGTGGAGGATCAAGCTGGAGCAGTCTGGGCCTGAGAAACTGAGAGACATTCTGTGATTTATGACTGCATCCCATAGCAGTGACCCATGCTGGCGCAGCTGGGGAAAAGCTGAAGCCCTATGGAAAAGGACTCATGTTGGAGAAGTTTGTGGAGGGCTGTCTCCCATGGGTGGGACCCCGCGGTGCAGCAGGGGTTATGGTGTGAGGAATGTCCCCCCCAGCTAAGAAAGAAAACAACTTGTGAAGAACTGACCAAAAGCCCCATTCTCCCACTCCCTGCCCCTCTCTGTGCCACAATGCGGGGGGAAGAAGGGAGCAAAATCATTACTAAACTTCAGTCTGCTAAGAAGGGAGGGGCGGAGGGAGGTGCTTTAAGATCAGATTGCACTTCTAGTTACCCAACTTCGGTGTCGCTGGGTGTGCAGTGCAGTGTAATAAATTAGAGGTTTTTTTCTTTTATTCTGTGTTGAGTCGGTTTTGCCTGTGACACTAATTGAGGAATCATCTCTCCCTGTCCTTATCTCCACTCCTAAGCCTCCCAGTATGTAATTTCTCCCTTGTGCAGCTGAAAAGGGGAGTGATGGAGCTACTTTGGTGGGCAGCTGGCCTCTAGCCAGGGCCAAATGACCACACAGAGGCACTAAATACATTATTTTAATTGCAATGTTTTGAACTCTCAAAAAATGTCATGTATTGATCTTGCAAATGTTATAGCAAGCAGTTTTCTTCACAGCATGGAGAAACTGTATCTTTCACATAAACAGACCTTTTGTAAAAAATGGGTCTCATTTCACATAGGTTCAATCTTTCAAAATTAAAGATGCTTGAATAAAAAATATTAAAAACCCGAAAGTATCCAAAAGATTTCTCTCCTCTGCTCATTACATGTCTAAGAACAGCTGATTTCAGTCCACAGAGTCCATATCTCACTCTGTCAGTAAAAGAAAACAGTTCCTCACAGTACCCTCCAAAGATGTCTTCCACTGCTGGTTGTAATCCATAATCAAAATGAATGACAGATCACACAGCAGGATTTTTGTTTACAGAACTCTGAAATCAGTGAACGCATCTTAACACCTCTCATCTGTATCGCTTTGTCGCTGGACCTATTTGCTCGTTACAAACATGCCTGAACACCCTGATTTAACAGATTGCTGAGCTCTCCTGTTCACTTCTCTGTTCATTAATCTTCATAAAATAATATGGCAATGAGAATTGCTGGAGTTCTCCCTGTACTACCTGCTGCACCCCAGGCTCTAGTGAATAAATGGAGAGTATCTAATATGTGGAGAGAAAGGTTTAAGTCTGTATTCTTTTATGCATTGGAATGTCTACAGCCTCTGTCCCTATGGAAATGTAAAGCTTTGTATAGGCTGATTTGCTATGCAGTGCACATTCAGCAGAACTGTCTGAAGGCATGTTGCAGAGGAGTAAGAAAGTTACAGGTAGCATAGCACTTTGTGGAATGTATGAATCAGTCTGTGCCACACAGTGAAATCCTGTTTTTTCCAGGTAATAATGGCATTAAACATATTTCTAAAGGAATTCTCAAAAAAATATTACTTTAGGCCAAGGAAAAGAGTATTCTGTTCAGGCTTTTACTGCACCAAAGGCATCTGCAGTCTGCAAAACTTGATCCTGAACACAGTTGTGTCACTGTTGACATGCACTGAGAGTTTCACCCAGTTGGAAGCCCAGAAGGAGTCAGATCACCTGATTTAATTTCCTGCATCTCAGAGTGACAGAGCTGCCACTGTAAGCCCCAGAAGGATGCTCTCAAAAGGGAAGCACAGCCTGTGCTCTCAGCAGACTGCCAAAGGGAGGATTCCAATGCTGCATCCAAAGAACAACCTTGGTTGGCCTCAGCATGTCTCTGAGCTTTGCTCATCACATCGCAGCATGCTTGAGGTGAGAAAGCACCTCTGAAGATTGTATCATCCAACCCACTGCTTAAAGCAGGGTCACCTACAGCAGGTTGTTCAGAGTTTGAGTATCTCCAAGGATTGGAACTCCACAACATCTCTGGTCAGCCTGTGCTAATGCTCAGTCGGTGTCCAGCAAAAAGGTTTTCTCTTATCCCTAAACAAAGTTTGCCGTGTTTTGGTTTGAGCCTATTGATTTGTCCTATCACTGGGAACCATAGAGAATAGTCTGGATCCTTCTTCTTTAGTCCCTCCCATCAGGTATTTACACATACAGACAAGATTGCCTCCTGAGCCTTCTGTACTCCAGGCTGAATAGTCCCATCTCTCTCCGCCTCTCCTTAAATGACAGGTGCTTCAGTCCCTTCATCACCTTCATGGTCCTGTGCTGGACTCTCTCCAGTAAGTCTGTGTCTCTCCTGTACTGGGAGCCCAGAACTGGGCACAGCATCCCAGATGTACCTCCCTAGTCCTGAGTAGAAGAGAAGGATCACCTCCCTCCACCCGCTGGCAACTCTGCCTCATGCAGACCAGAAGGCTGCTGGTCTGCTTTGCTGCATGGGCATACTACTGGTACATGGTCACCTGGGTGTCTACCAGGACCTCCCTTTTCTGCACAGCTGCTTTCCAGACATAGCTTGTATTGGCACATGAGGTTATTCTTCTCCATGTGCAGGACTCTCCTTTTCACTTGGCTGAGCATCATGATGTTCCTGTCAGCCTGTCTCTTCAAGCTGTTGAGCTCCCTCCCAATGGCAGCATAACCCATCTGGGTTATTGACCTCTCCTCACAGTTTTGTATTGGCTCATTTTGAACACCACTTGGAAAACTCAGTAGCCCCAATTTAAGAAACTCAGTTGTCTGTCAAGAAAAAACCCTTCTCATTCTTGGTACTATCTCATGTGGTTTGCACATCATTAGAGTGGGCAAAGGCCAGTTTATGCAGAGTGTGACAGCAATTTCATGAACCTGAAGCTCTCACATTAGGCTAGTAGAATGTGGCAACACTAGGGATAAAGAAAATGTTCCAACAATATATTAGTGTCAAACCTGGCATGTCTTTTGTCCTAGGTTAGTGAGAGTAGTTTTCAAAAACTAAGTTATATACAGATTTTTTTCCCATAGGAAACATTGCTATGGGACATAACTAATATTGACTTCCCAGATTGACAGGAGGTAACAAGAGACTTGAAAAAGCACCTACTAGCAGTGCCTAGTGCAAGAGAAAATAAATATTGAACTGTATTGGACATGTCCTGGATGGTAGGGAGATAAAGACAACTTGCATGATATCCATGAGCATACATTCCCAAATGTAAATGGCTGTTATTTAGCTTCCCTTTTTATTAGAAAAAATTACTTCAAATTCATTTCATCCTAAAAAGACACATGCAATGACTGACCCATGCTCCAAACTACCTATCTGTCTGCACTGTCTGTAAGGGGAAGACAGAGCAGCTAGTTCAGGTGGAGACAACTATGACTGGAGAGAGTAGGAAGGCTGAGACTTCTCTCAGAACTGCCAAACACACAACTTGAGAAAGAATTTTTCATCTCTTATAGAAACACTGAAAAGAGATGCTTTAACATTTTTCAATAGACATATTTAAAGGAAACAAATGCAATCAAAACTGCCTCTTTTTTGACCAAGGAAGGAAAACAAGTTTTGATTTTTACAGCTTTACTATAAACTGCTTTGATATGAAATCCCTGATCAATAATAACATCACAGGAAACAGGATCTTTCCTACCAGTGGTCATGTTATAAACTGATTTGGCTAGCTTTTGTCAATACATGCCTTACATCTGCACCTAGGTTGAAATTCAGACATCCTGTGGGTTTAACCTTTTAGGATACACAAAGCTGGGATACTCCTGCTTGTTTAGGGCAGATCTTAGGCCACTGCTACAGGGATATTTTGCATTTCAAAGCCTTCTGCAATTTCCCCCCCTGTTTTCCCTTAAATATAACACAAGAAACAAATAATTATCATAATTTTGACTAGTATTCCTTCCCATCACTTCCTCTCAAGCCCACATTTACTCTTAACTGTCATGAGTGGGCTGAGACCAAACAAGCAGCATTTTTTGAAGGATCTGGATGTTAGAGAAGTAGTTTTCTCCCCCACCCTATGAAGCAATAGAAATTTGTCATGCAGAGAAAGAGAGCAGAGATGACAGAAGATTTAGAAAGGACTTCAAGAAATCAAAAGCAGAGACACACAAAGTTTTGAGCAGAAGAGGGAAGAAACTGGGGGACCACACTTGGACTGTTCAAACTAAGAGGGCCTGAGGAGGGAAGGAGGGTCAATGAAACATGTGGAAGGCTTCATTCTCTAGATCCAGACTGTCCTGTGCTGGAGAGCATCTGTTGAGGACAAAAGAGAGTCCTGTGGAAGCTACAGAAAGTACATTCCATCTGTATATCCATGACTACTTGTAGCGTGCTCTGAAGGAATTAGTTTGCAACCCGGATTAGCACAGAAAGCAACACAATGAGATGTAGACTCTACCTTCTCTGAACAGGTGCTGATAGAGGATTTCTCCTCAAAAACAGAAGGTTCCAACTTGCCAAATTAGGGAAAGAGTCAAGGCACCGTGCTGGGGTATTTAAATCTCACTCTTTTCACCCACACAGCACCCATTAGGGCCCTGGAGTAGATGGAGAGGGTTAATGGGCTGCCAGACAGGTCTGTTTCTGGAAATGGACCAAAGCAAGTAAAGCCCTGGTTGGGTGACTTGCACATTTGTGATGCTCTGTAACAGAAAACCAGCAAATGCCTTGTCCCCAGAGCAGGGCTTTAGCATTACATGTCCTGAGTTTGGGGAGCAAAATGGAAAGACTGAGGATGTGAATCAAATTTTCATTTCAACCGAAGCTCTTTTTTATCAAATATCACACACTGGGGCAGGGGGAAGAGAGGGGGAGAAAGAAAATGAGAGGAAGGCAGAAGAAAGCAGGGGAACAGGTAAAGTCTTGATGTGAATTTCACAGCTGAAAAGCACCTTTGAAGTACTTCTCTGATCTGCCATTTATTAGGTAGCATGTGTCAGGGCGATAGAGTCTGTTCCTGCTGTTTTCACCTACACTCACTGCCCAGGGAATGCACCTCATGTCAAAGGTTAGCCATAAATGCCAAATTTCCCTTTGAGAGAGGTCAGTGGGTTGTAGGAGAATATCAGCAGCACGGAGTCAGTCCAAACCCTCTCAGAGGGGCCCTGGTCCTCCTCCTATTGCATCTGACGCGTTGTCTCTTGGACCACAGCCTGTGTATTCCATCCTGACTGCTTTACAAGAAGATATTGAAGCAGCAGCATGGCCCTTCCTCTGTTTTGTTCATCACACAGATCAAAACATATTTTCTCCAGTGAAAATAGACTGATTTGGCACTAAAAGTGCAGCACACTACCCTTCAGACAACAGCCTGAAACTGCATCCCATTTACTCCTTTATCCCTGTCTTGACTTTATTGCAGTTAAGATGCTCAAAAGTGCCTGCAAGTTGTCCTGTGATTTGCAGAGGTTTTCATCTGATAAACTTGAACCCCCTCCCGACTTCTCATCTTTACTGAAGGATAGGTACAGGAGACAAAAATCAGGTCATTTTATGTACAGAAAGAGATAAAAACAAAATCATGGCTCTCCCAAGGAATACTACCAGTATACTGTTAATCTCTCCCATAGGTCTCAGTGAAGCCTTGAACTGTGGAGTCATTTCCATTCTATGTTTACTACTAGTATCCTAGACAAGTATGTACACTTCCAATGTGGAAAAAAAAGAAAGTGGAGGGGTTTCAAAAGGATAGGATTTGAGAGGCTGACAGAAAACTTTGCTGTAGTCCAAAAGGAAAATTGGATTTTAATATATTTTTCATTTATTTTCTTCATAAGAAATACTCAGTTGTGCATCTAGATATTTACAACGCTGGTATTTCCTGCAAACCCATTTCTGATTTTAAAAAAAGTGGCTTTTTTTCTCCTCTAATGAAAACTGAGGGTTTTTTGCTGCATAGATTTGACAGAGGATTCTTTCTGGTGTGATGTTCTTGGTGAGAAATAAGCTCTAAATTTTATGACTAACAAGGTCAGAAGCCTTGTCAGGTGCAAATCAAGAGTTTCATGAGATTCAAAGTAGTTATACTGCTATGTGGTAGCTGAGGACATGAATTAAATTCTTGAAGGGAAAAAATTACACTTTGAAATTACAGCAAGATATACTTGAGCTGTCTATAAATTAAGACACCTTTTCATGACTCACAAATAGAACAAATCTTTTAACAAGTGTTAAAAATTAATAGGGAGAGGAGAAAAGGAGATCAAAGCTAAGGTACATGCTTCAGAAAACTGTCAAAGCATCGACAGAAGAAATCCTTCAGCTCTTGTTCATAAGTAGAGACCAGAAAAGTATTTCCCTCTTGGTGGAGAGAAACAGGTTTATATTGGATAGAAGAGAATTTGAACTGAAATGTCTATAAGGAAAGATGTCTCTTAATTCTTCCCACACTGGGGAAAGCTTACTTGATCTGAAATCAGAAGTTGTGAACTGATCATTCACTTTCTTACCCAAACTGTACCCAATTGCCTTCACCACTGAAGAAAGAGAACCCATGAAATCCTTTAGACCAAGATGCACACCCCTGCATGCAGAACATGCACTTACAGCTGTAGAATTATCTCACCAGGATCAAATTATTTTGGAAAGAAGTTATTCTCGCTGCATGTCCCACCTTCTAGGCTCATCAAGGCAGATTTTCATCATGTTTATTCTAGAATAAACTTCTTGCCACAGACTCATTGCATTCATTGCTACTCATCTTGATTTTCTCTGCTCCTGATACCATTGGTGATGACTGCCATGATTCATCCTCTAACTGTTCTATCACTGTTATAAAAAGTTCCCCTCTTGTTGCCTTCAAAGACAAGGATGCTCGGAGAGGGGGTCAGGTCAGGTGGAGATTAAGTATGGACTGTGACCATGAAGTACATTGAACAGCATCAGTGAGCCTTCAGAAATACAGCGAGCAAGAGGGAGGAATTCTCCTTCTCAAAGCTAACCTCCAAAACCTCTCTAGAAATCTAAGGATGTGCAAACAAGGTCTTGCTGATGTTGCAGCTACATGTCATGTAACAATAAGCACAGCCTGAAACCTTTGTGACGTCTGTGGAGACTCCAGAGATTGCATCTGGCTCAGATGGGGATTAACACAGAGTTGAAGCACTTTTGCAGCCCTACAGAATTCCAGATGTTAGGTATCAGTCCAAGGTAGCCACCTGGTCTCACAAGGTATCTGGAGAGAAGGAGAGGACCCAAGGGGAGATATATCTCAATTTTAGGCAATTATCTAAAGCAGGGGAGCGGTCTCCCCGTCTTGCACTCCCCTCCCATAGGCAGAGTTCTCCACCAGACTGGAGTCAGAGTCAACTACTGAGCACCTGACACTGGAAGAGAGGAACCTCACCCCACTTCAATTTCTTCCCGAAGGTCACATCAGCAGCTTGTTGCAAAGATGGTTCCTAAATCTGAGTTTAGCTCAGGCACTTCTTCGTCACTGTTCCCTGGCAACAAGATAGGACACAGCTTCATTGCTTGAATTTAGCCTTGCAGCCTTTGCACGCACGGCTAGCAGAGAGACCCACGCAGCCTGTGACAAGCCCTGCAGCGTGCAGACAAGCCAGAGAAAGATAAGGGCAGGTCACAGAACATATCTCTTAATTGCTTTAAGGAAAAAGAAAAAATTAAAAGAAAGGAAAAAAAAAAAAGGAAAAAGAAAAGAAAAAAGTTGGTTCATCTAAATCTTTCACAGCTCTCAGTACAGTAGCTAGATTTTATTTTCAGTCTATCCTGCCAACAAGTATCATCCTGAATTTTATGAGCAGAACGAAGACAATTAAGCTTCCAAAAAGCCAGTTTTTGATAAAAATAGCCATGGCCTTATTTAGCAGCGTATGGTACATTTAAAGAAATGCTTTAGCTTCCATCTTCTAGTCAAAGGACACATTTTTTTTTCTGCCTGAGTTACCAACTTCTCTCTAGATTGAGACTACTAGAGAAAAGAAAATGACAGGGAGCTGAGAGTTGCCCAGCATCTTTCAAGATGTGCTGAAGAGGTAAGAGTAACTGGTCTTTCCAAGCAGGTATCAGTAATAGACTGTACAGTCTATGTCTCTTGGACAGTTTGACACAGTCTAGCTTCACTGAACCACTTCTGATTTACACCAGCACAAGAAAGGGGAGGGGGGACAAAGAAGTCAGATATCATAAATCTTTTCTCTGAGTGACATTTTGAACTGCTCGTGCATCACTCTGAACATAAGGTCTAGACTCACAATGCAGATGACCTGAAGAATGGCTTTTATGCCCCAAAGCCTCTTCTCTTTTCCTCAGATATCATTTGCTTTAATAGAAGACATTCACATTTCCTACAAAGCCTGTCTCAACTGACTCGCAAAGGCATCTAGAAGCCAAGTCCCACTGACTTTAAGGCTAACACCTCCAGGATACTTACTTAATACAACCCACTGATATTAAAAAGGGACAACATTTTCATGAGTTATATAGCAATTTAGCAGCCTGATTTTCCTTGAACATCAAGGGAATAAGGTTTCTAAATAACTTGTGAAAGCATCAGCCTTTATAGTTCATTATTTATACTGCAGAAAAGAAGCAAGAGTTGGCAGTCCATGATCTGGCCATGCAAAGACCCAGCTGTGAGCATTAGAAGAGATAGATATTCATCGTCATGCACTCGGTGGCTCTGCCAGGGTCTCTGAACAAGGGAGAAGATGAAGCTGTGTTTTACTCAATGCAATATATCCCCATTTCCCATTGTGTTGGAGGCAGAGTGTAATTCCAGCCTGCCCTCGCACATGCATTTTTCATATGACAACATCAGATCCTTTGCCCGTTTGCCAGACACACCTTCCCCACGGCTTAACAGTTCATACAGACCAGAAAGGCAACACCTCAGCAAAGTGGCTTCTCCAGGTCTCCATTTCCCAGTTTTGATTCAACATGCCTGAGATGCTTGGGTTGCTCTAAGGATGTTGCCATCACGCCAGGCAGCAGCACTGTGCAGGACCCCGGTTCTGAATATGCTTTTTGGGAAAATTTAAAAGTCTTCTTTAGGCTGAGGCTCTGGCACCCACCTGGGTCGTATGGATACCATTATGGAAAGACAGAAAGGTGCTGGATCTCTTTGAACAGAACCCCGGGACTACTGTATTAAGCAGTGCTGTAATAATGTGCAGTTTTAATGAGTTAATGGTGGAGAAAGAGCTTCCAATCTGATAATCTTACCAATGATAGGATCTATGTCACCCAGGATTACCTGTCCAGAGTGTCGGTCTGAGCATCTGAGCAAATTGTTTGAGACTCCCATCACAGCATTTGAAATCAAGTCAAGAGTGTGGGGTGCAGCTTATCTAGCCAAACCTAGGCTGCACTGACAAGAGTCTATATTTCTATTATAAAGGGATCCTAGGGTCACTTAGATTTATTTCCTATTGGCCCTGCAGTATTGCACATAAATCCCAACCAAGTGTTTCAAACAACTGAAGTCTGATTTATCATGTACAGAAAAGAATTAAACTTACTCAGCTTGAATGACCCAGTACAAGATCAAGGTGAGAGAAGTCTTAAGTTCTCAATCACAAAAGACCTCAACTACATAAGCACATATGGCTTTAAACACAGAAAAATCCACCAGTTCACAAGCACCAGCATGATCAGCAGACAGCATGCCAACAGATCCCCACACAAGCACTAAAAATTGTGAGGTTAAAATGAGACTGGAAGTATCCATTACCCCCAGCTCAGACACAAGGCTGACACACTACACTTGAACAGATGTCATATTCAAGCTCAGAAGCTTTATCTAGTGATGATGATAAAATTACTGATCTGCTGGTGACAACTTTACTGGTCCTTAAAACTACATTAGCAATTAACCTACTGAAATATTAAAGATAATAGTTACAGCTCCAACACAACGTACCATTATATGGTGATTCAGAGACTGAATGCATAACTAATTATAGTCTGAATTTTTCAGCAAATACATTGGTCGGGCTTGAGACAATATTTAAAGGAATGTGTGGGCAGTTACAAAATACTTCCAGAAACCTGAACAAAGATTTTTGCAGAGGATTATAAAACTTAAGTCTTTGAAGAGCAGAAGTAGCATGTTAGCCATGTCCTTTCCTCAAACCATATTACTACACTGTCACTTACTTAGCAATGGATTATAGTGCTTTGTACTGGAATCCTATTAGTGGCTAACACCAGTGCAATACAAATTCTGTGTCTTGGAGGCACAATGTTGCAGTGATGTCCTACTTGTAGCACTGGTGGAGAGAAATGATAGGATTTTTTTTTTTTTTAAGTACAAGTTAGAACATCTCAGCACAATTTTTAAAGCATGTGTCAGTTGCTACCATATTCCTGCCCCATATTTTCTTGTTACTAAAAGCCACTGCTTTCAAAGCTAATGAACACACACATGTGAAAGTGTTAACAATGCCAGGAAGCACGGATCACTTATACTTGATCACAAAGGCTGGGTTGTGTCCTTAGGTACAATCTCCTTCCATCCTCCCTGGGCAAGGGTTAGCATTCAGCCACCCTGCTCCAGTGGGAGACTAAACCTTAGAAGCATCACTTTATCCACTGCTTTTTCACTTAAGTGTAAACTCCATCCTTTGTCCCTACAGTCCATAATTTTTCATCCCACTCACTCCTACATGTAGTAGAATGAGAAAATATCAGCAAAGCAGCCTTTATTCCCTAAATCTAACTTGTGGCAGACCTGCCCTGTGTGGTTGCATGGCACCAGGATGCAATATTGTGCTGAGTTATTACAGGCAGTCAGAGATGTGCATCAATATTGATCAGGCAGGGTGGCACTAGTATGTCACCCTGGACCTCAGGATATCGGCCTGAGCCTCAGCCCAGACTGAGAGGCAAAGCTGATTCAGAAACTGCTGGACCGTCAGTGCTTAGGTGAATGCAAATTAGAGCCAGCCACCTCACACTTCAGAAGATGTCCTCAAAGACTATGATTTTATGGTTAGGAGCAAGCCTGAGGTTTCTTGACTCCTCTTTTACCACAGAATAAACTTCTGAACACATCTCTCACACAAGAGTGTAGGTCCATTTGAGGTGCCCTTTGGAAGTTTGCCACGCCACCAGCTGCTGGTGCAGAGTTCTGGAGGTGTCATTCTGGTCCTGGATCATACCCACCAGACACAAATGGATGAGTACCTTGGATGTCTTAAGGAGGACCTCTCAGGTGGAGCAGGATGCATATGACAAGGTCACCAAATCTCACCAACTGCACATTATTCAATACCATCAGTGGAGATTCAGTTCTACATACAGCAGATGCCTCCTGTTTTCACCGTGTCTCAGCTCCATTGTCAAGATCTCTACTAATAGTAGTAACATAAAGCTGTACTGCATATATAGGTATCCCAGTGGAGTGTCTGAATCTGTGAGCTGCATCTTGGGGGACTTGGATACCAGCATCAGCAACTTGAAGTGTTCTCTGACAACTGATTTTTCAAATTTCTTTAGATTTTAGTATTCTGCAGATGCAGATTTTCTGAGGTTGGCATAACGTAGTCATTTATTTTTTTCCAGTTGATGACACTTTATTTAAACAATCCATGCTGAACAGAGTCACAGAGTTGCAGGGGTTGGAAGGGACCTCAAGAGATCATCGGGTCCAACCCCCCTGCCAAAGCAGCTCCCTAGGACATATCACTCAGATAGGCGTCCAGATGGGTCTTGAATATCTCCAGAGAAGGAGACTCCACCACCTCCCTGGGCAGCCTATTCCAGGGCTCCGTCACCCTCACTGTGAAAAAGAGGAGTGTCCAGGTGTCACAAAAAGCTTTTTCATACAGAACCAAAGTGTTCAGATCAATCCATACATTACAGTTGCTGGACCTCAGGGGCATCCTTAGTAGGCAGCTAACATCACTGTGCACATTGACGGCCACAGACACATTGACTTACAAATCTGAACCAGGCCCTTCTGGCAAGGACATCTCAGGAGGAGTGGATGGGTGAAGTCCTCGGTATCTCAGCAGTACAAGCAAATTGCTCCAAAATGGGGTAAACCTTTTACTCTACTACAGAAAAGCTGCAGTTTGCCACAACAGCAGCAACTTTCATATGGTACCATGGAGCATCTTGCTGATTGACACTACAATATGTATCTTACTGAGAGCGCCTGTGAATCTTGCCTCCTTTGGGAGTTTATAGATGAGAATCTTGCTTAAAACCAGTGAAGAAATGCTATTCTGCATTCCTTGTTTACATTTCTGGTATAATTTATCTGTTTCATATTTGTCAAAGTAGATTTAAAAACAAAAAAAAAAGCCCCAAAGAATCAAGCCAATGCTGATGTTGGGTTTTTTTTCAGCAGACACCCAGATTACTATTTAATTTTAGCCAGAAAACAGTTTATACATTACTTTCTCAGAAGCACTGTCTAAGAGGCAAAGCAGACAATCTTTTATAACTTCGCTATCTGCCATGACAACTTCCCTGGTCCAGTTTCCACTCATTAATATTCATTGTTGCAGGGTTTTAGCCTCTTCATTGCAAAACAAAGTGTTATAAGGAGATTGAATGTGTCATAAGAGACAAAGGCAACATTATAAGGAGCAAAATAGCTCTAAATTTCCAAGCAAAATTCTATATGCTACATCACCAAAAAAAGCTGATGTAGTTGCATTTCTCAAATAATAGCATCAGTAGTTACAGTCCCAAGTGTCATAATTTTGTTTCATCTGTAGAATATTGTTTGTGAAGACTCTAAAGAAGAATCTCCAGGGAGAAACCTTTCATCTGTTTGATAATATAAGCTTCAAATAATTTGGTCAACAGGATGTAGCTGAATCATCAAGATCTGCTGATCATTCTTCTTATTGGGCTTCAAGGTAAGATTTTTCTTCCTACTTTTAAAAATTCATAATTTTTACCTCACAGAATCACAAGGTTGGAAAAGGCCTTTGAGATCATCGAGTCCAACCGTTCCTGTTCTCTACTAAACCATATCCCTGAGTACCTAGTTTACCCGTCTTTTAAACACATCCAGGGATAGTGACTCAACCACCTCCCTGGGCAGCCTGCTACAGTGCCCAATAACCCTTTCAGTGAAAAACTTTTTTCTAATGTCTAACCTGAACCTGCCCTGGTGCAGCTTGAGGATATTCCCCCTCGTCCTATCACCTGTCTCAGTGAAGTTTCTTCTCTTCCTAATTATGCATTGGGTCAGTATCTTTGTATGCAAATACCCATACACAGGACTAGCCATGATCTTTGTAAACCAGAGCCATGCTTACATATGTGGACATACTTTATTAGACAGATAAGGTCATTATGACTAACAAATACTAGAGTTACTGGTTAAAAACTCTATTGCCTAAATTATCCATAAGGTCAAACTGCATTGCTATACTGATGTTGCAGCTTGTACTCCAGGAAAAAAGGTTAGAATTGAAATAGTGCTGGAAGTGATGCAGTTTGCTGCTTCTACAGGATCATACCTCTACAACAGTATGTCAGGAAGAAGGCAGGGACCACACACAGAAATCACCAAGCATGGCTTCACCTCCTTTAGCTTTAACCCACTCCCGTCATTTCCTGTACAATAAATTAAAGGAAAATGCATACTTAAAAGTCACAATCTGTCCAGTTCCAGACATCTACTTTCTCCAAAACAGGTCAGTGCCCTTGACATAGCCATTTTCAGCCTTTAGCTTTTACTGGAAAGCAGATGAGCAGACCAGCTGAACTCAACCCTGTGTACAATTCCCCTACACAGTGTCAAGCGATGTTCATAGCCCCAACTCTGGACCAGCCAGGCAATTTCATTCACTGTTGTAGACCAGCGGGGCACTGGAGATCAGATTTTCCCAATGAATTTGGCTTCTATTTAAGCACATAACAAAAAGGAATTCTTATCTATAATATGTTTCTTTTAAACAGCACTCAACAGAAAAACAAACAGAAAATGGCTGCTGGAAGATTTGATGAAAGCCTGTCAGAAAATGCAGTTCAACAGAAAAAAAAAATCACTTTTGTTTTTCTTGTTAGCACGTTATGAGGACTATTTTCTGTGTCAAGGGCTTGGCATCTTCTATTTCACCCTCAAATGATCTCTGCTTATAAGGATGGGTAGCAAAGGTAGTTCATACTTTAAGTTTATAAGTGGACAATTTGCTCTGGGTAAGAGCATTTTAGGAAGTGTACAGTGATTGTGCTGATCTTGTTACATGAATAAATAATAAAGATCTGTGACAACTGTGCAGTAAAATTCAGGACAGAAGTTCATGACTAAATGTGTCTGTTTATTGTTTACCCATTTATAATTCTGTTTAAAAATTAAAGACTAACTCATTAGTTGGGAAATCAAACTTTATTTCTACCTAATTTATGAGTCCTGAGGTGTTTGGACAGGGCTTAACATGACCAAAAATTGCTATACTCAACACCCTTTCATTTGCTTTTGGTGTGGTACATGAAATAGTCACTTTATTTCAGAAAGCTTTTTCTTTGTGAATCAACATCATTAGCAATCAAAGAAACAGCTATGAGCATTCAATGCAAATGTTTGAACTTCTATAATTTGCATGTCATTAATAAGCAGGCTGGCAGAGTTTGGCCATAAAGTTTACTCTGAAAGTTCCCACTGCTGTTACAACTTGAGTGATGGTAGCAATGGTGAGGTTCTTGACTCTAACCAATGGTTTTAGGGAGCTAGGGGTCAGTCCTAGCATGGTGAATGGCATGAACCTCTGCTCACACAAGTCTCCCTTGTGTGATGAGGCAGAGTTTGAATCCACTCCAGCAAGATCTCCCATTTTTTACTACATGTCATCTTTGTGCACAGGTGAACTGTTTTATTTCTCCTCTCTCTCATTATTGGATCAATGGACTGCCAAAATACCTAGCACACTGGGGCACAAATCTTCCTACAAAAAGGACACTGAGCTCGTTTACAACATCAGAAGGCACCAAGAGGTGAAGAGTAAACACAAAATGTATGCTAGTGCCTGAAAATAGGCCTTCAAAATTTAAGTCTGGTATCCAGAGGCTCAGAAACAAAGGCACAAGAACACGCAGCTGCCATTGGATTATTGGGGAAGCAAAAGTAAAATACCTTGTTCAATATGGGCAGAGCCAGAGAGGCAAAAAACAAATCAAACACAAATTCAAACAAAACTAGTTACCTTGGCTAGTCAGGTTTTCTACCTCTCAACTTCACGATCTGGATGGTTATTTTCATTATCTCAGTGAGCTGCAATAATCAGCAGAGCGACACGAACCAAACTGACAACGGGGCAAAATAACTCTGATCCCTTTGATTTAAAACAATCAATAATATAGCATGAAAGGCTTCAGCACCTACTTTAAGGGGCTGATGACTCAGGGGGCACAATGGAAAAGGCCAAGTGAGCGAAACACAGGACCTCCTCTCCCATGGCTGCCGGTGGGTAGAGTGGGGACACGGCTCTGGCTTGCAGGCAAGCGCGACAACTCTACTGAATATTGCAATCTATAGTTCACTGACCCCAAACGATCACTGCACTCCTCTCATTCGCTCAGTAATTCTCTGGCCTGATTCAGTGGGATTCAAGTTGGCAACCCGAAAGAAATTAAACTCTTCAGCTTTGATTTGAAAAACAAATCAAAAGATGAAATCACAGCCCCCAGCTTCCCCTTACGATATTTTAATGCCATGTTGGAGAGTTGTTTTTAAAACATCTTTGGGGTCTAGTCACAAGAGTAGCCACCTCAGTGGTTGATGAGAAATGGCCTCATCACTGAAGAGGCAGTTGGAGACAACATCAAAAAGAAACCTGCCAGCAGACAACATCAGCTCACACTTGTGCCCTTGTTTGGAAAGGTGCCAAGGGACAGGCTGAGCTCCTGAGATTACTCTGGTGCTCTCACACCTTGCAGAAGCCATAAAAGTCCTGCTGTGGTCGAGCAATTTGTATGACATTAAGACAAAGATATTTCTTCAGAGAATAAACCCACAGAAGAACCAAGGTCTCCAGGAATTTGCACAGGTTGAATTCTATTCCAAAGGTACCCCTATACCTGTTTTTTTTGTAGGGGTTGTGGGTGTTTCTTCTTTTTTTATTTAAAATTACCCATGTTACTTAAAAACAAGATAATGTGATCAGATATGTGTTCTGAAGATGTACATGTACCTGGCCACAAGCATATCATGTACCCTGCTCAACAGAGCCATGGGAAGCTGTGACAAGCCATCTTTATGCGAGAGGCTCCGAATAGATTTCCTATGATATTTAGACCCAAGACCTGGTTCGATCTCTGCTATACAGATCACTTCAGACATCCAGAGTCCCTTTTCCTGGCCACTACTTGGGCACTGGGGGCTCTTTGGTCCCCATAACCATCCCTTGCCATCGTGGAGCAGGGCAGCAGAGGAGAGACAGGCTTCCTGGTGGAGCTCAGACCTTCGCAGTCCGGTGTGTAAGCTACACCAGAATGCTAGGAACTCCTCGGTGTCTGGATGCAGAGCACTCCTCAGCTAGTACTTTGTCCCCTACGCTTGCCGGTCTTCCCATCTGTTCCAGTACGATCCCATAGGTACCAGTCAGCTGGCAGGCTACAAACACCACCATCCTCATCCATCCCCTTAGCTTAGCTCGAGGCCAGAAAGCGACAGTGAACAGACTTTTAATTGTTCAAATATTCCCTGCATGAAGCAAATTTTTATATGAATATTTCATATAGGTAATTTTTACGTAAATTGCTACTCTGCACTGAATCTGCTTTATCCAGAAGATGACACCTGTACTGTCCTCTAGAAATTCTGAAAATACCACAGGTCTTCCCAACACAAGGTGAATGATTTATTTGCAGTTTAATATTATCTCCTGTTTTACTGCAGGCAGCAGCATTCTCCAGGGTTGACACTGAAATCCAGGTAAGTTCTAATTCTGTTCAGCTACACAGACATACACGCATGTTCCTCCAGCAGTCAGCAACAAAAGCAAAACAGACTCAACTTCTATAAGCATCAAACACAGCCCACATACTTGAGGTGCATAAAAACGTTGGGCACAGTACAAAATTTATAGCAACCCTCTTAGTGCAAGACGCATCACAGCAAAATCTTGATTTGACAAAGTGTTTGATATTCTCATGCAGCCATTACAGCTAACAGGATTCATAAGTCACATTCCTTTAGCATATGTAACCTTAAAGGGGACCATTCACTTCATATTTAAATCTTACCATGAATTTTGCTAGAGAAAAACCTGCAAAGGATGCAGTCATTCTTAACAGCCAAGGGAGAATAACCATCTAATTTACAATGATCTAAAAGATTTGGACTCGAGGATGAAAAGAAAATCCTAATTTTTTTCTCCATGTTTGCAGAGTTTCTGCTACAGCAAAACTCCTGCCTCCAAGGAGACTCTAGATGCCATACTAATGAAAATCCATCTGCCACCAGCCAGTGATGCCCCATCCTGTGCTAAAAACTTGGGCACACCTTCAAAACATGACATTTCTGTTTTCTTAGACAGTTGCATGAATAGGAAACAGTAACACTGCCTTAACAGTTGGAGTTGAAGCAGCTGAGATTACTCTTCCCCAGCTGACACCCAGGAGTTAAATTTTATCTGCTGCAAAGAAAGATAAATCAATTCATCCAGACTGTCAAGGAAGAGTACAAAGAGCAGAGGGGGAGCATCCACACAGCCAGCCACTGCATCTCAGCTGGGGTGCAGGTACCACCTACTCTGGCCTTATCCTTTGGATGGCAAAGATCACCACACAGGATGCCATTCCATGTTCCCTGCAAGCTTAATTTTCAGCTATGGTTATCTTGAATTCTGTCCTGTGATGGCTTCTTTCCCCACAGCTAGGAGAGATTATTTTTTAAGAAAGGCAGAGACCACCTAGGACCAGAGAACCATCAATTTCTGCTTCCCACAAAGCTCTTCACACTCCTAAGGGAAACTTCTGATGGGAAATTGATTATGTCCCCCAAAAAGGGGGAAGATAATATTAATGTGTAGAAACAAAAAATCTGTTTCAGCAGTGGCTGAAACACACTCCTAAGGGAAACTTCTGATGGGAAACGTTCCCCCAAAACAGGGAACGTAATATTAATGTGTAGAAACAAAAAGATTGTTTCAGCAGTGGCCTGTACCTTGAGACACTTCACAGTAGGATTTAGATAAGAATATTGACAAAACCAGATTTAACCCAAAGAGGGATTTAAAGATCTAATACTACGTCTCTTGTACTCACCAATTTAGGACTCAGAGCAGCTCATGCTTGCTGCTTACCAGCAGGTCACCTCTAGATAATTTGATTCTGGCAATAACATAACACTTTTTCTGATCACAGCAGACTCCCCCACCAGATGTTGTGCTCTGGAAGCCCTTGCTGTGGTTTCTCGCGCTGTGGTGCCTTTGTAAATGCTGCAGCTCATAGCTGCTGCGTACAGCACTGCATGATAGAAATTAAGACACTTTATGTGAAGCTTTGAATGCCTCTCTGAGGGGAAGCTGCCTTCTTATTTAGACTGGCAGAACCAGAATTGAATCTAATAGAGCTGTAGTGGAAGAGACGTGGAGGAGAGAAAACTCATTTCTTCCCACAGGGAGGTCCTTCCAGCCCACTGCCTGGAGGAACCAGGGACTGGTCCTCTAGGATCACTGACATTTTTTTGAAGACCCCATGGTTATTACAAGCTGCAATTTGTTAACACATAAAATGAACTAAGCAGTGCTGCAGAGGGCCAAAACCACTGTTTCCCAAGGAGATATTTTTTTTCTCCACAAGTAGGAAATCTCCACATCTGGCTCCCCTAAACCTGCAGGGATTTGAGCTTTCAGGAGGTAGCTGTACCTAAGTGTCCCAGAGCACATTCACCTCTCCTGCCAGAGCTGGACCACAAGGAAGTAAAGGATCCAGAAGCCAAATCTGACTGCTGTACTTGTCCCTCAGTCTCCTGGTTTGGGAAGCACTTGGCCAGGTCACAGGAGCCCATGTCCCTAACCCCTGGATGAGTTAATCACTTTTCCTAGCACCTTTTTTTATAAAATTCACTGCAGGAGCTGCAACCTGACTCCGCTGCATTCCCAGTCCCTAACGGGTACCACAGCCTCTTGCCTCTGCTGTTATGCTCTCTTAGTCCTCTGTGCTACTGAACAGAATGTGTTCCCACAGCCTCAAGTCATTTTTAGGGGCTGCAAAGCTGGTAAGTATCCAATGAAGATTGATTTTGACCCTCTTTATTTGAATATAAGTTTAAATTTGCATTTGGAGTTTCACTTTTAAGCATCTGAGTTGAAAGGCAATAGAAAACTCACGTTGTGCAACAAGATCGTGCTAACACACACTGTGCTACCAGCAACTGAACACTTCTGCCAGCCAGGGACTAACATTCACAACTGATTTCTCTGTGGCTTCTTGGTTTATCTGTAGTGTGGTACAATTAAGAGAACAAGCCACGTTTCAGCCAAGGGGGTAGCAGCAGGACAATGATGGTGCCGGGTCAGCAGATCGACATCACAGGGAGATGCTCAGCCTGCTCCTCACAAGATATGGATCCTGGCTTTATGCTCCCTCCATAGCCATGGAAGTTTCCAGCTGCCTTTAATCACAGTTCAGTCCCCTGTCTAAGAAATTAGGCTGTCTTCTAATTTCTCAACAGGTTCTGAGCTCAGGCTAAGCAGTTCATTACATGTGCTGTGAGACTGAAGCCTTCCCCTTTCCAGGTCATCTTCTCAGTATGTCTACACCTAACCTGAAGATGAATCTTCATGCAAGAAGCATATCAGAAAACTTGCTACACAAATCAGAGAAAGATACTGGAAATAATAAATTTTTTAAAATAATTAAAAAAAACCCCAAAACAAAGCAAAAAACCCAAACCAAATCCCCAGCATTTCATTTGTTGCCACATAAAGTCAATGGCTTACAAAAAGGGAACAAGCTGTAATAAAATGGACCTTGTTTCCTCTGGCTACATGAGAAAATTGATTTTTCCTGCAAGCCAGGCACTAGCTTAAGAAATGATTACCCAAAACATCTCTTGCCATGAAGCCAGATTCAGATTCTGTATCACCAACTTTTCCTTCCTTTGAGCCAAATGCAAAGCCCTGGATAGTCATTGCTACTCCACATTGAGTTTAACTAACACACAAAAAAAAGCCGCTGCTGTCAAACAGAAGGGCAACAATATAAAACAGAACTGCTAACCTTATGCCATTGCAGTCACTGGTCACATTTCCTTTTATTTCAGCATGGGCAGATTCAGGTCTCATGTATTCTCCGAAGAAGATTCTTAGAAGCAAGTTGTATGGTAAAATTAACACCTGCTGACTGATAAAGTTAGAGAGATTGCATTTCCTAAACGTAATGACAGTGGGGGGGGAAAAAAAAAGGTAACACATCTCTGTTTTCCCATCTGTTTAGAATTCACCACTGTGGTTTCTTTCTCTGTTCTTTATTGAAATAGTCTTTGCCCTGGAGACTATAGTTCCTTTCATGGTACAGTTGACCTTTTGGGTTTACTCTACACAAAATTTTTCCCCTGAAGAAGGTTCTGTGACAAAGGAAGGAAAGGTAAATCCAACTCTTTATTCCTAGCTATATCCTGTACTTAGTGCACAAAGGTAACCCGATTTGGGATGAGAATTTTAAGTTTTCCCAACAAGCTCTCTTATATTAAAACCATGATTCTACAGGAATAAACCACTCCTTTTGAATACTTGCTTCTTGCTCACTGGATTCCTGTAAGACTTTGGCTCAAAATAAATTATCTTTTAATGAGTCTACCTTCTGAGTATTAGGGATGGCAGTGATACTTCTGGTAGGGAACACGTGAGGAGGAAAATTCTCACTTGGGTATTTAGGATCATACTGTATAAACAATTACAGCATTCAATGTCTGCAGAAAATCAAGTGGCAAATCAGCAGTGAATATCAATTATACATCTGCTGCATCACAGAGGCAGATGGCACTTTAATTGTATATCCGAAACATTATGGACAATTTTCCCCACCCTAGCCTCATTGAAATAGTGGCTTTAGCACCTAAAAATATCAAGGCAGGATACGTGTGCAATGACTCATCTAAGAATTTGTTTCTTTTTGCAAATAAATGTTCCACCAGTAAACCAATAATAACCCTAAAGTTTCATAACTCATACACAGCATCCTTCTATCTTGATCTAGACAAAAACTTGTATCGATGGAAAGCAATAGGTCAACGGTATGGGTCATACCACTCAGCTCAGAGTGTGAAATTGTCAAAGAGTTTGAAGATCAATGAGCCTAATTCTTTTGATTGCATCTGTAGAAATTGGAAATGTCATGGAGATAAGTAGAATAATATGGATTTACACTCTCCTCCCAGGTTGCTCCTCAGAGAAGAAAGATCAAATCCTTCTCCCTCAGACAGGAATGGTTTTCTGCAATGGGGGAAGTTTTATGAAACTTAAACAGACTCAACTACAGCTACTGACCATGGAAAAATCAATTGACACCAGCTTATGTGTGAAGGAATAACTCTGGCTACCCAGAGACAGCTGTATTAATGCCCAAATACCACACGTGTCATGAATGCTTACTTAATTAAAGATTATTAAAAATTAAAACTGACTGTGCTCATATCCAGACATGACTATATATTATTCTGTTTGCATAGGCTTTGGCCGCTAAGGCACCCCTGCTTTTTTAATGAGGACAACAATGCAGATTTCGAGTCAGATTGTTCCTTACTCTCATGATGTACAAAACCTCTGGGGTTTTCATTTGTTCACATGGCCATACAATCTTAAAATGCCCAGTAACTCTCTTACATCAGTTTAGACTTCATCATGCAAGTGGATAGCACTCATTTCCTCCTCTCCTCCCCAAATATATTTGGGGCTAGCCACAACAGGAACATTTTATTTGCAGTATGAGCCCAAATGCATTTTCTTGGCAGAAATGTGGGAAGTTACTGACTGAAACTTGTCTTTGCAACCGGTATCTCAGGTAAAACACTAAACAGAGATAAAGCAAACTAGAACATTTTAAATGGGATTCATGCCCAAGGCACCAGGCACATCTGGAATTTGCAGCTAAGGTTTCATTCCTACTGGTAAGTCAAAGATTTTGGGGAAATATCATATGGATGATATGTTATACAGCTCTTAAAATTTAAATGGTGCATCAAAATATGAAAAATTCCCTAAAATCACCTAACCACTACCTGTCCAAAGGATTCTAGTAGGAAAACTCTGATGAAAGAATGGGTTAAAATATTCCCATGATACAAAGGAATTTCTACTGGAACCAATGCAAGCAGCATGTTTAATTTTTTCCCTCTTCCAAGTCATTTAATGGCAGAGACTACATCTAATATTAGGCACAGGGGAGGAAGAGAATTCAGGAGGAGCAATCCATCAGAAGTAGAAGACTCTGAACAAATAAGCCTTCGCTTATATACTGCGGTAAGGGTAGTGACAAAATGAGTTTCTGTATCGATCAAGAGGGCAATACAGGTCTCTTCATACTGAATTGTTTAACTCCTGACTCCAAAATAAAATTTCAAAGGGGAAAAAGCAACTGCTAGGAACTTCAGCAAGTTACAAAACTTCCCTATCATTTTTCTTGTGCCATCACTGTATCTTCTGCTGTCTTCAGTTTCATCTATTTAGAGCTGAAGTGCTTCCTCACAATCTCATTAAGGCCAGCAGTCTCAGAATACTGATTCAAGGACTTTTGTCCACGTGAAACATTCACCCACTTTTAAACTCATGATTAGAGAAAACAGCATTCAACATCAAGCTGTATTTAATATAGTAAATAGGTGCCATTATTATTATTAATAATAACTTGTTAAAGGGAGGTTAAAAAAAAAGGTTTTCATTATTCTTTTTGGTTTGATTAGCATTTTCTTTGTCTTGAACTAGAAAATAAGGAATTCTCAACCACACCTGTCTGCCAGGGGAGGAAATGCTATTAATCTTTCTTAGAACCATCATTTTGGATTTTTTGTTTTCACTAGAAATATCTTGCTGCTCAGGGGACCCTGACCTACAGAGTAGTTAGAGGGGCAGCACAAAAGCAAATCTCTCTGCAGCTCCTGCTTGATCTGGGAGTTAGAAGCCCCCCTGGAAGCAGTATGACAGCTAGAACAAGGACTGGTTTTCATGAGAAGACTGATTTTGGTCCACCACCAAAATCTTAAAAACACGATCCAAGCCTGGGATATCAGGACACAAATGCCTCTGGTCCAACACATAGCAACACCTGTCCCATTTGTCCCCCAGCCACCTACCCAGTGCCCATGTCTTGCTGCTAAAGAAGCCAACATGAGGCTGGGTTTTTGCTCTGTTGTAGTCCATCCCCCTGGAATTGCCAGTAAGAACACAACATGTGCCAGTCCTTTGGGAAGGCTAACATTTTTGGCCATGGAGAGCTAGATGATTATCCTTGTGAACAGTGCAGTTAATTAGCCTCTGTTTTTTAAGAAAGTGTGCAAATTCTAATCCTCTAAAATCAATGTGAATGCAGAATACTTGAAGACAGTCTCTGCTCCCAGATCTCTGAAAGGAGACCAGAACAGGGTTTTTGAAAAGCTCATACCAATTTTTGTCTCTTACAATAACTTATACAACAACAGTAATAATAACGACCTTCACTGGACATTTCCTTGAGTACTAATGACCTGGGGTTAATGGCCCAAGGTGTAGTTTTATACAGTCAACTATCACAGCCAGCAATTAATTACAAGGAAATACAATGTGCTCAGGCCACTATGGCTCAATTAGCCTCATATTATTAAAAAATGAAAAACATTTCCATCTTTTCTACTATGAAACTGTCCCAGATTTTACTTTAATACACTAGCCTAAAAAATCTTGAGCCTATATTAAACCAAACATATGTTCTACAACACCCATCCATTAACTTCACACAAATTATGGGGAGCCAAAGCCGAGTGTCTTGCAATATGATCATCATTACAGCCTGCCCACAGATAGAAAAATATTATGGAGCAAGCCTCTGTGTAAATTCTGCCTCTGCACTAGCAAAATCTCCCTAAAAATAATTTTCAGCTCTCTGGTGACCATAAACAGACCAAGAGAAGGGAGAACAGTGGAGGATGCACTACAGAGAGCAACTCTTTATTGGCAGGAGGTGGTCAGTGCGCATTGGGGGTACAGCCAGGAAAGGACAGGAATATTCTGTGTTTAACCAATTGTCTGGTGCCTTAATGTCTCTGCAAGTGATTTACAAATAATATCAGGGTAGATTAGTTCTTCACCCAGCTTTATGCTCTCCCTGTTTACTTTCACTCATTACACTTACTACTTCAGGAAGGCTTTTGAAACGCCCTGAAAACAAAGTGCCCTGGGCTCAAGTCTCATCATTCCTGGCCTGTTGTTGGCATTTCATTACACTTTTGGAGCCCTGCAAGGCTAAGGGCAGGCACTAGAACCAGCACTAGGAGTTGCTGGCTTTAATTTGGGGTTACCAGCTTTCATCCCATGAAGGATGTAGAAAGATGGTAAGAGATTGTGTGTATACATCCATTCCTTTAAAAAGGCCCCTGGCATTCACTACAGCTTTTGTTTCTGTGAAATACAGAAATACAGGATACTTCTATGAGTCTCCTCATGCCTGGGAGGCTTCTTGAGAAAGATCTGGTATCCCACTGCCATCCAGCAAGGCTTTAGAAATGCCACCTGGTCCCAGACATTGCTAGTGGACAAGTGTGCTAACATCTCTCAGCAGGACTACCTAATACAATGTGACCCTTCAAAAAGGCAGACTCAGCTTCAGGCCAGCTCAAGAGTTCATTTAAACAAGAGAATTCATATCACTTGGAGGTGGTGATGGGTTCAGGTTCGTTCGATACTCAGTGTTGTTAAAACCTGTTAGTGAAATGACTGATTTCAAGTCACTTCTGTGCGTTTCTGTGCTTGCTGATATTTAAAAGCAGAGAGAATTAAGACGTGTGGGGGCAAAATGGACGTGTCTGCCTGGAGGGGTGCAGAGATGTTTACCTAAGGTTTGCCAGTGATGGCAGGGGTTGAAACACCCGTTTTTGGCAGTATTTACAGTGGCCATGGAGAGCTGGGGACAGCATGCTGACTGGGGAGAGCCCAAAACTCAGTCCGGTCCTTCTGCCTGACCCCACAAGATGCTTATAGCTTCTGGTTTTGGTGAGACACATGAAATGAAGTGGCTGGTGCTGATGCTGGCAGAGTACAGGAGTGCCTGCAGGACAGGACACCTGAGCACAGCAGCTATAGGTGCCAAATCACAAAAATCTGCATTTTCATGGGATTTACAGAGGGAGGGATCCATGCAGGAGCTTCGCATGTCTCCGAGCCCTGATGTATTAACCACGTAAGGTCTGAGTCTTTGCCACACTGAACAGTTATGAGTGCAGTAATTATGGAAGTATGACATTCGTAACCAGAAGGCAAAGAATTGAAAAATTTTGATTGCCCAATGTTACAAGTCCTTACGATGTCTTAATAACTCTTCATAGCCTTGTGCTTTAACTGTGGCAACTGCAGCATTTTTAACATTTTATTTTGGTTTCAGAATATCAGTCACATTTTCCAATGCACTTCAGTTTTATAAAGTCAGATTGACATTATTCTTTTATATTTGCGAAAAGGACTTGTCATATTCAGTGATCTTTTCAATCTGTTAATATGTTACTTTCCTCCTAATTGTAGAAAGGTTTCAATTAATCATAATGATCATTTACTCAAGTGCTCACTAATTCTCTTCTACAAATAGCAATGCTCTATAGCATCATAAAAAAAAAATTAAAAAATCAATGGCCACATCTCTGATGAGATAATTTTATCAGTCACTCTGAATGAGCAGCTGGAATAAAAGGCACAAGCCATATTCATAATAAAAAAAAAAGATAATAAACCAGTAATCCCTCTTACTCCTGTTTTAAAGCCTAGTAATAAATGGGAGAACTCAGATGTGCAAACATTATGGTCTGCTTCTTCTATAGTGTGTTCATGCAGAGGGACAGGGAAAAGAAAATTGATGGCATGCGCTGGAGCAGAATCGAAGGGATAACGATTTTGTAGTCCCACAGCTCAGATGGGTAAAAGGTGACATCCACCACAGGGAAGCCAAAAGCAATCCCAGGGAGTGTTTAATCTCATTCAGCTGAATTAAATCACCGTGTTTGAAGAATTATTGTAAGTTTCTGAAGGCATTTAGTAAAGTTCAGGTAGAATTCAGTGTGACAGGGAAACTTACCCAAAAAGAGAGGGCTAAATTCTCAGTCCACAAAGCACAGAGCAGGAATTTGCTACCCTCATCCCATCCTCTAAAAGAGCAACCAGCACAGCTCGTCTCTTTGCTGCTCGTGAAGCCCATTAGCAAATTACTGCCTGGCTGGAGCAAGGAAGGAGCTGGGGTGGAAGGGAGATTCCTGCTGGCACAGCTTCTCCCCAGTGACCTCCGGGGTGCCGCAGCACATTATCGTCTCCTGCCCGGCACTTCTGGGAAGGCTGAGGATGAAGCCCACACACCTGCACGGTGGAAATATCTGCAAAAGCAGCACGGAGAGGGCTGCATAATCACCTCCCCTCACTGTTCAAGTATCCCCACAGACCTCATTGTGGGCACGAAGCTGAAGAGGGACAGATGTCAGCAGTGGCTCCGATTCCTGGGGGAAGGTGTTATTCATTGCCAAGCAATGCTGCTTACACCCAGACTCGTGTACGGGTCACGCACTGCTGACACATCACACTGCTTCACCATCAGATGGGAGCTGCATTAACCCCGATGCCATGCAATGCCAAGAAACGGGTGGGCTTTGTTTTTGCAGAAGGAGCGTGCTAAGCATAGCTTGCCTTCCAGGTCAACGCGATCTGTAGATGAGGTTGCGACAAGGAGGTTTGAATGTCAAGGGCTTTTGCATACTGTCAACACAGAGATAATTTAAGCCTGAGATGAGAGAGGCAGAAAATGACCTCATCCTTCCACTGTAACCTTGCTGCTCCCAAAGGCTTTAATATGATCTTCCAAGCCGAGCTGTGCTGCTGCAATCTGTCTAGAGGTTTGAGTGGGACAGAACACAGCTTTATGGTGTGGGGGTTCAGTCCTCAATCTAAACAGAGCTTCTCTGAGGAATCCAGTATAGCTTTGCTTGAGGAATGGAAGAATAATTCAGGAGAACCCTTTTTAAAAGGAGGACTGGAAGCATAGCAGCAAACTGGGATTTTCAGTGGACAGTGACATTTGGCTGTCAATTGTTTATGCTAAGGTTTAGAAACGGAACGGTCTCCACATGTCTTGTTGCAGGTGTCTGTCTCAGACATCCTTTGCAATGCCTTCAACCCAGTAGAACAAGAAAACATCCCTGTGTTGGGCTGGCTGGCTAATTTCTCACTCTTCATCCCAGGCACTGTGAACACCATGGCATGAGTTAATGCTCCAAATTCCACTTCGGCAGCCTTTTTCCCCTTGAACTATAGAGGCAACTGAGCCTCATGTATAGAGGTCACTTAGGATATCTCACATACATCTCTGTTCCAGCCTCAGTTTGAATGCAACTCAGACGCAAAATAAGGATTTCTAGAGTTTCAGAGTGTGAAAGCATCACATGGTCCCTTCAAATGAAAGATGCTCCTCCAAGCACAAGGAGTTAGCATTAATTTACAAGTGTACATGTATTTTGAATTGTACATTTTTATTTCTTTAAGGAAAACATTTATATATACAAACCAGAGAGAGAAAAGATGGGTTATAAATATGGAAAAAACTTCAGTTTGATGAAGAGGGTGAGAAGAGCCAGCTGGAGCTAGCTTTTCTGGAAACAAAAAACCATACTCCTCTTGCTACCATTTTAAGATCATTTCAGATTAACTGGTGTACATTGAGTGGTATACCTTGTTTATCTGAACCTCCACTGCCATTTAACACAGATTAATTAGTGCTAGTGTTATGACCTACAGTAGTTTGAAGGTCAAGTCCCCAAGATGTATTTTCATGAGATGCAGTAATGCTGTCTCAAGGGACACTGGGTATCATAACTTACTCTGCTGTTAAAATCTGTACGATCAATATGTCTGCAGCTTTAAAATTTTACAATATACTAATAAGATAGACATAAAATCCTACTGGTATTGCACTTACTCCCATCAGCATTAATGATCTTAACACAGCAGGTGTTATCATTCCTAACAAGACATGGTATTTGCTATTTCATGCTTAGATGCTCCCTCCTCTTGGTTCATAGAAGCAGCTGAGGAAGGTCTGTTTTAATTATTTGATAATGGTACTGGCAGACCCATTTTGGGCACAGTTCAGCCCGATTTCCTCCATGCTGAATCATACACTGTCCCTCATCTGCTGTGATCTCTGGAGCAAGGCAGAGGCAGGGTTCCTACAGACCAGGCACAATCCAGTCATTTGGAATACGAGTAAATGTATCTCACTTGTATGGATACACAAGTTGCAGTTATACTTGAAGATTGCAGCCTCTGAATGAAAACAATATCTTTATGTTAGGAGAATACAGATTTAAGACCAAAATTCTCCTTCATTGAGCCTTTTCCTTGGCCTGGGAGGAAAAAAGATCTTAAAATCCCTAAAACCAGGGTAAAAATCCCACGACTATTACACTGGCTAGAAAATTATCAAAATAAAACCAGATTCAATTTAGATTAATTCACTGTATGGTCAGTATTTTTTTCACTAATCTGAAGTGAGACCTGTCCACCTAAGGCTGCAGACTTAACGAAGTTCTCCAGTGCATTAATGGTCTCATAAGCAATGTGCAACTCCCTTCTGACGTGCTGCCTGGGAGCTGCTTTAGGCCTTGTCGACTCCATGTCCTGAGTAGCATTTACCAGGCACAAGTAAGTCATTGTGAGCTGTCATGGTGGGTGGCACCCAGAGATGCCATGCAGTCCCAAGTGCAGCTCTCTCAGCTGGGGACATACTGAGGCTGTATCCGATGGATGGTCCTTCCAAAGGGAGGAAAAACCCCATACCCTGGAGATGTCCATCTTTCTTAAATGAATGGAAAGAAGTTTGGGATGAGCAAACTCCTAATTCAGGTTACTCAATTCAGAGCATCACACTCCAGGGAAGTCAATTAATGGCTCTTTTTACCTGAAACACAAAGTGCTTTGAGGTACCCCATTGAGAAGGAGATATTTTTAGACCGAGTATGATACAGCACTGCCAAATGCTGTTGCTGATTAGGTCTCATAAGAAGTGGATGGTCGGATGCACATTCTGCATTCTATTGCAAGGGAAATGCAGTACTGAAATACCCCTCATTGGTAAAAGAAAACCCTCTCAGTGGAGAAAGACCATCAAAGTATTAAAAGCTACTTCGTGGACTTCCTGAAGATATCTAATCCTTTAATCTCTGGAGGGTGGCAGTTTTGGAGGAGATGCCATTATAGGTGCTCATTGTGGGATGAATTATGCAAGAATTTATTATTGATTCAAGGGAAGCCTGCTCCAGCATGCAATCAAAGCCAAGGCAGAGCAGCGGGGAAAGGATGTTTCTATAGTTAACTGAACTGCTCCACGACCTAAGTTAAATGAAGCAGTTGGCAAAAAGTGGAGCATTCTACAGAGCAAATCACCTTTTCCAAAGCAATAACCAGTCTCTAGTACCGGACCATCCTGAAGCATAGCCTACAGAGTTACACAAGTCTTCCTGAAACCAGAAATACATCTTCACCACCCCAAACATGTACAGGGTCAAAGGCAGGAAACTCCTTTGGCTATGGACCCCCAACCCAGCCCATCCACACAGGGCTAGGAGACCACAACAGCCCTGCCCAGGGCTGTGCTCAAGGTGAGGAGACCAAAGGGATCCAGGTTATGGTCAAGAGCTGTAGAAACACCAAACCTACCTCAAAATGACAACGTGGGAAAGGCCTTGTAGCTGCAGAAAGCCATGTTTTAGGACAGAGAATGTGTGGACAGCTTGGCACTGTACCAGAGTTTGACAAGGTCTCTTCAAGGAGTACAGAGGTGGGGGAGGGAGAGGTTTAACTTGAGAATTAAGACAGTAGTGAAACTAAAGGCATATGCAGCCCCGACAGTGACACAGGCGGGACAGGCACCCACCCATTTATCTTTGCAAGGGAAATAGAAAGGCCATTTAAAAAACCAGGAAGGCCGGAGGTAAGCAAGAGGAAATAAAATGAGCTTTCACAGCAAGTTTCTCACTAGCAAATATAAAACAAACCACGCAGAGGCTTAAGAGCATGTTTAGCATTTTGAGTAATGGACATAAAATTTGCTTTCCTCAACTTGACCTTTGTTAATAACCTTAGGCACTACCACGCTATTATTCCCTTTGCTAAAGTCGTCATGCCTCTGAGTGCTAGGGACCATTTCCTAATATAATCAGGAGAGAGATCAGTAGCAATAATTATATAAATGTATATACAATGCATAGATATCTATGTATTCACACACACACACACATGCTCTTTGCTTATAACAACTCTCCAGCGACAACATTACTGTGACATTTAGGCAGAGAACATCCAGCAGAGATCTTACACTAAAACCATCCTTGATGCTGCTGCATAGAAAATGGCAACACGAGTAGGAGAGGGGGGGGAAAAAAATATCAGTAAATCTCAACAACTCTCTAATACCTCACCAATAGTTCTTATTTTAATTGCAGCAGGACAGTGGCATGTTTCTGGACTCAGCCACGTGTTTCGCTAAATAATCTTCTTTAAAATATTATAAATATGCAGAACTTTGAGAAGTAGGTCAGTGGCTCAACATGTTGTAGCTAATAGCTCAGATAAATACTAGTCATTACCCTGTGGTCTGCAGTCAGCAGCAGGGCTGACACACTGCAGCTCCTCGAATGGCGATTTACTGCATTAAGGACCATTTCCCAAATGGTACAACATCTGAGTACCTGGTCACAGATAACAATCTGCCTCTCAACCCACAGAAATCAAGCTCTCCCTCTCATCATTTAAGTTGTCTCACAGTCAGCAAGGGCAAAAGCAGGAGAAAGCAGAAGGACGTGAGAATTCAAGACACTGATATAACGAATAAAATTTAAAACTACAGCTCAGAATAAACCCCGAACGCAAGCATCAGCTCTGCCAGAAAGGTTGCTTCAAAATCCTGCTTTGAGCATCGGTCCAGAGGCACTGAAAGCCATCGTGGGAGGAATGTCCCCTTGCAAGCACCAGAAGAGCCCTTTGCAAAGTTCCCCGGGACCTGTAAAAGCCAAGCAGCGGCTCACGCAAAAACCTCCCGTGGATTTGGTGCCCTGAATCCATGCGGTGCAGCTCCCCTCGCCCACCCCCCTCTTCCCAAACGGATTTCAGCAAGCACTTACCATCAGCAAGCTCAGAGCAGATTCGGGAGCACGCTGCACAGCCATCTCCTCTCTTCCTACATACAAATCCTCCCCACGACTCGGTCAGCCCTCGGCCCTCCGTCACAGCTAAGCATCCACAGAGCCCACAGCAAACTGCAGGGAGAGAAACCCCAAATCAGGGTCGGAGAGCATTTGCAAGAGGAGGAGAGGATGGATGAGGGGGTGGGGAGGAGAGGAGGGAAGGAAATAACCTTCTCAGCCAGGGAAAGAAGCTTAAGCTAGGCCAAATTTTACACTAGAGAGAGGAGAAAAATGAAATGGAGAGCCTGCTGGAGAGAGAAGATATCAGGAACTGCAGGATATTTAAAGCTCAGGCACACGCCGCCACAGCGAGCAGCAGCAGCACAGGACATGTATCAAACACCTACATGACAGGTTAGGTCCAAGCCATCCTCCCTCTGCCCAAGCACGCAGACTATAATTAATTGCTTCTAATTGCCACTCTCCTTCCTCCACCTAAAGAAATGCCTAGGTAGCATAAACCTGCCGTGCCCCTGACTCGGCATCTTCCTCCCTGCCCTGGCAAAGCTAGCGCAGAAACAACGTCAGATATCGCCACGTACCGCTTCCCACCGGGTCAAACCTCTTCTCTCTCCTGCAAAGCCCTGCTTCGCCTGGCTCTGAAAGCAGATGCCTGCGTAATACAGACATGAGCAACGCCTGAGAGCAGCCAGAGCCGGGAAGCACCCGGCATTCACTTGAGAGTAACAATTACCTTTATCATATTCAAGCAAGTGCTGGGTTATGCACCGACCCTTTTCACCTTACCTCCCCCCCCGCCCCAAGAAAGTCTCTTCCTCCTCCTCCTCCTCTACAAATGGACTCAGCTCCCTGTGGAGCTAACACACTTCCTAGAAACATGTAATTACACAGGCTGTTGTGTTAGCGCTCTGATCACGCTGCCAGGCAGCCCCCCCTTCCCCTTCCCTCCCTTCGCAAGGAGACATGCTGCAATCCCCTGCCGAGCTCCCGGGGCTCGGGGGGGGGGCCGAGAAGGCTAATTGTGAAAATGTGGCCGGTTAAGACACCAAGACAAATTAGCCTTGAAAATAAGCCCCTTGTTTAAATGTTAGTTGCAAATGGAAGATGGCTTTCTGAAAGCCTTTACAAATAAACAGAGCATCCTGGAGGGAAGGCCACTGCTCTCACTTAGATGGGCCCTATGAGACTTGTAGAGCCCCTATTTTTGTAGGGCTTAGAAGCCTCCTGGACTCACTTTATCAACTCACAAATTTCCCCTCTGAATGAGCAGAATTTTGGCTTCATTTGCTAAAATGTTAGGCTTCGTGTCTTGACAATATCTGTTCATCTTCCAACTCCCACCTGCACATCCCCCGCCACCCCCATGATTTTGGAACCCAATTAAAAGTTTCAGGCAAAATCAACCAGAGTTGAATTCTCTGACACATGTCATTCCTGCAACTTTTATAGAAATTGGCACCAGCATAGAAAAGAGAATCAAATTACTGTCTCCATGAAGGCGGGCAGCAGAATCCAGCCCCTGTGTTCTGCAAGCTACATCTGGCAGGTCAGCTGTGGTGTGTACCACACTGGAATACTTATTTGCCCAACCTCTTATTCATCTATCTCTATGTTTTAGCAAAAGGGACACAGAGACAGAGGAGACTGCAGACACTTCCCTAAGAAGGTCATTCAGGACATCTATAGTAGACCCATATGTCACCGCATGCTACTCTCTGAGCCAGGGCGCTGCCCTTTTTGTGTGTGTAGCATGTGCCACAGAGGGAAACTTAGGTGGGTTTTTTTCCATGTACATACAGAGATCAGTGAAATCCCTTCCCCCCTGAAGCTGCAGCACCAAATCTGCATTTGCACGGGGGGAGGGGTGGAGGGGGGGGCGGCTTCCTTACCACACCAGGCCCTCCACCAAGAGGTTTGTGGGGGGGAAGCACTAGCACACACAAGAGACATCTTTCAAGAGAAATGGTAGACTCATATGCACACAGGAAGGCATCTTTGGAGTTCCTACCGCTTTGGTTTTGGGTTACAGATATCAACAGTCAAGGAGAGTCCCTTGTGTCACACCTAAGGGTGGTATGGTATTTACTACCCTATTTCTGAGACCCTAATCTCCTTCACTATAATGAATGTAGCTCCTCTGAAATCACAACGGCACCAGCCATAGCTATCTCCACGCTGAGATGCAGGTCATTCTCATTGAGGGCGAAACAGGCCAAACTTCTTAAAGGCATCAAAACACTTGAGCACCAAAGAGGGCTGGGCTTCTGTGATCTGCTTCAGTGAAACCAAATAGCTGAGGCAGACTTTCACACTGCTTTCTAACCATAGCGTGCATCTTGGTGGTCTGCAGTGGGTTATTCTTCACCAAACAGTCATCATAAGGTATGAGGTATCATACAGTGTGATTTGTTCCCATATGGTATCCCTAACAGAGCTGTCCCCAACCTATACTGGTACCTGGGGTTCTTCTTCCCCAGCTGCAAGATTGCATTTGCCCTTGTTACATTTAATTATCATTATATGTTAAGTGAAAATAAACTTCCCACATACTACCACCCCTAAAAAAATCAAAGTCCTTCCTGCAGCCACTGGTGACATTTGTGAGAAATCAAAATCCTGATAGGAATTTTAATTTGCCTTCTTGCAGCACATGTGCGTGTCTGAGTATAACTGCCAGAAAGTCACTTACTTAAGCAAAGGTGTGTACAACGAAAATGGCTTCTTCAAGAGGAGTTAGTCTTTACCTCAATTTACAAGGACTTAATAAAACAAGATCTGCTATTGCTTTGGCAGGGAAAATAGTCAAAATTGATGATATGACCATAAGCAATGATGTGATCAGAATCACACCCATTTACAAGACTCCTGCCCATCCAACAAACCATTGGAGAACCCAACAAGAATCTCTAACTTGACATACATCAAAGTTTGTGCCATGCTTGTGAATTTTCAACCTCACATTTCAAGGACAATGAGTTTTCAGTGGTGTGAAAAGAACATATAGGATGTGAGAGTATGAAAAGCTGTCTGAGTTTACTGAATTTCCTTCAGCCATTCATGTGTTCTTCATGCATCTCAACTGTTTTCTGGAACTTAGGTGATTAGTTTCAAATAAGTGTTAGTCACAGAAATCAAATTTGCATTATAAATAGCCATGGTAGAAGTGCTTCTGCTTTCATTCACAAAGGAGGAACCACTTCATACAACAAATTGCAACAAAGCAACACAGCTGGGATGTCTAAGACACCCAACCAAGCTATAGACAATTACACAAAAAAGAAATATTCACATAATCCAAACAGACAAACTTGAGGACCTAGATTTTTCTTGTGGCATATTCCCAAGGAAGATAAAAGCCTGATACCAACAAGTAAATTATTCATTGTGAATTATTCACTCAGCTTTCGAAACAATCTGGAAGGAACTTACTGCATTAGCTCTTCTCCTTACCTTCTTATCCTCCCTTCCATCAACCCAATTGCTCTAAGTATCACTTGTCATGCCCCACAAATAGATTCCAGCAGGGCTGAGACTGTTTCTTTTGAAAACTCTTAGAGGTTTTTGCTAATTATAATTGCAGTGATAAGGATGATTCTCCAAGCTGCCAAAAAAAACCTGCTTAGGAAGAGAAGCGTCATTCCTGGAGCCATCACACTGTCAGATGAAGCCACTGGGTGTGGTTACATGATGGGAAGGATCACTGGTCAGTCTTTCTCTCTGGAGTGGTAAGTTACTGAAGGGGTTCCCTATCAAATGTTTGGGAAAATATTTCTTTGCCTTCCACAATGAGGAAATATTACAGGAAATACTGCTAGAAATTTATCCAGGTTCAGTGAACACCTAGGTTATGAGAGACTGAGAAGGATTAATCGCAAAGTCAGCTCTAATTTACAGTTTAGCTGTTGATTGGCATATTTCCCTTGCCTTACTTTGTTAGGATACTGTTCACTGAAAAAATAGTGCTGTTCCTGAATAGTATAAACCAGAGGCTCTGCCTCCATCCACATGCTGAGTCCTTCCTTGATTGAACCTCTCTGCATACTTTTTCTAGAGATGTGCGAGCAACCCACAGGCTGCTTGTTTCTAAGTAGTCCCACTCCCAAAAAGACTTCTGTCTGAACAGTAATTAGCTTTGATAGGCACTGCTTTGGAATAAGAGTCCTAGAAATATCTTCTTACTGTAAGGACACGGGCGAGATAGCGCTGAAGTTTCCTGATACAGCACCATAGCTAGGGGGAGAGATATTTCTTGGACCCTCTGAAGACACTTCTTCATGAGACTGACTATCATTGGAGAACAATGATACTTGCAAGAAAAGGTCATTGCACACCTCTTCCACAAGTGTGAGGGTGACATGTTACAAAGCAAGAAGACTAGTCCAAAGTCCCCTAGCAGACAGGTAAAGAACTGAAGCTTCTTGTGGCCTCTGTGCCAGCCCTGAAGCAATGCCCAGACTTAGAGCAAGGAGTTTTAAGGAGGCCAAAAAGCCTCTGGTGTGTATGCTTGAGTACTGCAGTGCCCAGAGAGAGCTATGCCAGCAGCAGGAGCCCAAAGTAACAGGCTTACAGAGGTGCACTATGATCACATAAAAGAAATATGCATTTGGAAGTGGAGTGGCTTTCCATCAGAATCAGTGAATGGACTCTGATATATAAGTACACTGACTGCTCTTGCACAAGGCCAGCTGCCTCAGGTGCTACTGCCTCTCTCAGTTTCAAGATAAGGTTGGTCTACGTTTTGCTGCCTCTTAGTGTAAGAGATCTACACAACATCAGGTCTTCAGGCAACAGATAAGGTGCACCTGTCTCAAAGAAGGAACATTATCTTTGCACAGGAGTCAGCAGGGCTCATTCAAAGAGCTTTAAGTTGGACTGGAAGCCTGGGGGTGGAATGCCAGTGTAGGAGGAACTGTGTGCTAGGAAGGTCCTTCAGCCTTCTGTCTTAGTGGAGGCAGGGGATGAAGATCCATGTGGCAGCAAAGATGTGTTAATGAAATCATGGAACTGTCTGGGAATAATCATATAGAAATTAGGTCTCATCCCTGCAAAAAGGTGGTGGGATTAATAGGGCAATAAAGTGCATCTACACTAATGCATGCAGCATGGGCAACAAACAGGAAGAGCTAGAAGCTCTTATGGTAAAATTGCCATCAGAGTAACAAGGTGGGATGATTTGCACAACCACAGTATGGCAATGGACAGCTATAAACTCATCAGAAGAGATGGGCAAGGAAGGACAGGCAGTGAGACTCCCTGGTTGCCCAGGGAGGTTGTGGGTGCCCCCTCCCTGGCAGGGTTCAAGGCCAGGGTGGATGGGGGTTTGGGCAACCTGGCCTAGTGAAGGGTGTCTCTGTTCATGACAGGGGGTTGGAGCTAGATGATCTTACAACCCAAAGCAGTCTGTGATTCTATGATCCTATGGTCCTGGTGGGAATCTGTTACAGACCATTCAACCAGGACAGAGACAAAGTACTCTGTAAGCAGCTGGGAGAAGTCTCACAATCACCAGCACTTGTTCATGTGTGGGACTTGCCAGATGCCTGCTGGAAGTACAATACAAGGTGTTACAGGGAGCAGCTGAGGGAACTGGGGTCGTTTAGCCTGGAGAAAGGTGGCTGAGGGGAGACTTTCCCATTCTCTACTGCTACCTTAAAGGAGGGTGTAGCCAGGTGGATGTTGGTCTCTTCTCCCAAGTAACCAGCAACAGGAGAAAAGGAAATGACCTCAAGTTGCACCAAGGGAGCTTTAGATTGTGTATTAGGAAAAAAAATTCCTCACCCAAAGGGTTGTCAAGCATTGCAACAGGCTGCCGTGGTTATGCCTCCAGCTGGGTGCTGAGCACCACACAGCTGCTCTCCCTGGGGAGGGGGGAAAGAGGGAGAGGGGAAAAGAAAAACCAAGGGCAAACCTCATGGGTTGGGATAAGGACAGTTTGCTGGGACACCAGAGAGAGAAAAATAAGAATAATAGGATTTTTTAAATAAAATATACAAAACTGGTGATGCATAGTGGAGTTTCTCACCAAACGCCAGAGCTCAGGACTTGAAGCTCAGAGCCGGCCTGAAGCTGGACCATCCCCAAAAAACTGCATGTCCTGGAGCTGTCCATTCCTACCCCCACTCAGCTTTATACTGAGCATGACTTGTTGGCACAGAATACCCTCTTTGACCAGTTTAGGTCACCTGTCCTGGCTGTGTCCCCTCCCAGCTTCCTGGGTGCCCCCATCGTTTCAATAGCAGGGCAGTATGAAAAACTGCTTGGCAACAACTAAAACCATCAGAGTATTACCAACATGGCTCTCATCCTAAGTCCCAAACATGGCACCATACCAACTACTAGAAGGGAATATTAACTCTATCCTAGCTGAAACCAGGACACAGACTGACCAGGGAAATGGTTGATTGACCATCCCTGGAGTTATTTAAAATAGGGGTAGGTGTGGTGCTTAGGGACATGGTTTAGTGGTTGGACTGAGCAGTGCTACATTAATGGTTGGACACAATGATCTTGAAGGTCTTTTCCAACCCAAACAATTCCATGATTCTAAAGACTCCTGTCTTCCAGGTACCTCTTCAGCCTATGCTGTGCAAGATTTCAGGAATCCTGCTAGTCTGTACTTGATATCTAGGAGGGAAAGCATCTCCTGCTGAGTTCTGGTCAGTGGGAGCTGTCACCCAGCATCCCCTCCTGCATCTCCCACCCATCAATACTGCTGTTCCAAACTCAGCAGAGGCTGGACAGCCTTGGTGTTCAGGGACAGGAATTATCCCTGTTCTGAACAGGGCAGGTTTTACAGCTTTTTTCACCCAAACATACCATCTCCCTTCATCTGTAAGTGGCTGTCTTAACCCATAGCTGGGCATACCTCTGTACACGATTGGCCCTCATGCATCTCAGACCTATCTACGTCTTTTATCCAAGCTCCCGTTCCCCAGTAAACCGCTACACAGTTGTCAACCCAGATCAAGCTAGCCCTAAGAGCCCAGTTCCCAGCAAAACCCTGAACTTCCTCTGCTTCTAGAAACAGTATGTGTCATTCAAGCCTGCTGCAGGAAAAGATGTGAATTAAAAGGAAAACCTAACACAAAACTGTCCCAAAAGCTGACCTCTGACATTCTTCCGTGTGAGAACGTAACACTAGTGGTGTGTGGACAACTCTAAAAAACAAAAAACCCAACAAACTGGAGGTTAATAACTAGAAAATAAACATGCCATAACTCAGTATATGACTTAATAGTGGTATAGTAATTAATGCTCAATAACCGTCTCACTCAAATTGGAAGCCCTGGGTTTCATACTATGATTGTTTAATATTAATTTGACATAAGATGGTGGCCTCAGCAGTCAGATATGATGAGTCCAGCTGAACACAGAGGCCTAATACAGGGTGTGGAGACTGCAAGTTCACATCCCTGCTGCAGTTACATTTGTTTTCTGGAAATGCATTCCCCAGCGCTGTTGCATGATCTGTTGGGCTCTACTTGTGCTACTTGATCTAATTTGTGCCTGTGCAAGTGCAATCTTAGTGAGATAAAGCAGCACTTCTCAACTGATTCCATTTTCAATATTTTAATTTTTTTTCTTCTAGTCTTCATTTAAAAGAGCCTGGGGGATTCATCTCATCAAGAAAGCTAGTTCCTCTTCTACAGTGAACCTATGCATAGTTGTGCTGAAAGACTTACCAGTTTGTTGGAGTATATTTTACTGTACTTTAACTTCTAATCTGCATTTATTCATAACCAGTTCTTAATCTTTGTGCTGACACTATATTTCAACAGAAGTAGCTCCAGCTCCTAATGATTTATCTCTAGATGTATTTGAGATAATGAAATTTCTTCTGAGCCTTTATTTGTTCTCTGTGGGTTTTCTTGCAGCCTGCCAAGGAAGAGACCATCTCTTTCCATTAGAAACCCTTTGCTACCCGCACAAACCAGGATTTATCTTCCCCCAACAGCACCATCTACCTTATTTAGAGACCTGACGCCTTCACTACACTATGCCACATATCTGTGTGTGTCATGCAATTCCCTTGTCCTCTAAGCAAGGCTTAAGCATTCAGATACTTTTTTTCTTGGTGCATCTCAAACTCATTCACCTCCTAAACAGGCCAGGTTAATGTGTTGCACCCCTCTTTAGGCCCACCCAAATCCCATTAAAAATAATCATGATACAAACAGTGCTGGGTACATCAGTACAAGACTACATGTAAGTATCTTGGGATTATGGAAGGTCTGGAACTTCCAATCTTTGCCCATGCACTGCCCTGGGGTACGAAAGGTGTATTTGACCTTTTGAAACTTTTCTAACAAAAAGCCCAGCATATCAAGTAGACCAGTTTTCAATGCCTGGAAAGTGAAGGTTTGAAGGCTCTCCACTTTGAACTGGGTCCTTCTAAGGCAGCATGGTGAGAGTTGCTTGTATACTCAAAGAGAGTCTGTAATTCAGCCAGAGACTGGACGGCCATTTCGTCAGTCCCCTCTATGTCTCCCCTTGGAAGCCTCTTTCTTCACATCACAGAGCTTCTGCATTTCAGCCTCAGAACAGCTTTGGCATGGTGTAGACCTCATACAGATTTTGTTTGACTGGATATTAAGAAAAGTGGTTTTTGCTACATAATGCCTCAGGACAGAGCCAGACAAGTTAAAGCAAATAATACCTACCCAAATGCAAGTGTTAGAGACAGCAGTCCATTCTCTATTTCTGTCCTTAGACCAAAAGGTACCTTACCTAATGAAAACTATTTATGAGTCAGATGTCTATCCAAAGATACCCGATTAAGGCTCCTTCACCAGTCAATGGACTACTACGTGCAGCTCCAGAGGGTAGGTTACACATTCTATTCATCTTCAAATGGGATGAATGCTCTCTGGAGAGCCTGGGCTTTCTCCACAGACTACTGCAGAATCCTTAACAACTATTGTAGCATTCTCAGCAAACTTCAGCTTGGGCATCAGCCTTGGGAGCTGCCCTCAACTACCAATGCTGCTGGTCGCACATTCTGGAAGCATCTCAGCTCAAGCCTTCCAGCCTGAGCCAGGGAACACCACCCCAGTGCTGGATGTACTTTTAAGGATACATGCAAACCACAGGCTCAGAGGGAATCCCAGGTCACGGAAGCTGATGAATACTCAGGATACTCCCAGCATCAGTCTCATATTCCAGAGGTCACCTTTCCTCCCTTAGGTTTACCATTTCCTTCTGCTGCAACTTGAGGTAGGCCCAGCTCAGAAAGAGACAAAAGTGATTCTTAGGAATCACAGAACGTTAGGAGTTGGAAGGGACCTCAAAAGATCATCTAGTCCAACCCCCCTGCCAGAGCAGCATCACCCAGACTAAATCACACAGGAACACATCCAGGTGGGGTTTGAATGTCTCCAGAGAAGGAGACTCCACAACCTCTCTGGGCAGCCTGTACCAGGGCTCTGTCACCCTCACAGGGAAAACGTTTCTCCTTACATTCACATGGAACTTCCTCTGCTCCAGCTTGCACCCATTGCCCCTTGTCCTATCACTGGCCATCACTGAGAAGAGCCTGGCTCCATCCTCCTGACACTCACCCTTTACATATTTATAAACATTCATAAGGTCACCCCTCAGTCTCCTCCAAGCTAGAGAGTCACAGCTCCCTCAGCCCTTCCTCATAAGGAAGGTGTTCCATTCCCATCATCACCTTGGTGGCCCTGTGGTGGACTCTTTCAAAGAGTTCTGTGTCCTTCTTGACCTGAGGAAGGTTCCCTCAGATGAACCAGAAAACCTTAGAGACCTGTGGTAAGGATGAGGTACCCAAAGAGGTTGGCCATCTGCCTTGCACAGATGTACAAAGACAGCACAGGCTGACATGTGAAAGCCAGCATGAACATCCACTCTTGATCTCTATGCCAAAATTATTTGTACCACAGTTGCATTTTGGATATCCATCAGCGGCTTCAGTGACCCTATGGTGTTAGGCATTGTACATACACCTCACTGGAGTAGGGATGTGATTATAAACTGTTACCAGTCCTGCATCAGATCAAACCATGAGTGCTCAAATCCTTCAGATCAAAGCCTGCACTTAAAGGAGAGCCATGAATGATTCCACAACCTGTTCACCTGGCTTCCAGCACGGTACTGTGACGTCTCAGGCCATCATGGCTATTTCAGCAGTGAATGCTGGGGCATGACCTAAGTAAGATGCATTGCTCCCAATGAAGTGGTGACAATCCACAGTGAGATGGAGGGACCAGCAGTGGTTTAAGAAGGAGGAAAATACCTGCACTCACAGCAGCTAGCTGCAAAGACGTTCTGTCTGTAGAACACATACAGCAATCCATGTATTGATGCTCGCCAGAGCAAGTTATCAGAGCATTAAGAGTTTAGCATTCAGCTGCTGCTTCATAACATAGTCACAGTGTCATATTTAACACAAGTCGATTCTAAAATAAAAAGGAAAATTAGTTTTATTCACTTTAGAATTGCTGTTACAAGTAACTAATTTATAGGAATAGTAATAAAAGCTGAACTGTGTTCACTAGGTATCATCTACATCTCTGGAAGAGTATGGCCATTAATAAACAGACATGAGTGCAGAATTTTAAGTACCCTTCCTTAGTCCAGAAATATGTTCTGTAAAAACCTCACATAAGGGAGTGAGCAATTCAGCTCAGTCCATTAATTGCCCTAAATATCATGGCTGGTAATCTGCAAATTAGATTATAAAACCTCATTGCATATAAACAAATGCTAAGATAGATTGCCTCGGCTTTCTTGGCAATTAGTTTGCAAAACAGTTACTGTATTTTATGCTTAACTGTATTAAAGAGCCAACAGTGATTTCACAGTAAAGCAGCTTCATAATGAATATTGTTTTTATGAATCCTAAGTCCAGTCATTACATTTTTATGGTTGCCCATATAACTTGTCTTCAAAAGACATTTCTGTTCTCCACTTTATCTGATCAGGTCCTCCCTATACCACCTCTGGGCTGCCAGGACCTGGGTCTCCAGGCCCACGTAACAACATGGTATGTCCCATTTTCCCCAGATGTGGGTTTTTTTTTTTTCCCCCCTTGCCAAGAAGATAAACTGGTGGGATATTGAGAAGTTACCACATTAGCCACAGTTTTCTGGTGTCTGACAAATGAGGTAGACAGATAATAGCTCTGGCTGGGATGATCTACACATCAGAGGTGACCATAGTGCATGTTGCTCACAGTAATTTTCACATGCTGGGGAAAGGAAAAGTTTAAAGTGTTTAAAGGCCTTTTTAAACAACAGCAACTAACAACCAGGTCAACAGAGTGACCACTCTTTCAGATCTGCTGCAGGTGTTACCGGTGCCACATTGCAACTGGGAAGGCTGCTTCCCAGCCCTCCTGCATCTGTAGCTTGAGGCAAGAGAAATACTGATCTTTTCCCATCACTGTGTTGGGCTTTGCCAGTAAAACAGCTTATCATGCTCTTCTTCCTCACCATCTCTCAGCCACTGGTTACTGGCTCCTACCTCAGACACAGGCCAGAGAGGTGACAGCTATTAGATGCTAGCAGAGCACAGGCATGACAGAGGGCTCAACATCTCAACTCACGTGAGTACAAGGGACACTGAGAGGTATGTAAATTCTCTCCCAAGAGGCTGGGACAGGCAAATGGAGGGCCAGCACACCCTGCAGCGATAAGCAGTGAGGAGATGGAAAGTTCTTCTCATGGAATCACAGAATGATAGGTGTTGGAATGGACCTCTGGAGATCATCTAGTCCCCCTGCCAGAGCAGGATCACCTAGAGTGGGCTGCGCAGGACATCATCCAGGCAGGTTATGAGTATCTCTAGAGAAGGAGACTCAACTTCTCTGGGAAGCCTGTTCCAAGTGCTCTGCCACCCTCACAGTAAAGAAGTTCCTCTTCACGTTCTTTCTGTCTCCTTGTCCTCAGAGCTTTTGGCCTCTGACCAAGCTGGGGTGGCATCAGAGGATTCTGCATACCAAAAGGCACCTGCTGGGCTGTGGCCTCCCAGCTGCTCCTTCAGAAACCCAAAATGTGCAGGAAGCTACAAATGAGAGATACTCAAAGCCCAATTGCCTCAGTCAAGCACCAAGAGGCTGGGACACTCCCAAACAGTGTGGGACACCATGGCTTGGTGCCCACAATGGACCAAGGGATTTCAGACTCCTGTGACTCTTGTCACTCAGCTGAGTCGTTTGCAGGACTTTCAGTTCTTAGCAGCACTTAGCCATCCACAGCTACTTGCAGAGGTTGTGTCACGCTGCCTTGCAGACCATGAGCACATCATCTTGCAGATGCAACTCCAAGAGACTCCTCCAGATTTATGCAGTCTTTATCACTCTAGGAAAGTGCCTCAAACCAAACATCTTGTCTCCTAGAGGAGGCATGATGCTTCTGTAGTACCTCAGAGACATCTCCTTATAACATATCATTGCAGTATGCATGTTCTGGGTGGTATCTCCCACCAGGCTTCTAGCAAACATTAAACAACAGCAGCAGGATGGATTCAGGAGAGTGGCACTTCACCCTTCTACAGGGAGCACAGCAAAACCCATCCTAGGGACGCTGATGGCAGACCACTTGGCTACATGCACACATCTAACCTTAATGCTTTGTGGTGCCATTCCGTTGCATTTTTGTTTCTTTAATTTTCCAGATTCAAACCTGGTATTACTACACTCAGTTCTCCCTACATCAGACATTGATTTGCAAATGGTTGTAAATCTCTCACCAGCAGTTAAAGCATGCCATTTTGCTTACACAGGCAGCTAAAAAACCCACGCATCATTCCTTCCAAAGCAAATACATGTAAAAACCAATATATTTTATTCTGCATTTTGAGCTATGCTGGGTGTCTAAATTAGACTCTGCTGAGCTCAATGGATTTTCCTACTGAAATTAAGGAGGATTTAGATCAGCTTCTCACTGAGAAAATATATTTTAGCTCTTTTACACACAGACAAACAGCTGGTATCTCAGAGATGTGCATTTTATTTGGAGTGCCTTCCCTTGAATAAGCCAATGCCTGTTAATTTCTGCAAGATGTTTTTACTCAGGGAAGCACGTGCTCAAGCTGAGGGCAGTGTTATCTCCATGACATTGCACAGTCCCAGGGCTACAACACTTATGTGCTCATGTATGCAAAAAGCTATGCTGAGATGCAACATTCAGCCTGTGAATTTTGCACCATTATCACGACTTGACAGCTCTCATTTCCCCAATGTCCTCAGCACAGTGTGGAGTGGCACAGGTAGGAGTGCAGAAGAGCAATGACTTTAGAGTGGCCATTAACAAAATACGTAGTCAAAGCTTAAAACAAATATGGCATTAGCTTGGGTCTGTGTCACCAGGGAATGACACTCCATTTGCATGACTAATGCAGGGGATTTTTAGAAAAGAACAGGAATATTTTTATTTCCTTGAGATCCCAAGAAGCAGTGCTTCAGCATTCTCCACAAGGACCTCAGTATATGGCTCAGGAGATCCTAGCTGGACTCCATGCTCAGAGGCAGGAGTGCTTTACCTTCTCAGTGGGCATCTACAACCACTGTTCTCATGCTCAACATGGCCCTGAGGGCCCCACTCCTCTCTCTATCCACACATCAGGCAAGAGACCATCAGTATGAATCCAGGGGCATGGGACACAGCCTGACTGACCCAGCAATCTCCTGAGCAGAGCATGTCCTGTCCCCTCAAGGTACATGCACTTCTTGGCCAGGATTTCATATCAATCTGAAAAAACAGAATGCAACTGGGCCTTCCCCTATTTGAACTCCTTATGGCTTCATGCAGGAGCCACCAAAGAGACAAAATTTAAGCATAACAGACAGCTTTTCATAACCTGTTTGAAACAAACAAGTAAATAAACAACCAAAACCCCACACACCAAGTTCAGTTGGCTCAGCCACATTTTCCTGTGCTAGCCAGTTACACTTGCCTGTAAAAATGGGGCATCCTCAGAAAAAAAACCCTGAAAATTGGGAATCAAGCAGATGAAGTTCAGCCACGAAACCTATACCACCTCTCTCTTGCCTAGAGAAAGGCTAATATTCTGCAACTCTTCCCAGTTCTGGCTTCAGAGCATTAGATTTTCTAAGCAAACATAAAATTGCAACTTTATACTAAAAAAAACCTCCCAAAAAAGCTATTTCTAAGGCAAAAGATATTATAGAAACCCTGTCTCTGATAACAAACAGTTTCTCCATCCCAAAAAAGCATTCCAACAACCTCCCTTCACAATCCTTCATTTAAAATCCTTAAAGACTTTTGTAATAATTGGATCAGTCTCACCTGGGGGGGCCCTTAATGAGCACAGGTGCTGTAATGCCCAAACACCACCAGACATCTCCTGAGAGAGAGAAACAACCAGGAAGATGCTTTCTGCCCTGAGGTTTTAGGCAGTGATGAGTGTCTAAACACTTTTTACTGCGTGTGCGAACCCCAGCCAGGATCCATGAATTCAAACAGGTGCAGAAGGTCTTGTCCTCTGGGCTGACTGCACATAGAACAGCCCTGAGCCACTGGGTGCAGGCAGCACCCAGGTGCACTGCTCCACCCATGTGCCTATTTTATAATAGATGGCCAGCCTACAATGCCTGGATCTTGGCATGTGGAGGCTGCTGGGGAACTGCTGAAATCAGCGTCTTGCAAAGCTTGGGCTAAGCTCTCCTCAGTAAGGATGTCACTGAGTCTGTGGGAGTCACGTGTCACCTTCCTCCCATGCTGAGAGCATCTCAACAGCTACTCCTGGATGCACTCAGACACTGACCTTTTGGGTTTTTTTGAGGCAAGAAAATTCTCACATCCCTGCTCTGTAGCTAGTGAGCTTAAAACAAGGGACGAATTTGAAAGCCTTTAGATGTGCTCCAATGAATGTATAGAGGAATGCAGCCACATCAGCAAAAGACACCTAAAACCCTATGGAACCGGGTTGACTGAAGCTATTCACAACCTGTAGTCACACATGATACATGGTGTCCAGGGAAAAAAAAAAGAATGAGAGGAAACATAAACTGAAACCAAAAGCTGTAATTCAGTAATTTCTATACTTTATAATGAGGTTGCATTTAGAGATGTAGCTAATGTTGTGCCCCTACAATAAAGAAATATGTGTTTTGTTTGGGAAAAATGAAATGTTTCATTTTATTTGGAAAAGAATTAATGAAAATGGAAAAGATTACTTTTGGCTTAGGTTGACCTAAAATGTTCCTTCTACTTCTGAATTTAATTGAGCAAACAGAAAATTAGAGAAGTCAATTATATGCTAAGCCTTGTGAGTGACACACACAGAGAAACAGGTAATTGAACTTCAGCCTCTCGGATTTATTTTCCTATCCTCCCTTTCTTCAGAGACAAAACACACTGGCTGTTTTCATTAAAATACAGTTAAATACTTGAATTCTACCAATGCAAATCTTCCCAAGTGTGTTTTGTGATTTGAGGGGTTCTGCTTAGAAACGTGTGACCTTTTACAGCGCCAGATCCAAGTGAAATAAAATCAGTTTTCTTTACAGCCATTTGGAACAGCTCCTTGTGAATTAGATAATGACAATTTCCTTTAAAATGTCAGATTAACTTAAAATCAATTTAGTGCTCCCAGCTTGCAGTATGACTCAAGTGTTCTTAGGCAAGTTCCTATCCAGACAACATATTTAATGCTATGTTTACCACAAATGGCATAAATAGAAGCCTGTATAGCTTATATTAAGTAGTGATGTTTGTTAAACAAAAATGTGATGCATTTGTTTTATGTTCTGGGAATACATTGAGAAAGCAATTTGTAGCCTCTATATTACCAGTGACTGAGTGCTGTGTGCCTTTTAACGAATAATGAGCCCGAATGTCTTTATTGCTTTGTTAAATAATACAAAGTTTAGTTCAAGGCTCTAACTTAGCATGAGATCTCACATATTTCCTTAGCATGAGAATGCCTGAGTTTTCCTTATTGAGTTGTAAAGAGAGGAATATAATTTCTACAGGATTTCTAGGATACTCTGTGGAAATCAATAGCTTAGCTAAAATTTTCTGCTCTCTTTTACCAGAGACTGTGAAACACTACAAGGAAAGTGGGGAGCCATGTCATTGCTATAGCATTCCAATGGCTTACTTTGAAGTTCCCTATCTTGACTCTTACCAAAGCAATTTAATAATGCCAAGAAAAAAACCCACAGGAACAAAAGAAAACAAGCATACAAGCAAGCAAAAAAACCAGAAGGGAAAAGACAAAGCACAATCTGATAAAAAACAGATAAAGGAAAAGTTTGGCCACATTTCTTCAAGGGTTAAAAAAGGTGTTAGAAGAAAGAAGGGTGAAAAAAGATTTTAGCACGAAAGATATAGATTTTGGCTGTTGTTTCATCCACAAGCTTCCTTTTAAATCAGCAGCACCAGTAAGTCTCTCTGGACTCAGCTGCCACTAGTCAGCATGTTTTGAAGGAATTGTAACAACTTATGTGTTTGTATTTGCCAGAGATGTAATAAGAAAGACATGAAGATTATGAAGAAAAATAAAATGAACTCTAGGAGATCAATAACACACAACCATTTGACTTTGTAGATGATCCCTATCCATTTTCCGAGTTAGGTGACAAAATCAGTGCAGTATGAGGTTTTAATCTGGCCATTACTGCTACCTTGCATCTGTGAACTTGTACATTCACTGGCCACACAGATCTATTTTTAAGTGTAGATACAGTGCCCCTAGAGAAGAAAGCAAATTCCAGATTGGTATTAAAACTGGCTTTGATAAAATTAACATTTGCACTCAAACTGCTACAGTTCTCAAAGCTTATCTCAGGAAAAGAGAGGGCTGCGTCTTCCCTGCTAGGGAGGGGGGGGGGAAAAGTGGAAGATAAAAAGAAGTGGAGCAGATGGAGCAAATTCTCAAAGCTGTGTGTGGGAGTGGAGCATTCAGATCCCATTAACCAATATTGGAGTTGGAGGATCAGACTCCTACTCACCAGGCTTCGAAAAACACAGGTTCTGATTTCTCCATGTTCACTTCCTTCTTACGTGTCCCTGACGCTGTCCTGGCTCCTCTCTCGCGGGCTGACATTTACGCAGCAGCGCAGAGCCAAAATGAGTCTGTGCATGAGGCCAGGGCTCCTCACCCAGCAACAAGAAGTGGAAAAACATGAAGTACAGATCTGAGCTTACCTAAATACCATGTGTGCTTACAGATGTGGTATGGAGAAGGGCCAAAAACGTGCAGTGGCTGCATCCCACAGCCAGAAACAAGCCACACATCATCGTTAGTTCAGTACAGATGCTTTACTCCTTTAGGACAAACAAAGGGTGAAACGCAAGTAGGTAACAACCAGTATGGGTGTTCAGTGATGCTCCGAAGTCTCTTAAACATTGTCTGTCTGTATACATCACTCTTGCAACCCCTTAATCACGAGAAATGCACTGTTCAGGGCGATGCAATGACCTCTGTGAGTAAATATGACTGGTGCCTACCTCCTGTACAGGAGGAGCTCATAAGCACAGTTTTTGGCACTTAGGTCTCTTTTCTGCATGCTATATGAATACTGCACTGGTCCAGCATGTTCAGCTGGGGTGGGCACACATTGTCCAGGACTCTTCTCCCCTGGGTCATCTCCACAGTTTTTTATCATGGACTAAACATCCTCTTCCGTAAAATCAGGTTCTCTGTCCTTGATAGCTAATGAGAAGCAACCACCTTCAGCTACACTGTATTTTATCATGGTAGCTTTATTTTTAACTGACATTAATCACCCAATTATTAAAAGTGACACAGCACTTACACCCTATCATTGCAATCTAATTAACTTCCGATCCTATAAATCAGTCTGTACATCAAATATGTAGTATCTACGAGCTGAATCTCTTATTTGCTCCATGGGGACACTCAGCAGCACCACTTATGAGCAAAAAGCAGTACAAAAGGAGAACAAAGCAGTTCTTGAAGAGGACACTCTCTTCTTTCCCTCCTGCTGAGCTTAAAATAGTCTTTTTTCCGAAGATGGGCAGTGAAGGCACAATCATCTGGCCACAGAGGTCTGTGGGGAAAGCAGGAACATACCTGGGATTGAGATTAGTTTCTCCCATTTCTCTGCATTTAGAGGATGCAGCAAACATGACACAGGCTGAGATTTTGGTGACTTGCAGCTCAGGGCTGGGGGCTGTGAGATGTGGCCTATTGATATGTGTGTGAGAGAGACAGCTACCTAGTCCCAGTCCTCTTCCATCTGAACTAAGAAGAGACCTGGGGTCACACTTTCAGCTAGATACTTGTTCAACAGTGTCCTTAGAAGTAGTGTCTTTTAGTGACAGCATCCTACAAGTCCTGCAGAGTTCCTAACAGCAGACGTAGCTGCTAATCTGTTTGCAAAAATACAGATGAGCACGCTATTCTGGAAAGCTTGTTATAGCAGACTCCTTGGGGAAACTCCGAGTCTGGGCTCCTTCCCTACGCCAAAGGCTCTTCTGGACAGCCCTGCTTGTCAGAAAACACTTCTGCCTCTTCCTGACCCCAGTGGGGTCATATATCTTCTTTAACTTGCATTAAGATAAAGTAAAAATAAAGATCTTTACTTACACATCTTTAAAAACCCACAAAAACATTATAGTTATCAATGTTCATAAATAACATAGCTTGAAGAATTGAAAGAATACTCTTCAAAATCTTTACAATCTGGTTAAAGGGAGATTGATTCTGCCTGGTCTTTCTTTCTCACAGCATCCCAATGAGTCGCAGCACATGCCATCCTAATGCATCCTTTGTCGGGCGTCCAGTCTGAGCTGCATCCTTCAGAGAACTTGTTCATCCTAGATGACACTAGATTTTATAGATAATTTCTTTTTTGGAGCCCTTAGGAGTGTCTGACCCGATTTAATCTTTCTTGTTGAAAGATATGCTTTCTAACATCTTCAGAAAATAAAACCCGATGTGGCTTTAATAACAACAGGCATTGTTCCACTTCCTTGGAGATGCAGGCACAGCTTTGCTAGTGCAGATGTCACACCCTTAACAGTCCTTGACTCACTGAGGGGGAAAATTTCCCCTCCCTTCCTCAGTGTGAAGTGTATCCACAGCTTGAACCTTATTTTTTATATTCATCTGCACAATGGCAAGCATAGTATCAACATTTAAATGCACTAACAAAGGCTACTGCCAACAAACAAACATCCTTCGAGGACTGTGGCAGCAGTCAACAACCCTTGCATTAAAACATGGAAATGAGGAGAAGAGTTTCCACTCCATCTGGCCAGGCAAGCAAATGTCATGGGGTGCAGCAGACGCCGTGTTTACAACGCTTATTCCAGAAGGGCCCAGGCTCTGATCTCATCCCTAGAGAAAGGTGATCGCTTGACATTGCAAACAGAGCATAAAGAGGAAGCAGGAAACCTGTCTGAGGAGCAAGGCTGAGATATTGCTCCATGCAACTGCATCCCCACAAACTCAGCCTGAAATTTTACAGGCGCGGGTGAAAGAACATCCACGTGCTGCTGACACCACGCTGTATGTAAAGCAGCTCAGGGCCTCCTGTGCCAGCCCATGGTGGCCATGCAACTGAAAGCTTGCTCACTTCAGTCACATCCGATGGAACGTGGTGGTCTCAGTGAAATTTATTTTGCTTCCCTTGACTAGCTGATCAGCGCTCCTAGCAAATCTGACAGTTTCAACCATCATCAATTACTGCTTTCACTGTGCAGTGACTCTTTCTGTGTCACACTTCCTATCTGAAATCTGCCTTTGAAATCCACTGTATTTGAAATGGGTAGAACTAAACCTTGAAAGTGGGAAGTAATTCCTCTTTTGAAACCAGTCTCGTGCTAAAAATATTGCACCTTAATAATAGGAATCCAACAAACATCTCACCTGATATGGGAATTCTTCCTCACAAAGTTGTCAGGCTGCCTGTTGGAAAGTTACTCTCAGAAATGTAACGCTATTACCCATGTCACTTTGTTCTTCATAGCTAAGGGTTCGCTGCTGAGCAGAGCGAAGCCACCAAAGCAAGCTCCTTGCCTGTAGAAATACCCAATTCTGGTGGTGTTCATGGTCAATCATTGTTCCCCTGCTCCCTGGGTCCCTCCAAAGCAGGCTCTGATGCTGCTCATCAGGAGGGACAAGGTTTTGTGAGATGACTAAACATGAACTGCCTGTCAGACATGGAATCGATGACCACACTGTGCTACACCTCCATCCTCCATGGCTAGAGGGAAGGGCTTAACATGTCTCATGTCCCCACCATGAAGAAACACCTGCCACATAGAAGTGCTCTGCTCAAGGCAAGGAAGGAGAATGAGACCTTTGCCATGAGCATTGCATTGAGGTGAAAGAGAGCTGAAGGGCTGATTACTCCCAGGACATGCCTGAAGGACTTCACCATTTCCCACTTCTCCAAATCTCCATTCCAGGAACAACCACTGCAGTTAGCTATCATGGCAAGGCCAGTAAATGTGCAAAGGATGAGGCAAAGCAGAAGACTGGAAAAAAATCACTCTGAGAGGATGCTACGGTCTCAGGCAGCAGCGTGGTAGGATTATCTGATGGCATGATTGCTCTGCGGGAAGCAGAAGAGCTTCACTCTTGGGAAATAAACATTTGCTCATTTCAAGCAAAAGCCCTCAATGGAAGCAGTAAACTGTAGTGTATACAGACATCATAAGTGTCAGCTGTTAAGCTAAGTTGAATTAGGCTTCAGACATAGCTCAATTTCTGGCTGAGCCACTGGCCTCTAAGTGACATGGAACCAGAGGTTTTCCTGCTCTCTGCCTCTATTTCTCCTCCTGTGAAATGGGGCCAGTGGAACCAATTTGATGTAAGATCTCCTGGTGAAAAATCTTATATAAGAACTGGCACTGTTATTATTTTTCCCCACCCAAACACAAGCTGTGATGTTTTTTCTTTTTTTTCCCCAAATATCCTTAGCAATAAAGACAATATGATCTTGTTCACTGATTGTAGGTCTGTTTGGAAGCGCTTCATGACAGCTTTCCTTCAGAGTGATCTGCAGCACTGGGGTCTTTTTGAGGAATGTGGTTTTCCTTCTCATTAATTTCCTGCTTAAGGATTTTTCACAGTAGCAGTAAATGTTATGTTTTCCCATACACAGTAATGAGCTACCAGCTCCTTCAGCCACAGTGACCTTTCACTTCCTAATAGGAAGAACAAAATAAAAGCCAGTGGGGAGTCTCTACCAGGCAGGACACTGTGTGTCACAGCACTCGGCGGCTGAGCAGAGCTGTCAGCTGCTTCCCAGCAAAAGAAGGTGCAGCACACAACATGCCTTATGCAAGGCAAACAAAGGGGGAGAGGTCCCCAAAATATTATTTCACAGAGTCTCATGCAGATCATGGAGGTTGCAAATGAGAAAATTCTTGAAGTTGTAAGATTCTCCATGGGAGTGGCTTTTACCGGCAGTACCCGCAGCTCACACCTACATCCATACCTGTAATCTTCAGGGGTACTTAAGGTTGGCTTTAAATTTTTCACATGAGGACATCTTCCAAACATTACAAAATTCAATAATTAAAGAATCTTAAACTTTGGGGTGCTTGGGGTCCCAAACCTGTCTAAGTTATTTCCTTCTGCCATAGGACTTAACGACAAAAAAACACCCAGATGCCTACTTTGTCTGATGCATGCAGAGCAGAAATCATTCCATGACTCCCCCTGCTTCAACTGCTCCACAAGTCTTCATATAAACTAATCACAGTGCAATATTATTCCACTTGTCAACAGTTCGGGAGGAACTGACAGATCCTAGTTTAACTATTTAACTCTGCCAGGGGTAATAAGTTCTCTCATGCATTAAATTAAAAATGACACTTGAAAATAAATACATTATGGACCAAATACAGCACACAAATGGGGGGCAAAGATTTAAACTGCTGCCTGGTGGAGAATTGCCAATGAAGCAATATGCATCTCATTATCTGGACTTACACTGAACATAGCTAAGAAAGCCCTTTGCATATAGATGGATTGGCTGTGGGCAAATGCCTGCTATCAGCGTGGACAAACATGGCTGTTTATTTTCCATTGTAACAATGTTTGAGTTAAAAAACCTGCTGAGGAGTCCTTATGTTGGGCAGACTCTGGATGAGGAAGTCCATGCTCACTCCCCGCCAAGTCTCCATCAGTTTTGCCCTGTGGCCCATGGTAATTTTGCAAAACTCTCCTTCCTTTCTGCTGCCTTTCATCTGACAACAGAGGAAGAATGGTGAGCAGATAAGACACGCTTAACCTGGTAGAATCATAGAATGGTCTGGGTTGGAAGGGACCCCAAGAATCACAGAGTTCCAAACCCCCTGCCACATGCAGGGCCACCAACCTCAGGCCTGGATCTACACAAGGTTGCCCAGGGCCCCATCCAACCTGGCCTTGAACACTTCCAGGGATGGGGCATCCACCACCTCTCTGGGCAGCCTATTCCAGCACCTCACCACTCTCTCTGTAAAGAACTTCCCCCTGGTATCTAATCTAACCCTTCCCTCCCTCAGCTTCAATCCATTCCCCCTTGTCCTGTCATTGTCTGCCCTTTTAAAAAGTTGATTCCCCTCCTGTTTGTATGCTCCCTTCAGGTACTGGAAGGCTGCAATGAGGTCCCCCCGCAGCCTTCTCTTCTCCAGGCTGAACAAGCCCAGCTCCATCAGCCTCTCTTTGTAGGGCAGGTGCTCCAGCCCTCTGATCATCTTTGTGGCCTTCTCTGAACCCTCTCCAACAGTGCCACATCTTTCTTATATTGGGGGCCCCAGATCTGGACACAGGACTCCAGGTGGGGCCTCACGAGGGCAGAGTAGAGAGGGGCAATCCCCTCCCTGTCCCTGCTGGCCACCCCTCTGCTGATGGATAGGAGAAGCAATAACATTAATAAAGACAGATTTTACTTGTAAGTGGAGCGTGTTCCCTTGAGAGAGACATGTTTCTAAAAGCTTTGTGTTCGGTAGTCTTGAGTTACAGACTTTCTTCCACTGCCACGGTTGTTTCTCTGTAAGGATGCTGTCTGCTGTGGCCTCATGGCAGCCCACGCATTTTCCTCCTTTCTGCACTTTTGTTTGCATGCATTTTATCCCAGAGATATTAATTTTGGAGCAGTGCCCCCCATGCATCTACAATTTCATACACAGATACATAGCTCAATTCATTCCTAGTCCTGGACTGTGTTTGCAGTCCATTGATAGGGATTTAAGGTGGAGTTTGTGCTTCTTAATCCAAAAATGTAGTCATCTGTCTGTGAGTTGGCCTCCTCTGCAGTGAAAGGAGAGTTACAGGAATTTGAAAGGAACAATTCATTCCCTTTCTGAATGAAACTAATTACCCAGACAGTAAGTAGGTCTTATGAGCTGAATCTCTCCATTTTTTTCCAGGTTGTCAAACAGTGGTAGGAAGGGAGGACTGCAATAGAAAAGACTGCTGAGAGCCTAGCCAGCTGGCTCAGGTTGAGTCATCTATTCTGCAGCCATCTGAAGGTAGGCAGCAGGAATCCCCCAGCTGAAGTTATGCTTTTAAGTGAGAAGACACCTCAAAAGGGAAATGTTGGTGAAGAACATGTAAAATACTCAGGGCCATCAGCATGATCTGAAAATCAGGAGGTAAACAGAGATGTGATGAAGACTGAAGTTTGCCAGCAGCTGAGATCCATGAACTGGAGTTGGGAGTATGCAAGGACCAGCTTTCATAGTCAGGTTGGGAGATTTGACAACTAACACAGATGCTCATATGTTCACAACCATCTAAAGAACCTGAAGGTGCATAAGTCCCTGGGACCTGATGAGATGAATCCACAGGTCCTGAGGTAACTATGGGTGAAGCCACCCTCCACCATATTTGAGAAGTCATGGCAGTCTGATGAAGTTCCCAGAGACTGGCAAAGGGAAAACATAACCCTCATTTTTACAAAGGAATAAAGAAAAACCTAGACAGTCTCACCTCTGTGCCCAGCAAGATCATGGAGCAGATCCCTCTGGAAACTCTGATTAGAGAGATGGAAAATAAGGAGGTGATTGGCCAACATGTGTTCACAAAGGACAAACTGTACCTGATCAATTTGGCAACATTCTACACAGGGTTACAGTGTTGGTGGATAATGTAAGAGCAAATAATGTCATCTACCTGGACTTGTGCTAAGCATTTGACACTGTCCCACACAACATCCTTGCCTCTAAATTGGAGAGACATGGATTTGACAGATGGACCAGCTGGAAGATAAGGAACCAGCTGGATGGTCACACTCAAAGAGTTGTGGTCAATGGATTGATGTCCAAATGAAGAGTAGTGACACGTGGCATTCCTTAGGGGTTGGTATGGGGCCATCACTATTTAACAGAGGGATGCCATCCAGGGGGACCTTGGCAGGCATGCGAGGTGGGCCCATGTGAACCACATAGTGCAACAAGTCCAAGTGCAAGGTCCTGCACATGGGTCAGTGCAATCCCAAGCACAACTGTAGGCTGGATGGAGAATGAATTGAGAGCAGCCCTGAGGAGAAGGACTTGGGGGTGTTTGTGGAGGAGAAGCTCAGCATGACCCAGCAATGTGCGCTCATAGCCTAGAAGGCCAACTGTGTCCTGGGCTCCATCACAAGAAGCATGACCAGCAGGTCGAGGGAGGGTATTCTGCCCCTCTACTCTGCTCTCATCAGACCCCACCTTGACTACTGCATGCCATTCTGGGACCCCAATACAAGAAAGATACTGAGCTGTTGAAGTGAGTCCAGAGGAGGCCATGAAGATGACGAGATGGCTGGAGCACCTCTCCTATGAAGACAGGCTGAGAGTTGGGCTTGTTCAGCCTGGAGAAGAGAGGGCTCCAGGGAGACCTTTGAGAAGCCTTCCAGTATTTAAAAAGGGTGCCTACAAGAAATCTGGAGTGGGACTTTCACAAGGGCATGGAGTGACAGGGCAAGGGGGAATGGCCTTCAAATGAAGGAGGGTAGATTTAGGTTAGATATTAGGAAGAAATCCTTCCCTGTGAGGGTGGTGAGGCCCTGGCACAGGGTGCCCAGAGAAGCTGTGGCTGGCCCTGGACCCCTGGCAGGGTTCAAGGCCAGGCTGGATGGGGCTTTGGGCACCCTGGGCTAGAGGAGGCTGTCCATACCCATGGCAGATGGTCTTGGAGATCCCTTCCAACCTAAACCATTCTATGATTCTATCTATATACCTTTTCTGGCAGAGTACATATGTACTGAAGCACTTAGGCACTGTGGGCAAAAAGCAAATGCCTGTAGACAGGTATATGGGAGTGTATTCAAGCAGCCCAAGTAAAACGTTGGCTCTGTGCTATGGCCATCTGTTCCAGGGGGAGGAGAAAATAAACACCAAGTTATTCTTGCAATTGCTGCTAGATTCATATCTTGCATGTCTTCCCATAATAGCTTCATATTTTGCATGTACTTTGAGAAATAGTCACAGTCACTAAAAGGCTGCAAACTGATTTGAAAAACTTTATTGAAAATCTATCCTCTGGTAGTGGCTATTGAATATTTTCTACTGAATATGGGTTCTCTAGTAAGTGGTGGATATTTGTAGAATGACATTCTTATTGATTGGATACCTTTTCAATTCTAGGGGTAATACAAAAGAAATTATCTTAATGAAAACAATTTTAATTAAAACATCCATTACACTAAGATTGTAAGGAGATAATGGGACATTTTCTTTCACCAAATGCCTAAATGAAACTGGGAGACGTGTACGAGTGTTTTTGGGGGCAGACCCTGCACATTATGCTAGGTGTGTGATCTACATCTCTAGACAAAATAAACATATTTATTCCCACAGCTACTGAAGGATGAAATTTTTAAAAAAACAAAACCAAAAAGGGGGGGGGTCCACAGTCTAGGTTTGGAAGTCTCCATCCTGAGACTCTAAAACCCAAACATGATACAATATACTTGATGATCTCTTGAAGTCCCTTCCAACCCCTAAAATTCTGTGAATCTGTGAAAATCAACAAAAGTGCAGTGCCCATCCCTACTTCAATGTCGAGCCATGCAGGTCCCATTTGAGGCTTGTTTTCATTGTCTCTCATTCCCCGAACACCACTACTATGGGAGTGGATGTTTAAGGAAAGGTACTGAGTAGTCCCACTCATTTTGCCAAAGCACCCTGAAAAATGACTCCTCTCCATCATGAGACTGAGGGGTGACACCCAACGACCCCACTCACTCCTCTATCATTACTTTACAGTTGCTAAGCTGGTTCACACTCCTGGCAGAGCATCCCTGGTGACTGGTTCCTCCAGGTTCCCATAGTGTCATCCCATGGGTCTGATCTGTGACATGACCCAGAGGGACCCAGTGGCAACACAGAGGGTCTGGTGGGACATGGCTGTGTAAGAGCTCTCTGTGAGGGACCCTTGCCTTACGTGCTGAAGGGGATAAATCAAAATCAGTCTCTCCTGAGCAGCCCTGTGTTTCATATCTCAGCTCACTGCTGCCGTGCCGGGCTCCCTTGAACAATGCCTTAGGTGCAAACAAAATTCTCAGAAATCCTTTCCTGAATTACTCAGAGTCATTCATATTCATTACTGGTTATCAGCAAGCAAGCAAGGCCCCCATTAATTAAATATCTTTGGCATTTGGGAATTGAAGAGTTTCGTCTTGTTTTGTTTAAGTTTGCTTATTAATTAGGAGTATTCACTTATTCTGACCTAACTTTCTCTGCCATCTTTCCTGCTTACAGGAATACAGACTTATAACAAAAGTATTTCGAAATGCATCTACAAAGATGCAGAGAGTACAGCAAAAGCTCTGGAACTGAAAAGCCCAACATCCTTTTTTTTTTTTCCTTTTTTTTAAAAAAAAGCTCATTTTAAGGCCCCAAATGAGAAAAACATGGGTGAAGTTCTTCCCCTCTCCTTGCCCCTTTCTCAGGAAAATCTTAGTACCAAGAATGCCGATTACCTTTGAACCTGCAGCTAAATTAATCACTTCCACTGCCAAAAAACTTCATACAAATTTAACTATTTCTGTTTCTTTAGAAATTTATTGACAATGTTATCAAATACAGCAGTTGGTGGTGTGTTGGTCAGGGATGTGAAGCTGCTGGTAAAAGGTGAATCCCCCTGTTTGAAACCACAATTTTCACAAAGTTCATTATGTGTTTGGTTTTATTTTAGGGTTGGTTTTTTTTTTGGTTGGTTGGTTTTTTAATGGCCCCACTTTTCTTTGTTGCTTACCACAATAACATTACCTAGATGGCCTGCAGAGTCCTGCTTCAGCAATAATCCTGCAGCGACTGCATCTTGGCATTGATTTATGCTTGCATTTTTGTAAGATAGAAAACCTTTCTATTGTAACACTTTCCTTGATTACTGAAGGGTGGAAAAAACAGCTAAACTGCTTCAAAAGCATCAAGTAATTTGTAACGGGTGCTATTTTACTGGTATGAAACAACCTGTCTAATGGGGAATGAACTGCAAAAATGTCAACAGCTACACAACTTTGCATCACAAAGAGAGAACTGCAGAAATCTTTTCTACAGAAAGAAGCTCAAGCCTTCCTCATCCACCAAGTCACATCTCTGTCATTAAAATCCCTTGCCTCCTTAGCTCCTGGAAGGGCTGAGGATTTGAGACAACGGTCGAGACTTATAATTTAAGGTGACAAAATTATATAGAAAAAGCCTCCTAATGATGCTGGACCAGATTTCCACAGCAGATTGAGGGAAGATGCTCAGGAAAGAACAAAAAATAGCTCAGTCACGAAAGGAAGAACAAACAGATGAAGCTTTGGACCATGGAATATCACTGCTTTTTCCTTACTCTTTTTTTCACTCATACTTATCTCTGCTGTGCTACACTAATAGCACACGACACTTCTCCTCTAAGCCACAAGAGTTACAGATGTTTTATACATATATTCATAACGAGGTTGAATTTTTATTAAACTTGTCTGTGGAAGCTATTGTGGAGCCTGAATTTTATTTACTACAATATAATAAATTTCCAAAGCGGTGGTGACACCATGGTAACAATATTGCTAATGTAATTATGCCTGGCTCTAAAATAGACTCAAGTCTTTGTAACATGTAGCAGTTGCTATACAATAATTGAATGCGATTAGGTTTCCTTTTTTTCTAAGCAGGAGGTGAGGAACTGAAAATGCACTTCTCCATAGTAATTTGAATCAGTAGTTATTTGCAGAGATCAATGGGAGGAATTACCCATTCGCAACGCAGAGCCTTCCTCTTGGTTGTTGTTCCTAAATCAACTGAAATGGAACAGAGAGATTACGATCTGGGCATCCTAACCATCCAGGGGTGAGGTGGCTTGCTCAAGGTGTGTGCACACACAGGCAGAATCATAACTTCCAAGAATACTGGGTTTTTTTTTTTGCAGAGCTAATCAAACAAAGCCTTTTTCCATGGTTTACATTTTAATGTTGCGTTGCAAATTTCTGGAATAGAGCGAGGCAGAAGGGCAGCCCTATTCAGAGAAATCACACGTACTCTGATGAAGTGTAATTGCTTAGCTGCACTGCCAAATTTAACGTCCAAATGGAAACACCTAGGAGAGTTTTGTAAGGCTTCTTATCAGTACTGAACGTCTGAACGAGGAGGAATATTTCTATGAAATGTCATGAGAAAAAAAATGTCAATCTGTGAAATGACCAATGTCAATAAAACATTCATAAGTCGGTGGTAATTTTTTATTGTTGTCATTATGTCAGTATAACTGTGATCACACATCTCTGCTCCCGTGATATAAAGAAGAGATGAACAAATGGGCAGATGAGCCCCTGAAGAAACATTATCTCTGTAAGCATGCATAACATACATGGCTACAAAATGAAGGCTGGAGCTCCTGTGCCTGCACATACACTGATGTAGCTCTGCTGAAACCAATTAAACTCCACCACAATCTGCACCAGAAGGTACATGTCTCCCCTGCATTTTTCCAATGAGAAGAGAGAGGTCTTTCTAAAATTATCCTTGTTAAAATTAAGCCTCCTCCTTTAGTTTCTCCCGTGCAGAGAGAAGGCATTTGGTGGAGTGGAATGGAAAATCTCATGGAAGAGGGGCTGGTCTGCGGATTTCAAACTGTTTGGTGAACATTCACTGGACTCAGACCTTGGCCTCTGAAGCAGCAGGAAAACAAGTATATTACAAGGACTGTGAGCAGAGGGAAAAGCCGTATCACATGTGGAAGTATCTTGGTCCCTTGAGTGTGGCAAAGGTATTGCCTGCATTTTAGAAGGTGTATTCAGTGGTCACCTTTGTCTGTGCTCTTCACAAAGACTGCTGAGCATATGTCACACCCCTGGAAATATGGTTAGGAAACACCTGAAGGGAGGCAATAAAGGGACCTCTATCAAAGGAGGCTGTATTTGCCAAATGCCCGTTGCAGTCGATAGCATTGCTGGCATGCTTTAACACGCGCTAAAGTGCTTTGCTGGACAGAGGCCAGATGGCTCAATGTTTTGCAAAACTGAGCTCTAAATGAAGCTTCTCTGGGGTCTGCCTATCCTTCAGTATGGTCCTCCTTGGCCTTGTTGCACCATGGCTCTCTTGAGACGGAATGCTGAGCTGTTTCTCATGTATGTCAGGTCAGAAATGACCCAGTCTCTTTGCTGTTGTTATCATGAATTCTCTAGGAATTCCTAAAATAAACAGATGTGAGTAATGTGTTTGTTACAAGAATATTAAACTTGGGCTGTTTTGGCTCCTGATCCCGGCTGAACATCGCAGAGGCTGCATTGCAGATACAGTTCCCTCTGCAGTGTGTTGTCAGGCTCCACTGAAGTTGTGTTTCAAAAGCATATGGCTTTTGGAACAGAAAGCTTCCCGGGTGGAGACGATGCAAAACAGGGGTGCTTCCAGGCCTGCACATAGCAGGCACCATTAGCACCATTTCTTGAACTGGAGAGGTCTCTATTTCTTGCAAGAACTGAGCACATCCAAGTTTTCTTAAAACATTTCTTGTGATGTAGTCCATCCTCTTGCCTTTCACTCCTCAGCCAGTCTGAGCTGTAGGAGACTTCCAGTCCGTGTATGTGCCAGGGCAAACCCATGTCTTTCATGAAATGACCCCAAAGACAGGGACAGAGCAACGTGTGCTCCATCCTCCTGCAGAGTCAGTGAAAGCATAGGATGCCAGTCCCAGGGGCAGAGAGAAGCACTCCAGGCCAAGAGGGATCAAGCCAGACCCAGAGCAGGGGTATTTCCAGGCTGCCCAGGGAGGGGGTTGAGTCACCATCCCTGGATGTGTTTAAAAGATGGGTAGATGAGGTACTTAGAGATATGGTTTAACATAAGACAGGAATGGGTGGACTCGATCTGAAAGGTCTTTTCCAACCTTCTGATTCTGTGATTCTGTGATTCCTATAAAATTTGCTTCATATAAAATACATAAAAAGTGCTGAGCACTGACATCACCCCACAACTTTCCCTTTTCAGACAGGTATGCTAAGGGTCAAGCTCAGTTTTTATGAACATGTTTTGACACATTGCTTTTTCAGAGCCTAAGCACATTAGAGCCACTGAATTACTTTCATTCAAATCACAGATGATGAAATTCACCAAGGCTGTGTTGAAGGTGGTGCTGAGTGTGAAACCCTGTGCCCAGCCCAAAGATAAAATTTCAGGAGTCCAAGTGCAGGAGAAGGGAAACGAGTCCCTTCTACACTCGGTACTGAGAGAAAAGAAGGGTTAAATAAAAGCTTGTTTGCAGCTGAAATTAAAATAAACAAATAAATTATAATATTGCTTCTTACCTTAAATCCCTGTCCTTTAATGTCTAACCCTATTGCTAGGGTGATTCAGACAGGGGTTGTGTGACTACAAAGATATGGACAGATGTGATGACTGGTCTGTACACAGTGATATATACTTTGTCAAGCTGGGTGTTGTGTGAAGTCAATAAACCTCATAGCTATTGGTCACGCTGGAAAAGGCAATTCAGGGGGATATGGCTTGTTTTTGCAATATGATAGGTATGTCTGTGCAGCATCACCTGGCAGCCTCGAGGCTGTTGGTGCTTGTTTGAGTTGGATAGGATGCAGCTATCCAAAATCTGGATAAATAATAATCACTGGTGACCTTCCAGGAACCTCAGAGCTGTAATCAAAGCACTGAGAGAGGCAATTGGGAAGTGACTTACAGGACCCTTTTTGATCAATGGGGTGTATCAACTGGAGTTAGAAAAAGCACAGTGAGAAGTGCTCCAGGCAACAGCATGCTCTGTCTGCCCATATGAGGTATACTTCCGAACACCCACAGAGACCCATGTCCTCACAATTGGCAGGTTTCATCCTTCTATTTTCAGGTCTTCACCCTTTCTTTGGCTGTCAGTATGAAGAAACTGCTCCCTGTCACCGTCCTCTCTCTGTGACACTCCTGAATAAGTCATCCCCAGGACCGTCACCCAGGTGGCAACCAGCTTCATGCCTGGCACTGCCAAGAAGTGGTGTATGGAAATGCAGGTGGAGTCACACCAGCTCACTCACCAAGGGCTTTTCATTCCCAAATCCAAACCCAAGTCTTCCAACCTGCTTGTGAATCGGTAGGTTCTTCCCTGCAGTCAAGACATTTAGATGGATGGATGGAAACTCTCCCTCTATTACAGTTTATATCAATCATACTGTAGGAGATGTATGTTTTTCATGAGTTTGAAAGATCAGCCTGTGTGTTTTCATTTCTGTAGGCTTGTCATGCAAGGCTTGGCAGTGTGGCTCTCGAGTGCTGTTGGACGAAAGTGCTGTTGCAACTGGGCTGTTTCCAGCACACAAACTAGGCATCTCAAAATAGTTTAAGGCCATCTGAAACTATGGTACACTGGGGCCTAAGTAGATGTAGGATACCCAGAATTCATTAATTCATATGTGCACTGCTCATGATTGTAAGACATGGCAGTCTGCCACTCCTACCAAGTCTCATACAGACGAGTATTTTTAGTCATAAGCAGGTCAACAGATACCAAAGTCCCCTGGGGGCATAAGGTTTGCAAGGTGCTCCCTTTACTCTGCTCAGTGTGCCTTTATTAAAAATGTTACATATATTATTATAAAGCTCTTTGCTGATTTTACACTTTGGCACATTCCTGCAGTAATCCATCACTAGCTATGACAGAGAAAAACCTAAAACTTGATCAGGTGGAAGTGGTTTGTTTTTCAAAGGAAGAAATTTCCCCTGAACCACAGTGCATTATGATTTTTCCAGCTGTAGTGGACTGGCAGAATGATATTTGAGTCACATAGAGAAATGGAATTGAATGGTTGGATGAAAGCAGTAAAAACAATCAAGTGCCTTGCTGAGCATGTGGTGTTGCTACACTGCTTTGCTCCATCTCTCCAGGAATTACTATCAGTTTTGCTCCATCAAATGAAGGAAAATGCTTTGGAAAACCACTGGGCAGAAAGGTTCTAACTCTGCATAAGTTTCTGGACTTCTTTAGTAAATAATTTAGATTCAAGAACTGCTTCCCAATCTTTCAGATTGCAATTTCTGGTTGGCATCATGTTATCTGTGGAAAATTAGCATATACACATCCAACTGAACCCACAAAAACAAGTGGTTGTACCAGTGCTTGGCATTTCATTTGCTGGTGCTTACAGCAGTGGAGATGACAATACCAAAGCCAGCTGTAACAAAGGACACAAGATGCTCCTTGCCATCCCCCTGCTGCTGAAAGGCAGGACCCCTGAGTCCGTTCATCTGCTTTCACAGCACTGACAAGTCTCAAGCCTGTAGAGACACTCTCTGAAGATGTGTGCTTGTCCCATAGCCTGTTCTGCCCTTGGGTGGTCACACACTTGTTGGAGATAAGAAATACGAGCCATCAGGATTTGGCTTTTTCAGAGCAGGCAACCTGCTTCACAGTTCAGCTCGGTGCTCCGTGAAATGCTGCAGACAGGGGAGTTGAGCTGGAGTCATCGTGTGCAGATAATTCTCATTTACAGCCTTTGTAGCAAGCTTTAATCTTTTCTAAACAGCTCTCTATGGCTCCAAGGGGACACATCTGAATGGCCCTAATAAGTTGTCATCATTTCACTAATGGGGATTTAGCGCCTGACTTATGGACAGAGACCTAATTCCACTTCTCACTCCTGGCCTGCACAAAGAGTGGCCCTGCTTCACCTTTCCCCTTCCCGTGTCCCTCTGCCAATAGATATGATTGTCCTGACATCAGGAAGGACTTCAGATGAAGAATCCAATTCCCTTCCACAAGTTGAACTAAGCTTGACCATCAAAGCTTTTTAGTAGAGATGGGTGGGAAGAGAATCAGAATCTTTCCATGACCAGATCCATGCAGAATTTCTACTCTTTGCTTCAGGTGCATATGAAACCATGTACAGCGTGATGTCCAGCATCTCATTAGGAGCAGACATGCAATGCCAGGAGGCACAACAGGAAGGAAAAGCTCTATTTTTAAAGCACACTGAGCAGCTGCTGTACACAGAGCCAAGAGAGAGTGAGAACAAACTGGGATCTTGAGTAGGTCTCCCTTCAAAATTCAGACCCTATTCCCTGCAGGTCACAAATAGTTGGAAATCTTTCACCAACATTGTATCTAGCTACTGTTGTGCCTGTGGCTGTTTTTTGTATTCTTTAAGAGCCTTCCATTGGAAGAGACACCAACATTTTCTGGCATGAGGAAACAAATATTTTCAGGCTCCAGCTGCCAGAAGCTGCACTAAGGCTCCAGGAGAGTACCTCTGCCTCAGGGCTGTGTGGCTAATATTCGGGGGCAGAGAATACATTCCTTTGGCTCAGACCTCTTCATTCCTAGCTCTCAAACTACCTGCATGAAGGATTGTATCCTATGCCTCCACAGATGCTTTGAGGAAGGTGTTGAGAGGTTGAGGCTCAGTGTTGTTCTTTCTAATGGTGGGTATATAGGTGAGACATTTCTCAGGGTTGCACAATGGAAAGTAGACAAAAGTTACTGAACAAAAGCTGGAACAAAGATATGTCCAATTGGTCATAAGAAAAACATTCTTCACCTTAAGAATGGTCGAGCCCTAAAGGAGGATGCCCAAAACAGGCTGTGTAGTCTTCATACCTGGAGATTTTCAGAATTCAGTTGGACAAAAAGTCCAAACAACCTGGCCTAATTTTGAAGTTAGACCTGTATTGTGCAAGAGACTGGACTGTGAACTTCCCAAGGCCCCTTCAACCAATATTATCCAATCACCCTATGACTTCATGGGTGGTTCAGAATCTGGGTTACCAGCAATAACACATTCAGAATTATGGAACTTCTTGATGTTAGCCTAGTCTCTTAAAATCACCAGAAGCTTCAGATACATGAATCTTAATCATAAACAGTGTGGCTAAGTAAGGACCTGCTGGTCAAACTGAGAGAAAAGAAAGGCAAACACAAGCTCTGGAAGCAAGGGTGTGTAGCCTGGAAAGAATACAGGGATGCTGTTCGGACTTGCAGAGACGGGGTCAGGAAAGCCAAGGCACAGATGGAACTGAACTTGGCAAGGGATGTTAAAAACAACAAGAAGGGATTTTACAGGTACATTGGCCAGAAGAGACAGGCCAAAGAGAACGTACCTCCCTTGGTAAATGAGAAAGGAGAACTGGCTGCAACTGATGAGGAGAAGGCTGAGGTACTGAATGAGTTCTTTGCCTCAGTCTTCTCAGGCAGCCAGGATTCTCATAATTCTCAAATCCCAGAACCTTGCATCCCTGGACCTCTAGGTGGGAACTGGGGGAGTAAATCCCCCTCCACTGTAAGAGCGGAGCAAGTCCGAGACCACCTTGGATAAAGGGAAGGCGACCGATGTCATCTACCTGGACTTGTGCAAGGCCTTTGACACAGTCCCCCACCACATCCTTATCTCTAAACTGGAGAGATGTGGATTTGATGGGTGGACCATCTAGTGGATAAGAAACTGGTTAACAGACCATAACCAAAGGGTGGTGGTCAATGGGTCTATGTCCAGGTGGAGGCCGGTGAGAAGCGGTGTCCCCCAGGGGTCTGTCTTGGGACCGGTTCTCTTTAACATCTTTATCAATAACATCGATGATGGGATTGAGTGCACCCTCAGCAAGTTTGCAGTTGACACCAAGCTGAGCGGTGTGGTCGACACCCTAGAAGGAAAGGAAGCCATCCAGAGGGATCTTGACAGGCTGGAAAAATGGGCCCGGGTGAACCTAATGAGGTTCAACACTGCCAAGTGTAAGGTGTTGCACTTGGGCCGGAAGAATGCCAGACATAGATTAGATATTAGGGGGAAGTTTTTTACGGAAATAGTGGTGAGATCCTGGAACAGGCTGCCCAGAGAGGTGGTGGATGCCCCATCCCTGGAGGTGTTCAAGGCCAGGTTGGATGGAGCCCTGGGCAACCTTGTGTAGATTCAGGCCTGAGGTTGGTGGCTCTGCCTGTGGCAGGGGGGTTGGAGCTTTATGATCCTTGGGGTCCCTTCCAACCCATGCCATTCTATGATTCTATGATTCTATGAAACCTGAAACTCCAAATGAACAGAGAAAACCAATCCATTCAGAGATTAAATTCATTCATTCCTTCTCCATGTCCATCTGGAAAATGAAGATCTAATTCAAATAAGAGTATGGTACCCAGCCCTCATGCATGTAATATATCTGAGTGCAGCTAAAGGTGAGGAAACGTTTTTTTTTTTGCAGTAGACCTTCATATTCAGTCATTTTCCTGGAGTCTATTAGGGTTTCAGTTCAGACTTTTCCTTCTCAGCCCTGAACCTCCTCAGCAGTCAGGTTCAGCACTCCTCACACCAAGGCTATGGTTGTCCTCACTTGCAAAATGCCTGTGCTCTACTGGGCAGATTACAACTATGGACTTCACAAAATCCTGAGGAGGATTCACCTTCTTCATTTTAGGAAGAGCTGTAAACATCTCAGTGCAAACCTTCACTACATGTGATAGTTCCTACCAAGATATGAATACACAGCAGCACTGAATCCAAATATAAACAAGGAATATTATTGTGCTGCTCATTGATGACTCTCTTTTAAAGCATGTCATAGTGATAATAAAATAACTGGACACCATACTGGGCTAGGCACAATGAAACCCAGTTTAGTCCCCAAACCTGTCTTTATGTAGTATTTTGTGTAATCCCTAATTTAAAGGACAGACTTATCCCTCAAGCAAAAGCTTGAATTTCTTTACGTTTCTAGTCAATAAAAGGCAGAAATGGTGAGAACTGCTGCCCATATCAGTAAGTGAAGAGTGTGAGAGTGTTAGTCACTATGTAAATAGCAGCAGAGGGCTAGCATGGACTAATTGACCTAGTTTTTCAGGACCACGTGACAGACTAAATTACCCTAGAAAGTATGCCCTGACCTCACACCTTCTGCTGGATGAGAAGTCCTACATCAAACTCATATTGTGGCCCGAATTCACCGGGGGCTCTTACAAGACTGCAAAATATATTAACGTTAAACAATGCTAAGGCACATATGTTAACCAGCAGTGGGGATCAGGTGTTGAAACGTGAATCCAGGGACGCCAAAGCTGATTTCCAAGTCCTGCCTATGACTCTGATTATCCCAAGTCAAACCATTACCCAGCATCCACCTGTAATTCTGTCTCAGGTTTCCCAGCTATATCTTTTGCAGCAGAAATAAAAGAGGTTTCTACCCCATGGAACAGGCAGGGGTTATCCAGCACCCACTGTGTGAGCTCAAACTGTTCTTTCTCCCAGTTCCATGACCCTACAGTTTTAGATGTCATGTTTTTCAACTCTATATGCCATGGAGTGCTGTGCTCAGTTGCTGGGGAAGAACATGCATTTTCTTCAATGCCCTATACACATAACACGTGCATCAGCAAAGAATGCAGCTTTGCCATAAAATCTATGTGTTTCATTACATGCTCCATATGATCCACACATTCTATCACGAGGTGCTGCCCTCTGTGTGTTGCTTTATGTTACATTTCTCATGAGGTTCCCTCAGCTTTCGTGTGGCTTCTACACCAGATTTTATCATCTTTTTTTTTTTTTAATGCTCACATAACCTTTTAAGACAGATGTGTTTTTTTGTTACAGGTACAAAACCAGTTAGGGTCATACATTGCAGCTTTTATTACTGCTCACAGAGAGGTCTCATTACACCAAAAGAAACAATAATACCTGCTTTAAGGCAGGACTTTATCTTTCCAATAGCCATACATGTTCCTATTGTCTGCAGAGTAATATTTTTTCTTTTGGTGCTAAAACAGGGAATGTGCAGAGAAGAAAAGGTCTGTTCTTTATTGACTTCACACAGCCTTTTGAAATCGTTTCAAGGGATGTAAACCATTGCAAAGGCAGACTTCGCCTCAGCAGTGGGAGCAGCGCTTCATACAGGCAGCAGTCCTGAGACATCACTGCTGAAAAATCAATTCTGGTCTATTGGAGTGAAGAGCCTACGCTGGTATAAATGAGAGGAGCAACTGGCCTATTTTCTTAGCACAACTTTTCTAAGACTGATTGATTGGCTCATGGACACCTTTTGAAATTGCAGCTGTTTTGTTTTCCATCACCTTGACCCAGTTCTAGACTGTTACACCACCACTGAAGTCACACCAGTTAAAACAGGAGCAACGAGGTGCTGAACCACTGTCACCAAGCCCACAGCACAGGTTTGGGTGCGATGGCCAAGAAGAGCCACAATTTCCCTGGCATCTCAGAACAGTGTGATCAAATTCAATTTCTGCAGCAGGCTGCTCCATACATTGAGTAACATCATGCACCAGGCAATGAGAACTGACTTGCACACTAAATGTGTGTGACAGTGGACAGTCCCCATCACAAGGACCTCATAAGTGATCTTCCTGTCTGACATGAGATTTAAGGGGCAAAATCATTCTGTCTGGAATGGGACTCCAATGTAGGGTTGTGGCAAAGTGTTTGAACCCATGTTGTGTGGGTATTGTTTGCATTATTTCTATTCTAGATCCCTCTTCTTAGCCGAAATAAAAGCCCCACCACAATCGTAAAGCAGCAACTTTGCTCACTTTGTATTCACTGGACACAGACTCATCCAGAGGGCAATCCGGATCTAAGGGAAGCTTAATTTTCTCCTGGAACTGTCTCAAGAGACAGCAGTCCTCAAGGGTGTTCAGTAAATGTCATTAATCAAGTGAGATGATTATAAGCCACATTCCTCAAAGTCAAACATGGAGCATGGAGTAGAAACAGTGACTCAAAAACAGGAGTCTTCAATCGATATCTTTACAGCAAAGGGTGGAATCCATATTATCTGATGCAGGCATCTAGATTGCATCTGGAGTTTAGGTGTGAGTGAAGCTGTTCTTTGAAATTAAGTGTCCATATACAGTTGGAGGGAAAGCAAGACCTCTAAAGGTGTGAAAAAGTGAATCCTGTTTAACTCTTAACTCTACCTCCCTTCTTTCTTAGGACTCCTAGCCCATGATGAGTGGTCTAAGCTCTTTTGTATGATGTCTAATGAAGTCTAATGGCTAAAGCCGGATTCACGGGGAAGGCAAAAAATACTTACCTAGATTGATTGTGTGACTTGCAGCAAGTCTTCATTATTCCTCCTGCTTTATTCATCAATTCCTTTCTAGCATAGCAGGAATGCTATTTCTCAAGATCAGAGGACTGTTTTAGGATAGAAGAAGGAATATTTGTGAGATGTTTGAGTATCATACCAAGACGCTCCACAAAGGTTACATGGAAACATCCCTTCTTTCAGGGATGCAGGAGGATTGTTGATTTTATTTTTAGTTGAGACATAAATACACTGAATTTCATACACAGAATGAAAAAGATGGGAAGATATGCCAAAATGCCACGCTGCACACTGAAAGCACATTTCTGAAAAGATAGTGAGAATGTGTATGTGGAAGGGGGCAGAGCTAGGATTAACAGAGTTATCCTCGTTTTGTCATTTATTAACTCCTGTAAGGGGAAGAGCTTTGCCAGGAATATTAACATGAAGCACAGCTTATTGTCTCTTTATTTACAGGCAACTTCTATAAATATTAGTGGGACTCAGTTAAACAAATACAGGAAGGAATTAAGGAATGGGAATGGGAAGGGGAAATGGTGGACCCAAGGGAAGGAGAAGGGGAAAGGATTTTATTATTCAGATATTAACTTTCAATCATGGACTTCAAACACTGAGCTACATTTAGATGCTGCCCTTAGCACAAACAGAGCCTAAAGCCCCCGATTTCCCCTTGCCTTACAGCTGGCACACTCCCTCTACAACCATGGAAACATTCCGTTCTCCTAAGATGTTTGATGCTCATTTCATCAGAGTCATCTACTAGAGAAGATGGAGAAACAGAAGCAAAACTATTAGGATTAAGAAAAGGATTCACGTCTCCAGGATGATGCTTCCCCCACCCCTCCCCAGAAGAGTTCAGCCTTGAAAAGCCTCCAATAAGCAAAACACCACAAGCAGCTTAAAGTTCACACTGCTGAAAATGCCTTTTGTGTGAAATTCCTGCCGTGTATTTACAAACCCTCTGCCCCCGCTAGATAATAGCCGATTACAAATTACAAATGAATGCGGCTGTATTTCATTATTAATTGTAACATGTTCCCAAGCTGTTAAGTCTCATGGTCTGCTGATCATGCCTGACCCACAAATGGAAGTATGCGGCGCAGTAACATTTCACACACTCTCCGTGTCCTCTCTAATTAGCGGGTGAGTCATGCCCTATATCTGCCGAGCGGAACCGCGCTTCCTTTTCCTAAGAGCATCTATAGATCGTCCTGCAGCTGTCAATTCAGGCTGTGCAGCACGCTGCAGTTTTGGATGGATCAGCAGATTGGGAGATGAGTTTTATGCCAAAGCTGCAGTTGGCTTTTGGAGCTGGCTCCTTCCAAACCTTTTTTTGGGGGATTTTATTTTATTTTTTCTCCACTTGGGAGGTTTGGGTGACCCTGAGCATAGATTAGCTCTGTGCTTGTCCTTATTCTTGGGTGTGTGACAGCAAAGTGTCCTTCAGCTGGAAGTGGATGGAAGGAGGCAGTTTCTGAGGGCATTGTCAGAACATCAGCACAACTAATTGTGATGTACAGATTGCTACTCCAGCTAAAGGGCACTCTGCTGACAGCGGGGCTTGCGCTGCGACTAGAGGGACTCACTGCCCAGCAGTTCCACTGTTCAGGAAAAAGAATAGGCTACTTAAAATGAGGTCATTAAGTCACTTGGCCAAATTCCTACCCCAGGCATTTATCCTATGTGTCTCCTCCAATGCTGTAGCGCAGCTGTTAATTGAAAGCTGGATTTTGCCTGAGTGTAATGCAAATAATAGAATCATAGAATCATAGAAAGTGTAAGGTTGGAAGGGACCTTTAAAGGCCATCTAGTCCAAACCCCCTGCAGTGAGCAGGGACATCTTCATTAGATCAGGTCGCTCAGAGCCCCATCAAGCCTGACCTTGAATATCTCCAGGGATAGGGCCTCCACTACATCTCTGGGCAACCTATGCCAGTGATCCACCACCCTCATATTGAAGAACGTTTTCCTAATATCCAATCTAAATCTCCCCTTTTCTAGCTTAAAACCATCACCCCTCGTCCTACTGCTACATGCCCTCAAGGCTGCTATAAGTTCTTCCTGGAGCCTTCTCTTCTCCAAGCTGAACAAGCCCAACTCTCTCAGCCTGTCTTCACAGGAGAGGTGCTCCAGCCCTTTGATAATTTTTGTGGCACTCCTCTGGACACGCTCAAACAGATCCATGTCCTTCTTGTCTTAAGGAAAAAGCTGGACACAGTACTCCAGGTGAGGTCTCATCAGAGCAGAGCAGAGCAGAAAGGCAGAATCACCTCTCTTGATCTGCTGGCCTCACTGCTTGTGATGCAGCCCAGGATGCGGTTGGTGTTCTGAGCTGCAGATGCACATTGTTGGCTCATGTCCAGCTTCTCATCCATGAGTACTCCCAAGTCTTTTTCCTCAGGAAAGATTGTCCCAACCCAGGCGCAGGACCCTGCACTTGGCTTTGTTGAATCTCATGAGGTTCACATGGGCCCACTTCTCCAGCCTGTCCAGGTCCTTCTGGATGGTATCCTGTCCCTCCGGCACATTAACTTCACCACTCATCTTGGTATCATCAGCAAATTTGCTGAGGGTGCACTCAATCCCACTGCCAATGTCATTAATAAAGATATTAAACAGTGTCGGTCCCAGCACAGACCCTTCCGAGCTCTCTGAACTAACATGGAACTTCTAAGTCTCAGATGCCAATGGAAGCCAACATGACCCTTTTCCAGAACCCTGCAGCATTGCCTAAATGCTCATGGTTTAGACTTATCTCCCTAGACAGCACAATGCACAAGCAGGGAGGAAGCTCCCATTAAGTTACTCCAGCAAAAGGCAAACTGCCTTCTCTAGCAAAGCCTTCCAGATGGGTTTCACCTGGTACCTGGTTAGAAGGGCTGATGTAATTCCAACCAGGCTGCTGTCCTTCTTTCCTCTACAGCTGGCTGAATCACCCCAAGCCCATGACATGGATTACAGGAGAGCAGCAAGGGCACAGCAGAAAGGGAAAATAGCCCAAGGTGATGGACTTGCTCTGACCTCATCTGATTTGCTGAAAACAGAAGCTAAATTCTCCAAGTTTGCACAAGAAAAAGTCAGCTTTTCACTGTAACATCAGCTGGATACAAAGGCCACCACTCCAGTGAGCAAATGGATTTTGCTGTTGGCCATTATTCCTCTGACACCCAGGCTCTGTGAGAGCACACCAACTCCCTTTCTCTAAGCAGATGTGTAGGACCACACAGCAGCTCTGTATTTTGGCCAAATGGATGGCTTGCCCATCCCAAAATCTGCATGCAAGTTCAAAGAGCGTAGCTGTTTTGCTCTGAAGGTACTTGACTCTCTCAGCCCCTGTCAGCCACAGACATAATTACCACAGAAATACACATACTGGCGTACTGAGAGCATGCAAAGAGAAACGGAAATGAAGCTGTCTAGGATTTTAATGGCACTAGCATAGATTAAAATGTTATTTTTCCATCAGTCCTTTTCTTCCTGCATTATTTTGTTTTAACAGTTCTCTTATAAAATTCCATCTTAATCTAGTTGTATTTCTATCCAATCAGTAAATTTCCCTGGTGGAATTATTATCCTCATTATCTGCAAGTGCAGGCTGAAAGAATGAGAATGAAAGAAAAACACCCACAATAAATGTCTGAGGCTGAAGTGAGCTCTCACACAAGGTTACCAAGTACTGCCCTCCCAGTGATGGGCCATAAATAGAGGACAAACAACAGAGCACTGTGTAGTCTGTGAAGTTCTATGGGTATTGACTGGACAGATGGGACAAGGTATGGGGATCTTGCTGCAGAAGGAGGAAATTTGGACTCTCCACTGTCCGTTGTTGCTCGTTTCACCTCAGAACTTCCTGAGAATGGTCTCATTCACATAAAAACATATAAAATGATTTAGAAAGTCATAGAATCACCTGGGTTGGATCATTTAGATCATTGAGTCCAACCACAGCCTAACCCTGACTAGCCCACCTCTAGATCATGTCCTTAAGCACAACATCTACACGCTTGTTAAATACCTCCAGGGATGGTGACTCCACCACCTCCCTGGGCAGCCTGTTCCAGTGCCTGACAACCCTTTCAGTAAAGAAAATTTTCCTGGTATCTAACCTAAAGCCACACTGGTGCAATTCTAAGCCATTTCCTCTCATCTTATTGCTTGTCACCCAAGAGAAGAGACCAACCCTGACATCTCTGCAACTGCCTTGCAGGTAGCTGTAGAGAGCCATAAAGTCTCCCCTCAGCCTCCTTTTCTCATGCCTAAAAAGCCTCAGCTCCCTCAGCCATTCCTCACAGGACTTGTGTTCCAGACCCTTCACCAGCTTCGTTGCCCTCCTCTGGAAGTGCTCCAGCATCTCAACACCCTTCCTATAGTGAGGGGCCCAAAAGTGGACACAGTACTCAAGGTGCACCCTCACCAGAGCTGAGTACAATGGTACTACCACTTCCCTACTCCTGCTGGTCACACCTTTCCTGATACAGGCCAGGATGCCGTTGGCCTTCTTGGACACCTGGGCACACTGACAGCTCCTGTTCAGCTGGCTGTCCACTAACACCCCCAGGACCTTTTCCTCCAGGGAGTTCTTCAGCCACCCTGCCCCAAGCCTGTAGCATTGCCTGGGGTTACTGTGACCAAAGTGCAGGACCCACCACTTGTCCTTGTTGAACCTCATAAAGTTGGCCTCTGCCCATCAACCCAGGCTGTCCAGGTCCCTCTGCAGAGCCTTCCTGCCTTCCAGCAGATAGACACTCCCACACAATTTGGTGTCATCTGCAAACTTACTGAGGGTGCCCTCAATCCCCTTGTCCAGATCATTAATGAAGATGTTAAACAGGACCAGCCCCAGCACCGAGCCCTGGGGAAGACCACCTGTGACCTGCCACCAGCTGGACCAGCTCCATTCACCACAACTCTTTGAGCCCAACTGTCCAAGCCAGTTTTAACCCAGAGAAGAGTATACCCATCTAATCCTTGAGCGGCTAGTTCCTCTAGGAGGAGAGTCATATCTATATGACTTGCTTACAGCCATAGATGAGTAACCTGCACTGGTGTCTTCCCTATACTGCCCACATCTCATCAGTGAGAGCTTCTCAGGGAAATGTCTTAATGTCACTTTAAAAAATGGAAATTCCACATGTATTTTTCATAATTTTCCATGACATGGACTAAAGTGCTTCACTAATGCACACTGCTAGGATATCTAATGGCTTTCTCATTCTCACACAATTACACTTTCCCTGACAGTAGTGCAGGGGAAACAGCTGGTTCTCAGAACAAAGAGGGGTAGACACAGCAAAGCTCGAGTTAATTACACTATGGAAGATCTAGGACTGCAGCAATTTAGGGCTGCCAAATTTAAAGAGCCAGTTCTCAAGAGATACATGTGGAAGTAACCTCCTGATGCTCACAGCAGGTGGAAAAAAAAACCCCAACCAAAACCATTGCATACTAACACCAGTGGGAGCCCTGCTCATAAGCTGGGGACACTAGGCTCAGCACGCAGGAGCTTTGGAGGATGAATAATTCCCCTCTAAAAAATGCCAATACCAATGTTTTAATACCAAGATAATTTTACAGCATAGGAAAATGTGCAGAATTTGGCATAAACTGGTAAGATCCTTTCATAAATACATCCATAAAATAAGGTGGAATTCACTCCCCAAGGCCACAGGACAGAAGCAGTAGCCCCAGCCCCCTTCTGTAATCCCTAGCAGTTAATGAGAGAATTCCATTAATAAGTCCATTATTACCCACTCAGAAAATTTTGTCCAGCATTAAAAGGATGCAAAGAAAATTCAGGCACCTCAGCTCTACAGGACCTTCTACACTCAGTCCCTTGTTGGGAAAGCTTGCCTGGAGTTGCTGCTGAAGTTGCAATTTAATCAGACTACAAACTAAAGGGAAAATTAATTCCCCTTCTGAAAAGAGGCTGCCATGAGTTCCTCATTTTCCTAATGAAATAACAACACTGCCACATCCCATCAGGAGCTGTGAGGCATAATAAGCATTTTAAGGTACTTAGTTATTCTGTCAGCCAAAACCACCTGTCTGCAAAAAGTAAACATCCTATGTTCCCCTTCATAAATAGAAAGAAGAGCTTCCTATCATAAAAGCACAGACTTGCAAGATAATTGAGGTTGGTGGGGCCTTGTGAGGTCTCTGGGTCCCCTGCACAACGAGGGATTAACTTCAGGGCTACTGTCAGTTGAGTTTACAAAGTCTCCAAGAATTTTCTTCTGTCTGGTGTGTAAGCATTGCACCTTTGAGTAGAGCCTGGCTTTACCATCCCTATAAGCCACTTTGAGTACCAGAAAGCTGCTTTTGCACCCTTGCATATCTCTTCCAAACTAACCAAGCCCAGTTCCCTTTGCTTCATGTACTTCCATGAGCTCCAGTCCCCTAACCATCTCATTTAGTCCTCTATTTGACTCTCTCCAGCTTACTGAGAAATACTTATCTTGGTAAAGAAATGCAAGGTTTCCTGACCCACCCAAGACATCCCACTTCAGAACTGCCATACAGTTGTGTGCTGAAGAGCTCATTTAAGTGAGTTCATCAGCTTCCAAATGTATTAGCTATACGTGGCTCCCTTTTAATCTTCTTAAGTCATGTAATTTAGACACCTGGCTTTACAGATGGTCAGACAATAAAAATATAAAAATATTCCTGGTACATCTGTTTCAACATTTGCAAAATAGTGTCTCCTTAAAACTTATAGCATATGCAGCCTATTGCTAATATTCCTGATTTACAGTAGTTTCCAAAGGCCTAGTACAGCCAGTGGGTGATGCTTTCTGAGTCCTGCACTTCTCTGCAGGAGGAAACCAAGTTGTCTCAAAGAGCTCAGCCCAAGGATTCTGTGAGCTAGAGTACACAGACTGCAGGAGGGGAAGGAGAGGCACAGAAACTGTCAACCGAGGAGACAAGAGTAAGACTCAAATCTTTGGACTCATGGTTCACTCTTTTATATGCCTTTTCTATTCCTTTTGCACACCTTGTAGGGTTGATTGGGACATCTGTCGAATGACACTTACAGAAGGCCCTGCCCATGGCAGTGGGGTTGGAACTAGAGGATCTTTGAGGTCACTTCCAACCTAATGTGTTCTGTGATCCTATGATTCTAGGTTTTCAGCTTCTGCAAAAATTATGAAACACAGAGTTGCCATTTCTGGCTTAAACCATTAAACTCTAGGAATTTTCATGTATGTTTCTGCTGTGGATTCTTTCCTAGTACTGTCCTTGTGCAAAGGCTGATGCTGAACACCATAATGCTACCCTAATTTCATGGCTTTGGAAGTGGAAGAGGAAAACAGACCTTCAAACTCATTTTATACACATTAATAAAGGCAATATTGCTGACATTGTTCTAATGGGAAATGGAGTAATGTAACATCCAGAAGTTTGAAATTTTTCCCCCTCTTTCTATATCTGCTCCGTATTTTGTGACCAAAATGTATGCCTGAGCCAGATCCTTGTGCAGGATCACTAGGTATGAACAACAGGACTCTGTGCAGCTTTCTCCTGTGCCTACATGGTAAATCAATTAGCTATACCTTGCTGATATTTATAGCACAGTAATCCCCCATCCCATCTCCACATCATATCTTCATCCCCTGAGAAAGCCTGACATATTCAATCTAAATATATGCTTTTCCATGCAGAGGAGGGCTTCAGATGCAGATGGCTGCTCGGATGTGTACCGTCTGCTGGTGTTTCAGGTATGTGAGTTAATGATTTCCCTACATCTCCTGGCATTCATTCTCCTTACACAGGTCCCACGCGTTGCAATCACTGGATGTCTTCTGAGTGCCTTGGTAGCTAACTGTCCTGTCCCCTTGTATGAGGAGCCTAGCAGTAACAAGAAAAGTAGCTTTAAGCAGTGGCAGCTCATACAAGCAGGTGGCAGCTGGGACAGATCTGCTCTGAGTCGAGTGTATTTTAATAACTCTCCTACCCATGGCTCCTGCAATTGAAACACAACTAGTTTAATGGGAAATCAAACCACAGGCAGAGTGAGTAGGGAACAAAGAAACAAATCTATTTAATATATAAAATAAAGCTCTTGATATTGTGATGCCAAATGGATTATCCAAGAGAATGTGCTGAAAGGAAACAAGCATCTCCCCATTCAATATTTATATATCCCTAGATAACAGCCTTCATTGATATGGATTTGTCAGAGTTACAGTGCTGAGCATCTTTTTATGGTTACTTTCTCAATTTTATGCCTAACAATAAATGGCAGTGATGCTTTCTATTAGAAATGCACCACAGCTGGATTTGGCATGAAGTTCAAAATCTGATTCCAAAAAAGGCAGCAATTTATGAGGCTTTGACAAAAATACATAAATGCAATAAGAAAATATTGATTCTTCTCACTTCCGCTTCGCAGATTTGACACGTGCACTTATGGCCCAATATAAATGAATAATAACAACAGTAATAATGATTAATTACCTTCTCAGCTTTCAGACCTCACCTTTGAAACTCTGCACAACTTATTCTTACCTCTATTACTGTTCAAATTCCCTCACGTTAATCTTTCTTTTAATATTATTGGTTATATTGCAACATCTCCAGAGGTTGCAGCAGTTTAAGGCTTCATTGTAAAAAAATGGGACCTATTTGTTCTGTTGCCAACACATACAGCCTCCACACTAAAGAGTTTATGACCTAATTACAGGTAGGACAGAAGCAGTCAAACATGTACAACATGAGAGCATTTCCTAGTGTCTGCTGTAATCTGACTTAATCTCTCATTTCTCTCTTTTATTCCTCTTGTCATGCCCTGTGTGGATGGAATGTCTTCCCGTTGTTGGTGCGCAAGATCTGTATTGGCTCAATTCAGACCCTATCTTAAAGCACAGTTCTTTGTGAAGCTTCTCATTGCCAACACACCAAAGGAAGACTTCAAGCTGAACAGAAGTATCATGACCAGGAGCTTAAAGCTGAGTTGGTGCTGAACATCAACCCAGGAACAGTTCATGATGGCTGGCATCAGTCTTGGCATCACAACTTTTCCTGGACAAGAATTTGCTTGTTTCATAAATAAGATGTGAAATAATGTTGACCGGAAGTGTTGATCATAGAATCACAGACTGGTTTGTGCTAGAAGGGACCTCAAAGCCCATCTAGTTCCAACCCCCTGCCATGGGCAAGAACACCCTCCATTGGACTAGGCTTCACAAAGTCCCATCCAACCTGGTCCTGAACCCTGCCAGGGATCCAGGGGCAGCCACAGCTTCTCTGGGCACCCTGTGCCACGGCCTCACCACCCTCACAGGGAAGAATTTCTTCCTAACATCTAATATAAATTTATTCTCTTTAATCTGATAGACATTCCCCCTTGTCCTGTCACTCCATGTCCTTGTAACCAGTCCCTCTCTAGATTTTGTGTAGGCACCTTTAGGTTCTGGAAGGGGCTCTAAGGTCTCCCCGGAGCCTTCTCTTCTCCAGGCTGAACAAGCTCCAGGCTGAACAAGCCCAACTCTCTCAGCCTGTCTTCATAGGAGAGGTGCTCTGATCATCTTCATGGCCTCCTCCACTCACTCCAACAGCTCTATGTCCTTCTTATGTTGGGGACTGCAGAGTTGGACTCAGTACTCCAGGTGTGGTAAAGGTAAGAACTGTTGTTCCCTGTTCCAACAGTTTGCTTTGAAATAATAAATTTGAGTCCTGGGAATCTGCATTATTTCATCAGTGGGATTATAGACAGCTTTTTCTGAGTGAGAACTTCAGCTGATTTAAAGAAAGAAGCGTTCCCATAGTTCTCCAGATCAAAGAGGAAAACTCAGAGAAGGGAGTTAATGCACAGGAGGAAAATCCAGGAGAGATAGTAAAAACATCTTGTTCTTTTTTATGAATTATTTCTTTAAATCCTCTTGAATCTTGGGCTGCTTTGATGTTTTCATAAAGGCATAGATCTGACAGCATCAAAGTTCATATTCTATGATTCTTGGTCTGGGAATCAAAAAACACTTTAAAAAATCTGGGATTTGTCCTGACTCCTGTTGAGTTGGAGACTGAACAGAAACAATGGTGCACTGGATGTTCTTGATCAGTGCTGAAACAAGGGAAGTCCATAGACAGTCCCAGGAGAATTAATTAAAAAGAGGCCATCAGCCCTTTTGCAACCACAATTGAAGAGTTGAGAACAAAGTCTGGTCTTTTTAGCTAGGAATTATGGGCATTTAAGGCCTGCATTTTATTAAAAAGTCTTTTAAAGACTGGAAAATTTACATCAAAGACAACAAGCAAATGAAATGCCTAGGAGGAGAGATGATTTTTAGCTTTTCTAACCACTGCTGAAATCCAATAAACTGAACGCAAATTTTGCCACCAGGCTCAGGTTTTCTGCTTTATTTTTCTGTGTGATTCCATTAATTGTCTTCCATACACCTGGGGAAAAATTGCTCAAGAAAAAATTTTTAAAAAGCCTTTGATATAATGTCATCATGTCCCTACCTTTTACCTTTTTAATAAGGGTTGGGAAAAAGTTTGTAATATGCACCAGAGATCGCTGAGTCACTCTCCAAAATCAAAGTGCTTTCTTAATGTACCAGGATGCCAAAAGGAAGGGCATCCTTTGGAGGACAAGCAAGACAAAAGAACTTCCAGATTTCTTTTTATGCATGGAGAGAAGCAAACCACAGGGGGAAAAAATCACTTTCTTCCTTTGTCAATTACCTTTAACTACTGCAGAATGTCACCACTGAGCCGAAGGTGACAACTGCATCACGTCTTGCCCGCCTTGCTGATGTTAATATATTCTTACTTGCTCCTGTGTTAACAGGGAAAGCAGGAGACAAGAAGAGCCCAGCAGTCAACAGCTTTGTGCTGAAATTGCTGGGTGTCTTTGAACTTCAATCCTAAATCATTCTCATCCACTTCAGAGTAGGTCTATTGATTTCATCCAAGGCCTGGGGATTATTTGTAAGGTTCTTTGAGCCTCTCTGATGAAACCTACTTCTGGAGTGCATCAGATTATTGGATTGCCTTTTGGAGGCAGATGACTGGGAAAATCTATGTTTTAAACTATGATTTCAGAAAGGGAGAGAGAGAGATATCAAGACAAGACTCTGACAGCTATGTTAATCACACGACTTGCAGCAACAGGGTTTTAATACATCAGGTCTTTGTGGGTATTTCTGATGGATCAGTCTACTCATTGGTATTCTGGAGGGGCTTCACGGGAGTTCAACTCATATTTCTTCCGTCAACACATATTTCAGCAACTTCTTAGCATGTCTGACATATTATGAATACATGGTCGTGGAATCAAAAATCTATCAGGACCAAGACATACACTTCTGACATTTTCTGTAGAGACTGAAGGTATTCTACTCTCATAGGAATCCCAGCATCCTTTTTAGAAATGTCAGTCATGAGAAAAGAGATCCCCCTGCCTTTCCTAGCAAGACTTTTAAATATTGAAAACAACACTTAAACATATATTTCATTTCCTCTTGATTCCAGTATCTCATATAATGTTCCTTTCGATTAGAAAAAATTATTGCTCTAGTAATGAGGTTTGCAGTGCCACAAAAATGAAAACAACAAAATCTTCTCTTCCCATTCAGTTCCATTTCCACATCACCACTTTCTACAGAGCTGACCTCCAGACAGACTGTGGACTTTCTCCCCACCCTTTTTTCTAGGGAAATAAAGTTTTAAAAGCAAATTTGCTGTCTGCTTTTCATGGAAATAAGAGGACTTTTTCTTACAACTCATTGGTTCAAAGGCTTCCTACTGAAAAACCTACACCTTATCAACCCTCCCTCACAGATGCAAGGATGAAAGTTGGAATGAAAGGTGAGTGCCTGGGGGGGGGAAATATTTTTAGAAAAATGCTGATAATTCTGGCTTTTTAATGCAGTAGTATCTTCATAAAGGCATTTTTAAAATAAGCTTCCTTTGCAACAAGATCTGGTTTTGATCTTGCTGTCTAGTGATTACAGATTTTTGCACATCTTGCAGAAATGTCTACGGTTTGCTAAGGGAAAAAAATATCTTTCTCAGTGCTTCAGGCTCAGTTTGAGCAAAATTTCCTTTGTGGTATGGTACTTCCCTCCTAGAGAAGGCTGTGCACTATGGGAGTGCTTCAGAGGTGAGCTGGCTCTAAGAGGCTGGCTCTGTATCAGCTAGAAAGCTGATCTTAGCAGTTTAGCTTAAATCTTAGCAGTTTAGCTTAAAATGAAGGCTCAGGCTTCAGCTTACCCTGGGCTTAGCACATTCAGGGAGTCAACAGTCACCAGCATAGCTGTACCTATGTCAACACATCGTTCCCTTACTTGCACATTTGGGCTGGAGGCATTCCCCTGCATGATGCGGGTGTGGAGTTATTAGAAGTAGCGTTTCACAGGATGGCCATCACAGCAGAGATCTCCACAGGCAGCAGTGAGGGTTTTAAGATGCTTTTCCCTGATGTGGTCTGTGGACATGAGACATTTCTATAGTCCTGGACCTAAGTTGAGTGGATCTGGTTTTTGACAGCAGCTAATACTGGGTATTAAGAGACGAGATAAGAAACTGGTGACCCTCACCCTTTGCACCTCTGCAGAGGCTGCCTAACCACCAGCACTGAGGGCACTTCCAGCTCAGTTGCTGCTTCTGGGCCACCACATTTAATAGTTCAGGATGGATGTACTTGCCATTAATTTGTCAGCTCTCTTCAAACCCATTTGAACTTTGGATTCCCTGGTAACTTCTTACACCGACTGCCCCAGTTTCAATGGTGCTTTGAGAATACACATTTCCACTTCTCATTTAAACTGTACTGCTCAGTTGTTTTGAAGATGACCCCTGATTACCATGCAATACAATGATAAGGATGGATACCTGGGTGAAGACCAAAGGAGAACCCAGCCCAGTGCTGTCTCTGACAGTGACCAAGAGTTTTCCATGGAAGAGGACAACGGTAGGATGCAGAAAGGGTTGTGAGCCATCCCTGAATACTTTCCCCAGACCCAGGAATCTGCAGATTAAGGGTTTCCTGACTCAGACTCAGTTTCTTTGTGTCTAACAGTCTTTAATGTATTTTCTTCCATGAGCTTGTCTAATTTCCCTTTGAGCCCTTGCAAATTTTCCAGATCAGCCTACACCACAGAGTCCTGCATTTTAAGCCTAAAACTTAAAAAAAAAAAAAAAGCTGAAAAAAGCCAGCTTAGTCCCTGCAGTAGACCCTTGCTGCTGTGCACTCTTACAGCATGGCTGTTTGCATGTTCTTTAGCTTGTTTTCAAAAGCCTGGCACCTCCAGGTCTGGGTTTGTGAAATTCTTGGTAGTCAATGAGAAAGCAGCTGGGCTTAAAGCATCTCTTTCTACCAAGATGCTACAACTTTGCTCTGCCCACCCAGTCCCCCCCAAACACTTCCTTTCCCCTTAAGACTGTTCAGTTAGTTTGTACCCTAAACACATCCTTTCCAAGGCCCCTGCAGAGCTCTGACACATCCGTGACACATGGTTTCTCTCTCAAAAAGTCAGGCCTATTTCCCTAATACATTTATTTACATGTCCACTGATCATTTTATATTACATTATCATCAGGTTTTCTTGGTGTGGAAGTCAAATACACTCATCAGACACACTAATAAACAGACATACTTGCACATGTATAATAAACAGCTATTTCAGGCCACGTAATAGCTCCCTGGACTCCCTAGAGTCCTTTCTAATGCAGAACTGATTTTTTAACAGAATTTCTCTGCTAGTGCAATTGATTCCAGTGATTGGTCACACACCGCTGCAGGTAGTTTAGCAATTTCCTATCCGAGTTCCTTTAAACTGGAAACCTCCTTTGGCTTGCTTCCACCCACATACACTTCAGAAGGTCTGTAAAACAAGAATTTGGGACCCACTGAAGAGTACGGGGTTTCTTCCCCCGTGCTAAGCACAGAGTCCTCCCTAGTCCCAGGCAGCTGCTGATTAGTACAGAAGGCTGCAATCAGAAAACACCTATATTCCCTTATCAGGAGCAATCCATGTCATTTTGCATCCTGATTAGTATCCTTGTTCACTTAAGGTTTCATCTTCACAGGCAAGTCGTTCAGTGTGGTGAGAGATCAAGAGATGGAAGATTGCAGGAACACTGCACTGCCATCCAGAGAGACCTGGACAGGCTGGAAAGCTGGGCAGGGAGAAACCAGATGAAATTCAATATAAGCAAGTGTAAAGTCTTGCACCTGGGGAGGAATAACTCCTTGTATCAGTACAGGCTGGGGGTTGACCTGCTGGAGAGGAGCTCTGTGGAGAAGGACCTGGGGGTCCTGGTTGATGACAGGTTGGCCATGAGCCAGCAGTGTGCCCTGGGGGTTAAGAGAGCCAATGGGATCCTGGGGTGCATCAGGAGGAGTGTGGCCAGCAGGTCCAAGGAGGTGATCCTCCCCCTCTACTCTGCCCTGGTCAGGCCCCACCTAGAGTATTGTGTCCAGTTCTGGGCTCCCTGGTATAAAAAGGACAGGGATCTCCTGGAGAGAGTCCAGAGAAGGGCTACGAAGATGATTAAGGGCCTGGAACATCTATCCTATGAGGAAAAGCTGAGAGAGCTGGGACTGTTCAGCCTGGAGAAAAGAAGACTGAGGGGGGACCTAATGAGTGTTTATAAATATCTTAAGTATGGGGTGCAGGGGGAATTGGCCTGCCCCTTTTCAGTGGTCTGTGGAGACAGGACAAGGGGCAATGGCTGCAAATTGGAGCACAGGAAGTTCCACACCAACATGGGGAGGAACTTTTCCACAGTGAGGGTGACAGAGCCCTGGGACAGGCTGCCCAGGGAGGAGGTGGAGTCTCCTTCCCTGGAGATATTCACGACCCATCTGGATGCCTATCTGAGTGATATGTCCTAGGGAGCTGCTTTGGCAGGGGGATTGGACCCGATGATCTCTTGAGGTCCCTTCCAACCCCTACAACTCTGTGATTCTGTGATGCTGGTGGGGAAACCCCAATAACTGTACTACAGGCAGTTGAGTTTAGGTGAGTGCCTTGCACTGAGTGTCCCTAGCACACAGGAGTGTTCAGCCTATCTGCAGGGCAATCGTGGGTCTCATTGGACCCCTATGTGACCACAAGGAAATTGAGTGATTACTGGTGGTAGAGGAGCTTGTGTGTCCTCCAGAAGGAATCCAATCCAGGCATGCTGACCCCAATCTGAAGAGCAGTTCTACATGGGGACTACAGCTGGGGGATTCACAATAGAATAGAGTACCCTCTCTGTGCTGGTAAGGATTTCTGCTGTTGTTGTTCTTGAGAATGACCTGTCATGTACTCACATGTAACCATAACTGTTTCCTTCTCCCATTAAGAAGGGGGACAAAAAATAGGGGTTGTGACACTGCTGGACTGCTGCTACAGGGCAGTATGAGCGATAGAGAAGAGCTATTTCACTGTCTATGCAACAGCTGTCACTCCATTTATCTTTCCACAATAGAATGGTTTCGGTTGGAAAAGACCTTCAAGATCATCAAATCCAACCATCTATCCAGCCCTACTAGGTCCAACACTAGACCATGTCACCAAGTACAACAGCTACTCTTTTCTCACCCAGGCTCTGAAGCAAAAGGCTAATGTGAATGTAGCTTCAGATCACATGTTTTTTGAAGAAGACCTTGATCCTTGCTGGGGATCACACTACTGTGGTACATATTATCATCTTGAAAATGCCATGGTGCTCTTCAGGACCAATGTAAAGGTCTAGTTTTGCTTCTATCCCCAGGGCCCAAAAAGAGCTATTGTATACCCATTTGTGTGGCCAGAAATTTAGGGGATTTTTAAGCTGCTTGTAGAAACATTGCCAAAACTCCCACCCTTATCCAGTATACCATTGCACAACTCAGCTTTTATCTTGCCTCGAGCAGTATGGGTACACAGCACTGCTGTATGTACCCATGTCCTGCCCATCTGAAAGTCAGTCGTGGTGTGTGGCTGTTTCTTTGTTTGTTGGGAAAGGAGATGGTTGCCACCTCACTAAATGTCTTCAGAAAGGAAGCTGGAGAAAGAGTAGGGCACAGCCCTGCCTCCCTGAGAGGCATCACAGCTTGGTCAAGAGCAGCAGGAGGAGTCAAAAACACCAGATCCCTTCTCAGCTGTCTGGGTTTCAGCTGTCTGGGTTTCTGCAGCCAGCTGTAGGCATCTTGTGTGGCCCTGGGCTTCCTCCACTGTGGAGGGAGAGGAGTGCTCACCCCAGGGCAGGCTGAGTCTTCCTGGGTGGTAGGTACTAGGGTGGTACCAGGAGTTCCTTGTCAGGAGTGTCCCATTTCTCTCTATTGACTAAGCAGGAGGCCTTGGGGGACAGATCAGCTTTCTGACTCTGGAAATCAGGAACCTGAATGGAGATGGGCTTTTTTTGTATCTCTTTCATCGCTTCAGACTGGGATGTTTATGTACAGTGCTGGGTTCCCATTCTTGGTTAGATTGACCCGAGAAGAGAGGCCACAGAATGATCACAGAATCACAGAATCACAGAATCTTAGGGGTTGGAAGGGACCTCAGGAGATCTTCGGGTCCAACCCCCCTGCCAAAGCAGGTTCCCTATCTCATATTACATAGATAGGCGTCCAGACGAGACTTGAATATCTCCAGAGAAGGAGACTCCACCACCTCCCTGGGCAGCCTGTCCCAGGGCTCTGTCACCCTCACTGTGAAAAAGTTCCTCCCCATGTTGGTGCGGAACTTCCTATGCTCCAACTTACAGCCATTGCCCCTAGTCCTGTCCCCACTGACCACTGAAAAGGGGCAGGCCAATTCCCCCTGCACTCCATACTTAAGATATTTATAAACACTAATTAGGTCCCCCCTAAGTCTTCTTTTTTCCAGGCTGATGCGGGGATAAATTCTCATAGAGCCCTGTCATAGGGCAGATCAGCTGAGTGAGTGAGCCAGGAAGCGATGCTGATTCTCTGTCAGCTCCTCTGAACCCTTACATGCTCCCTGGTTTCACAGAATCACAGAATCACAAGGTTGGAAAAGACCTTTAAGATCAGCTAGTCCAACCGTTCCTGTCCTATGCTAAACCATATCTCTAAGTACCTCATGTATCCATCTGTTAAGCACACCCAGGGATGGTGACTCAACCCCCTCCCTGGGCAGCCTGTTCCACATCCCCACAACTCTTTCAGTGAAGAACTTTTTCCTAACACTTAATCTGAACCTGACGTGGCACAGCTTGAGGCCATTTCCCCTCATTCTGTCACCTGGCTGAAGAGACCATCTCCCACCTCTCTACAACCTCCTTTCAGGTAATTGTAGGTGGTGATAAAGTCTCCCCTCAGTCTCCTCTTCTCCAGAATAAACAACCCCAGCTTCCTCAGCTGCTCCTCATAAGATTTGCCCTCTAGATCTTTTTTTTTTATTATGAAGCAGAAATAATCTTCCTCTCCAAAAGGAGTAAATGTAAGGGCATGGAAGACACAGAGGTGCTTCCCTGACTCCCAACCTGCTGTGATTTGCATCCCAGGGACTTGCTGAGCTGGGGTGATACTACTGCACATATATGTTGTGTCAGAATGGCGTGGCCATAAGGGTAGCAGGCAGCAATGCACCTGCCTGCAAGAGTGACACCTCAAAATCCCGGAGATTTGCACAGCAGGGACAAGGGGTTGTCACAGTAGCACAGCATCATGACATGGGGACATTCAGGAAGCAATAAGAAAACATCAGGGCATTCAAGCCAGGCTTGGTTCAGAAGTGCAGGCTGTTTGTTGCTGTCTTGATGAAGATAGCATTAGACATGTCTCTTGGGAGCAGCTTGCTTTGGCCAAAGACAGGACTGCTCTGTGTGTCACTTATTCCCAGGAACAAAAAGACTGTTTTCCAAAAAATAAGTACTAGTGTATAGCTGTCAGGTGGCCTGTTGCTGTGGGGATCTACTTGGTGACCTGAGTAAATCCTGCCTAATCCTTTTTTTCGCTCCCAGGGATGAGAGCTGGTGGTCACCCCTCTGGCAGAGGTGTCCTTGTCCAGAGGGATGGTATTCCCACACAGGGGTCCCAGAGCTGCCTCTGCAAGACCTTGCCTGGTGCTGATATTTAGGGATGTGCCAAAGCAAAGGACACCTTTGCAAGGCCAGGCTCTTTCATGTAAGCTCCAGCAGTTCCTATAACTAATAAAACACAGATGTGTCTAACAGGACAGACTCAATGGACCTGCGGGGTGCAGTTTCTTAAGAGGACATCCCAGGAATGAGGGACATGTGTGCCTCCATCCATCACAAACCCCTTCCTGTGGGGAGCTGCCCTGGGGAGACATGGCAGACAGCTCTGCAGGGCTGTTTGGCCCTTTTAGCCACAGGATTAAACCACATTTGTTGTCTTTGCAGCCACCCAGGGCTGCAGAAACCAAGGCAGGGTACTGTGAGCTACCAACCCAGCCTCCCTCATTGCTCTGCATGAAAATGATAGTCAATCACACAAGAAAGCATTATATCAGTGCACACGACAGAGATCAAGGTGGGTCAAGGCACTGACCCTGCCCTCTCCTCATTTAAACATGCCTGATTTCTCCAACCTAATGTTTCAAATCTGTATTTTATACATGGTGTGCAGGAGCTAAGCATTCACATACCTATCCCTGTTTCTCCTCACCTAAAGAAAATACAGCCTCCGTGCATATCAGATGCTCAGACCACTGTCTGGGCTCAGAGTGGAGCAGTACACCAACCCCTCCTCTTCTTTCCAAAAAGTCTCCTAATGAAGGGCTGACTCCTGAATAGGGCCCAAAGACAAAGCAGCTCTGCTGCCTCCTTCAGACCTGACAGCACGCCAGTGTCCTCTTAAGGGTAAGATGTGTGCAGATGACAAATAGGTGAGGGAAAAAGGGGAATGTAATGGGGGAGGAGGTGTTGGGGAAAAAAGAAAGCTGTGCTGCTCATTAGAGACACAGGGAAATGATGCCTTTCATACCTGCTTCGCTCCCTTTTGCTCCTTCCATTCTTCAGACAAATGAGATACCCAGGGCGCACACAGCACGCTGGCGTGCCTCCTCAATTATTAATAGGGGAAGCTTTGTTTTATTTAATGCCAGGGTTTTGATTAGTTTATTCTCCTGGGACATGCTTTTTTCCCCCCTCACCTCGTCATTTCTTCTTCCTTTCTCTGGTCTTTCTTTAATCCCTTATTTTTTTTCTTGCAGCAACGATGAGCCTACCTTACTGCTTCTGCCACCAGATGCTTTGCTGACACAGGCTCTGGTGAGCCAGGAGGGCATGATGTTTCTCCAAAAGGCCATACACCACCAGAGCCCCTTCTTGGGAGAGAGTGAGGTTTGCTAGAAAATAATGAGAACTGGCAGGTCTGACGATCCAAAGCCAAGAAACATATGCCTGGCTTGCCTCTTTCATCTCCTTAATTGGGTTTTTCCACTCCTGTCAATTAGGGCTTTTTTTCTACCCTGGCATTTCTCCTTTCTCAGAGCACAGTGTGAGTGTCTGCATGGCTGATCACAAGGGTGGCCCTGGGATAACTGGTACCAGAGGTAGGTTTGTATGGGATCATGGGAGCCTGCTGTAAAATCCTACAGTTCCTTTAACATTTCTGTCAGAGACAGATGACATCTCTGGGCACATGGAAGTGGAGGTCTTATTTTTCTGGTCTTCACAACAGCCTGCATGCAATGTGCTGACATATTTAAAGGGCGGGTTTTTTCTTCCACTTCCAGAGGTGAAGTTTATTCCCAGCAGTGTACTCACAGGGGATTACTCTTAGCTAAAGCAAAGTCCCCTTCTGGTGCATCCGTGGTCAAAGAGGGGCTTAAAATAGGTAGTATCTCTTTTGGAAGAGCAGTGCCTGCAGAAGATGATTTCTTGTTTCCCCTAGATTTGGCCTTGAACCTTTCCTCTAGCCCAGCTCTCAACACCCAGGGCCATGAGGCTGCAGAGAGCAGGGAAGCCTGACAGAATTCAGATGCCATACAAACCATCCACATGGTCATTCATGAGGACAAACCAGGTAGAAGTCTCTTTGTGTGTGTGTGTGTGTTATTCATATTTCCAAGCATTTAAAAATCACTGGTTTCTTTCCATGAATGTGTCTGCTAGTGGGAAAATGTCAAACCCAACCACTGAAGAGTTGGTGAGCCCTTTCAGTGAGGGCTCTGTTTTAAATTCTGCCAAATAATTTGAATAGCTCATCCTGCTCTTGCTCAGGACAAAAGCCCATTGCTTTCATCTCCCATCACAAGAAGAAGTTAATTTCAAGGGGAGTTCAAGGCTGGGGACCTCATCTCTCAGGCTGGAGGTGGTGATGCTCTGTTGGCTGCAGCAGTCACTGATGTGGTCACCAGCTCAGTCACCAGTCTATGTGTGCTGTTCCAACTGAAAAATGTTTACCATGGAGTGGATATCAAGACCTATAAAAGGAAGGGAGGTAAAAGCTATTAACTGTGAGAAGTACTTCAGTTTTCAGGCTGTTTAGCACCATTTGTCCCCTGTTCTTTATTGAAAAGGTAATGTGAAAAAAACCCCAAACAACCAAAACTTATTTTTTTCTTGGCAACTGCAAAACAAGTTTAAAAATGGCTACTTAAAGAACAGTGCACCAAAAAATTGCAGTTATAAATACCTCTGCAGAAAGCTGACAAAACCCATTCCATTACTTGCTCTCTGCTTGTACCAGAATCACAGAATCACAAGGTTGGAAAAGACCTTTAAGATCATCGAGTCCAACCATTCCTGTCCTATGCTCAACCATATCCCTAAGTACCTCATCTGCCCTTTTTTTAAACACACCCAGGGATGGTGACTCAACCCCCTCCCTGGACAGCCTGTTCCAGGCCCTGACAACTCTTTCAGTGAAATTTTTTTTTTCCTAACATCTAATCTGAACCATTTGATCTGATGTTCAGAAATCTGCTGAAAATATCTGAAATTTTCTGACTTGAGATGGATGTGGGTGGTGAGAGAGCTCAAGGACCCCTCCAGACTATGCATCTACTACCTGGGTGTTTGCAGGTATGCATCCAGCTGGGTCCAAACCTTCCACAACTGAAGGATACTGATTTTTCCAAAGAACAGGTCTGTATGAAAAACATTGTAGCTTAAAGCTCTCCTCCCATAACCAAATACAGTGGAGTTGCATATTAGACTTAAAAGATTGATTTGCATGTTATAGAAAAAAAATCTGCATTAATTTTACTGCTGGGCTGTGCACGTCTGTGTATGCAGGGAAGGAGGCAACACATGATGCTCTTTAGACTTCACCAGTTTCTCACCTGAAGAAAAGCTGAAATGACCAAGCACCATCATATTTCACATTCATATGTCACACAATACTCATCTTTGCACAACTAAATGGGTTCATCTGGGTAGTTGTCAGCATCAGGCATCTGGGGGTAGTTATACATCACCCTGGCTGATAAAAAAAAAAATCTGGTCAGATTCAGGGAAGACAAATTATTTCACAACCTTCCACACCAATTAAATGTGTATTTCATTTTCATGTAATATATTGCAGGTACCTGGAAAAAGAGTGAAGGGCATGTTGCTGCCTGTCTCCTCACCTGCATAATTGATTCCCCCCCCTCCCTGATCTATTCCTCACCAGAAGCAGTAAGGGCAACACATGGGTGGAACAACACGGGTCCCTCCCCAGACCTTTCCTCTGAGCACACTGGAGGAGAAGTGATGGTTTCCCAGCTGTTGATGGGCACCCTGAAGAGGAAGCACAGTTTGGAGGATGTGAAAACAGGGCTTTGCAGAATCGAGCGCCGGAGTAATTAACATTTCTGGAGAATGAACTCCAAGGAGTCTGTGACTGGGAATAGAGACGTGCTGGTGTGTCAGTTTAACCAGGGCAGAGAATTAAACAGATCCACAGAGTCTGCACAGATCGAATTCCACTTGGATGCTGTGATTGAAATTATGCTGGGCTCTGTTGAATCTTGAGGAATTATTCTAATATTTTAGGAAAAATTGCCCTACCTGCAGGGGAGTGACACCTCTCCAAATCTCAAGGGAGCAGGTGAAAATGAGAGAAGAAAACTGAATACCACACCTGAGATCCTCAGCTGACAGAAGACAGTATGATTAAACTAAAATCTTCTCATTTATACCCAGGTAAACCAGCTGTCGCTCTTGCTGCCCACTCTGCCCAACCACCAGAAAGCCAAAGCAAGAGCCACAAAATCAGGTTTTAACCTGGACCTCGATAGCTGTCAGAAGACTGAATAATAAGCTTGGCCTTAAAGCTCTAGCTGGTGTCATGCTGCCAACCCATTCCTCACAATGTGATGATCAGCAAAATTAATTTCTTAAAATTTGCCACAAAACAGACCATATCAGTTGAAAATCTAGTCCTGGATTTCTTTGAGAATAAATGAGGGCACATTATTATCTGGAATTTTGAACATTGAGTCTTTTGATCATTCTACACCTTTTGAAACGCATATAACAATTTTATAATGCCTTACATTTGCTGCCCCTCCCAAGCCTTCTTATTTGTTCCTCTTCCATCATCTCAATTATCATAGAAAGTGGATAAACGCCAGCAGAGCCAGACACAGCTTATGACATCTCTAAATGCCCAAGAGGTAGGCAAGTCCCTGAGGAGATGTAAGACTCGAGTTCAATGCAAATTTCAAGCAAAGCAGAGGAGGGACCAGCACCTGGCTCTTTCACACTCCAGAGAATGATCTAATTGATGGCTATTAGTCCTTATGTGACTCCAAAACCTGGCTGTTCTAGCACCTTTGCCTCTTACCAAATCTAAACCCAGGACCTAATCACAAGAAATTGGAATTAGATGTGTAAATAGCACTGTCTACAGCAGTAAGCAATAAGTCAGAGGACAAACTCTGACCCTGCGTTTTGCCTTGTACATCACTGGCATGCCTGAAGCGCAACAACCCAGCTCCTCACTGATTGGGCACAAGAGTCTCAGGACTTTCTGTCCTGGTTCTTGGGTGCATCAGATTCTGCTCTGGGAAGTAGAGCTGCTATCCAGTAGAGATGTAGCTGCTACTCTGGAGACTGCAAACATCTGTTTGAGAGTCAGATTCCTGCTTCCCAAGGCCATGGTGACTTTCTAAGAAGTGCCTCCCCATGCCCAAGTCACATCACCTTCATTTCTTGCCACTTGTCCAAGTGCTGACCCTAACCAAATTCTAATGCCCAGGAAACAATGTCAGTGAGATGAGGAATATCAAAGACACAGAACATACAGCTTTTGTAGAAATCAAGGGCTCTGCCATCTCCTTCACCCTTTACCACTGCTAATTATGTGAGGTTCAATGTATAATAGCCATAGAGATGTTGATTTCCCACTGTACCTCAATTTTTATCTTCTTTCCAGCTTGCCTCTCTGACCAGCTTCACTACATCTTACAGCTCACACATCTCAGTGGCAGGGGAAGAGTCCCACTGAGAAACAACTGATACCTTCCTCATTGCAAACCTTGACACTCGATGTGGATCTCCCAAGTCTTTCCTACCTCCTGATGTCTCCTGTCTGTGGCAGATGATGAACCTGTGTGCTTGGAAGGGGCAAGCAGGATGTCTGATAAAAGCCAAGTGCTGGGCATTGCCTGGGATGGAAGTGTGAACCGCAAAGCCATAGCCAAACTTTGACTCATCAGCCTCCTCTCCTAGCAACCATGATGCCCATGGCATTCCCTCCAGATGCAGCTTCTTCTTTCCATCCAGAATAAGCACGGGAAGGTCATGCTGTGCTCGTGGCAGCAAGTGAAATGAAACACTGGAGTTTCTTATTGGAGTAAAGTGTAGACATGAGAAGCAGGGGGGAAGGAATGGCTTGGAAATTTTGATAGTCAATGTGTCCCACAGGGTTCTTTTTTTCTTTTCTTACACTCATTTTTTCCTTTCTAAATACAGGTCATTAAGTGGTTGTGTAAATAATCAAGGACCTGGAGAGGATCCACCACAGCACAGAAAGCTTTCTTTTCTATTCACCAGCCAAAGAAACAATCCATGAGAGTATGTTGTAGAGCCCCCTCTCTTGGTAACAGTTATTAATATTACCAAGCTGGAGCAGCAGTGTTTGGATGTTCACACCTCTCCATGGTGCACATCCCTGCATCCTGGTGTATTGAAAAATGTAATCTTCCTCACGCTCAAAAGCCCCAGGGAGGAAACGTCAAGAAAGGAAAGCTCTCCTACTTGCTACCAATCCAAAGTTCATCAGGAAGCCACCCAAAACCCTTCTAGTCTTTCCAACAAGCTGTAGGGTGAAACATAAAGTGCTCCTCCAGGATCTGAAGTCCCAGCAGTTAATAGATATTCTGCAATAATTTGGGATATAAGAAGAAGCAGGGAAAAAAAGGAATAGGAGGAAAGAGATTCTTGCTTTATTCCGTAAGCTTATAGTTGTTTCCCAACTGAATTAAGAAACAAAGCAACATATATTGTCTTTAAATTAGATCAATTTTTAAAATAGTCTATCCAGATTATTTTTTTTCTATTAAAAAAATCAAAGCAAGGGAAAAGAAAGGATTAAATTACTTAAAACAAACTGAGCAATCTGTAGCTGAGAACACTCAGCGCCGCTGTACTTAGACTTTTATATTCTCTCCTTTCAGCCTGGAGACCAGAGAAGAAAAAAAAATGCTCATTAGGTGATGAAGGGTAAATCAGAACAGTTTCAGCACTGGGGCTCGCTGCCTTCTGCGAGATTTTAAGGTCATCTTGCCACACCGAAAAGGAAATGATTACAGGAAATATTACACTTCATGCTTCTGCAGCTGAATTAAGTGCTTTATTACTTACCACTGAGGACACTTCTGTTTGACACAAATATATTTGTTAGAGTATTTTATTAAATTACAGCAAACATCTGAATTCAGAGTGGGGCTGTTGAGAAGCTAAATGTGAGAAGAATTGACATTACGGTGTCTCGGAAGCAGTAAAGCAGTAATCAGTTTTGACAGATCTTACTCATGTGCTTTAGGCTCAACAAGAAGTTGTTCAGATACCATCATGGTGAAGCAGAAAGAAATGAGCTATCAGAAGCTCCCTGAAAATGCAGCACTGTGGCAAAGGAATAGGCTGCCCAGGGAGGTGGTGGAGTCTCTTTCTCTGGAGATATTCAAGTCTCGTCTGGACGCCTATCTATGTAATATGAGATAGGGAACCTGCTTTGGCAGGGGGGTTGGACCCGATGATCTCTTGAGGTCCCTTCCAACCCCTAAGATTCTGTGATTCTGTGAAAGGTGTCCCCAGAGATGCTTCTCCCAATTTTTTATCAGCAGCACTAAAAAACCAAGGATTGTAGGTAAATACTTTGGTATTAAGAATGATTTTGCATATCGGTGAATAATTCTGCCTCCTGACCTTACACAGCAGCATGGATAGCAAGCAGTGTCTCCCAGGGGTCTGTCTTGGGACTGGTGCTCTTTAATGTCTTTATCAATAACATCGATGATGGAATTGAGTGCACCCTCAGCAAGGTTGAGGATGACACCAAGCTGAGTGGTGTGGTTGACACACTAGAAGGAAAGGAAGCCATCCAGAGGGCTCTTGACAGGCTGGAAAGGTGAGCATCAGTGAACCTAATGAGGTTCAACACTGCCAAGTGCAAGGTGTTGCACTTGGGCGGGAGGAACCCCAGACACAGATACAGACTGGGAGAAGAGCTTCTTGAGAGTGGCTCTGCTGAGAAGGGCCTGAGAGTTCTGGAGGATGAGAAACTTAACATGAGCCAGCAGTGGCTCTTGCAGCTCGCAAGGCCAATGGTATCCTGGGCTCCATCAGCAGAGGGGTGGCCAGCAGGGACAGGGAGGGGATTGCCCCTCTCTACTCTGCCCTCATGAGGCCCATCTGGAGTACTGTGTCCAGATCTGGGGCTCCCAATACAAGAAAGATGTGGCACTGTTGGAGAGGGTTCAGAGGAGGGCCACAAGGATGATTAGAGGGCTGGAGCACCTGCCCTACAAGGAGAGGCTGAGGGAGCTGGGCTTGTTCAGCCTGGAGAAGAGAAGGCTGCGGGGGGACCTCATTGCAGCCTGCCAGTACCTGAAGGGAGCAGAGAAACAGGAGGGGAATCAACTTTTTAAAGGGGCAGACAATGGCAGGACAAGGAGGAATGGATTGAATCTGAGGGAGGGAAGGTTTAGATTGGATATTAGGAGAAAATCTTTACAGAGAGAGTGGTGAGGTGCTGGAACAGGCTGCCCAGAGAAGTAGTGGATGCCCCGTTCCTGGAGGTGTTCAAGGCCAGGTTGGATGTGGCCCTGGGCAACCTTGTGTAGATCCAGGCCTGAGGTTGGTGGCCCTGCCTGTGGCAGGGGGGTTGGAACTCTGTGATTCTTGGGGTCCCTTCCAACCCAGGCCATTCTATGATAGTTCATCTATTACTTTAAAACATAAACTTCTGGCCCCCAAAGCTGTAGACAAATACTAGGAGAATGTAAAACGATCCCTCTGAGTGTATTTCAAGCTCTTTTGCTAAGGCTTGTTTCATAAGTTTTATAATTTTCATTTGATTATTTTAAATGTTTGGGACCAGTAACTACATCCTTGATTTTGCAGTTTCTGACAGGAGGATTAAGAAGAGCTAGGTGCTAGTGCCCACTGTATCCCAAGACAGCCTGCAACAGTCTGGACCAAATCCCAGGTTAGGGCAGCTGAGGGGCAGCGGCCAGTTCTTTTCTGTTCCCTTGAACATGAGGTGCAGGAAGAGAGCAAATAAAAATCTCTGGCATCTCCCCACCAATGCTGGGAGATTCCCAGTGGGACCCTCTACTCAGGTTTAACTCATTTTAAATCTCAGGCCAGAAGGAAATTATATTCAGCAACAATTAGACCAGCCTTCTGTAATGATGTAGGGCGCAATATGGTCCATTTTTGTTAGCTCTCACATGAGAACTACCATGCAGGGAATATTTTTCACACCTGCTGTCTGTAGGCAGCATTTTCTGGGAGTTAAAGGCTTCTTGCTCATCACAGGACAATGAATTTCCCAAAGGCTCATCCCTTTCACTCTGCTCTATAGTCCTGGGAGTCATTAGAGCACAGGTACATTTGGAGTAATTTTTGAAATACCACAGGAATGGCACAGCAGAGATTACTTCCTCTCCCTAGCATGCAAATCACCTGTAAAAAGGTTTTCCTGGAAAACAATTCCTTACATCTTTTCCCAAGGGTGTGTGCTCTTTTATTTGTCAGGGATCAAAATGCTTATGTGAAGATGCGTAAGGAGCTGTTTAAACCTCAAGTACTTTGAGGTGGCAGCAGCTTTTTCTCTGCCTCCTTTCATTTTTTTCTCATTTTTTAACTCATTCATAAAACCTCTGCTGAGACAGAAACTCAGGAAAAAAAACTTTACGTGCTTGTTCAACATCTCAGCATGCTGAAATGAGCCTGTTTCACTGCAAAATGCACTTAGGCACCAGTAGATTGCCTGTAACTTCTTATTATGGGTAAGTTTTTCCCTTATAGACTCCTCAGCCTTTTATTTTCTCTACTCAAAGTTTGCATGTAGTCAAGAGTATCTCTTTCAGGTAGCTCCATTCTATCTAGGTTCAGTGATGCAGGATAATCCTTGGATGTCTGCTACATTTCTGTTGAATTCACTTGACCATAAGCATGTCCTTTAGGTCCCAATCCAGAAACATGCAGTAGGTGCCAGATGTATGAAACTAGCAACAGCATTCAACAAGGTTCAACAGGGCCAAGTGCAAGGTCTTCCCCACATGGTGTTGGTGCAATCACGAGCACAACTACAGACTAGGTAGAGAATGGTTTGAAAGCAACCCCAAGGAGAAAGATTCGAGTGTGTTGGAAGACAAGAAACTCAACCTGTGCAAGCAGTGTGTGCTCACAGCCCAGAAAGCCAACCGGGTCCTGGGCTGCATCACAAACAGCATCAGCAGCAGGTCAAGGGAGGGGATTGTGCCCTCCTGCTCTGCTCTTGTGAAACCTCACCCGCAGTGCTGTGTCTAGATCTGGGGTCCTCAGTAAAGGAAAGATATTCAGTTGCTGGAGCAAGTCCAGAGGAGGCCACAGAGATGATCAGAGGGCTGGAGCACCTCTCCTACAAAGACAGGCTGAGAGAGATGGTCTTGTTCAGCCTGGAGAAGAAAAGGCTCCAGGGAGAACTTAGAGCAGCCCTTCAGTACCTAAAGGGGCTACAGGGAAGCTGGAGTAGGTCTGTTTGTCAAGCAGTGTAGTGACAGGGCATGGGGGAATGGCCTTCAGATGAAGGAAGGTAGATTTAGATTATATATCAAGAAGAAATCCTTCTCTGTGAGGGTGGGGAGGCCCTGGCACAGGGTGCCCCGAGAAGCTGTGGCTGCCCCTGGATCCCTGGCAGGGTTCAGGGCCAGGCTGGATGGGGCTTTGGGCACCCTGGGCAAGTGAAGGGTGTCCCTGCCCATGGTGGAGCTAGATGGGCTCCCAATCCAACCAGCCTGGGATTTTATGACTCTGTGATATTTACTGTTAATGAAAAATCCTCCTGAAGTATCCAAACCCCTTGTGTAGTCAATGGAAAGAGAAAGGTGTCTCAGGAAATTTCCAGGGGTCAAACCCACCCGAGGACCCTTACTTGCCTGCATCTCTCTGATGACAGATACAGGTGGTCTCTCCCAAGGTTCAGCATCCTTCTAGATGGTGATGTTAGATGCATACTCACGTCCCGTTGATCATCACGGCAATTAGAGGCCCAGACCCAGGTCACTAACAAATTGCAATTTGGCTATTCACATCAGGACTAAGATTTACATAACTAAGCAAGAGCTTTGTTCTCCAACCCACAGAGCATTTCAGATTCTCCAATTGTTTCTGAGTTCAGACAGACTGACAGCTGGCTTTTGGGGTTGGGTCTTTTGCCCAGTGCCAAACACACAGGCTGTGCTAGTGTGGAAGGAGCAGCTCCACTGACTAGCTCCACAGGGAGCCCTTCCTCCAGATTTTGTTTTCTTGCTTCATGAAAATAAAACTGTTACAGTTCAGGTGGCATTTCTAGATCCTGGAAGCCTCCCTGTAAATAAAGCTGGCTGATGAAGTTGTGCATTGTTTTTCCTGTTTGTATCCACCCCAAGTCAGAGCTGCTGGAAGTGATAGCATTGTGCAGATGAGTTCAAGGGTCTAATGCAACAAAGGACCCGTGTGTTCAGCTCTTTCTCTCCCTTACAGGATCAACATCTTATTCTTTTTCAGTTTCCTCTCTGGAGAGGGTTTTATTTAAAATTCTGTTTGTACATCTGTTTGGGTTTTGATTTTTTTCTCTAGTGCCTTGAGAAATCCAGGAGCTCAAGAATTCAAACTGGAAGGAGGTTGTTTAGAAAAACTTCAGTGTACTACACCGTTCTGTAAACCCCAGACACAGGCTGCTGCCTCTGCCTATTGACACATGCTGTTCAGCATCTGCCTTTGCCAAACTTTTTTTGTTTTTCTAATTTCCACACTACTGGGTGACAAATTCCCCACCCAGCAGTTGCCCCGTGGGGCAGAAAATGCTCATCACAGAGTCACAGAATCACAGAGTCACAGAACATTAGGGGTTGGAAGGGACCTTGAAAGATCATCTAGTCCAACCCCCCTGGCAGAGCAGAATCACCCAGACTAAATCACACAGGAACACATCCAGGTGGGTTTGAATGTCTCCAGAGAAGGAGACTCCACAACCTCTCTGGGCAGCCTGTCGCAGGGCTCTGTCACCCTCATAGGGAAAAGGTTCTTCCTTATATACACATGGAACCTCCTCTGCTCCAGCTTGCACCCGTTGCCCCTTGTCCTGTCGCTGCCATCACTGAGAAGAGCCTGGCTCCATCCTCCTGACTCTCGCCCTTTACATATTTATAAACATTCATAAGGTCACATTTATGTCTCTTGTCATCTACCTCTGCTCCGTGCAGTGAAACCTCAGTGTTGTCATCTCTCTTTTTCAGGTGGAGCGTGCACCTATAGCAGACGTTTATACAGTCACTGTAGGTTTGTCTCAGCACAGAAGAAAGGTCTAAAATTTATGGCTTGCCTGACTGTGGTTGTCCCCTGCAGCTCATTTGACTATTTATCATGGTCCATGCTGTCAGCCCCCCACACAGATGAGGAAATCACCCATCAGAGGATAAATCCTTGGTCATGCTATTTATCATCATACATTAAGTATCTCTATTATTACAAGACTGACATAAGAAATATTTTATATATTAAACCTTTAGAACTCCTTGCAAAGAGATTTTGGCTGTCACGTCCTCTTCAGGTGGTAGCTCCAGTAATTACCTGGAGTATTATGTCCAGTTCTGGGCTTCCTGGTATAAAAAAAGACAGGAACCTCCTGGAGAGAGTCCAGCAGAGGCTACAAAGATGATTAACGGACCTGGAGCATCTCCCCTACAAGGAAAGGCTGAGTGAGCTGGGGATGTTCAGCCTTGAGAAGACTGAGAGGGGATCTGATCAATGTTTATAAATATCTGAAGTGTGGGACACAGGGGGAAATGGCCAGCCTCTTCTCAGTGGTGTGTGGGGACAGGACAAGGGGCAATGGCCTCCAGTTGGAGCACAGGAAGTTCCGCACCAATATGCAGAAGAACTTCTTAACAGAGAGGGGTGTCAGAGCCCTGGGACAGGCTGCCCAGTGAGATGTGGAGTGTCCTTCTCTGGAGAAATTCAAGACCCATCTGGACACCTCCCTGTGTGACCTGTCCTAGGGAGCCTGCTTTGGCAGGGGGGTTGGAATCGATCATCTCTGGAGGTCCCTTCCAACCCCTGCGATTCTGTGAATCTGTAATTACATGGTATCCCTGTCACAGAGAACCAGAAAAGCCAAAATCAATGTAATGCCACCAGTGCCATCCTGCTGACTCAGAGCACGATGGCTGCAGCTTCCTCCCCGTTATCCGGCCCACGCTGCAGTTCCAGCTCTTACTCCAGCTCTCTGGGGACTAAACTGAAGGTCAGCACTACCTGTGTGCCTTGGGCAGGGCAGGGCATTGCCAGGGGAAGGAGGTTTGATCCTTGCTGGGCACCGACAGGCCAGGCAGCTGTGAGGCCATGGACACTTTGGCCTGGCTGCAGACACAGAAGGTGCTGTGTCACTGACTCCAGGCTGCCCGCTGGAGTACCTGTCCGTGTTCTCCTGCCATGTGCCTGAAGCACCTACGTAATGACAAGGCATCGTCCTCCACTGCCTCCAGATGCTTTTGAGTGACTTTCTCTTTTGAACACCGTTATACCTGCTGCTCCTGCTGCTCCTCAGGCCATGCCCCAGAGAAAGTCCCGTGGCCATGGCTCCACTGGTGAACCCTGGGTGCCCCTCCCTGGCAGCAGCATTGCAGAAGGATGGCATTAGAAGGATGGTAGCAGTCCTGAGCATGATGGTCCTTCCCACAGGTGCAGCCCCAGAGCATGGAGCCCTACAATGACCTCCCCTAACTTGGCCCTACTTTGAGTAGGGGGTGCATCAGAGACACCCTGAGGTCCCTTCCAGCTTGAATTATCTACAAACCTATGGTGAGTGGCCAAGCTGGCAGTCAGAAAGCCATCCTGCCACACGTGAGCAGAAGCAAAACACCAGGAAAGGCAGAGGAGGTTGTGTGAGTGGATGGGTGGCAAGGGGCAGGAACAAGCAGTAGAATCACAGACATAGCCCAGTGAAGAGCTGAGCAGATGACAGCAACTGGCTAAGACTGCCCAATGTGCCCACAGATGGGACAAGTCAAGATGAGGCCCAAAGGGAGGTCTGTGGGACTGGTTAGTGTTGCTGACTATGGGTCTTGCTCTGGCCCTTCCAAAAGATGGGGAGGGAATGATATGCATCTCACCTAACGTCATGTTATGATTTGATTTTCCAGAGAGAAGACACAGCTTGAGAACAAATGCATTGATTTGACTTTCATTAGCTAGGCACAGAAATAACCCATGGCATTTGAACTCTCCTCTTGCTTTTCAGTTTTACAGATTTTTTTTCTCTTAAAGTGCCTGAAATTTAGAAATATTTCCAGGCAACTTTCCAACATTCAGAAAGTAGAGAAAACTGAACACTGTTTTCCTTCCTCTAGTCTACCTCATCAATTTTAATCACCAGGGAATACATTTTCAAAGTGGCACTTAGAGGCAGAAAAATCACATTAAAAAGTAAAGGGATTTCCATCCCTAAATCGCCATGACCAGCTTTAAATCATACCTGAAGGCAGCTCATTTTCCTGTCCAGGCAAAGAGCAAGGCAGAGGAAAATGCTCTGAGTGCAGGAACAAGTCTGAAGCTCTCTTGCTGGAGGAAACCCTTTCCATTCACAGAGTCACAGAATGACCAGGTTGGAAAAGACCTTTAAGATCATCGAGGCCAACCGTTCCCATCTTATGCTAAACCATATCCCTAAGTACCTCATCTACCCATCTGTTAAACACACCCAGGGATGGTGACTCACCCTCCTCCCTGGGCAGCCTGTTCCACATCCCCACAACTTTTTCAGTAAAAAATGTTTTCCTAACATCTAATCTGAACCTGCCCTGGTGCAGCTTAGTGCCATTTCCCCTGGTCCTATCCCCTGTCACCTGGCTGAAGAGACCATCGCCCACCTCTCTACACCCTCCTTTCAGGTAGTTGTAGGTGGTGATAAGGTCTCCCCTCAGCCTCCTCTTCTCCAGACTAAACACCCCCAGCTCCCTCAGCTGCTCCTCATACGATTTGTTCTCCAGCCCCTTCAGCAGCCTGGTTGCCCTTCTCTGGACACACTCCAGGACCTCAGTGTCCTTCTTTTGGTGAGGAACCCAGAACTGAACCCAGCACTCGAGGTACAGCCTCACCAATGCTGAGTACAGGAGCACAATCACCTCCCCAGACCTGCTGGCCACACTGTTTCTGACACAAGCCAGGATGCCATTGGCCTTCCTGGCCACCTGAGCACACTGCTGGCTCATATTAAGTTGGCAGCTTGACCTTTGCACAGGTCTGGGAAGGATGCTGGTAGCAGCTGGGACCTCTGTTCCATGGGATGTACACGGTAACCTGGGTCTCACTACCAAAACACCCTCCCCCCCCAGTACCAGCCTCTCTGGGTTTCATGCGCCGCTGTTAACTGCGCCGACACAAGCGATACATCAGCTGAACTGGCATCCATCTTCTCCTTGCTACAAACGAGCTGTCGGCTTAATTGGTGTTCTGGGCTTGTGTTTTTAATGCTGCATTTTTGTTTTAATTGCACCTCATTAATTGTTGCCTTCTGAACTCTTACAACCAGCAGCGATGAACTCAGGCACACACACGTTCACCTGTATTTCTCACACACGTTCATTCTTTCTCTATTCCAGGTCTGTGATACACATGGCATATTACCACCAGAGAACTTGGTAACAGAAGATTAAGACCCAAACGCAAAAGCATTTAGCCTGTTGGCTTCCCACTTAGCTATTCAGAGACTCAACAGGAGCAAAGAACTGACATGGTTGGCCGAATCAGAGCCTCAAAGGGGCCAGGACCACACAGTGAGCTAGAAAGAGTGCCAAGAATAAAGCCCAGGAGCTTCTTAGCTCTTTGTTCCCCATTCTGGACATGGGATCAGGCTTCCTCTCTCCCCTGATTTCATGTAAGAGCAATAAGAGATGACACCAAGTGCTGGTTTTGGCTGGGGTAGAGTTCATTTTCTTCACAGTAGCTCGTATGGGGCTGTGTTTTGGATTTGTGATGGAAACTGTTGATAATTCAGGGCTATTTTAGTTTTTGCTGAGCAGTGCTCACAGAGAGTCAAGGAGTTTTCTGTGAGCAGGCTGGGGGTGCACAAGGTGCTGGGAGGGGTCACAGCCAGGACAGCTGACTCAAACTGGCCAAAGGGATATCCCATACCATATCACATCACACTCAGCACATAAACGTGGAGGAGTTGGTGGGGGAAGGAGTGAGGGGAGGCACAGATGCTGTTCCAGGACTGGCTGGACATCAGTCAGGAGGTCGTGAGCAATTGTTTTTCATTTGCATTGCTTGTTTTTCCTGGGTTTTATGTTCCTTTATGTTCTGTTCCTTTTCATGACAATTTAATAATTCCTGTTGTTTTATTTCAGTTATCAAACTATTCTTATTTCACCCTTCTGATTCTCTTCCCCATCCCAGTGGGGAAGCAGGGGGACTGTGGTGCTTAGTTGCTACCTGGGGAAAGTTGTCTGGCATTCCTTAGATGTACTATGGGGATTTTTCCTCCTTCCACAGTGCACAGGGGTGGTACAGGTCACAGGCTATGTTTCTGACCACCCAGTTGTTGCTGCCACCACTGTGAGCACGTGGTGCTTGCCATGGAGGGTGAATGGCAGCGTGAGAGAGCCTTCAACCAGCACCTGATGGGCCGGACTTGAGGCTCAGACCACAGGGCAGGGACACCCAATGATTTGCTTTACCATTACTTTTTGTCCCTGTAGTTTTGCACCAGACACACAGCGTCCAGCCCTCAGCCCAGGCCAGGACACAGCCCCAGACACATCTTTTTCACCATATTTCAAGCAATGCTCCTGTGGCCATGAAGATGATCAGAGGGCTGGAGCACCTCCCCTATGAAGAGAGGCTGAGGGAGCTGGGCTTGTTCAGCCTGGAGAAGAGAAGGCAGCAGGGGGACCTCATTGCAGCCTTCCAGTACCTGAAGGGAGCATACAAACAGGAGGGGAATCAACTTTTTAAAAGGGCAGATAATGGCAGGACAAGGGGGGAATGGGTTAAAGCTGAAGGAGGGAAGGGTTAGATGAAAAGGAAGGGGGAAGTTCTTTATAGAGAGAGTGGTGAGGTGCTGGAACAGGCTGCCCAGAGAGGTGGTGGATGCCCCATCCCTGGAGGTGTTCAAGGCCAGGTTGGATGGGGCCCCGGGCAACCTTGTGTAGCTCCAGGCCTGGAGGCTGGTGGTCCTGCCTGTGGCAGGGGGTTGGAACTCTATGATCCTTGGGGTCCCTTCCAACCCAGACCATTCTATGGTTCTATGATTCTGTGATTTTTGCAAATTCATTATTTATTCAGATTGGGGCTTTATGGGCTGAAACCCTGGTCTCTTGGCTCAGAGAAGGTGTGGGACAGCACATGTGGCCTGCGTTGTGTGCGTGTGGCTGGGCCGGGGTCTGTGGAGCATGCACAGAGAGGGAAGGGAGCACATGGCGGGGTGCAGAGGGCTGGCAGCCCCCCCCCAAAGGGAGCTATCCCCCCCTTGTAGGCAGATGGTGAAGACTCGAGGAGGAAGGGAGTGTGTTCGCACGTAGGGAGGTGATTTGGATGCAGGCAGGGAAGTGTGGCAGGGTCTGGCTGGTTTGGCCGGGCTGCTGCTAGTTGTTATAGCAACAGGAGGAGTCTGCTGGCAGGGGGGATGGAGCCAGAGGGTGGGGAAGGAGGGCTTTTTGGGAAGGAAAGGATGGAGTTTGAATGGGTAAAGAGAGGGGGAAGTTGAAGGTCTGGAGACAAGGATGGAAGCAGCAGAGGGGTGAGCAGGATATGTGGGAACGGAGGGTTCTCCACACTGACATTCAGCTGGTGTCCATCGTGCCCCTTCCCCAAGTCTGGCCAGGGTCCCTCTCCTGCTGGGAAGGGGAAGGTCTGCAGGCTGTGAAGGACATAGCAGTGCTCTCCACATGGCAGTAGGACTGACCACTGCTGGCCGTGTACCCGTGGGAAGGAGCAGAGATGTTGTGCTCCTTGCTGGAATTGCAGTGGAAGGTAAATCCTCTGCAGAGACCCCAGAGTACAACAGTGGTTGCAAGTGTCACTTTAGGATGAAGGGCCAGCAGCTGGAGAAGGCTGTCCCAGCCACAGCCCCAGCACTTTTGGGCTTACCACACCTCCAAAACATCCTGATAATGGCTTTGGATCTCTGCAGTCGCCTGCCAGTGCGGAATGGAGCTGGAGAATCTGGTTCAGCCATCGCAGAGCTGTCCACGGCAAACCAGACCGAGCGCTTCGACTGAGACGCCAAAACCCCTTGGTGGATCCTGAGATCCTGAACTACCCGGGTCCTGAGACCCACACGGGGCTTTTCAGTGTGAAGCCTCAGCACAGCGCAACTGTTAATGACATTTGATAACAAAGGGCGCTACGCAGCCTTGCGTTTCCCCAAGGAAGCGGCAGTGTATGACACAGCCAGCCAAGAGCTCAGCGCTGCTGCGTGCGGGGGGCGAAGCCCTGCAAAGGGGAGGGAGGGGAGGGAGCCTTTGCGGGGCCATCCCGCAGGGCCGAACCCTCCGTCCCGCGGCAGCATCCCGCTCCGCACCGCTCTGCCCAGGAGATGGCAGCAGCGTGTGCGAGTTCAGCGGGGCTGCGGGATCCGGCCGGCGCCCCGCACCGCCGGCAGCGTGCACCGGCACGGCCCCGCCGGCACCCCGCCCGGGCACCCCGCACCGCCGGCACCCCGCACTGCAACCCCGCATCGCCACCCGGTCCCGCCGGCACCCCGCCACGGCCCCGCTGCCACCCCGCACCGCCGGCATCCCGCACTGCCACCCCGCATCGCCACCCGGTCCCGCCGGCACTCCACACCGGCACCCCGCACCGCCATCCCGCACCGCCGGCACTCCGCACCGCCGGCACCCCGCACTGTCACCCCGCACTGCCACCCCGCATCGCCACCCGGTCCCGCCGGCACTCCACAGCAGCACCCCGCACCGCCGGCACCCCGCGCCGGCACCCCGCACCATCTGCGCCCCTCACCGCCACGGCGCCGGGAGACGCGGCGCTGCCGGCTGCGGAAGGGGAGGAAAGTGACCGGAGCGCACATCACCCAGGCGGCTTTGCAGGGCTCCAACCCGACAACGCGACTTGGCCGCGGGGGCAGCTTCGCGCACATCTCCCGGCCTGCTCACCGGGTCCTTCCTTCCAGAGCCGGGCTCTGAGACCAGCGCTGATGCTGCTGCATCTCGCTGGAGCAAGCCTGATGACCAGAGGGCTGGAGCCCCTCTGCTACGAGGGCAGGATGAGAGAGTTGAGCTTGTTCAGCCCGGAGAAGAGAAGGCTCCGGGGAGACCCTATAGCCCCTTCCAGTACCTAAAGGGGCTGCAGGAAAGCTGGAGAGGGGCTGGTTACAAGGGCAGGGAGGGACAGGGCCAGAGGGAATGGGTTTAAACCAGGTTGGATGGGGCCCTGGGCAACTTTGTGTAGATCCAAGCCTGAAGGTTGGTGGTCCTGCCTGTGGCAGGGGGGTTGGGACTCTCTGATCCGTGGGGTCCCTTCCAACCCAGAGCATTCTTTGATTCTATAGAAGGAGGGGACATTTAAATTAGATATTAGGCAGAAATCCTTCCCTGTGAGGGTGGGGAGGCCCTGGCACAGGGTGCCCAGAGAAGCTGTGGCTGCCCCTGGATCCCTGGCAGGGTTCAAGGCCAGGCTGGATGGGGTTTTGGGCACCCTGGGCTAGTGGAGGGTGTCCCTGCCCATGGCAGGAGGTTGGAGCTAGATGGGCTTTGAGGTCCCTTCCCACCCAAACTAGTCTGTGACTGACTCTGTACCAGAGTAAATCCACTCAGGATTTTTATTCCTACCTGCTCTCTCCAGGATCATCCAGTTTTCTCATTTCCACATCCCAGATGCTGAGGCTTTAGGTTGGATTTCCCTTCCCTGTGCAGTTGTCACCCTCAAACATCCATTTCATGATCCATCCCAAGGATTTCTCACTAATGAAATGCCTTTCATTACAAAGCAGCCCTGGGAAATATTCCAAGGACAGGAAGGCCTGAATAGGCAGCAAGAGCCTGGGATGAACAGAAAGGATTCAAAAGCACAAAGAGAGAGGTGTGGGGGTGGGGGGGGAGAGGGAGGTGGTGGAGAAAAGACATAGGGTACATCAGATATGAACACAGGACCACTCTACTACAGTGTGTGCAGGCTATGCATCATCCTCAGATCTGCTGTTTAACCTTGGGTACAAGGTGGAAGTCTTCATCAGTCAGGGACTCACCTTCCTGCTGTTGATTCCTCCTTTTTAGTACAGCCTTTTTCCTCCCCAGGGAGCGAGCCCTGCTCTTCAGCATCAGGGTGGGGTGGATCTGCCCACAGAAGGACCTCTTGGAGCTGAAGGTAGTTGGCAGTTCACCTCTCCTTTCCTAATGCACAGTTCTTGGTGCAAGACAGAAGCGACTCCCTGGCAATAAGAAAATCCCAAAGGCTGCAGGATTTGTGTTGTGAGGAGAATTTAGTCCTTGGTATTTAATGAGTTCATTCAACTGGTGTTAGAAATGACACAAATTCCCCAAAGCCCCTTTTTGCAGCAGTAGGTGAGCTCGGCTCGTGGGGGTGGTACCCTGAAATTGTGCAGAGGGGAATTCACCCAATGATTAGCAGAGAAATAAAGCTGGCTGAAGGAGAGTGCCCAAACTGGGCATCAGGGAGAACCACTCACTGTGGTCCTTGACTGCAGTGATGAAGGGACTTTGGGGTTTATACCATTAAGTTTAAAGGGTCTCTGTCTCTCTTTTCCTGCTGCTGCTAATGAAAGCAAACTCCTGATCAGCTTCCTTTCAGGCTTCATTTACCAAAGGAGAGTTCAGCAACAGATACCCTTTGGATGTGGTTTTACCTTTTCCAGCGAGAACCTGGGGCTGGGCTGCTTCAGCATTCCTGGGCAGCTCCCTCTGCCTTTCTATACTGATCTGTATGTGCTTCAAATGAGCCCTGTGAAGGGGCCTGGGCTCACTGGGTGTTCTTTCATTCTCCAGCACAATGAAGCAGACTTGGTGTTTCAATTGTGTTACGAAAGATTTGTTTCCCAATGGCTGAAGAGGCAGAAAGAAGAACGCTGCTTCTTCCCACCTCATCAGGCTGAAGTTTCCTGGTGCCAGCCTCAATCTGTGTTAAATTGCTCATGCCATCCACTGGAGAGATTAGACTTGGGGACATAATGGAAGTTAATTCTGAAAATGATTACTCAGATAATTAAGTACTACAGCTGTAGTGGGAGAATCTGGCTCTCTGAGCCCCCTCTCAGGTGCTTTATGTTCCCTTTCCATCCTCCTCCTCCCTTCTCGCTGGCCAGCATTTGGTCTGGGACAGGTCCCTTCTCCCCAACCCCCTGCAGAGGCCACGTATCATCCCAGAACTTTGGAGGCTCAGCTGAAGGCTCTGTAGCACCAAGCACCAGTGTTGGAGAACACAGCAGAGAGACAGGCTCTTTATCAGCCCACAAACCACACAGAGACAAGGGCCGAATTTACCAAAGGTGCCTCATCTTTCCAAAGCTCTGTGAAAAAGAATGGGTGGTTTAGAGGTGGCATTTGAATCACCCAGAGTCCTTGCAACGTAGACGACACTTCCTCTGAGTCAGGAGCTGCAGGCTCCATTGCAGTGAAAGGCAGGAAGGGAACTGCACTACACAGCACTGGTTTCTTTGCACTGATGTGAAGGACAAGCAGACTGGTTTGGGTTTGTACAGCAAGGTTTTGGTAGCAGGGGAGCTTCTGCCAGAAGCTACTAGAGGAGGACCCCACGCTGGAGCAGGTGGATGCACTCAAAGGAGGCTGTGACCCCATGGGAAGCCCACACTGGAGCAGGCTCCTGCCAGGACCTGTGCCCCCATGGGCAGAGGAGCCCACACTGGAGCAGGTTTGCTGGGGTGACTTGAGACCCTGTGGGGGACCAGGCTGGAGCAGTCTGGGCCTGAAGCTCTGCACCCCATGGGAGGGACCCACTCTAGGGCTGCTGGTGAGGAGCTGCAGCCCATGGGAAGGACTCACAGTGGAGAAGTTCATGGAGGACTGTCTGCTGTGGGAGGGACCCCAGGCTGGAGCAGGGGCAGAGTGTGAGGAGTCCTCCCCTGAGGAGGAAGGAGCGGTAGGGACAATGTGTGATGGACAGACCCCAAGCCCCATTCCCCTGTGCTGCTGGGGAGGAGGGAGAGAAATGGGGAGTGAAGTTGAGCTGGGAAGGGAGGGGTGGGGGAGGAGGTTCAGATTTGGGTTTATTTCTCGTTCTCTCTACTCTGATTTGATTGGTAATAAATTAATTTCCCCGAGTTGAGTGTGCTTTGCCTGTGGCAGTAACCAGTGAGGGATCTCTCCCTGCCCTTACCTCCACCCACGAGTGTTGTGTTGTATTTCCCAGCTGAGGAGGGCAGTGGTGGAGCAGTTGTGGGGGGCACCCGGCCTCTGGCCAGGGTCAGCCCACCACAAGACAATTAGCCCAAATGCATGTGAAGTTCAGCAAAATGGGCCCCTGGGTACCCAAAGAAGAAAAGAAATAGTCCCCATCTAACCTTGGAGAGGCAACAGAGGCAGTGCAGTGGACTCGACACAGCCTTTAGCTAGGTGTAAAGCAGTGCCGAAGGGTAGACTGTGAAAAACAAGCACTGGAATCAGGATGTCCATGCTGTTACCACCACTAAATACTCCCCCAGTGATGGTTTCTGTCACGTCCATTGAGAAGAGTCATCCTTAATAGTGACAAGGGCCCCACAAACCTTTACTCTGACAGATTTCAAGCAGAGCACAGTTTCAAGCACTGGGGAGATACCTTCTACTTCCACTCCTCTGGATCTCATCGAGTGTTTGTGCTCTTTCTATTGCCATGTCTTGAGAACACAACTTGCCTTCCCATGCTTCACCCTAAAGACATCAGTTCTGATCCTATGGAAACCAAACCACTGCAGCTGTTCTGTCTCCAGCTGTCTTGCCCAGGTATTGAGTGTAACTGGACACCACAAGTGCCATCAGCCATTTCAGGTTACCAGCGCCATCCATGGACCCTGTAATGACAGCCAAGGGATCTCCAGGTACTTCTTTCCACACAGCTATGGCATGACACAGCCCATCTATGTATGGTCACGGGAGCACAAGCAAAGGCCCTGGCAGAGCGGTGTTTGCAAAGCCACATGACAAAGTGTACTAGCTCAACACAATCCACAAGCACACACAAAGGGAAGATCGCCTCGCCCGCTGGACATGCCACAGAAGCAGATCACATGCTCCCACTCCTCCCCTCCTGGAGCTGGAGTGAAATATCAAAGGATAATTCAAAACACACTTGGATACTCATGAGGTAGGAGAACACGGGGCAGTATCTCCGACAGCCACAGAAACCCACCCCTTTTCAACTCCCTGTTCTTTCCTACCTCCCCCACATCTGACGGCTCCTGGAGCGGGGCCAGCGTCATTGCATCAGGAGTACTGCCAGGCCCCATTCCACATGCCGAGCCGTTCCTGAAGGAAAAAGCATTTCCTGACATCTGTTCTGAATTCACTGCTCTTCTCCTCCTCCTGCCCCACTTGGCTTCACCCCACGCTCCCCTCTGTCTTCCCCCTCCATCACCACCTGTCCCTGGCTGACCAGAGCTCACCACTAAGAGCTGAGGGGCTTCCTGGAGAACTGGTGACCCACACTTGTGCCAGCCCTGTTCCTCCTCTGATAGTTTTCTCTGTCTGCTGTTGACACAGGATTTTCACAGAATCACAAGGTTGGAAAAGACTTTTGAGATCGTAACGTCCAACCGTTCCTGTCCTATGCTCCACCATATCTCTAAGTACCTCATCTGCCCATCTTTTAAACACATCCAGGGATGGTGACTCAACCCCCTCCCTGGGCAGCCTGTTCCAGGTCCTGACAACTCCTTCAGTGAAGAACCTTTTCCTAACAACTAATCTGAACCTGCCCTGGCACAGCTTGAGGCCATTTGCCCTGGTCCTGTCACCTGTCACCTGGCTGAAGAGACCATGACCCACCTCTCTACACCCTCCTTTCAGGTAATTGTAGGTGGTGATAAGGTCTCCCCTCAGCCTCCTCTTCTCAAGACACTGCTTTTAGCAATGGCACTGAGCAACCTCACCCTAACCCAGGCAATCATTTGTGCACGCGCTTTCCTTCACGTGTCCAAGCTGTTCCTACTGGAACCACAGGCTTGAGAGCTGGCCAAACAAAAAGGACCTTTGCAGGACTGAACCCAGGACCAGGCTGACTATTCTCTCCTCACTCCCTTTTCAGACGGGGCTGTTGCAGCCTTAATGGTTCCCAGGCTGGATTCTGCCTCGTGCCCTCTGATGAAGTTACAAGGATAGGGAATGATCTCCACAATTACTTGATTTCCTTCAGAAGTTTCCCCTCACCTCGTGCTAGCTGAACAGCTACACAGTCCTTCTGAGCAATTCCTGCATGACAAATAGTCAAAAGACAGTAGGACTAAGAGATACAACGATCTTTTTCTGCCAACTCATTTGCCATTAACTTTGCATATACAAACATGGACGCGGTTTTAAGGAACCAAAAGTCATCATGATCCTGATGCTTTCCCCTGCATCTCAGGATTCTGAATATGCTGGGGATTTCAGCACAGTCCCTGAGGTTTTGCTTTCAGCAGGACAGGACAGACACCACCGCTTAAGCCAAGCATGTAGTAGATTTTATTAAGCATAACTTTGGTTCTAAGTGTTCCACCCTCATTCTTGTAATACCTTTAGTTAAAAACAATTATACAAGAGCAAATACAAAAAATATTAAATTATGAAAACAAATCCATTAAGGCTCCCTTTTTATATTTATATATATTTATATATGTACACTCAAACAAGTGCAGATATTAACACAAGGTTAAAGCCACAAAAATGCTAAAAAATCTACTACTATTCTATCAAAGCAAGAGTTTTAAAAAAATACAAAGTGGTAAGTGACCCATTTTCAAATCACCAAAGTATTTGCCAAATTGCTTCAAAACCCACAGAGCTAAAAGGCAGATCAGGAATCGCTTACTCCTGCTGGCAAGCAGTTTCCTACTTGGGCAGAGGCACAGGACACTTGTGGTGTGACTGGCTGATCACCCATTTAAGGGTTGACCGTTCAAGCCCAATCTTGACTTTAAAGATAAGCTTTGCCTGTCAAATTGACAAGCAGGTGGCTGGGATTCCTAAAGGGTCAGCAGGATTCAAAGATGCTCTAACACAAATGCTGATGATCTGTTCACACAGAGAACTAATTCTAAGGGAAACAAAAAAACCTACTTCACGCTGTATGTACAAGGGAGTTTTCTGGCCTCCTGTGTCTCAGCAAGAGAAACTCTACCCTGATCACAAGCTAACATGGAGAGAAAGCAGAATGCCTTCGGCCTTGAAGGGCCCAGTCCAACACTCACTGAGGCCAAAGACAGGTCCTCATTCCCCACTGACTATGGTGCCATTTGGGCTGCACCAATTTCATTTCACTGTGATGCATGGTAGGATCGCCACGTTCACCAAGGGGAAATGGCTGAGGAGAATTGGTTTGCTCAAGCCAGAGGATGGTTTCCTCACCAATTCCTACATCTTTCCATATGGAGCAGAAGGTTAATTGTGGACTGGAAACCAAAAGGCATGAAGTTTGGTAGACTGGTAGAGGCTAAGATAAAACATGAGCATGGCGTGGAAGGCTCGTAGATAGTGCTCTCAACAACACCAAACAAACTCAATCAGTGCAAGGGTTTGAAGAATGTGCTGCCAGAAAGGAAGATCCTCTCCTTCCAGAAGGAGGGAAGGAGAGAGGGAAGAACCTGCAGCACTCAGGGTGTTCCTTTGTTGAGAAAGTACATGGAAGTATCTTAAGTTTGGCCTTTGTCTTTTGTAGGTCCATAATCTGAACAGTCTGGCAGACCATCTCCACGTTTAATCTTCTAGACGTGAGTCACACTGCAAGTCTAAATCAATGGCAATACACTTATCACAATTCAATTTACTCTGGATCTGATTATGTCCTCATCAGAAATGCCTGGAACGTGACAAATTGAAGTCTGTATCTAGGAAACATTTCTAATTGTGAGCATTTTGTCCCAAGAGCTATGCTGAAATTGGTTTTAATATGTCCAATACTTACAAGAAAGGCAAAAAGAAGTAAAAAGCAAACCGACAAACCCTCCCCCACCACCTTTACAATACAAACACACCACTGTCAATATTAATAAAAAGTGTTCTTAAACAGTTATGTCAAATGTAATTACAAAGTAGAAATCATTTTATTTAGCATCCTAAGGCAAAGACTAGGATTAGATCCCCAGTTAATATGGATGAACACAGCTTCAGAGAGAGCTAGGACTGTGCCGACCAAGGAAGATGAGGATTTCTCCCCAGATCCTAAAGATACCTACACCCATTCACACCAGGTAAGAATCCAATTCTATAATCCTACATGAGTAATCTCTTCCCCCATCCTCACCCCAGGCTTTCCTGGATAACTAGTAGTCATAACCATAAAGGATCAGATTCTGCCATGCCTGTGCAAGCTGAGCAATATTTTATTGAATGGCAGGTCACAGGGGCAACTTGTAGAAAGGCAGAAGGTAACAGAATTGGACCCTAAAACTCAGTGGGTAACACACTTCCCCTCTTTCTTGAGGCTAAAGAAAAGATGGAATAAAACAAATTTCATTTTATGCATCACTTTAGGGAAAAACAATTCCATTTCAGTAGATTGCAATTATCAGTCTGGCTTAAACACTGCTCCCAACAAGTTCCTGCAAGCAAAGAGCAGGAACTGGTGGCGGATCCGTTTCCTGCTTCACTTCTAGCAAATGAGTTTGAACACTACCAAGTACTGTGTTAACACTGTACTCAGGTCAGCATGTCCTTGGAGGAGAAAGGCCACAACAGTAAAGTCAGCAAGGTTTCAAAACCCAAGAAGTAGAAGACAGGTCATTTGCACTGAGAGGTAAATTCACAGGTAGCATCGCACAGGCCTGCATGCCACGGCGTAAATTCAGAGACAGAGATAAATCAGCTTCTGGATTCTCCCCTGTGAGAGGATCATCAGATCTCTGTGCTTTCTGTAGCCTGGATTGACATGCCAAGCAGGGAGAGCTGGGCTTTAAGGCTGCTTAACTGCTCGCTGCAGGTGAAATGTAAGCAATCTCAGTTTGCCCCTGCCTGTCTATCCTATGGGGATGGGCAGCAGTGATCAATATACCTCGTATCCTCCCAGATTAGAGGAAAAACTCCAGCTAAACACAGGTTACTGTGGGATAAACACAGGCTGTAGGTCTAGATAGAGGAAAGTTACCTGCACAGCAAATCTTCATAAGAAACCACAAGAGGATTTTTGTTCTGTTTTAAAGCAAAATAGAATCTGTGCATCTCCACTAAACTAGGGTCACAAGAGATAAAGCAGTGCAACACTGAGGGAGTTTCTCTAGTATCCCTGGTTAAAATCTCTGAGTAAGCACATCAGACTGGTCCATGACACTGAACTGACAGACTCTACATCCATCGATCTCAGGACTGCATTTGGCAAGTCGATCTGTTTATGGTACTGTCTTTTTAATCCACATGTCCCAGGAATTAAAAATCTCATCTTCAGTAAGTGTCAGCTGGATGCTGTTATATTCCCTCTCGAGGGGCAAATCTGAGACAAGTTGCAAAAGCCTCTCTGCAGGAAAGCTGGAAGTCTTAGCAGGTGCTGGCTCTAGGAGTCTGGTGCTTCTGTTGCTTCCTGGACCGTCCTCCTCAAGTTGCCCTTGACTTTGACAAATTCAGGTGCATTTTCCTGCTCTTCCTGTATCTTCTGTTGCTCCAGTTCCAGCTTAAAAGGTAATCACAAGTAAAAACAGTGTGTGAAACAGATCACTGAGATACAGGATAAAAAACCCTGAAGGTTTCAATAACTGCTCAGGCAGAATTCTTTAAACTGCTTCCTTTCTGTGTCAAATTGAAAAGATGAAGTTGCATTTCTTTGGGAGTATCTGTTCTCATAAACAATAAATCTTTTCAAATCCTTGGCTCTAGCTTGTTCCAGATTGTCCACCTTTCCCAGATGGACAAAAACTCTGCAAGCCCAGTACAAGAACAAGATGAAGCATTTTTACAGAAATTCTTGGATATCTTCATGGAAGAAACAGCCATAATTCCCTTCTCCAGCTTTTACAACAGGACAAGGACAAATGTGCCTTGTGGGAGAACACATGTGAACTGCTACTGCTAAACACACTTGGAGAATTTATTTCTGAGTGGTTAGGGATGGATTTCTGTATCTACCTTGAGCCTCTTTTGGTGTATGTTTTATATTTATATATTTATTGCTTTTTGTGATAAATAGAAGTCCTCTGTGGCCCTTTGTTGTTCACTTCTGAGAGCCCATTCACCAACACTTTAAACCCAGTTGGAGCTCCTGCCTATGCAGACACTCAGAATTACCATGGGAGGTCAGGGGCTCTGCTCTATGGGATGAGGCTGTTCAGTGCCCATACAGAACAGGGCTTACACACTGCACAGAATTCGGATTGCTTAGCAAGCCTTGGTGAAGGCAGAAAAGTCAGCAGAAAGGAAGAAACAATCCTTTAGAAAATCAACAAAAGCTCCTGAAAGGAGCTCATGAAAGGAGGTGTTTTGTTTTGTTTTGTTTTGAACAGACCAAGGTCTCCCTGATTAATGGGGACCAGGCACAGCTCACCTAAATAATGTCTCTTTTGTCTTTGATTCACTGGCAAGGGACATGCCTGGTTACAATAAATCATGACAACGTTCCTCCACGAGTGGTGTTGTCAATTAATGCTATTCCTGTAATGTTTACAAAGTCACAACACTGTTTGCAATGGACAGGCTTTTCCTCTCCTAACAATTTTCTCTACACATGCCCTTGGATGGCTCAGTGTCAAATTAAATCTCCCACAAGCTGAACCACTTGAAGTTGGGCTCTTCTGAGCAGAAAGCAAAAGGGACAGGAAGACACATTAAAAAAATTAATAGCTTTCTCTCTCCAAAAATATTTCTAAGTCTAATTAAAAAAAATATATAAGCCAGCCCAATCTAAATAATGATTGGATTACACCTCATTGTCATTAATTATTTGGTTTAACTGATTTCCATTGAAAAAACATGAGATACTGTTTTAAAGCATTTATTTATTTTAAAAGAAATTTAATTCTTGGTGCATAGTGATTTTTTGATGAGGTGTTTCACAGTAGAAATATTTTCTCACAGGGGCACAGAGACATTTGGCTGGCCCTGTGCCTAGCAGTAAACTTCACCCCAATGGATTCCAACTCTGTACCTCCGTACTCTGGGTCAGAGGATCTTTTTCCTCATTTCAAAACACCAATAGGCTCCTATGTTTTAAGGCTACAAAAGATCACAGAATCACAGAATCACAGAATCTTAGGGGTTGGAAGGGACCTCAAGAGATCTTCGGGTCCAACCCCCCTGCCAAAGCAGGCTCCCTATCTCATATTACATAGATTACATAGATCTTTTTAAAGTCATCTAGCTTCTTACATAACCTAGGATAAAGAATCAATTGGGTTTTTTTAATTCATCAGGCATCTGTTTCTGATGCACTGCAGTCTCACAGCCACTCTCAGTGGACGAGATCTTACAAAAAGATGACTAATTCACCACAGTTTCAATGGTTAAATACCACACACATTCCTGTTGTCTGCAGTAAATATACAGTAAATTACAACAAATATGTAATTGTAGAGTGTAATTTGACTCATCCTAAAAAAGTCATCTGAATTTATCAGAGGCAGTGTGCCAAAAACTGGCTCCTGTTTCTTCCCTGTCTACAACAGGACCCTCAGGTGAGTAGCTCACATGTAGACATGTGAAGGTGGTGTTATTCCCTCTCTTACCTGCTCCAGTTTCTGCTGTCGTTTCAGTAGCTCTATTTCCAAGTCTGATTTTTTCTTTTGTGCTTCTTCTTCTTTTTGTTGTTTAATGACTTGATCTCGTTTCCTCTTCTCCATCACCTTCTGCAGCTCTGGTTTGTTCTGAGGGGCTAGACCCCTTCAAATTAAACAGCAGTGTGTGTGGTGGGGGTGGGGAACAAGGAAGAAAGAGATCAGCTTTAATTAGTGAAGCTCATACAGAACTGTAGCCAGGTTTTTCTCATGTGAAGTAGATGCCTACTGAGATACATCGTAATATAAATAATTAATTGAAAGGAAACCCATGCAGATATTTGACTGGTGACTAATCAAAAGCCTAAACTAGAATTTAAGCCATATTATTACTGAAGATATTTAACAGGTATGCTAGTTTTCCTAGTGGATAAACTCCTTCCCTCTATTGTCTCAATTCCAGATGAAAATATTAAGGTGAGGGAATAAATCACAAATCAAGAATCTAGCAGAGCTAGAAACAAATTTTGGACAGAGACTTCCCTTGGTAGCTAGTAACTCAGAGAGCCTGAGTTCTGACAGTCCTATGCATGGTGTTATGTCCAGGGAAGTTTGTATGGACAGAGCGAAAAAGGGGTTTCCCTCTGGATTTTGACACATTCCTCCAGGAAGCTGTGGATTCATTCCTTTCTTGAAAATCTGAGAGCTTTACCCACACCTGGCTGGGAAGCTATTTCCAGTGAGAGCTCCCAGGCTACACTCAAAATCACAAAGAGGCTAAAACAACAAAAATCCAGAATTAAAAAAAAGTCTTGGTCACCTTGGAAACCAGACAAAGGCTGGAGGATTCTCCCTCTTGCATGACTTTAGGTACTACATCAACTGAGTGTTTCAAGTCTGTTCAGCACAAATGGTTTTCTCTAAAGTGAAAAGCTTACTCCTTGGGAAGATGCATGACTTTATTTATACAGGCACACACACAGAGATGCATGCTCACTCCTACTTATTTCTGTGTCTTCATCGATTTCTTTTACCTCTGCTAGGTTATGATGTTTGCAAAATTTGTTATGGTAAAATTCAAAGTTCTCCTTGTTCCTCAGATATTAGTGTTGCTCAAGTCAGTGTGGAAGGATTTGAAATTTGCTTTTGTTACTGTCAGCTTCCCTGCAAAGACTATTATGTGAAAACATCCAGCACTGAGTTTAACATCAACTGCTTTTTATTTCAACTTTAAGAAATTCAATTATCTGAAGGAGCCTTCATAAGCCTTCCATATTTAATACCTATCTGCAGTTTCCCAATTCTTCTATTCTATGCATATCTGACAGCACGTCCACTAATACATTAAAATGCCATTTTAGGCTGACACCTATGAATGACTCCATATATCAAGCAACACACTATCCCTGTACACTTCCCTGATAGCAAAATCAAATATTTAGCAACACCAAATGCTGTTCCTGGTGTCTCATAATAGATCTTGTGGCCTGAATGCAACAGAATTGCATTAATATTTTATGTGTCGTGCTATTTTAATTACATTTTAACACATAAAATTTAAGTCAGGCAGGGAAAAGCCAGGATGATTTTTTATTACTGCTACTGGGGCAGGGAGACCTGAATGAATGGAAACTTCTGTTGGCAATTAGCAATCAAGATAGCTGCTGACCAGAGGCATGCTCTAAGTAATTACACAATCATGCTTTTTTTTAAAGTGAGATTGCACCATAACAAAGCAGAGGCCCAAGAGTGGTTTAGATGTCTTGTGGGGACCCACAGAAGATACAACTCAACACAATCTCTCAGTCTAAATGGGGCTGGGGGGGTGATAGTCAGAATTTAATGAAACATCTGTAATGTCCATCCTATTTTCATTCACCTGTGTAAGAAGGAAAAGCAACATGCAGGCAGCTACTACTTTAACTGGGAGTCTTGTATCTCCTGTGGTTAAATAAAAATATCCTCAGGCTTTGAAACAGAGTAAGTAAAGTGTGCTACAGTGCAAGTCAGAGCTGATAGGCTCAAAGCCTCTGGAAGGGACAGGAGTAATACTCTGCAGAGCTGAGGCTGAGTCCCAATAACTAGTTTAAGATAAGGGGAGCTTTAGATTGGATATTAGGAAAAAAATATTCACCAAAAGGGTTGTCAATCACTGGAACAGATTGCCCAGGGAAGTGGTGGAGTCACCATCCCTGGAGGTGTTTAAAACACACAGATGTGGTGCTGAGGGACATGGTTTAGTGGTGGGCTTGGCAGTGTAGATGGACTGATTATCTTACAAGTCTTTCCCAGCCTAAATGATTCTGTAAGGGACCAGCACATTGAGGTACCCCTACCTGGATCTTTCTTTGCCCAAAACAACTACCATTTCTGCAAGTAAATTACATCAGTGCCAGGCCCAGCAGACACTGCTCACTGTAGGCAGGGAGAACGGTTGGACCAGCACTGGCTATTATCTTCTAAGATCCAGAAATGGCTCTTCAGAGCTGACTGGTCAAAAGGTGAAGCTGGTGGTGCCTACACTGAGTCCTCATGATAAAATAAGGTGCATGTTAAGCAGACTTCTGTAAGAGCTCTAGATGTCCTCCATGCACAGGGCAATTTGCAGCAGCAAAGCAGAACACAAGCTTAGTATCTGCATCACCAAAAATCCTCAATACCAGAGGAGGTACAGTGCAGCACAACGACTAACCCTCTTTTCAAAACTGCCAGTTTTTCAGCTGGTGAAAACCCTCAAAATATTTAATTTCTGCAGCAAGAAGAATCTAAAATTAACAGCTACAGCTAATCCAAATCACAATAAAAGAAGAGTGGGTATTGAGGGCTGCACAACTCCTCTGTGTAATGGGATATTCTCCTAGAAGAAAAGAACTTAGTACCACTTAAAAGTGCTTTATGCTTTCACAAACTTAAAAAGAAAAAAAAATAGCCTTAATTTACTGCAGCCTCCACACCCTTTAGAATAAGATTGTGAGTCAGGAAACTTCAACTATCTTTCTCTCAATGACTATAAACTTCTTGGTGCTGGGAACTGACTTTGATGTTTAATCCCGTTAGCAAAAAATAGGCCAAACACCTACTTAGGCCAGTGTCTTCCAATTCAGTTTTGTGTTGTGTAAAACATTTCTACTTCATCACTAAAGAAACACAGCATTGTGGATGGAATTCATTTAGAATTAAGTACCTAAGCCTAGCATTTGTGAGGATTTGGCTATTACACAGAGAAAAGACCTCTTCTCCCCTCAAAATACAACCTCCCCAGAGGTTAAAAAAAAAGAAACTTTCATAATGTGATTCTTCCTGCTAAATAGACAAGTCCAGTTGTGCTGGAGTAGCCAAAGCAATAGCTTCCTCCTCTCCTTTATCAAGGTCTTAGGTCTCAAAAAGTCTGAGGGGCTGCTGCCAGCAACTTTATTCTCAGATGAAATCTGAAATACTGTTCTTCTCTTTTGTGGGTGCCCTCACCCTTGCCTTTGGAAAGTCCATTTTAGGTGGCTTCCATGCACCAAGTCACTAATTCATACCATAATTAGTTTCTGTTTGTTTAAACGGAGAAGCATCAACAGGCCTGGTGGCTTCTCCCCCAGTGTGGTCTGGTGACCGTTTTCTTAGTATGTTATTTAAATGAGTCCTCCACTGCTGAAGAGATTTAATAATGGAATTTCAGCTATTTCTGGGCAAAGTGCCTGTGTTTCTGAAGTTGATGAAATCAAGTTTCAGCTATTTGCATCTTTAAAAGCAATATATAGAGAGCAACAGCTGTGCATCTCAACCCAGAATGCAGGAGGGAGCATTTGCATGACATACAAAGAAACACTTGTGCAGCAGCAGAGCGGGCACCAGACTATCACAGAGCATTGCAAAGAAGTAGGGTTTCATGTGAAAGAAAAAAGATGATTTCTTTGTTTTAGAAGCGGCCTCGTAAGCTCAGTGTGGTGGGAATGGTGAAAACCCACTGATTCTGTCATCCTGATGGTAACAATAACATTTTGTCAAATACTTGAGAAAGTGTTCAAGACAAACTGCAGCGCCCAGGTAACCAACACGAAGTGTCATCAGGGAGAACTCAACTGCTTTCCCCCTGAAACTGACCCTTTGTGTGTATTCACCAAACCAAAATGAGAAGTCTTTTACAGCAAGATTTGCAGAGCAACTGAAATTCAAAGAAATAAATGCCACAGTTCAGTCTAAAAGATTAAAAGAAGTGTCTGAAGGGTTCTGGGTAAAACATCACTTTGATTAAACTAGAACTCAAGCTGTGTGTTTGGGGTGGGAGGGCGAATTTTGAGACTCTTACCTTTTCTGATTCATAAGCAGCTCCCTATGGAGATCTTGATGATTCCGGGATGACTTCACAGGATTAATTAATTTCTGAGGTCTAATTAGTTCAGGATTGTCATCATCTATGTAGTCTGGTTCAGCCATAATCTTTCTTGGAATGGGATATGGATCTTTGGGTTCAGTGTCCTTATTCACACTATCTGTAAGACAGAGGAAAAACTGCAGTAAATCTACACTGAACGGCCTTTTAAAGATGTATTTAAAGCAGTTATGCTTTTTTCTAGATTCCTTTTGTCTGTAGTAAGTAAAGACTCTCAGAACAAACATCAGCACCATCTTGCCAGGAATTCTATGATGTCACTTCCACAGCCTTTATCCACTGACTTGGAGACACAGGTTCCCCCCATTTTTAGAAGAAGTAAGCAAGTGATTTAGGTTAAGCACATGAATACCCCTATCAATAAACTTATTCAGAACAAGCACTTTTAGATCAGCAATATATAAAGACATTTTAAATACCAACTACATTAAATACTACAAATGCGTAGCAAAAGCAGAGTCTCATTTTCTGCCATCAGTATCATGCCAGCTATGGGGACAACAACTGTGGGTAAGACCTGAACTGTACTGTACAGGACAAAAGCTGCTATGTGGAAACTGCCAGATCTGCACTGATTGGGATGAGGGATAGGTTTTCCAGTGGAAAAGTAGAGGAGAAAAACAAAATGTGCGTGTGTTGTTTCTTAAAAGCCACATTTCACCCAGTGAAAATCCACTGAAATCCACTGATGTGAAGGCAAAGAAGTCCTGATGATTTATATCATCTGGAAATGTGGCATTTTCCTATCCTGTGATAGAAAATGTATCTATACACCAAATCACAACACCCTTAATCAACAGCTGACAAGCAAACTACAGTTTTCAAATAATTTATACAGGGCTATTCATAGCTCCTTCCATTAAAAAGCCTCAGTCACAAAAGTTCAGCATCTGAAACAAAGCACACTGAGATCAATTCTGCCTGCGTTTGCTGTCGTGGAAACCTGCACGTGCAATCTGGCACACTGCAGCTATCAGTCTGATGACACATTTGGCCCCTCAAACAGACCCCCAAAAAATAATCTCACAGCATGTGGGTTTACAGAAATGAATCCACAGGACATGAAAGGAAAGGCGAGAGATGGCAGAGCAGCTGAGTACTGAACGGTATGGTGCTGAGAGACAAATCAGAGAGATGCTGGGATCTGCTGGGAATTTTCCAGTAAAAGTCAAATATGTGCTTCAATTGAGATCCCTGTCTTTTACACAAGCTGTAAAGGTTCAGTCTCTAGGTTCAGGCTCAGTTTAATCATTCACAGAATCATAGAAGGGTCTGGGTTGGAAGGGACCCCAAGGATCATAGAGCTCCACCCTCCCTGCCACAGGCAGGGTCACCAACCTCCAGGCCTGGATCTACACAAGGTTGCCCGGGGCCCCATCCAACCTGGCCTTGAACACCCCCAGGGATGGGGCATCCACCCCATCTCTGGGCAGCCTGTTCCAGCACCTCATCACAATCTCTGTAAAAAAACTTCCCCCTAATATCCAATTTAAACCTTTCTTCCTTTAGTTTTAATCCATTCCCCCTTGTCCTGCCATTGTCTACCCTTTAACAAGCTGATTCCCCTCCTGTTTCTCTGCTCCCTTCAGGGACTGAAGGCTGCAACGAGATCCCCTTATTTTGTTTCATTACGGATCTCCTATCACAGAATCACAAGGTTGGAAAAGACCTTTAAGATCATAGAATCATAGAATGGCAAGGGTTGGAAGGGATCCCAAGGATCATAGAGCTCCAACCCCCCTGCCACAGGCAGGGCCACCATCGATCATCGAGTCCAACTGTTCCTGTCCTATGCTAAACCATATCCCCAAGTACCTCATCTACCCTTTTTTTAAACACTCAACCCCCCTCCCTGGGCAGCCTGTTCCAGGTCCCAACAACTCTTTCAGTGAAAATTTTTTTCCTAACATCTAATCTGAACCTGCCCTGGCACAGCTTTGTTGCTCAGAGGGTCTGATTCAAAATCCACTTGACATACTGGAAAGACACCCACTAACACTTCAGCACACTGCTGCAGAACCACCACCCTGCTTGGGCTGCATGTGCACTTACAGAGAGAGAAGCAGAACGACAGGACTTAAGCTTTCAGGGGATGCAGGAAGCCACTCTGGATTTGAGTGTGTCCAATGGATCTGCACAGCCCTTTCTGCTCTGTCTGAATGGATGAGATGTACTGTGTATTCCTGGTGCTGCATCTCCTTCACCGAGTTTCTACGGAGCAAATCCAATGAGGAACAGCTTACCCATGTGTGTGCTGCTCTCAGGGTGGCCCTTGCATCAGTTTTTCAAGGCAAGTTAGTATGTAGCTTTTTTGAACTCTGTGGGGGTGCTAGTTCTCAGAGAGACCTCTGAAACCAACATAAAAATCGTCCACAGTTCAAAACTATGTAAGTAGATTGCTGTACATGACATAAACATCTTACTGACATTGATCATGCAATAATAATACTTCTCCCATCACGCCTTCAGAGTCCCTCTTGCTTCAATCAAGCAACCAGCTATCACCACATGTGCCAAATGCACACCATCATTGGAGAACTGAGGTCAGAAGGAACTTGGAAGATTTCTAGTCCAACCTCCTGCTGAAAGCAGGAGCAGCTGTGACATTAGACTAGGTTGCTCAGGGCCTTTACCCAGTAAGGTCCTTAAGTCCTCTAAACCTACACAGCCTGTGGGCAACTTGCTTTCCCATCTTGATGAAGCTTATTGTTCTTGGTGAAGTTTATTGTCTTGGTGAAGTTTATTGTTCTGTTTCAATCCATGCCCACTGCCTCTCACCCTCTGACTGTGCACCACGGTGAAGAGCCTGGCTCCATCTTCTCCTAAGTTCCTTCCAGGCACAGGGGGGTTGCTGCTAGGTCCCCCCAACCCTGACTCTGCCCTAGGCTCAGCCAGCCCAGGTCCTTCAGCCTCTGTTCACAGCACCCACGCCCTGGGCCCTGCCCATCTTGGTGCCCTTCAGTTCCACTCCATTGCTGCTTCGTTGCATGTCATATGAAAAAAAATCCAAAAAACCATTCCACAGTGTACTTCTCAATGGGCACCATGGAGCACCATGCTGTTAATAAAAGGTGTGTGGAAGGCACTGAATACCACAGCTGTGGCTTTTTTCTGGTTTTTGAAATAAGGACACAATGATTCACACTTGTGCAGTGTCACGTCAGGCTTATCACAACAGCAAAACCTCAAATGTTCCATATCCAACTGTCAGGGAAGGCAGCAGGCCTGCTAGCGGCCTAGCTCTCTTCACCCAAGACATAGGCCCTGACAATATTCTCCTATTCCCATGAGAAAAGCTACTCATGCTGACAGGATCCTAATAATCACATTCTCAAAACACAGCGGCCTTGCTGATAGGGGTACAGGCTGCCCTAAACCAAGAAGCAGTTATGGGAAGGTATTTGGGAGTAACAGAACATGTCAGGAACCAACCATAACAAGATGGTCAAAACAGCAGGTGTGTGGATGCTTTTAGATATTAAAGGTAAACTAAGAATATTTAGCCATAAGATAGGCTTATCAGAACTCGTTATAATTACTAACCAATCAATATGGTGTGAACAGTGTGTGTAACCAATTAGCAGTTTTTTAGCTTGCCACGTTTGCAGTAAGAAAGGTACAGAATCTGTGTGATTTCACCTAATAAAATGGCTGGCTGGCTTCCTGGCTTCATCTACAATTCACATTGAATTGCGTGTTGCTCCCTGCTGGACGCCACATCCAACCTCTACCCAAGTTAACCTACTGCTTCTCCAAGACAAGTCTTCTGTTTGCCCAGGCGACTATGAAAAACACAGAATTACCCTACAACTGCCTGTCAGAAACAATGTGCTAATTTTTAACACAAGCTCCAGAAAACAATTCGATTCAATCATTTCTCAGGGAGTTTGATGTAACGATTTGCAGCACATAGATGTGCTTTTCTCAAGCCTTTGAAATGAAGTCTGTTTGCTCTTCTTTCTTCTGTCCCATTTCTATTTTCAAAAACATGCATTCAACTTCAGAGGTCAGGAATCGTGGCTTCTTAATGTAACTTGAACTCTACTAGCAGCAAACTTGAATGAACAAAACTCCCCTGGGAACTGAAGATACTTTCCATGTGTGATAAAGCTGTGAATTATTTCAGCTATGATTTCCAAACTGACCCAGTGCAGTAGGGCACCCCGTTCCCACCCAGTAAATCCTCTCACACCCTTTGCAAACCTTGGTCTGGCCAGAAGCCAGCACCAAACCCAGTCCGGCAGAGTCACTGTGTAACACTATATGCAAACAATACACTTAAGGTAGTGTGTATTTCTACACACACACTTTTAAAACAAACATTTTTATAAAAGCACAGGCAAGTTTCATGTAAAAAAGAGAAGCAAGGCACAGGGGATTCGCCAGGCAACAGCAGATGGGAACAGAGCTGGCAGTGCAGCCCCAGAGTTTCATTCTGAGGTTCAGGCTCATACCAACAACCCAGTCAAGCTTGATGACAGAATCCCTTAAAAGTCCTTAAACGAAGTGTCATCAATGTTCAAGCAATAACAATTAAAAAATTATTAATTCCATGAGTCTCTAGTGCTCATCATCACAAAAGTGACAACCCATAAAGCTGCTTTCAGATCATTACTAGGTGTAACAGTGGGACCTGAATAATCCAAATAATCACTTAGCAGGAACATGCTGCCTTAAGAGCATCCGAGAGGCTCCTGTTAACCATCTGCTGCTCCAGGATCAATGGAGAATGTACAATCCATTTCTGCCTTTCCCTGTTACCTTGCTCAAAAACAAAGGAAAGAGATTTAGATTCAGGGGATGTTTTAGCTGAGCTTGGCTCAAGTTTAATACACCCACTAATTTGGCAGGTGCTTCCCCAGTGTGTTTGCTGAATTAGCTATTGCTGCACAAGCAGCACAAAAGCATTTAGCTACTCTATCTTGTCCTGCCTGAGTAACTCCCACAGACTTTGTCTGTGGCTTCTTATGGACAAGTGGATTTTCATCCAGAAAAAAGACACTGGGCATCCTGCAAGGAAGAGGAATTTTAACTGCAAAGTAATTTCAATATCCCACTAGACAGAGATAATGTCTGTATAAAATTCCATCCAAGTATCCTCCCAGAGAGAAGGTTAATGTTTTCAGATAGGAAGATGCTCTAAATCAAGTAGTACCATACTGGTACCTCAGATGTGGAGGGCCAAGACCAAGCGGTCACATACTTGCAATTATGTCATTCATTTTCCTTGAAGGACAAGTAAATTCAGGAACAAGAGGCTTGTTCTGTCTTGGCTGGCCCTGTGTGGAGCCAGGAGTTGGGACCTGATGATCCTTATGGGTCCCTTCCAACTCAGGATATTCCATGATTCTGTGACCCTTCTGATTGATCATACCAAACAGATACAGCTGAACTGGGGTGTGCCAGAAGTGTGCAAGTTATATTTGGAGGAACATGTCCAACAGACACATTAGCTTCCAATGCTATTTCTTTTTTATTCTATCTGTAGAGGAGATTTTTTTTCAGCAAAAGTCCCTTAATGGTAGGAACACTATAAAGACACTTGCAGAAAGAGCTACAGGCAGCCACTAGTATTTTTAGAAGCTCCAAAGTAAATCATAGCAACATCAGGTTAAGGAATCAGCAGCTGCCAGAGCTTTTGCTACAACAGGGCTCCTGTGGCTTCTGCAAGGGAGGGAAGTTGATGCCAAAACCCCCTTGTGTTTATATGGCATTCAGGGAATTGCATTTATTTTCTATCTGGTATTCCTCATACCAGAAATCACCCTCTACATATGGAATCTGAATATAAAAATTCCTGTGAGACCCCATATATTTATATTATTATACATATATATGGCATTTTCGCCCTTCAAATGGTTCCCACAATTATTTCCAGCTGTAAAAGCAGAGGTAGAGTTGAGGCCCCTTCAAAAGCAGATAAATAAATGCATAAAAATACCAATGAACACGAAAATAACAGACTGGTCCAGAATCCAAAAGTCACATTAAGACTAATTTGATGCGATTTCCTTTTTGCCTTAATAAATTCTTGAATTAAGACTTTCCAGAGAAGCATTAGCTCAAACACTGAATACCTCCTGAAAAAAAGATTTTATTCTCAAAAATGCTACAACATCTGTTCTGAGCTGTGCTGTAAACCACCAAAAGCTATTTTTTAAGACTTACATTTTTAGCTCTTTAAACTACTGCGTAGACTTGTGGTTTGTTACAAGTAACCCAAAGGCATTCTTTGAGAAGAAATATGGTTCTACTCTCCCCCTTCCAATTTCAAGAGGAATCGGAATAAAAATTCTTCAGCCTGTCTCTGCTCAGACATTACTTACACGACCCAGCACCACACTGGCCAGCTTGGGTGGAAAGCAAAACGAATACTTAACCACAGAGTGGGCTTTCCAGGCACCTTCTCAGCTCAGCACCACTATCGTTTTTATCTATGTGCTCTCAGTGCAGTAAGAGGCACTTGACTAGAGAGATTTACTTGATTAACCCATGATTATAGATATTATTGATAACTTCCCACAGTTCACCTTTTCAAAGGAAGAGTTCCTGAAAACAGAATTCTAAATACTCTTCCCGCCCAAGATGCTCAAGCCAGCCATCCTCTGAGGAGGTTGGCTCTTCTTCATGCCATCCTTCACAGATGAAAGGGAAGGGCTGGAGAGGTCCTGGGGGTTGCAGTTCCTTCCAGCCCCTCATGCTGTGTTTGAAAAGGCTGCCACCTCCCAGCTACAGGAGTTTTGCTTCAAAAAAGGAGATTGTCCTCATCTGCCTCAGGATTAAACACATTTAGGGTACCACGTACCTACTGACCCATCTGGACTGCACATTTAATATTCTCCTATTACCAGACTGCTTACTGTATTACTATTCTTCAAACAAAATGAAGCCCATCACACTTTTTAACTCTTTGGCAAGTACCTGGATTTTGTTTCTGGCTTCAGCCTTACCTTACTGATCTTAAACAGGTTATTGCATCCCTGCCTGCCCAGCTGATGCACATAAATGAGAAGAGCCTTTTAGAAATCACCACAAGCTTCTGCAAGGCCAATCTTGCTGTTCCTTGTCACACACTTTAAAATCTTCAGATCCCAAGACACAAAATGAAGTAGCAAGACTGGAAATATTCTGTCTATACTATGCCAGAACAGTTTAAGTCACAGCACCTTCCTTACACTGGGTATCATCATTAACAGCTTCGTTAGTCACACGGCTGCTGAACGACTGACCATGTAGACTGCTCTCAGAAACAAGGGTAACTTCGCTTAACCAGGGCAGCCCAAAGCAATCTCAGTGATGTCAAGGGCACAGAAAGAAGCAGGACTTGCTGGCTACTGAAGCAGTTCCCACTGTCACTTTAGAGAATATTAAAATGAACTAAACCACTCAAAATCTCAAGGAAATCAAATTAACCCTCATTTTCTTTCCTTATGTACTCCTGAGAGTGTAATGTCAAAAAAGCATAGATAAAACACCCACTAGATGAGACACCAGAAGAAAGAGGGTCATTTTAAAGATGTTTGTATTGGCACTGATACCTAAAGGGAGACAGAGTACAAGATTTGGAGCAGTGCTCCATGCTGTTAGACTTCTCTCAAATGCAAAGAGCTGTTTATGGCTCTCATTCAATTTCAACACCACCAGGCAGTCCCTGTTCCTGTGCTTTGAAGCTGAGTCAAACCTTGGGTGCCAAGGGAAGAGCCTAGATTCCCCCACAGGCTGAGGGCGACAGAGCGATGGTGCTGAGGATAGAACAGCTTGTTCCTCTTGGTCTCTGGTCTGTTTGGGGAAGAGATGCAGAAAAGCACAAATGGCTTTAAGAACAGCCTCACCTTCCACTAAAATCATCAGGCCCAACAAGCAGGAATTTGTATTGATCCAAAAAGTTTTCCCTCAGGCCACAACTTCTGCAAGGAAGTTCTCTGCCACTGGTTTTGAAAACAGCTGAAAGTATTGGCTCTACAGAGTTGCATTTCTTTCTTCTGCTGGTTTAAAATGCTGAAGAGGTATCAATGCAGCTGTGTAATTAGAGGTGGAAGATGAGAAGAAAAAAGTGCCTCTACCCTCCAGCTGCAACAGGAGGTCTCCACACAGGGCACACTGCAAAAGAGGACGGGGAGAGGAGGAGGAGGAGATGGAGAACTTTGCTCCCCACCACAGGGAGAGACCAGATCCTCTTCTTGTGGGCAAAAAATAAATTATGACTAGAAAAGGCACCCAACTGAACATATATATCTGGTTTTCACCAATACAGGACACAGGTGATTATGACACTGCAGTTAAGTGTGACTTTCAGGAGATTACTGAAATTATGCCTCCTAGGAAATGCACTCCACAGCACAGTTTGTAACTAGATTAATCCCACAAGGTAACCAGCGATTTATTTATACACAGGTCAAGAGTATTCCATATGTGATTCTGAAATGACACAGTTTTTAAAGCCCTTTTAAGATTAGGAAAACAAGATGAGTTTATATTCCCTGCAGCTACAGTGCACCATCAGTGTTCTAGAGCAGTCACTCTGGACCACTAAATTAAAAATCAGGGCAGGTTTGGCAGATTCAGATGTAACTACACTAAAATATGGGATTTCATATGAAAACCAAGCCTTGAAAGTCCAAAGAGTCAGAGGACAGTTTCTTCAGGGCTTCACTGTTGCAAATGTTAAGAACTATCAAACAGTGTCACCCAGTGGTAAAGGACTTCCTGCAGACAGGAAAGGGAGGGGGGAGCGGGGGGGGAATGGGAAGACTGACCAAAATCTATGTTTATATACAAAACCACAAAACTTATGGGCAAACAAACTAAATCCCACACCATTTTAGAAGAAAGTCTTACTTTTAAGTCATTCTATTTCTGAAAACACCCGCATTAGAGGACACAGATTCCTCAAATACAAAAGGTTTTCCACTAAAGAGGTATATTTCTGAGGGAGAAGGGGAAATCCTGAGCAGCCAGCAGCCTCTTACTAATCAGGAGTGTAGAAACCATTCCAAGCATCTGACCTGAGATGCTTAAAAGGAGACTGGTGAATCCTGAATGCTCTTGAACTTCAGAGGACTTCAGCAAGAGTCTTCCAGGGAAGACAGAAACACCAATGGTGGTGGTTATTCCAGCACTTCTTCTCTATTTTGTTTGCTAAGATCTGGTGAGCAAGGTGAGAGATTAAGCAGTGTCCCAACGAGGTCAAGCAAGATGCAGGAACAAAAAACTGTAGGTCGTGCTCCCTGAACAGAAATACTCTTCTGAATGCTGACAGTGAGAGTGATGAACTATCCTGGTAAAGAAGCCTATCCCAGATATAAGCCAAATAGGGTAAAATGACCTTTAATATATGTGACCACATTTTGAAGAAAGAGAAGAGGCAGGTTACTTGGCACCCTTGTAAACGTCATTGGCACAGCAAACATATTTTTACTTATGAAGATAATAGGGTGTTAAAAAGCAAATGGAATAGCAATAACATGTAAGAATTGGTGAATATACCCTTTACTGAGGCAGTTATAAAAGCTCAGTCCATTTGGCTTTTAAAAACTGAAAATTAAAACCGGCCTTACTGTAGGTTTGAGAAGTTTCAATGACTGGGGAGCAGGGCTAGGAAAGAAATCCTTAACATAAAGTCACACACATTTAAAGCAAGGGGAATAAAGTGTTAGAATTACAAAAGATTTGTGGTAGGAAATCAGAAATGGTTCAATTACGTAGAGAGACCAAATTACAGATTCATAATTATCCCTTCTAATGCAACAAATTCATAAATCTATAAACGCAATTAATAAGTGCTGGCAAGGGGGATCTGAAGATGAACATCTCTGCATTAATCAGGCACTGCACATTCAGAGGCTACAGCAGCAAAATTAAGACCCGAGCAAGTCAAGTATTTCACATGCTGCCAAAATTACACCAGTGCTGTAAAGCCCTGAGCCTTGGCAAGTGGAGACTAATGGGGTTGGTGAACCCCCAGATTTTGCTTCGTACCATGTGCAGTTCCTTAGGGCACAGCAGCATCCTGCCCAGAGTTAGGGCACAGCAGGATTCCCTGAGCTCTCATGCCTCCCCTCCCTCCTGGGTGTTTATGAATGCCAACTTAAAAGGAATTCTGCCACCCATTAAAAAAAAGCCTGTTTTCAACCATTTTAAAAACACTGACACAACAAAAAACCACAGTCCACTGTGGTGTGCCAGTTCCCTAGATCTATTCATAGGTAGTTATGTAAAAGTTAAGCACTTCTTCAGATCAGGCAGATACGTATCAATGACCTGCCAACTCAACAACTCAAAATTCTCTTCATTTTCTAGGAATAAACTAGGATAGGGAGGAAAAAAAATACCAAAAATCTGGACTAGTAACGATCGCTTTTTTCTTCTCTCTTTGGTGGCAAATGGTTCAGAGTGAGCATCCAGCCTTTATTCCCATGTCTTAACTCAAGGAGAGTCTCTTCTGAGAAACAAGAGAGAAGGAAACAAAAAGAAGTCATTTTCTTGAACATACTGCTACTCCAAGCTAACACACTCCCAGCTTACTCACAGGAAAGAAACAAAGCCTTCACCTCTACAAGTTAGTCTTGGCTCAGGCAACCACATCCACATTCCAGCCGGCTCTGTGTCCACAAAGAGACAACCCTTCCTTGCCCAGACCTGTTTTATCCACTCTCAGCTGGCAGAGATGGATTTTAGGTGTTCAGGCTCCTCACTGCAACTAACTCAGAAAGGACACCACTACAAAGGCAAGACAGATCTGAAGGAAGAGGTAAAAATAAGGAGACCAGTAAAACTGATGACCTGATCTTCCGAAAGCAAGGTGGTGCAAGCGATTAAAGAGAAGGCTGTTTTCACATGCTACTCGTGACCTTAACCAAAGGCTCAATGGGTTTGTAAGGAACAAGCGGGTGTAAGACTGTATGTCAGCCAGGAAAAGCCTCCTAGGAACGTATGCTACAGGAGGCAAAGCATACAGCGCACGGGTATAGGACAGCCAAGCCTGATATAAATTAAGCTATTAAACTGCAACAGTGATCAGCAGAAGCCCTGCAAAGAACATGAGATGCCACAGGGCATTTACTGGAACATCATTTTCTCACTGTCTGACGGAAGAAACAGGAGTTCTGAAAAACAGGGATTTATAGAAAATAAAAACTGGAAAAAACGTTGACACCGGGTGGTATCTGTCAAAGCATGACTTTTACATGCTCTTCAGGAGCAGCTACAATCGGCAGCTTCTACTGTAACCTCATAAATCAGGAAGCTCTGACACTAGGGCAGGGCTGAGTATCAGTCAGTGTGCTGCACATAAAAGGCTAACACAGCCAGGCGGAAGGGCGTTGTTTGCTAAAGAAACATGCTTCCATCAGGCACTGTACTGATGTGTTGCTCACAGAACTGAGCTGCCTTTGGCCTTTTAGCCTCCCTGGAATGAAGAACCCAGAATGTCAACACCTAAAACAAAAGCAGTCACAGAAGCAAAGCATCACACAGGGTATTTTAGCTTAAATTCTAGCAGGACAAATTAAGTCGTGCATGGTGACACAGGTACTGTTTTCTAGGATGTTTTCTACATCATCTTGGTTTTTGGATTTCTTCTAAGGCTTTGAAGAGGCTCAGGAAGGGAGAAACAGACCACTAATCCCTCCAGAAAGGAATTGCTCAACAAACTGTGAGCAGTTAATGAAGAAAAACATAGATCTAGAAGGATGGCCCCAGTCTGTCTACAAAGGGATTGTTTGTTGAGCTTGTGAGCTGGTGGCAGGAATTTCCTACAATTGTTACCTTTCTGCTTGACAGACCACCTGGAGGAAAGTATCAGACTGTCCTTCCCTTAGCAGCACTCATGGAGGGGGCCAGACATGCCACCCCAGTTAGGAAATTTGCTCAGCTCTGCTCCTTGCATCCTTCTTCAGGACTTCTGAAAGAATGGCTCACTTGTTTTATGTGCTACAGAAGTGGAATTAAACTGGACTTGAACTGGAAGAACTTTTAAGTATATAACTTGAACAAGCAAGGAAAACTTCAGTAGTCCTCAGAGGCACTACAGGGATCTCCACCAAACTGTTAAACCATGTGCATCCCAAAAAGTCACATGCTACTTCACACCAGTCTCATAAAGAAAAATAAAATGTGTGTGTTCCTGTCTCTTCATGCCCAGAAATAAGGAAAAACCTTAAAGAAGCTAAAACCCAAAGGGCTGCATAACAAGACTTGCATAGAGCCAAGAGAGGGAATGAACATCTTTGTCGTTAGATGCCTGCAGCTGAGGAACAAAAGCAGTGTTAGGTCACAGCTTGGCTCTTGATAGTCAAGGTTCAAGAAAGCAGCGTAGAGAGCATCCAGAGAAGAGGATGCTATTTGTCATTCCCATATAGACAACCAGCCAGCCACATCTCTGAAAGAGAGTGCTGTCAGCCTGAAAAAGCCTTTGCACAACCCTTGGAGCCCTCTTATTAACACCATTTCACAGGTGACTCAGCCCACTTCACAACAGGCAGGCTGAAAAGCTGTCCCTTAGCTCCTGGTTTAACAACAGCAGCTTAATTAATAGGATGAATAGCTATTGATAAGCAATCATAACTGCCAATTGCCAGCTGCACCTCTTCAAGCCTGAAGCCAGCCCTGGTCTTTGTTCCTCTGCTGAACAGACAACTTTGGGGACTCACAGCACCTGCTGGGCCTACAATCCCAGGGGGAAACTTTCAGGCCAACAAACTTCATATGCTGGCAAGAAACTGCAAATTAAGGACTCCTTAAAAATGTCACCATACACTGCCCTCAGCAGGATGTCATCTTACTGTCTCAGATGTTTGTAGAAGGAAGAGATGACAAGAGGTGTTTCTGCAGTCCTCTTCCTGCTCTCTTTCAATAGTGAAATGTGGTATTTAAAAAAAACCCAAACAAACCCAGAATAATTTTAATTAAAATCCCACCAAGGCTATAGGATCCCCACATTTTTTAACAAGCACACTTCTGGTTTAGAATCAGAAGACACTCCAACAGACGGCCACAGATGACTGATTAGCACTCCAGCGAACACATCAGGCCATGTCACGTCCCAGCAAGCACTGCCTTTCTTGTGTCCTGTCACTAATGTCATTACTAATTTTCTCCACATCTATGTAACCTACAAAAATGTTATGGAAGGAAAGGAACTGACTTTATGATCAAGGATGAAAGGGCAACTGGTGCTTGCCTAGGTATCTCACCCTTTCGTCGTTCCTTGGGTTGTGTCTCACTACAGTAACGGTGGTCTGCAAAGGTGAGCACTGTTGCTGAGGATGTGGAAGCTCATTTCCTCTACTGAAATTTTTGACCTGTTAATAGTCCTATAAAGCTGAATTAAACAAACCAACCTTCCACAGAACTTTGAAACGTTTTAACCCAAGCTGCTCAAGTTCCTACACCCATCACAGCTTGTCCATCATCTTACAACACCAATACTTAATCTGCTTACTTAACAAGTAGTGGAGAATTCCAGGTTGCCAAAGCAGAAAATCAACATCTGCTTCATTTTATTTAATTAGACAATCATTTTTTTTTTCATTATTCACCAAGGAATTACGTTTTGAAACTGAAAAAAAAATTAAAATGTTACTAAGCAAAAGGAATTCATCAAAATACCAGAAGGCACCTGCTCATTATAACAGGTTTGGTCACACCAGAGGCTTGCTCACTCAGCAGCAAAGCTGCCCTGTAACTACAGCCAAGTCGTGACCGAGGAGAGAGTCTCTATTCTCAGCTCTACCAAAAATTGGATTTGTGATGCTGAGCAAGTCGCTGAGGACTAAATTAATCTGGAACAGGCCGTGGTTGTCAACACAAGACAACATGTCAGATACCAAATGCTGAGAGTGCAAAACACGCTTTTTTGGATGAGCAGATCAGTAAGAAACATCATAAATTATGACAATACTGTGCTTTGTTCTATTATAGCCAGCATTTTGTCAAAAGTTTTGGAGCCGTTTCGTGCTAAGAACTGTTTTTCATGACTGAACAAATGCTTATTTTAGAATCAAGAAGCGAAATCCAAGTAGGTAATTTGCTGAATGAACTTCAGAAAGCTAAATTGATGATGTTTAAAATAAGCTAAAAAGTTATGGATTAACAGAAACACAGAAGAAAATTTAGAAAAGATGTTAGTGTTAATAACCCTGAGGCTGTGAACTTGGTGCTGCAAAAGAAACACCAGGGACTTAGAGGAGTGTTACGCCTGAAGGATCGATGCCATTTTCACTCCAACACTATTTTTATTAATTTCTTCCTTCCCAAGTTATTAGCAAAGTCCCTAGTGTTTTCTTTTTTGTTATTCATCTGTGGATTTATCATCTCGACAACAAAAAAGTCCCATTAAACACATGCTTTTGTAAGCTGCACTAGTAAACACATTCACAGAAACGACTGCAAGACTGAGATCCGCATTGAAAAGGCGGAATGAGAGCTGGGAGCCCGAGGGCTTTCCTATCCCCCTGGTGAATACAGCACGTTCTTCTCCAGCATGTTAGCAGTAAGACAGAGACCCATTTATCAAAATCTGTCCTCTTGAAACAGCATGTACTCCTCAACAGTCCCGGTGCTCAGCAGGGTGTAAATACTGCATCTTCAGACACTACATCAATGTGAGTTTAACATACACATTGCTGTTAAAGATTACAGCAAATGTCTGCTACAGTAATAGTCATCCTTTAATGTGAATGGTAACAAGTCAGCCTTAGCTTTTTTCCTATCATTGAGATAACGTGATGTTATAAAGACAGGATTCCTACTCAATTCACTTCACCCAACAGCATGCCTGCACCAAGGATGCTGTCCCACCTGCTCTAACACTGATCCCAATAAAGGGATCAGAAAAGATGCACAGAAATACAACAGAGGCAGAATTTTTACTGCCAGGCAGCAGCAGGATCTCCTTCCAGTTTAGGATTACCAGTTTGGTTATGAAAGCAAACAGGCTATCAGAAGTAATCCCACAGCCTTCCCTGCACAGGTTTATCATTAATATCCCTTGTTCCCTCGCCTACACCTTTTCAGCATTGCTGAAAGGGGCATCACAGGTACCAGTGGCACCAAACCACAACTGGTAGATGCTTGAACATGGCAAACATGGTTTGCACATGGTGTTAGTTCAACCAGAGGTGCATCCTGAGGGCATTTCCAGCAGATGACAGCTCTCTCCAGCCAATCCCAGATCAGCCATATTTACGAAACTGTAGCAATGATCAGCTCATGCTGCACCAGCATGAGCAAACAGGCCCTGCAAGGAAGCCAACCCCCCAGGAGAGAGAGGTCACCTGGGACCTTCCAACTTCTGCCACTGCAATATGCTAGTGAAATTCAGCATACAGGATCTATATTGGTATAAAGCAACATTATTCCAGAGTGGGAACGGCTGTGGAAGCATAAACACAATCAGCTACTGTGCAGAATCGTACACTTCCATCCTACAGACAAAGCGCCACAACTTGGGAGGAAAAGGCTACAATCCCAATTATAGTTAAGATCAGACTAATAAGGGCAGGAGAAATAGTGAAATAGCTCAATTAAGGCCATTGTCAGAAAAAAAATCCTAGCTCCTTCATCTTTCATGATGAATGTAGGCAATGAGGAGTTTGAGGAAATTCTTTAGTGTAGATTTTCCAAAGAAAAAAGATGCCAAACCCCCAGACCTCACCTTGCCAGCATTACTAGCCTGTTTGAGGCAAAGTCAGGCAGCATGATATGCAATATTATGTGTCTTTGAGCAGGGTAACAGTCACGTCCATGAGAGTCCACCAACAAGGCATTATCTTGTACTTCAATAGCTAAGCTAACAACTCCACACTTTTGGGTTAAATACCCTGTTTTGAGGGCCATTTCTCTCTGACAAACACACCTAACTGAACATACATCTCAGGCCCCAGTGGAACGAACGGTAAGGTATGGCACACAGCAGTTGCACCCAGGTGATGATTTGGATTCAGGAAGAATTAATTTGTCTGCAAATTAATTTTGATCCGCATCCTACTGTGCTCAGTGTTTTCCTATGGCTCCTATTCAACATAAATACTATCACTGAAAACCCAGTGCTTCCAGGAAAACAATGTTTAGTTAAATCCACACAGTGATAACAAAACCAACAGTGAAACCATTAAAAGTTTGGAGTCGATGGATGAACTCTGCAAGTCAGCAGCAGTGGGATTACAGGAGTGCATGTTAGCAAAGGAGCCTGTCCACTGCCAGAAGTACCAAAGTACCAATCTCACTAGTAGGGAGATTAGAAATGTTTTAGATGTTTTCAGTAAAATCAAAATGGAAAAGTCTGTAGAGCACAGGCTCTCATTGGGTAAAAGAGATCTCACTTTCAGAGGTCTTTAATCTCCTCCAAGGGGTTATTTCCATTCCCAGAGGGTGCTGATGTCCATTTTTGAGAAAACCTGAATGAGTCTCTTCAATATCCCTTCCCAAAAAACACCCATGGGACAGCTGCATTACTTCTACAGGTGACTTGAGAGGCAGGAGGAGCCAGTACAGTAAGTGGGTAAGGCAGTCACATGGAAGGCCAAGGAAACAAGAAGTTCACCCAGGTTCTCACAGCTTGTTCTTCCCTTTTTTGCATCAGATCAGCCTGAACACCTCACATAAATATTCCAGACCTCAGCTAAAATTTGAAGACAACCACTTGTCTCTATCTCATTGAAGACCATTTATATATCCCATTCTAACCCTTGTTTATAACATGATGATTATTATCTAATTATAAACAATGGCTTGATTAAAACATACATATTTATAGAAGCATTCAAGTCACCTACCTTTAGGCCTTTAGCTGCTGTAGCTAAAATGGGAGAGCAAGCTCTTTATAGCATTAGCGTGGTTATCTGGAGGGCAAATCAAAGCTGCTCCACTGAGCACTAATGTCAAATGTCAGTGCTCTCAAGCAGCTTCCAGAGACAATTGCCTTCCTCCAATGGGGTTAGGAGAAGTCCAGGGAGCCTAGACTCCCAAACTGCTTTTTAACAGTATTGAGAAAGATCTCTTCAAAAACCAAAATATTTAGAAATTCCAGCTCAAATTTAATGAACTACAGCATTACTGAACAAATGAAACCTTCCACCTCTTTCTATAGTACCTCCAGTATGTCACTTCCTTCCATTTTCACACACTGTATAATATAAAACCATGGAAAATGCTCAGTTTAATCATTTCCTGCATTATTAACTGCATTGTGTGCCATACCTTGTGGATTAATTATCTAGATAACAAAATGACTGCAAGAGCCATTAATGTTGATGGTCTGAAGGAGTCATCTGAAGAACCAAAGCAATGTGCTTCTGTGATCTATGACATGAGAGAAGCTGAACTGAAAAAAAAACCCTCCTACCTGCTACAAAAGGGTAAAAAACCCCTTCTTCCCTGTGCAGGAAGGTGACTAAATTGTTAAGCAGTTGTGGAAAGTCCCAATGACTGGGAAAGTTCAAGAGAGGAAAGAGTTTCATACCTGGAAGCCAAACTGTTCAAAAGAATGGAGAGGAGTCGCCAAATCTAACACACCAGGGTTGTCCTCATCTTAAATCCATGTAGATAATGCTATACAGTTAAAACTAGTTTTTAGTCCTACATGTAGAATCACAGAGAGTGATGCACCACCAACAGTGGCTGAACTCATTGCAGAGCCCAGTGGATCCTCAATGGATCCCCAGTCCTAGCTGCTCAGGGGATGCACCCCCTCTTCTCCCCAAGCACCCAAACTTGGTGAAAGATGCTCATCTCCTGGCATGAAGAGGTCAAGCTAAACACTGGGAGCAGGGAATGGGTGATAAAAAACACTAAGTGGGACGATCCACTTCATCTAACAGCGACATCTATTATGTACCCAGACTAAGATGATCATTTTGGCTGGTCTAATTTTGGTTTTTCTGTAGAGAAAAAAAGATAACAGCACCTCTAGGAAATGACCTGTTAGAGCAGGTCCAGAGGGTGGCTTTGAAAATGCTCAGAGGCTGCAACACCTCTCCCAAGAGGAAAGCTGGGGTTCCCCAACCCAGAGAAGAGAAGGTTCCAAGAATACCTTATTGCAGCCTTTCAATATATAAAGGGGGATTGTAAGAAAGATGGGAGAGAGACTTTTACCAGGGCCCCTTGTGACAGGACACTCAGGCAGTAGTTTTGAACTGAAGTGGGAAGGTTTAGATTGCACGTAAGGAAAATTTTTTCACAGTGAAGGTGGGGAGGCCCTGGCACAGGGTGCCCAGAGAAGCTGTGGCTGCCCTGGCAGGGTACAAGGCCAGGTTGGATGGGGCTTTGGGCACCCTGGGCTAGTGGAGGGTGGCCCTGCCTATGGCAGGGGAGTGCACCAGATGAACTTTAAAGGTCCTTTCCAATGCAAACCAGTCTGTGACTCTATAATTGCTCACATTTACATTAGGATGGGCTAAAGATGTTTTTGAGGGTGCATGTACTGTTTGACAGAAGCAGTCCAACACTGAAAGGCTGACACCTTTCTGCCCCCAAGCTGACAGAGCCCTCCTGGTCTCTGGACACTCACACGAGTGAAGGAAGCCCCTGAGCACATCAACTGCTCTCCCTAACCACAGATGTGGCCATGTACCACCACCACGTTCAGCTTTCACAGCTGGAAACTCCCTGTTTCTCTGCATTCTGGTTAAGCAAGGGGCACAGATTTCTGTTTGAAGGCCACATAAATTCCATCACTGGAAATTCCAATGGAAATACTTTTGTTATTTCCAGGCCACCAATCGCAAGTAGCATTTAACTAGTTTACTGCTCTGGTTTCCAATTTGAGAAATGCCTTTAATGGAAGAGCTTTCTTGGACAGACAGCAAATGCCACTGAATATAAATGTGCCTAAACTGTGCCTCCAAGAGAGCTCTGTTTTTGAATTAAACATGAACATGTTCAGTGAGGAACATTAATGATAGAACATGTTCTATCCTCAACAGGGAGGAGAGGAATGGAGGGGGGGGGAAGGAAGATAAGAGCAAGAAGGTCTCTTTTAGTTGCATTTTTCTTTCTGCGAACACAAGAGGAAATAGGTGTTGGTATGAGCAGAAAGGAAGACAGATTTACATCTCCTAGTTTCAAAACAAAATGCCACCAGCAAAAATATTAGATTATTGATGCAGAGAGAGAGGAAGTTGCAAAGCTGCTTAACATTTCAAAAAGCTGTGAGGCTTTTCACTCATTGCTGTAGCTGGGGAAAAGAAAACTATTCTTTCAGTAGGATTTAGTAACTCAATAACAAAAGTCAAATAGATTAAATGCTGCATCTGTTGTTATAATTAAATTAACAAAGTACTGATAGAATCATGCATGTTTTCCCCTTGTGTACCATACCCGGGCAAAGAAGTGCTGTAGCTGTACATATTTCCTGTGCTATAAATTAAAACACAAGCCAAATTCATCCTTCCTGCAATGCTATTAAAAATCAGGGAAAATTACTCTAGGGGTTAAACTGGCCCAGAGATGTTTTCAACAAATATGAGTTTCAGAATAAATTCTACCCAAATAGGGTTGCATGGAAATACTTGAAACATTTTCACTAGCATTCCCAGAGCACTAGTTTAAAAATACATTGGAACAGACAGTTCCCAGTATTAAATAGGTGGAAAATTTGAAGGCAGTGTTTTTGAATACTTGTTTCCAGGTGATCAACATAATATTCTTACAGTCTGGATTAGGGGGCAGGGGGGTGTTGGCGTTGCTGTTTCATTTTTTGTTTTCATGGGGGTTTTGAGGGTGGGGAGCGATTGGGTTGTTGGGTTTTTTGGCTTTGTGTTGTTGTGGGTTTTTTTAAATACCAAAGTATCTGCAGTCTTAAATAAAGGCCACTTTATATACAGCTCAACTTCACTACCAAGAATTGAGGATCTCAGAAATTACAGGTGTACTTGGAAAATCAGACCCAAGCATTTAGGAGATTATGAATTTTTACATCCAGATTACAGTCAGATGAAATACTGCTATAAATAGCATCAGGTTAGACTCTCAGCTGGCATGAGCCAGAGCCAGTCTACTAAAATCAATTAATCTTCCTCCGCTTATCTGACTCACTCAGGGAATGTGTACAGTTATTAACATCACAGTTCTCCATGGAGTCACATATGCAGAAGTGCTGGCAAAGGCAATGGCCTTGGTTAACCTTCATGTGCAATAGCAGGATGTCAGAGACCTGCATGAATGCACCCATAACACTTCTCGTGCAAAACGGCATCAAATAAAATGAAAACAGCCACAGACACACACGAGTTGCCGAAAGCAATTTATCTTCTGCAATTTGTAATCACTTTTTTGCAGAATTGCAGAGAACTGGGCAGGAAAGAACTTTGAGAGGCCGTTCACCTCTTCCCTGCCCTGGGGTGAGCTGCAGCACACCTACACACTCCTGACACCTCCTCCTTCCTTGGAGGGTTTTTGAGCCAAAATCTTTAATTCTTGCTCTCAATCCAAAACGAGATGTTATTTATAACCAGTTGTTCATCCTGTTTTAAGCACCAGGTGTTGGCCCTTTAATAAATATACAGAGCACGAAACGAGCTGGCTAGCTCCTCTGTGAGCGCAGAGCTGAGCCTTTGCTAATGTGGGGACAGCAGAAGATGTAAACAGGTAAGATTAATGGGTCTGTTGGAACAAGAGTCAAACGCAGCAGAAATAAAAAATCTGTTCAACACATCTCCATCACAGGAGATATTTTTAGCACATCTGGAGGAGACCACAGAGGTCATGAGAAAATCTGCAATAATGCTCTCATGGAGGCCAACCTCTCTATGGGAGGCGCTGAGAGGCAGGGGGTGTGCGTACCCTCCTGTTGCCATACAGAAGAGGCCACTCTGTTCCCAGAGAGCACTCTGCTCTCCAGCACTGCTCCAAACAAGCCTGTTTCCCATTCCTCAGCTTTTACAAACTTGTGACAAAGTCCCCTTGCAGTGGCACCATAGCATGAGCTTCTCCTCTGCTTTCCCACCAGAAAGTCCAGGCTCAGAAGAAAGTCCCAGAGAGCAGGAGCTCCCATGTCCCCTGCCTCCCAAACCTCCCAGGGCACAAATCCAGAGATGGAGTCTCTGGAGGGAGGAAAGGGCAGGCTGGCAGTGAAAGCTATTAAACGTGCCTCTTTAGTACTTGGATGGTTCTCACCAGCACAAGGACTCAGGACTGAGTGCTACTTATGGTGCTGTTACAGTAAGGTAAAGGGAGAAGGGCCTGGATATCAGATCCTAGTCTTTGAAAAGTTTTAAATTATTAAAGCAAAGTGTCAGTTCTTGTAACAAGGAGCTGCAGCTTATTGAAAGAAAATAACACACTAATAAGAACAATTTTTTCCTTCCACATCTTCCAGGCATGGCACCGTTAGGATCTGTTTGGAAATATTTCCATTGCTTCTGCCACAGTCCTGAAAACAATCTGGTGCTTGTAAAGAGATGCAGCCTAGTCTCCTCATTGTGATTCACAACCAGAATATGTATTTCTTCTATTTTTCCCCCATATATTTCTTTGCATGCAATTATTCAGAAAAATCATATTCCTCTCTCTCCAGGGACTCAGTTTATTCCAATAACCAAGAGGACTTTTTTCTTCTATGATGTTCTGTTTTTCAGAGCAAGGTTATTTTTTTGTGTGCATGATCCTTTTTCAATTATGCAAAACCCAAGGCAAAAGTGTAATAAAAAATGCAACAACTCTATTGCTTATTTTTGTGGTCTGACATTTCCATTTCATGTCATAATGAGTCTAATCAATCTACCCCACGCTACACATATATCACATACCTAACCGGTATCAATTAGAAACAGATATCCAATTTCTTTCTTCCAGAATTGCATGAAAATTAATGTCACTTGTCACAAAAAGAGTTCAGACTACAAAGAGCGACACAAAAAACACTAAGTAGTTTAATTTGACGCCATTCTTCATGTAGTTCTCAAATCAAAAGCAACAATGTTCAATTCTATTATTAGTCTTCCTGCTTGGATCATCACTCTGAATAGAAGCATTAATGAGATGGAAACCTGCAAAGTGTTGTCTTAGAAGCCATAAAACATTAAATCAAACATAAAATTCAACAGTTCGGTCCTCAGGAGTGAAAATCCTCAGTAAATCAGACAATCACCAAGAAAAGGCTGAAGTCCTGAACAAGGAGGGTCTGTAGTGGCTCTGTTCCTCTCTGTGCTAGTCACAGGCAGGGTAGCTCTCAGATGACAAATGCACAAGGCTCCCTGTGACCTGTATCAGAGATGTTGTACTGGTCGTGGTCAGGGAGCCACACTGGCAGATTTCCATCCTGGGGCGTGAATTCTCACACCTGCCCACGCATGGGAATTCCCTGCTCTCCTCCAACACACTCGCCCTTATTTTCTGAGAGGCAACAAGCACAGTTGTCCCAGTTAAGCAGAAGGTCCTGCACCAGTTCATGCCCTCCAAAAGACCCAACGGGTCTCACATTGGCAGCTGCAATAAAAACAACTGCTGTACTTCAGCTAGGAGCAGCCAGTTGCTGCAACAGCCAGATCTGCTCCAGCCAATGGGAGCAAGAAACAGTGCCATTTCTTTGTATCGGTTATGGAAGTCTTGCCTTTATTTTCACTTGGAAGCTCACCCCTGACTGTCAGGTACCTTCACTTGCTGTGTCCTTAAAAAGCTCAGATTGGGGGAAAAAATGATGCAGAATCTGGAGTAACAATGAAGTCTTCTGTAACTATGGCTTCTGTCTCTCAAGAAGTGGCTGTATCACATCCAGGTGCAATGGCTCACCACCTCAGAAGTCAGAGGGCTGCACCAGTTTCAATTCCCAATGCTGCCTGTCACTCAGCTGTGTCTGTCATTAATCGTGTGCTAATACAGGCTGTCACTACAGAAAAGATGAGCAGAGTCCCAAAAATTCAGTGATTCGACCTCAACTTTCATCCACTGACTTAGATGTGGCATCTGTGTTTGTAAGAACATCACCCTGTTCTGCATCCATGTTGAGGGGGAGAAGAAAGCCCACAAGTCCTGCAGATGTGCAAAGCTCAGACAACAATAAAACATGTCACTGATCAGGTAAGCTCTCAGAGCGTGCACGCTGTGGAAGATGGCATGAATGTCATTGCCTTGCAAGGTATCAAGACAGACAGAAATGCCTATTGTAAAACTGTCTCGCAAGAAACAAGTGACACAGTGAGGGATCCAGGCCATCTGTATAAAACCCGTTTACGTTGAATCCCATATTGCATGTACAGGAGTGTGGGTGCAAGAACCGTACAACTGTTGGCTTGTGTATTACCTGAATCTTGGACAAAATGCGTGTGGGCCAGCTGTCCCAGGGATTTTCAGGGCAGACTTAGGCAAGACTAACAGCTCACCAGCTGCCACTGAAACCCAGGTTCAACAAGAGGCTAAAAAAAATACAGGATGATCTCTTATTAGGTTGTGACTTGTCAATGAACAAAGTAACAAAATAGACAGGATCCAAGAAGTCTCCTTTATTCAAGTCATCCCTGGAAGCCCAGTCTCCCCAAAAGGGACAGCAATTATAAAGCTTTCCATAGCAAACCATTAACCTCGCAGCTGCCAAAACCCTAAAGTTTTATTTAGCACATGGAATTTTTTTATACCCTTCTAAATCCTTTCTACAATCTGCATATCAGCAAGTACAGATTTTATTTTCATATACCAAACTAAATATAAACCTGACAGTTAAGAGTGAACTAAAGAAACAACTGCAGAATTTGAATACTGAATTTGAATACTACTGCTCCCATATTTGAATGTATCTTCCAAATGCTGTGTAAAACAAAACCTAGAGGGAAGTACAGACTGTGGGTCAGATCTTTCAGCATATATAAGTCAGTATGGTCTGAATGTCTCCTTGTATGCAATTACGGTGCCAAATACTTGGTGGAAGGAATTGAGTGGATGTCAGCATATGCTCAGAGTAACAGACAAGAGAACCTTTGTCAGACAAGAATTAAATTAAGACTCACTATAGGAACTGTATCATAAGGTTTAAAAGAAAACCACACTACAAACACATGTGCAGGCCTGAAAACAGGACTAAAAAGCAAGAGGAATGTCAGCTGAGGTCTGCACCTTACAAGGAAGGCGATTCAACAGCAAAGGATATCATAACCCATTGCATGTAGAGAACTGGTTTTATAGGAACCAGCAGGCTTGCTGTTCCAAAGCAGCTGCTGGGGTATTTAGCTTGAAAGGCAGGACTATTCTCTTTCCTGTTCTTTGGTGTGTTTTAGCTGTACTGCTCAACAGCCGTGCTGATGCTGCAGTGCCAAACAGCAACGTGTCTGGCTGGGGCCGGAACGCCTCAAGGCTGAATGGAGCCTGGTACCAGCCGCGCATGGCTCGCACGGCACGCTGCAGCCCAGACACCCCAGCTCCGTACGGATGCCAGGGGCGTGCGGGAGCCATCCCTGAACTGCTGAGGACACGACTCCGCGCGTTCGCATCAGTGGGGTGCTTGTAGATGAGCCATTTTCAGTGCTGGTTGTTTTGTCATAAAGACAAAGAAGGGAGCAGTCGGTAGGAGACAGAAACCTGTGCAGTGAGGAGAGCAGCAAATGACTCAAGCACTGTAGCAATGCACGCGCAGCTAGCCCATGCTCGTCAGAGCTGGGTATTACAGATAATAACTCCAACAGCCTGAATTATACAGATGCCAGGTTTGCAGCCTACACATCTGCCAATTTTCTTGCTAGATACTGAAAAACAGCATACATCTAATCACTCACCCGCAATAATTCCTTTTCCTGCTTCAATCTTCTGTTACACAGTTTCATCTGGTCCAAGACACTTAAAATATATACTAACAATATTGAATTTTTTCTTTTTTTCTGGAACACTGAAAAAAAAATCCTGATAAATTGAAAGTTAAAAAAAAAACCCCACAAACAAATTGAAGTTTGCCAACTGAAAGTAATTTCCAAAGCAATGATTCAGCTCTGTGTGCGATTTAACACACAGACAGGACACGGGTTTTCCATGTATGAAACCAATGCTACATAGAACAAAGGGTGGACTCAGCTTGCCTTTGAAAAGCCCATCATGCAAGTAGTTGTCTAATAAATAATGAGGCAACTGTAGTCTGATACAATGTGGCAATTTTAAACTAACACAAAATCTTGCTGGCATTGAGGCTGAAGACACACATTTTAAAGGAAAATGGGAATATTTAGCATTTTAAGAGAAGGGAGATAATTCTGTGTTTAGATGTTAGTTCACCAAAAGTGCATGCTGTTTTAAATTAGGGATAATCAATTTGTAGGATTGGTCACAAAATCTCCAACCCCTCAAGATAATCAAGAACTCAGTCAGAAAAGCTGGGGACAAGCAGGACTGCAAGTGGGAATAGCCTGTTAAAACAAGCAGAATCACATTTCCACATGGAAAATTTAAAAATTATTATTACTAAATATAACATCTCAGATTTTTTTCACCCCTTTATTTCATTTATAATAATACACACACACTCATCTCTGCCCGTTCTATTAGATAACAACAGGTAACAGAGCCAAAGTCATGTTCTTGTTCAAAATTGCTTGGGATTTGAGCACTCCTACCCATGCTCCCCCAAAGGGGAGCAGCAAAGCTCAGACCACAGGGCAACAGGCAGGTATGGGCAGGGTGGGTGGGACAGGAAGAGGAACTACCTGCACCTGCCTCCCAAACCCATCTTCTTCTTCATAGGCCTCAAATTATCCACAAGTAGCTGAAATTTGTGTACAAATCTAAGCTGGGGATGCAGGAGGAAAAACGTATTAGGATGTTCCAATTTCAAAGTGTCATTAAGAAATAGAATTCTGAGTTAATTGCACCAGGAGGGTACAAAATCAAGCAAAGAGGATGCATTTGATATGGAAGCTCAGTGGCAAGAGAAGCATTTATTCTACCACACAAATATTTTATATTCACTGTCGTCACAGCACTGTTGAATAAAGTGAAGTATTGCTGCTTCTTCCTCGTATCGTTCTCTGCTATGGCAGCCTCTGCCATCCAAATTCCCTCTCCCTCTCACACCTTTACAAAATGTCAGTGTGGTGACTTTCTAGGAATTTGGGCCAGGTTCAAGAATCCCCATCTGCTCCTGTTGGAGAGGAATGAGATCAGACTGTAAATGCGTGGCAGACTCCTAGCAAGGAGACATGCGAGCACAATTTGGACACGTATGAAAGTCAGTCCCAGCTTTCTTCACTGAAATTAAAAACTTTAGACTCAGCCCTGTAATGAAGCATTCACATATTCAGTTCATCATCCATTTAGGTTAAGTGCATGTATAGTCAAGCACTCTCAAGACATTTCATTAATCTACATTTATCTTAAAGATGTTTAGAATTGTTGACGTGCACGCACAAGATGAGTTTTTCAAGACTTAAAAGCAATTAGGTCTTGAGAAAAGTGGCTTTGGTAGCACATGTTCTCACAGTTATTTAAATAAATTTAAATCAAATATATGTTTAAATCAGCACAAGACCTCTCATTAGGCACTGGTGGTTTTACCACTTCTGAGAGCTTTTTTGAACTGCTCTGCACTGCATACTGAAGCATGCACTTCTGCAGATAGTGGCTGCCAGGATGGTTCCACTTGACAAACCTACACACACTACCAGGTTCAAAAATGGAATTTATAACATTTTGCCATTAGAGTTGGTAGCAGTATGGAAATCCACATACAAAAGATGTGCTTCGTATCAAAACACTGGTCTTTCAAGTGGTTTGCAGGAGCAGAGCCAACAACCGGAGAGCAGAGCAGCGTGCCTAGTAGGATCTATTGCTGGAGCAAACCTGCATCAGCGATTCCCCAACTGCTGGGAAGAGAGCACCCAGAATAAAGGTAGGTTGTAACAGTGGAAAAGAAAGAGAGAAACCACCACAGCTTCTGGGCAGTTCACATTCACTTCCTCATTTATTCTCTAAAGTGCATAAAGTCACTTTCTGGAGATGTTCCTCCCCACCTGACTGGTTACCACAGTAGTCCAGGGTTGAAGTAGCCCAAAGCAGAAGCCTGCATTCAACCACTGGACACTTCCCAATTTACCTTCATGGCACTCTGTGGAGCTGAGGTTAGGCTTTCTTATTTCATAAAACTGAGAACATTAAGACAAAATTAAAATTAACAAAACCAACCAACAAACAAAAAAATCAAATCAAGCTACTTGCCCCAAGCTATATGAGAAATTAGGTAGAACTGGAAACTCAAGGTGGATCAAACAAGTCCCAGTTAAGCCCTGTAAGATTAGTCCTCCAGCACTTAACCTTCTACTATACTTCTACACATGTATTAATTTCACATCCTGACTACTTAAACTCTTACACAAGGCTCTTGAATTTTCCATTACTGGAAAAAGACGACCCTGACTCTGATGCAGAGTATTAGACTTCCTTATAATCCCAAGTGTCTCTTGGTTCCATCTATTTATTTTCCTTTTAAGTCCACTTTAAAAGAAGAATAAATAGCACATTTCTTGGCCAAATCCATTTCTTGGCCACAAATGTGGCCGAACAAAAACAATGTGATAGCATTCTGCATGTGGTTAAAGCTTCAAGCCAGCTGTTTTAAAACATACATAAGCATACAGATATGTAAGTACACACATATATTCACACATACATTTAGCCTTTGTTAATAATCAGATCTTGATGAATCACCTCTATTCCATTTTTTTACAGTGATTCTTGTAAAAAGCAATCCCCAAATGTGAAAGCTATTGAGAAAATTTGTTAAAAAACAAAGTCTGGTTGGCAGACTAAGGCTGTAGGCTGAATAAGACATAAGCCTGTTTAGCATTAATACCAGAAGATCCCCTCTCACTCTAAAAATCTGACATACCGTTTGCTTTATTAGCTCTAGAACAATTTACATTAAAAATAGGAAATTAGAAATTAATACAGACCATTTCAAACTGAAGTCATGCAAAGACAGCACTTCTTTTTTAACAGACTTCCAGTTTGGAAGTATCACTGCACGCTGCTGAATTGGTACAACAGCACACAAGACCCGCACTAGAAGTCTGTCAGTATAATCATTAAGGTTTTGTTTACTAAGACTTGATTAACTCAAGGCTTCCTTTTCCGCTAACTGAATACCACAAACCGTCTCCAACCATTATGAGTTTAGATCTGAGGGTATGAGCAAGGAATGACTATCTTATGGACCATCTAGGATTACAATTTCACAGATGCAGGAAATGAAACTTTTTAAAACTGGGAAAAGGGAGAGGCAAGAGAGTGCTTCACCCTAGTCAAAAAGTCACTGCAACTCAGATTAACTTAGAATACATGAAACTCTAGTCAAGAAAGTAAAAATGAAAGTCTGACCCTTAAAAAGTAAGTTCCTCTGACATATTTGTGAAGCACATGGTCCGAGGTCACAAAAGTTTATTAAAGTCACAAATATGGCACCAGTAGAGATCCAAGAGTTTCAAGCTACAGACAATTCCCACCAAAACAGGCACCAGTCCAGCACCAAGCCAAATGAAGTGAGCCAGAGCTCTTCATCGAGGATGAAATACAAATGACAATATAGAGAACTCTGCAGCCAGAGCCTGTGGCTGGCACAGCTCCCAGAGCATGGGAGCAGTTAACTCCAGCAGAACATACTGAGTTGCTCATACCCCTACTAGCTGCAGGAGCCTTGCTAACAGTTGTGTTTACTACCACAGGTCAATGCCCTTAACTTCACAGTCCTTACCTATTGAAGAGTGCTGCTCTAACCTTAATCTTCCCTGTGTTCCCACAGTTACAGAGATGCCTCGTATTTCAAGCACTTCAAACTGCATCTAAGCCCGTTTTAATTACCCACACAGAGGCTTCCCCCCCCCCCCCCATACTTTTTAGTGAACATAATATTGGAAGAGGCTGAAAATTTTTCCTTTCTTCATCTTGATAAAACCTTTTTCCACTAAGTACTTTGTAATGGGGCTGCTGCACAGCACCATTACTGGAAACAGGAGTTTATGTTGGAAATGGTGATGTAATCTTACACACAGCACCAAGCTGCATAAAAACCTTGCCATGCTTCTGGGGAAAAATGCACACACTCCTGCTGCATGCTCCCAGAAAAGTCGTTAAACAGGGCTGAGCAGAGCAGCAGTGAACAGCAGGCTCCCCAAGTTTGTACAGTACATGCACTCAGTGCTACCACCAGTTGTAACCATCTCCACGCTAACAAGGAAGAGGAAGATAAAAACCTGCACTAAACTAGAATCTAGGTTTGTGATCACAAAAAGAATGAGGGAACAAAATAGATGTGACCAGAGGCCAGTGCTGGAGGGTTACCTGTGCATTCTTTGCCTAGCATTAACTACTCCTTTCTCCAAACCAGAGACTCTGGTTACCACCCTCATTCCTTGTTCTTAACAAACACAGTCTAGAGGAGGTTTATCAGCTTCAATGAACACTAGCTACTGTACTTCACATAAGATTTGGAAAACTTGGAATTAAGACAATGAATCATTACTACCCTGTGCACACAAAAGACAAGTCCAGGTGTAAAACAGATATAATAATATTGCTATTTCGTTTAAATCAGTAAAAGAATACTGAAGTACACAAGACTTGGCCCTAGTGAACATCTGAAAGTTAATAGCCCTAGGTTAATAACCTTGATAAGGACTGCTGTCACAAAGATATCCAGGAATTTAACACAGGATAAGTTTATATTATTAAAACGATGCTTGCACCTGAAGCGTTCTGGATTATTTAAGATTTATAAAGCTGAGAGCAAGGAGACCTCATCTAATCAGGACTATGTTGTAATAGCTTCTGATTCAGAGTCCACTGATAGATTTTGTGTTCACAGGCTATGTATAGTATACCATAAAATGGAAAAATCAAAGAGGTTAATTAAAGAGCTGATACAGAAAAAAAGCCAAGCAATAGCAAGAAGGGAGAGGGGGAAGCATGTCTTAAAGATAAACTATCTGCATGTGCAGTTCCGAAATTAAGGTTCCCAACATCCCTATCACACTACTGAGTGCACTGCAGATGAAACAACGCAACGGGGAAGAACAGGGCCAAGATACCTCTTTTGAAAGGAAAACTTCACCACCACTGAAAGCTGATACAGCAAAAGTAAGAGGCAAGACTAAGACAGCAGAGAATAACCATCACAGAATCACTAGGTTGGAAAAGACCTTTGAGATGATCCAGTCCAACCATACACATCCTCTATGGAACTATATCCCTGAGCACCCCACCTCTTTCAAATATGCCCAGGGTCAGTGACTCAACCCCCTCCCTGGGCAGCCTGTTCCAATGCCCGATAACCCTTTCTGTGAAGAACTTTTCCTAATGTTTAATCTGAACCTGCATGGCACTGCTTGAGTCCATTCCCCCTCGTCCTACCACCTGTCGCCCTCCTTTCAAGTAATTGTAGGTAGTGATAAGGTCTCCCCTCAGCCTCTTCTCCAGACTAAACAACCCCAGCTCCCTAAGCCACTCTTCATAAGATTTGCTCTCCAGCCCCTTCCCCAGCCTGGTTGCCCTTCTCTGGACATGTTAAAGGACCTTGATGTTCCTCTTGTAGTGAGGGGCCCAAAACTGAACACAGTACTAGAGGTGCAGCCTCAACAGTACCTCCCTGAACCTGCTGGCCACGCTGGCTCTGACACAAGCCAGGATGCCACTGGCCTTCTTGGCCACCTGAACACACTGCTGGCTCATATTCAGCCAGCAGTTAACCAACAGCCCCAGGTCCTTCTCCACCAGACCGCTTTCTAGCCACTCTTCCCCAATCCTGTAGTGCTGCATGGGGTTGTTATGTCCCATGTGCAGGACTCTGTACTTGGCCTTGAACCTCAGCCCATGGATGCAGTGGTCCAGATCCCTCTGAAGAAACTCTCTATCCTCAGGCAGATCAACCTTTCCTCACAGCTTAGTGTCATCCACAAACTGAGGGAACATTCGATCCCTTCATCCAGGTCATTGATACAGATATTGAACAGGACTGGACCCAGGACTGGGCCTAGGGAACACCACTTGTGACCGGCCTCCAGCTGGACTTGGCTCCATTTACCACAACTCTTTGGGCCCAGCCATCCAGAGAGTTTTGTACCCAGAAGAGGCTGTGCCTGTCCAGGCCAGTGGCAGCCAGCTTCTCAAGCAGAATGCTGTGAGAAACAGCATCAAAGGCTTTGCTGAAGTCAAGGTACTCCTCATCCACAGCCCTTTCCACTAAGCCGGTCACCTTGTCACAGAAGGTGATCGGGTTAGTTTGGCAGGACCTGCCTTTCATAAACCCATGTTGACTGGGCCTCATCATTCAGTTGTGGCACGTGTGCGTAACACTATCAGTTCAAGTAGCTCATTTGTTTTTGTGGATATTCTTTCCAATGGGTACCATAGAAACATTTTATGCTTAATAAGTTTCATCACTGTGCAAATGGTTTTGAAAATAAAGGTTGATTTATTCTTAAGTGCAGAAAAAAGCCCTTTACCACAGCATTAAATGGTTTCATTCCCACCCCCACCCCCCCCATCCAAAGCCTGCACAGGAGGACATATGTGCCAGACAGCAGGAATAGACACAAGTTATTTACAAAAATGTCACCACAGGAGACAGCCATATGCAGAATTCAAGAACCAAAATAAAGTCTGGATCATGTAAAACAAAATAAAACTTATCCTCAGGGAAAGCCCTTTGATGTTGCAACAGTTTTATAGAAGGTAGGTGCTATAAAGCTGCAGTATTCCATTGTTTTAAATTGCAAACCAAACCAAAACATGCTTTCATTTGATAAACCTGGTTAACTTGTCTGTTGGTGATCCTTGACTTCTCAGAGGTGATGGTGTGTATTATTAACCACCGTTCAAAGTTCTACAGAAGGGGGAAGAAAAAAAAAAAAGATGCATTCTGTGTCCTCCAAGGGCAGTTGAGAGCTTTATCCAGCCCTTCTGGGAGCTCCACTGACAGCAAGCACAATACACGTGCATTCTTCCCACCTGCCCCAGCCCGGTCACCCCAGTTAACTGCAGTTGCTGGAAAGCTACCACCCTCCAGATGTACCTCTGGCCCAGCTTCATGCTAAAAACATCTTTCTTGACACCTCCAAAGGAAGACAGAGCAGTTCAGTTGGATGTGCAGTGCTAGATGGGTTGAACACAGCTTTGAATAAACTTAAAGAAACCACCAGATACTTATAGCACTGACCTGACACAACACACATTAAAACCTTGATAGTTCAAATATGACTTCTCTTGCATAAACATGCAATTCACTCTCTTTCCCCTTCCATTGACTCTTTTATCTGGTCACTATTAAGTTTATGCAAGGATAACTCAAGAGCAGGGTGGCCAGCTGACCTGCACTGGTATCCCAACAGCAGCCTGTTATGTCTCTGAAGCTTTAGTACATGGTGAGGCCTCTTCTCCCTGGCCTGAAAGAAATATATTAATTTTCTTTATTATTTTTCCAGTCTAAATTTTCTAATACAGTTTTCTATTCTGGCTTTTGCTCTAATACAGTAAACACATCTCTGTTACTTACCTAATCACCTAAATGCCAAACAAATCACAGGGATTCTCTGCACTTACCCTAAGACACATGGCTTTGAAATACTTTATACTGTTATATTTAATTTCCATCTTGACCCAGATGATCAGGTCTGTGAATTTGGTCAGCAGTTTCTGCTTCTTAATTCCACTTCTGTTTGCATTTACAATAGCACTTTTCCATACATGTGAGACATAGGAAGCAGGATGGCAACCTAAGCTATGTACAGAAATAATGCACTGCTGTTTTCTGTTATTCCCAAAAAACCTAAGTATATTGCATAAAGTTTTTTCTTCCTCGTTAAAAGAAAATCAGTAATCTGATTAGACTGAAAAAACCCCCAAATCTCAGGTGCATACACAACTCCTGGTCTCAGATCCTTACAGAAAAGAGGGGCCAAGTGCTTTCTACTTCTCCCCCTTCCTGCTTCTGATGTAAATGTTTGCAATACCCACACTTTAAAACTATGAAATCCTAATTCAGAGAGCAAATCCCATTGTTTGAACTACAGGTTTTAATCCATAACTAATAGGCAGACCAAGGCTTTTTATTGTTTTTGCATAAATTGCTCTCCTCCTTACCCAGCCTGCCAATGTCATTCATTGGCATTTTACTTTGAGATCTCATTAGCAGTCTCTCCTTCCCACCCCCCCTATACAAAACAGGTTTTGTATCTAGATAGAAACGTCTTCAGGTACTGCCTGGCAACAATGACAGCAAGTCACTGGGAGGATTTAAGATACTTGGATACCCATTTCATAGAATGTTCTGGGCTGGAAGGGACCAAGGAAGAATGTGTTTTCCTCCAACAAGGCAAAAAGGCACAAGAGGGTCATAGGGACTGAAAGAGAAGACTGTGCAGAAGTAGGATTTTTTCCTGCCCATGTGTCTTGGTGCATCTCTGTGTGCACTGCAGGATGCTGGATGGACACGACATGGGGAAGCACAGACTCAAGGAAACATCCCCTCTGCTTCCCGTTGAGGGGTCATCCTTCATGGCAACTTTTGCAGTGGCTGCCCTTGGGCAAATGAGTAGCAGATGACTAATGGTCTTCTGTTTGGGAGGGAGCCAGGAAGCAGACTGTTAATGAAGCCTTCCAAACAGCACTCCAAAAGCCCAAAGGGTACTGGAAAGAGGCACTGAGATAGGATCCTTCATAAACCAGAGGCTCACTGGTGCAGCTGCCCTACATCATCCAACTCAGTGGTGAAGGACTAGCCAAAACATGCATAAGTAATGGGTTCCTATCAGCTGAATCTCCAAGCATTCCGTGCTGGTGAGAACAAGTCATCTCTCATGTCCTACTCCATCACCAGCCACAGATAGTAAATAAAATCCCAAACCACATCTGTTTTCACTAGCAGAAGGCCCTTTATAGACCAGACTGCATCTCGCCAGAACCTCATGTTAGATTGCCATTTATTGACTGCTGGTGCTGAGAAGTCCAAGGTTTTAATCCAACATTTTCCTCACCTTTGAAATCTAATTCAAATAATTTTAAGACTTCCTTCTAATGACTAATTCCCTTTATCCAGCCATGTATTAGATTTAAGAAAGAAATGATTGCAAGCTTCAGTTTTTAAACTTGTTTTCAACCAAGGTTACCCTTCCTTGAAAGGCCACAAAGGGTCTTTGGGATCTGCACATCTAAATAACTTCCTGTGCAGCCAGGGGCCACTTCTGCATATGGATATCAAGAGCAAGGTACCCACAGGTTCAAAATAATCACATGCTTCCATTTTTCACTTCTGCTAAAAAGGATTTAACAAGACCTATCAGAGGAGAACACACTGGTGTTGACCTGTATTCTAGAAATAAACACATGCTAAAAATGAAAACTATTTTAATCTGAAGTCTTGACTGTTAAACATTTGTAGCATTTTCTGTTTCAGTTATTCTCTGCAGAAGGGTTGCTGAAAACATGAGCCTTTTGTTTGCTAAAGAGGCAGATAAATTACACCACTAATTGGTCACATATAACACACACTCAAATCCTTTATTACACATGGAAAATGACTCAGTTCTAACGTTCTAAGTGAATACATTTTCAGCTGTTATTCCTATCAAAAGTTGCATTAAGAGACACAAGTGAATGCAGAATAAGTTCACAAAACCATCAGAGTGAAACTGGTTTTATTTACTTAGACAAAATCACCTGAAGCAAGCTGGGCACAAAGTGAAACAGACATTTAATTTAAAGATCAAACTTATAAAACTAATTATCTATAGTTATCAATTTCATTATTTTTCGTCCCAATTCCAACCAACTTCCCTTAAGGTTGGAGCTTAAGTTAGAATATTTTGGCTAAAACCACACGTTTAAACTTACTTGGAATAAAGGTTTTTCTACTCCATGACTTCTAGATATTTCTAACCCAGTTTAAATGAATGGTTTTATGTACACAGTCCTACAATCCTTACAACCATATATGCACTCAACAAAATACTCAAAGTGGACAAACCAAAATCATGGGCCATTTCATCCTGTAACAGGTCTTTTTACAGTTAGTCTTTAAGTCATATTCCCAGTAGAGAATCTAAAGGGCATTCTTTGACCTCATCTTGGGCAAGACTCACTCCTGTATCCCAACACATGGACAAGGCAAAGGCACAAACACAGTGGATGCTTTCATTGAGCTCCCAGTTAAACAGCAGGGCAGTGAAGACCACAGGCAGCGCAGCTTTACCACGCACCAGACACCCTGAGCAAGATTAGATTCACATCAGATTTATGTGGGACAAAGTCTTCAGGCTCTGCTCACCTGTGTTACTCTTTCCTGGAGAAGCAGAAAACAATTCTTTGAAAGGCACAATGTTCCAAGAGCTGAAGTCTTCTTTTTCTTCCTGATGCAGCCACGTCACTGCATTCGGGCAAAGGCTGCTGCGGGTATAAGATGCTCCCTCTTTCCTGCCTACCTTCTATCCTCACCTTCACTGGCAAATACAGAAGCCACCTGGCTGCTAGATCAGATAGCAGAAGCTGTTCTAATGGTCCCACAGCAGTTGTCACCTGCCTCCCCCCTCCCATCTCTTTTCCCACCTCCCTAAACCATCCCTGCTTTGGGGGACTGGCAGAGGAGTCAGTAATTGCACCAGGAACATGAGGGGCACGCAGCTCCAGCTTGGGAGGTTTCAGTGCCTACAGCAGTCCTGCACAGGGAGGTGGAACTATGTTGTAATCTCGGCTTTGGCTGGCTAAAAAGGCACAAAGCAAACATGAGATTGCATGCTTCTGTGTACACAGCAAAGTAAAGGGAGGCAGAGATGGTCACTATGATATATGGCTGTGTAAGTGACTAGGTGCTTTAGGCAGAAATGCAGAAGTGCCAGTGGGACATGCCAGACAGGTGTGTTACGATGACAGCAAGGATAACACCACTGTAATGGAGAAACCTGAACTGGTTTAATTGGGTCCTTCTCCTTATAAAATAGTTATAAAAGGAAATTTGAGATTAGAGGACCAGCTGAAACTGGCATGCTAATAAAACACAGGAAACCACTGATCTCAGTAGTTTACTGAATGTGTACAGATAATTGAGTCTGTAGGGCTTAAGTCCCTTATTATTTCTTAATAAATTTTTTTAAGCATGTAGAGTTCCTTGTAAAAGTCAAAACACAGCTGCTGGAGAGAACCCATACCCAAATGACTCTTCAGTGATCATGGCTTCACCGAAATTCTGAAGGCAGAAGATACTAAGGCTTTTCCTGCATAAATGCAGGGCTGACCATTTAAAAAATCTTTTCACAACCTGCCAAAATAACTTAAGATGGTATCACACAAACTCAAAAACCAGAGGAAACATAAGAAGTTTAGAGAAAAATTCATAAATGTAACCTTTTTCCTTTTTTTTTCAGCATGACTGACTGCAATTGAGGTCCCTTCAATCTTCACCATCACTAACAGATAAGCTAACAGCACAGAAAGCCAAAAGGCAAACCAAGAATACAAAAGGAGAGACAGAATTTACTTAACAAGGTCTACACCTCTGCCTCAAGAGGAAAAATAACTAAACCAAAAAAATTTGAAAAGACACTTACCACAGGATTTTTTAAACACAGGCTGATGCTCACATACCACTCAGCGTCACATGAGATTGCAAACATTCACTGTGTCTCATGAGATCATATGTGTACAACCTACATTATAAATGTATGCAAGCTTCTGCCAGAACCAGTCAGATGTTTTCCTTTATTTCCACAGCTGCTGAAAAGTATTATCGCATCCATACTCTATCATGTCCAAACTTTCCTGGCTTTTGAAATGATCCGTGCTTCCTAGTTAAAGCTTGAGCTGGAATGGATGTTTAACTCATTTCACAAAGAGTTTGGTTATACGTCTCCCTTTATGAAAAATTTAAATTGTTTGGCTAAGAAGCAGTGTCTTTTTACCCCAAGACACTACTCCAGCAGCAGTTAAGTAAATGATACAAAACAAAAACAGGGAAAGAAACCAAAGTATTTTGTAACTAATACAGAAGAGGGGCTTAGGTTGTTTTTATAAAGTTCAAACAGAAGTTTTATGACTTAAGTGAAAGGAGCACAAAAGGGTTCAGAGAAGGAACGTTTCCATTAAAGAGATCCGAACTGGTCAACTGTAATTTGAGCTCCCTATGAGCTCACTTTTTGCAGTGCCAGAGTCAGCAGCGAGGCAAAAACTCCACAAAACACAGGAGGGAGCTGATGACAGATGAGAGGGCAAGAGGCGATGCAAGGGACATCTCCAGAATAATTACTAGCTCTATATTACAGCCTTCCACGACAGTGCCTTTCCTACATTTTTAAAGCTGCAAACGTAAACAGGACTTAAAAGGAAATTTAACTTGTGTGGTGAACCAGGAAATGAAAAAAATGAACTGGAAGAAAATGATGGATTTTCCTGCGCCCCCAGGAGCAGCCCTGAGAAGTCCCAGCTCCCGGCCGAGAGCTCCACTTCATGGCCAGCAGGGCTCTACGTCTGCCGGGAGTGGGATTTCAGGATGATGCTTCCTTTCCCACGCCCTTTGCTGGCTGCATCAAATCCCCTTCTGGAACACGGAGAAGCTGTAAGCTCAGGACAGCTACTGTGCAGTAAGCCACAAATGCTTTAGGGGTCTGCCTGGCAGAGACACCCTGGCTGAGGGAAGTGCCCTGGTTTTGGCTGGGATAGACTTATTTTTCTTCCTAGAAGCTGAAACAGTACTGTGTTTGGGATTTGGGATGAGAATGATGTTGGTAACACACTGATGGTTTAGTTGTTGCTAAGGAGTGCTTACACTAAGTCAAGGACTTTACTGCTTCTCATACTGGCCAGCCAGCAAGTACACTGGGCGTGCACAAGATGCTGGGAGGGGTCACAGCCAGGACAGCTGACTCAAACTGGCCAAAGGGATATCCCATATCATATGGCATCACACTCAGCACATAAACGTGGAGGAGTTGGTGGGGGAAGGAGTGAGGGGAGGCACAGATGCTGTTCCAGGACTGGCTGGACATCAGTCAGGAGGTCGTGAGCAATTGTTTTTCATTTGCATTGCTTGTTTTTCTTGGGTTTTATGTTCCTTTATGTTCTGTTCCTTTTCATTACAATTTAATCATTCCTATTATTTTATTTCCTTTATTAAACTGTTCTTATTTACCCATCTGATTCTCTCTCCCGTCCCAGTGGGGAAGCAGGGGGACTGTGGTGCTTAGTTGCCACCTGGGGTTATATCACAAATAGTCGTCCTCCACCTGCACTTTTATAAGCCAGTTTGGATTCACAGCAAGATATTTTTTTGATGCTGAAAAGCAGCAACTAAAAATGCAATCCTGCAGTAACAGTACCAATGAAAGGCTGGACCGGGAGACTCTCTGACAGAGCTCTGAAACAGCCAACCAAGAAGCAAGCTCAGGCCAAACCGAGTGGTGGGTGGGACTACCCAGAGTTCATCCCTGGCTGCCAGCACCTACGTAGCACACGGGCAACCCGAGCAGAGTTTCACTGGCTCCTGCAGCAGGTGATGGGGTGAGCTTTTGGGGAGAGGGCTCCACGATCCCCCAGCACTGGCCCACAAGAGGGTTGCCTGGGGAGGGTCACACCATCTCTGCACCTGACAGGAGCATGGTGCCACAGCCACACTTACAGCACAATGTGGATGCTGTCCTGTACTTTCCCCTTGAGCAGTACGTGGTGATGCCCAGGTACCCCCATGACTCCAGCTCCCAACAGCTAGGCCCTGGAAGAACACCTTAACATGCAGTCTGCCTGATAGGGATCTACAAAGATTCTGCTTAGTCTTCAGCAAGTCTCCCTTCTGACAGCTTAACATTTCATATGCAGATCTGTACCTAATCAGCTCAGTGTCAGGATCTGCAGTTAAACCTCACTGACTGAGCCCGAAGATTAAAGATAAAAAATGGGAGATTCAGGAATACAAAGTAAGGCAATCTGATTTGTTGTTTTGCTCTTCGTTACTTGTCACTGTAACTGAACCCAAAGGACAACCACCTGTGGGCAGCACCTTCACTCCTTTCCATAGAGCTGGGCAGGCCATTACAGGTCTCCAGCAACAAAAAAAAAAAGAGTTGAGAAATAGCAAAGACCTCACACAAGTTTGGAGCAGAGAGGTTCGTTGCTCTTGGGGAAGGCGAGCCAAGCCACCAGCTGCCCAATGCCCACTCAGACAGTTTAAATCCCGACTTACTGGGTTGAGTAGCACTTGCAGGAGAACTTCACCTCAACAAGAACCAGGTTAATGGCATAGGAGGCAGCAAGGCACAGGATTTCCTGAACAGCAATTTTCCTCTCCAAGGAATTCTACACGTGGCATCCCACTTGCTGCAGTAAACTGAGACAACCCTGGAGAGCTCTTAAAGTAAGGGCAACGGTTCTGCTGTGGGATCCCTACATTTTGTGTACACAAAGGTGACATTAAACATATGCTGACTTGACAGAGGTGATCCTTTAGGACACCATGCAAACATAGAGAACAGTGTAACCTGAATAAGCAATATTTCTTTGCATATAGAGCCTTACTAGACAATTTTTCTTCAGCTTCACCACCAAATGAAAACGTAAATGCAAACATAAGTATTTCTGATAAAAAGTAATAATGTCTTAGTGGAGTCTCTGAATTTTATTTATTGAATAGGCAAGAGGCCATACATAGCATTTAGTTAATTAAAATTTTATTGATACTAGTAAGTGGTACTTCTCTGATATGCTGCTTTTTTTTTCCCCCACCCCTGTAGAATGTGATCCTTAGCCCTCATTTTATACAGAAAGAAAAACAGTAACTATAAACTTCCTACAAGATCCAAATAAAAAAGCTACTATAAAAATAAATAAAATTAAATTAATTAATGGTTCAACACAGCCATAATCCCATAGAAAGAGTAACATGTAGATGAAATGGGAAAGAACCTTGGCTACATTGTTAAGGGGAAATGCTGTATTAAAAAGGTATATTTTTTAGTTCTGGATTGGTTTTTTTAAGGGAAAAAAATAATGAGATCCTTATACTCTGTAAGTTGGCCAAATGTATCAACCCCTTGTTATACACAAACAAGTCATGTGTTACTCACTAGGCATGTTTGTGGACCGGGAAGAATCCCAGATAAAACATGTGGTTATTGGGCAGCAGAGATAACACAGCTAGAACGCAAGCTCTGCAAGGTCTGCAGCAGCTTTCCTTAATAACTATTTCCTATTTAAGCAAAGGCTGATCCTTCATGATGTGACAGGTGACTGATACAAAGAAATTGCTTTATGAAATGATCCTTGAGTGTAAAAAACAAACAAAAAAGTCACCAAAAAAGCAGCCAACATATATTCACCGTGGGCTTACTGAGTGTCATATTACTGTATCTGAGTTTTCACTTCACGTAAAACCAACTTTTATCTTTCTGTGAAACAGCTCATCAGCACGTTGAATTCAATGGCCAGTGCTTCAAATCAAATTCCTGAAATGAGTTTACAAAGACGTAACAATTTGAAATAACAAGAGTCTCCTATCTAATTTTCAAGATTTTGCAATGCATGCCACTGAATTACAGGAATGGCTCATTCACTTTAAAAAAAGCATCCAGAAGACAGTGATAAATGAATATTAAACCTTTACATTTGTAACCACATAAGGGACCCAAAATATATTGGGTTCTTTTCACCCATCTTCAGCTTTACAGAATTTTCCTGTGGCTCACTGGTCAAAATGTTAGCAAGAATGAAAGCATTTCTCCTATCCTCTGTCTTGGCTACCCACCAAATGACAGTTAGAGCTAAAGGAAATCAGTGTGGTTTGCTTGCGCAACAGGCTTTCTAAAAAGGTAGCAACCATGTTGTAAAGCATTTAGATATGAAGTAGGAAGAATCAAGGATGCTGAATAACCCAACATCTCAGCATGGCTCTGGCAGAAACAAGATGCAAGATCTGGGCTACAAAAGCCACCATAGGGAGTTCCCTTGGTGCAATGCTAACCTGCAAAAACCATATCCAGAGAGACTATTTCATGACCAAGAAGCAAATACAGGACCAGGTCAGGAATTTAACTTAAATGAGCATAAGAAATTCTGCACCAAAATGCCTAAGAACTTCTTCTGGGTGAAGGTGACAGAGCCCTGGGACAGGCTGCCCAGGGGGGTGTGGAGTCTCCTTCTCTGGAGATATTCCAGACCCGTCTGGGTGCCTCCCCATGCAATCTGTCCTAGGGAACCTTTTGGCAGGGGGGGTTGGAATCTCTGGAGGTCCCTTCTAACCCCTACAATTCTGTGACCTTCTTAAATGATCATACAATAAATCTAAGTGTGTTCTCAAACCCTTCCTTTTTAAGTTTGAGCTGGGCTGAGCCAAATTTTTAAAGGGCTTGGAGCCTCCAGGATACAAAAGTCCCCCTAAATTTCATGTAAACTGGTGGCTGAGTAATGAAAGACTACAGCTAGGAGTCCCAGCTCTGACAGGACTCATTCCAGTGCTGCTAGACAACAGTTGCAAGTAACAGCCCTTTGGAAGCATGCTAAAAAAACCCAAAAAACCCCAAACTAAAACAAACAAGAAACCCCACCAAACAAAAACCTCACAACTCAAAAGAATTTGGATCGAGAGGAAATAAAGTGTCAGGAAAACAAAACCAAGGCTTTTGGAAGGCAAAACTGGAAGATCCCCACACTGACTATGTATTAACTGGATGGGAGGGGCCTTGGTTTTGCACCAGAGAACAGTTCAAGCTCGTGATGCTGGTGAGAAAAATTTATGCAAGCTTATCTCATGCAGAGCAGATAAAGTTTACAGCTTTGGTTTACAACAGAAATAAAAACGTGCTATAGCTGCACCATATGTATTTATTTATACAGTTCTCACATTTTATTTTCTCCACAGTCTAGCACTGCAGTCTGACCCATTTTCTTCACCAGTCCAGAGATCAGGTCAGAATTTATTGAACATGATGATAATTAAAAGGTCAGCTCTGATGTACCTACCAACCTGCATACCTTCTGAAAGTAGGTGACTTGCAGGATCTCTGGTTTCTGTGGCACATTTAAGAAAAAACAAACACAAGTCCCAAAAGCTCAAACTATTCCAGTGTTATAAGTACAAAGACCTCTTCTTCTATTAGGAAAAACACACATCATCGTTGTGATAAAGGCACTTAAAACTGCAGATGCTTACAAGAACTACTTTCAGTCATTTTACAGACTTCTGTCATTTGCCAATTACATAATCAACAAGTACAATCTAAACCATCTTTCACTTTAGGGGAAAATAAAAAAGGAAAATGCTAACCTGTAGCAAAATGTCTCATATGGGACAACGCAACAAGGTCTGACCCTACTGCAATGAGAATAAAGCCTGTTTAATCCTGGGCCAGTTATTCAGCTGATGACAGGTCATATCCAGTTCCTGTCTACTTCACCCTTCTTGACTGATACATACAGCTTGTACTGAGCCACACAGCTTTGCTCTGCTCTTTACACACTTGCTGCCTATGGAAAGCAACGCACAGAGTACAGAACCAGGGCTGGGAGGAGAAAAAGCATGATGCCAGCACAGGGAACAGCTGCAAGTCTGTTTGCTTTTATTTAGCACACACATATGTGTACACCTTAGCCAGATTGCAGGCGAGGGCCTTTAACTCCTCAAGTTAGGTTTTCAGGGCAAAACCAGCTGGCTCTGGACAAAAAGTTTTATATTCTTAACAAACACTACTCAGGCAAATGGAGAGGGATTGTACTGTCAATTCAAGCCTTCCATAAAAGAGACATAGAAGATATGTGCATCAGGAAAAAAAGCATTGTCAGAGTTGAGAGGAAGACAACAGAAAAATCTGACCATTTAAGCTGACCACCCTCCACTTGAACAGCATGTCCATACTGCAGCTCCAACACCAAACCAACCCAGTAAACTTCAAAACCTAGATTCAATTAAAAACCCCAGGCAAAGATAAAGAAAGGCCTTTTAAAAATATTCATCTATTCCCCTTCCATTAAGGACTTCAACGTAACAACACTTAAAATCTTGTCTAAGCTTTAGGTTTCCCAAACTTCAATGACTCAAGCTTTTAAAATTACCTTCATCCACTCTTCATTTAACAATTGGTTCACAGAAAGACTCATAAATTGCTTTAAAGGGCATGGTGGCTCACGTTAGGACTTTCCAATTCTCTAGCATGCACTATCACTTATTTACAGTAGGTTTTCCATTAGTCAAGTGCTGGCTAGTTCACATTCGAATGAATCAAAAGCACCACAGCAAACAAGATTACTAAGGTAAGGGAATCCAATTCAAACAACATCCAGTACAGAAGGCATTTAGGAGTTGAGAAAACCAAGAGAAGCTTGGCTTTGCTTTTTAACTTAGCATGTTTAGAAACAAAACATTATCATTCCTTCAGTTTACATAGAAACGTCACTAAAAAGTCCCCATCTCTTAATTTCTGTCAGTGACACAAAGGCACTGATTGAAAACACTAGGTACAGCAATTAATTAAATTATTTCCAAATGTATCTCCAGAAAAGGGGGAGGAGGGAATCCCAAACCCCGTTACAGGACCACACTGTTCTCCCAAAATGCACAGTTACTGAATCGGTACAGTAACCCTGTGAGTGCTGCCACCCCTCTGGCACACAGCTTAGAGAAGCAAGGGAGTATTGTGCTTTAAAATGCATCATCCTTTCCGTTTAAAAAATAAAGATCACAGCCTTTGTGATCCACTGGCCTTACTGAAAGCAAAATAGAAATGTTTATTCTATGTTTAGCCCAAATCATATTAAAAATTATCATTTGACCAGGATAGAGGGAAAACTGCAATTTAATGAAACCACAGTTAGTGACATCCCATAAAACCATGCCAATCACTTGTCTTTGAGTCAGCTACATTTCCACATTTAGCACAACTGCTCTGGTGACTCACACCCATAATCTATCTGGGAAATAAGTAAAGTAAGTCTCTAGCATGATTTTGTTGCAGCTTTTCAAGATGAAGCTTAATTTGCCTGGTGCTCCTCATCTGAACTTCACTGATTTGAAAATTTAATTTAAATTCCAATTTGTCTTTAGGAATTTTCTCAGAAGCAACAAGCTTAATGGGGGTAATGCAAGATGCACAAAACTGGCAAGCAAGGTAATGATCATGGTCTAACCAGATCCTGTTTTCAGTAAGAAGCAGATTTCTACCCTGCCTACTTGCCTAAAGGCCTTTATGGCAAGATGATTTTTATACTGGGGCAGTGAATTTATGCTCCAAATATAAGGTTTATATTATCTTTTCATTATGTTTCTGTTTGCAGTGTTTCATCCTGTTTGTTTTGCTCATGGTTCAAAGTCCCAAGTTAAAATTTTATCTTTGTACTAATTAGCTATAGCTGTAGGCAAGTCAATTCAGCCTCTGTTGCTCCATCTGTAAAAAAGGGACAATAATATTTATCTATTTTAAGTAGACATTGGAAGGCCTCGTTTACCCTGACACAGTTTGTTTTTAAATTCATTATGACTTTATAAAATTCTAAGCAGAAATGACCTAGTTTAACCACATTCACTGGAATGATTCTAATCTTTGCAAACAGCTTGTTGAGCTTTCATACCCCTTCCTTCCTGAGGGTTACCTTTTCCTACAGTACTCTTCTAAGCTTCCCATTTAGCAAACCATGATACCCTAAACTGGGTTCATGGCATCTTAACTCTGCCAGGTTAAAAAGAAAAGAAAGAAAAAAGAAAAGAAAGAAAAAAGAAAAGAAAGAAAAAAGAAAAGAAAGAAAAAAGAAAAGAAAGAAAAAAGAAAAGAAAGAAAAAAGAAAAGAAAGAAAAAAGAAAAGAAAGAAAAAAGAAAAGAAAGAAAAAAGAAAAGAAAGAAAAAAGAAAAGAAAGAAAAAAGAAAAGAAAGAAAAAAGAAAAGAAAGAAAAAAGAAAAGAAAGAAAAAAGAAAAGAAAGAAAAAAGAAAAGAAAGAAAAAAGAAAAGAAAGAAAAAAGAAAAAGAAAAAAGAAAAAGAAAAAAGAAAAAGAAAAAAGAAAAAGAAAAAAGAAAAAGAAAAAAGAAAAAGAAAAAAGAAAAAGAAAAAAGAAAAAGAAAAAAGAAAAAGAAAAAAGAAAAAGAAAAAAGAAAAAGAAAAAAGAAAAAGAAAAAAGAAAAAGAAAAAAGAAAAAGAAAAAAGAAAAGAAAGAAAAAAGAAAAGAAAGAAAAAAGAAAAGAAAGAAAAAAGAAAAGAAAGAAAAAAGAAAAGAAAGAAAAAAGAAAAGAAAGAAAAAAGAAAAGAAAGAAAAAAGAAAAGAAAGAAAAAAGAAAAGAAAGAAAAAAGAAAAGAAAGAAAAAAGAAAAGAAAGAAAAAAGAAAAGAAAGAAAAAAGAAAAGAAAGAAAAAAGAAAAGAAAGAAAAAAGAAAAGAAAGAAAAAAGAAAAGAAAGAAAAAAGAAAAGAAAGAAAAAAGAAAAGAAAGAAAAAAGAAAAGAAAGAAAAAAGAAAAGAAAGAAAAAAGAAAAGAAAGAAAAAAGAAAAGAAAGAAAAAAGAAAAGAAAGAAAAAAGAAAAGAAAGAAAAAAGAAAAGAAAGAAAAAAGAAAAGAAAGAAAAAAGAAAAGAAAGAAAAAAGAAAAGAAAGAAAAAAAGAAAAGAAAGAAAAAAAGAAAAGAAAGAAAAAAGAAAAAAAAAAGAAAAGAAAGAAAAAAGAAAAGAAAGAGCACACCAATTACAAAGACATTTAATCTTAAAAATCTGAATGGTTGTATTTTGGAGTCCAGATTTTTTTTCCCCAGTCTCCTTCCTGGGGCAAGATATGCAGTAGGACTGGGAACTCCTTATTCCACTGCTTATACAGGATTGATTTATTTTTGATATTCAGTGTTTCATTCACTACTATGTGTAATCTGGTGCTTTATAAATCCAGTCTTTGCCTGACTTCATAGCACTCTAAACATCTGCACTTAGAAAGTAAATCCAGCCACAACTGTGGCTGTTCTAGCAGTCAATTAATCAACTTCCTACTAGAAAGAAAAAATATCCTAAACCAAAGTGTGACTCTAAAGATAAAATAAAGATGAATCTCAAGTCTGGTGCAGCATCAAACCTGAACAGGAAATCAGCTGAGGGTTCTTCATCATTAAAATTTTAAAAAAGGAATAAGTGAACTCACCAATGTCTCAGACTTTAATACTTAATTCTACTGGTCCTGACATTACTTGTAATAAGGAGATTAAGATCCAATACTAAAATGGGAGGAAAGGGTCAAAATGATCCCTTAGAGCAGTCATTTAATGAAACAGCATTTTATCATTGCATGCTATGCTTCCTTTGAATTAATGAGGAGTCCCATCAATTTCAGTGGACGCTGGAAGGAGTAAGCTCACTGAAAGCACACACTCCTCTCCCTTAAACTTCATAACTAAGCTGGTGCCTTTCAGTGCACAGCGCAGGAGGCATCACAAATGCAGCCCTCCTGCCTTGTATGCGACCAGAGGATGGCAGTCAAAAGAATTAAGCATTAAAGCAATGCATTCCATTGATACAGAGAAACAGAAAAGTAAGGCCAGTGACAGCACTGTGCTTCAGCAGCTAGAGACTCTGTTCCTGTGTAATTCGGAGGGTGGGGGGCAGGGACAGGGCAGGAGCTTCGAGAAACAGTTTTACATAAAGCTGAACAGACACCAAGAACTTAATTAGCAATGCATTATAAAACCTGGGCACCCTCCTGGGTGTAAAGCCAAGTACATCATAGATTGAGCTGACCACAACCTCAGCACCACAGAAATGAGAGCCTCTCCATGGCAGATGCTGCCTGTAATCATCCCAGCAACACTGCTAGTTTTGGGGAAAGGAAGAACTACTTTGCCACAGGGAATCATGTCAGTGGATTAGGAAGAGACCCGAACAGATACCTGAATGATAAACTTAACTACTTCGGTACCCATGTGGCCCACCTGCTACACCAACCAAGAAGGGCCCTGGGATTTACTATTTTCCTCTCCAAGTTCTTCACTCAGTTCCTTTAAGAAGTGACAGACTGATCTCTGCCTCAAATTTTCAAACTGTCCTCTATGTTTAGAGTTGTTTGCTATTAAATTTCACAGTAAAAGTTACATCAGTTGCCAAAAACTTCTAGAAAAAAGTACTGGTCTAACTTTTAAGAAGTCTGGTTTTCTTTGAAGCTGAGATTTACTCTAAGACCAGTGCTGCTCCTCCCTGCAATACTTTTTGGCTGAAGCTGGCAAATGGATCACATCTAGCTAAAGGAACACATTGTCTTGTATCTGTTAATGCTATTAGTTACTTGAAAGCAGGTAGCAAGGTCAGGGAGATGACTTTTTATTGCTACTACAGAGAAAAAAGTAGACCTTAACTATCTGGAAAGTATATAGATCCCTATAGGACTGCTTGCATTTGAAAATTTGTCCTATAATTTAATAAACATGAGCGACAAAGTACCTTCATATGGATACATAAAGCTACATCTACACTGGAAGTTTCAGTCTCCAGCAAAGCAGCTGCATTCAGTGCAAAACTGAGCTCTGACCCAAGCAAAATTTTTTACCACTGAGCTGGTGTCACTGTGTCTCTCATGTCCATTCACTCACTCTTTCTTCCCTATTTAAACTGTAAATTCCTCAGGGCAGAGGCTGTCTCTCTAGGGCAGTGCTGTGAAGAAAGGGCCCTCAGGCCTCTGGAAAAAAAAATAGCTGGCACACATTTTCTAGCTTGATGCGATAACTTGTCCTTGCATCCTCCAGAAAGGGAACTTATTTTATTCAGCTTACATATTATATTGCAAAAAAAAAAAAATAAAATCAAAGGACATTCAGTAAATTCTTGGGTTTATTTATAAAGGAGGCTTTGAAGGTGCAGCACTTTGGCACAATCAAGGAAAGATGTAGCATATAATATGGCCGGCTGATGCCTCCAAACTCTCCCTCTTTGCTCAGCCTCATCAGTCACTAACTGAAGGGAAAGCAAGACAACCCCAAGAACTCAGATTTGAGCTTCCCCAAAAGAGTGTTCTGAGACAATGGCATCTGTAAACATGTGCTTCAGCCTTTTAAACTAAATCTTCCACCTGAGAGTCACTGGCGTGGACATTCACAAACTAGCTTTCATAAAATGCTTTAAGCCTGGTTTCCTGGTTGCTGGAACTTCAGAAAAATATTTTGGTGATTCTTTTCAGCAGGGTACAGCCTCACCTCAAAAAATTCATGGTTTCTACTTTTCAGAGACATTGAATTTCTTGAATTCTAAAGCCAGCTCTTAAAATTGCCTGGAAAAAAAAAAAAGAAGAATATGTTTGCTTATATTTTGTGTAAGAAATTTATGACTTATTTAGCCTTCCTGTACTTGCAAGAAGAAACAGGTAAGTGAAGAGTAACAGGCATGCTTAGACTGCCTTTGGAGAACCACCCTGCTCCTCAGAGTTGCCATCTGTGGTAACAAATACCACGCTCAGGACAACCCAGTGCACTGCCAGGGCTTCCTTCCAGAATACACAAGACTCCCTGTGCCTGATCATTTCAGATCAGATAGCATGTTGTTGTCCAGCTCAGTATGATGAAAGACACAGGAGAAAGGAGGGAGAGTGGCAAGGCAAGTCAGGATGGGCTTGCTGTCCACACTTACCTTAGCAGCCACCTAAGAAAGTCATCTCTTCACCTTGCAAAGTGTACTGCCAGCACAACTGTGCTCTGGTTTGCTCCTGCACCTTACAGAGTATGTCCTCAAAGACATGCTTCTGGAGCTTGGAACAAAAACTTAGCTTACTTTCAGAAATAGAAAAAGAATTGCCTCCCATCCCAAGGAAACTCCAAACCACCACATCTCTTTCCCTGCCTTCTTTTCCATTCTTCTAAGAAACCCAAACCCAAAGTCTTGCCAGGCTGTTTTCAGGGGGCAGTGGTGTCAGGTATTATGTGAGTTTAACACAACTATTACAACTTCCATTCTATGCCATAGCTCATCTTCAAGGAAGAGTTCAAGGGTGGAGGAGTAGCAAACAAACAAAACAAACAAAAACCCCACAGACACAACCCACACCATAATATAATGTAAACACTATCATAACCCAATCAAACTCTTCCCTATTTTCACCAAAAATAAGCCCCCCAAATCCTAGCTGCTTCAGATGAAAATTAGTCTTCTTCCTCTAAGCCCCAAACTGCCTCTCAGGGTAAGCCCAGGCATCCGCTCTTCCTTTAATGTCACCCAGGAGCTCAGCTACTGCCACAGGTCAGAAGGATGTAGCAGCAACTCAGCAAATCATCTTTTTCCTCAATGACACTTCAGAGGAAACCAAGGTAGCAGAGACATATTTCAGCAGAAAGAGCAGAGCAGTCCATAGAGTTGAAGAGCTCCTCAGCATCTCATTCTTCCAGGAAGAAGAAAATTTCCTTTCTCTCAAACTAAACTCCTTACTCTTGAGACATAGCAAAGAAAATTCTCCCACCATGTTCATATTAACATGCAAAGTGACCCAAGGCCATCCCTTCTGATCCCCATCCATAAGTGCTCTGCTCAGCGAGAGGTGCACTTCACCCATCTGACAGCATAAGCTCCAGCTCCCCTGAAATGTTTTCAGCTTGTTTAGAAACACCCAGCACAGGCACTGGCCTAGATTAGTAGTGCAGTTATGCACACATGAATGGTCTTGACCCACTTCTCATCACATCGTCTTGACTACTCGGAGCTGTGAACTCTGTTTTATTATTAGCACCAGAACAAAAGCCAGCGTATATACATGAAGTCTTATGAATGCCCATTCACTGCTCAGGCAAGGAATTAAAAGAATCATCCTATTATTTCCCATCATCCTCCTCCTCTTGCCAGCCTACCAGAAGACCCACTGAACGCCATCGCTATTGAAGTACATCTGACTGGCGGCGTTTGGCTCCCATTCAGGGCAGACACCACCAGACCTGGTGAGCTAGCGAGCCCAGCGGGCACAAGCGTGGTGAACTAATATGTCACTCCAAGACAGACAGGAGAACTCTTAACCAAGTAAGCAAAATCAGCTTCATGTGGGTTTCCCTTTACATAACAGTTTCAAAATTTGGTTTCCCCTCCCTAAAATACACTAAATTTTGCAAAGCAGAGGGACTGCTTCAACCAAAGTCCAACATGAAGGTAGTTTCTCCTTCAGAAGCATCTGTGGGTTTTAGCTTTCCAGTTTACAGGAAATGTGAGTAATTCCTGGGTAAAAAGTAAAAAATAAGGCCCAGCCCATGACAACAAGCAGCAAGGCTGCTGTCCAGGACACTAAAGTACTTCTTACAGCAAGAGCAGATTTCATGCTTCATGATGGTAAAGATCATTCTCTACGAGCCTCTTATCACAGTTCCTACAGAGGGGCAGTAAATTTAAGAGGCTGACACGTGCTAAAGGTTTTACAGTTCATCCTGCAGGCACACACACTGCCTGAAATTGCAGCATAAATGCAAAAATAGAGAAATCTACCATCTAAAAGAAAGGAATTTGCCCTGCTGTTGCTAAATGACTACACTATTCCTCTCTTTGAGGAAAAGCACGTATTTGCACAAAAGGCAATCTTCTGGTTTCATATTGTGAAATTTTAAAAATGTAAGCAAAGTCAGGAGTTTTGCTTGTAGAATAAGTAAAGCTAAATAAGGCAAAGGTTATTGCATTTGTGCTCCCTGCTCTCATCGTGCAACTAGGATCTTTGTCCCATCTAAGGAAGCTGACGACCTGCTGAAGTCTCAGTTAAATACATGCCAGGCAATACTAGATCTATAGTAGAAGGCAAACTGCCCGAAGACACCACAAACCCCACACTTTCAGCTACAGACTCAGGCTTATAAGAAAAAAAAAAAAAAAAATCAGATTACCTACTTATTTCAGATGTGATTTTAAAATGTGATACAGACCAGCAGAGAGAGCACTGCACAGAACTGCTCCAAACATGCAGAAGAACTTTTACACAGTGAGGGTGACAGAGCCCTGGGACAGGCTGCCCAGGGGGGTGTGGAGTCTCCACCTCTGGAGATACTCAAGACCTGTCTGGATGCCTATCTGTGCAGTATGAGCTGGGGAGCTGCTTTGGCAGGGGGGTTGGACCCGATGATCTCTCGAGGTCCCTTCCAACCCCTATGATTTTAAGGAAATCTTTGTGTTTTATTCGTTTATAGATGCACTTTGGAAATGCTTCTCTTCCACCTGTGAGCTTCATACCCTTCACTGCACAAAACTTACAGCACTGGCCTAAACACAAGAAGTAGGCTGCTGATCAAAACGTATTTTAAAACTCAAAACTACAACAGCCTTTACAGTTACAGGAGTCAAATGCCACAGTGCTGTAAGGAAAGCAAACTCCAAACTTCTGTTTTCCCAACATGACAAAACACAGAGGTAGCAGGTACCCTCCAGTGTTCCTGAGTTCTATATGAAGGGGAAGAAAAGGTTCTGTTTGACCACATCCCTTTTTTGCAGATGCCAGTGTTCTCTGCTCAGAACATCTGTGTAAGACTTTTGCCACAAAGGAATTGCTACATGCAGCTCCCCACTGACACACAACACGCAGAGCCCTTTGCACCAACACTCTGAAGAAGAGCAGCTGGGCAAGACCAGCAGCTACGTGAGTGTCTGTGCATAGTGGAACAGCTGCCCCTTTAGAAACCACCTTTAAAAAGAAATACTAGTCTGGTCTGTCAGGCTGGGGGTCTGCACTTGCATCACCTCACCCAGGTTACAGAGTCATAGGAGAGGCAGTCCTGGTCTTGCCATGACCTTCCTGGCTCTGAAAAACTTTTTCTTCTCTTCTGTGGCACTTGTGCTGTACAACAATCCAGATTAAGGACCTCCCCAAAGATCCAGCCAGACACCCATCTGTAAAACCAGCAACCACTATTTCAAGGCAGGTGTAGGTAGAAAGGAGAAGATAAACATCCCTTACTGTCTTTGTTTAAGCACTTAGGAAACCTTCCTTTTTTTCACAGCCTTACACACACCATGCAACTTGCAAGTTGTTGGTTGAAGAGCAATCAACCACTAATTGCATCACAGCCAGGTAACCAGATTTGCTGCTCACACACATACTGCTGTTCTTTTAACACTAGCCAATAGTTCCGGAGACACGAGTTCTTGCAGCACTACACAGTTCCTGTGTAGTCACAGACAACCCACTTCTTTCTTACACTTTTATTCTCTGCCTGCAAAGGGAAGGCAGGATGCCCCCACAATGGAAAGACACAGCACCTTTCTGCTTCAGCACTGTTTTGAGAGGCTTAATAAGGCAGGCATAGAGATAAGCCTGACAAGAACATGAGAGGAAATATTGCTGAGAAATGTAGTTCTAGCCACATAATTTCTCTTTCTCCTAAAATAAGTGTTTTTCCTGTTGAAGTTGCACCTCTATGTTAAGGTTAGCATGTGACCAATTACTTTTGCACAGCAGAGTCCTTCCATTGGTTTACGTTAAAAGTAAACAAACAAAACTCAGATGCTCTTTAATTAAACACAGAAGACTTGCAGACTCTTTGCAATGTCCATGTTAAGCTACAAACCTTATTTCCACTAATACTCAAGAACACACTGGGTCTGGCCAAACCAGAACAAACTTTAGACTGGTCACTGAACTGAAGCACATTTCTCCCCTCCCCCTGTCAAAGTTAGACAGAGCACGGATCTTGCTCTTTGATGCTTGCTTTTTCCAAATCTCAGAACAGGATCAGCTGTGAGCTGTGTCTGGCATGCTCTTTTTGTGTACTTAGGAGGCGCAAACAGATCCAAAGTTGTACAGCACAAAGACCAGCACAAAGATGTCAGATACAAAAACAGCTCAACAGAGACTCTGCAAAGCTAAGCAGTGAAACTTGCTGTTAAGAACTACCACAGTGCCAGAACAGCCTTAGAGTTGGCCACGTATATTTAATACTGTTAACTGTGTACAAAGATAGCAGTTTTATTCAATAAAATATTTTCTGAATCTTTGATGGACCTAAAGTTCTGTTACAGTTCTGTTAAACAGCTCTACTCTTCTTCCCACAGCTAGTAAACAAGAGGGTTTACTTCTACCTTTCTCTGTTTTTCTTCCTGCTCCAGTTTTCAGATGATTTTCCTGCCCTTGCTCAAGTTATGAAGGGGCGTACTCAAAACCAGTTGTTTCTCAATGTCACAAGTATGGCACTATGTGAAAAAATTAGGGACTCCCCCACCCTGGTCTACTCAGCCTCTCTCAAGCCTGGCTGTTCCACTACGTGACTCTGTCAAACAATCTGCCACTTCAGCAAACCCACTGACTGTAACCACCACACAAATCAGCTTGAAAAGAAGAGGCGTGTTGTGTGCATGTGCCAGAAAGATCTCCCAGCCACAGCTGCCCCACAGCTCCTCACTTACCTAGTCGTGCAGGGGTGGTGTTGGGTTCAATAGTTAGCCTCAAAACTTTGCAACACTCACGTGTGAGCTGTAGTTCAGAGAAACTTCTTAAATTTGAAAGTAGAAAAAAGATGCCAAGACTGAAAAAGAAGAGAGAGAGTAAATTAAAAGATAAAAGATTTGAAGCAGGAAAGGAGAAAGCAAATGGAAAAGGGTTTAGAGGACCCACCTCTACACCTTACTTTCAGGAAGGATCAGCATACCATCCATATTAACTACAGAGCTGGAGACAAAATATCAACATTACTCTGAAGTGTTCTGGCCTCAGGAAAACACAAGTGACACTTCACCTGCCAAAATCATCCCTGGCAAAACTCAACTGACATCAGTGGGACTACACCAAGCATGAAATTGGCCCACAGTTACTTTAAGACAATAAAGGCTTTGTTTTAGGAGATATAGGGCATTTGTGGTTCTTTTTAATAAAGCTCAGCAAACAATTGTTTATTGTCCCTGAGCAAATATCGCTGACAATAAACAAGCAGCTACCACATTCACAGTACAGGCCTGTCTGTCCATATATTGCTAGGAAAACAGCCATCAATAAAGCAAGAGGTTCTCAGTTCCCTGTTCATATCACAGTCAGATTAAAGCCAGTTTAAATGCCTCTCAAATTGCTTACATGACCCACAAGCAATTATTCCCATTTTTAGCAACATTCTTCCATGCTCCTACTTGTCTGCCAAGTCAATGAAAGTCAAATATCCTCACTGGTGCTACAGGATTTAGCTCACACATACAAGTCCCACAACGCAGAACACCACAGCAGCCAGAGTGTCATTCAACAATACTCCCACCACAAAGCACACACAGAGAACACTTGATGCTCACACCAAAGCATCTTTTCCTCGCGTTCTTGCATTTTTGTTTGACTGTGCAAATTCTCAATGAGACCCAAAAAGTTCACATTCCTGCTCCCTCAAGTTTGCTGCAAGCTCACAGGACGGGACTTTGCTCCAACGCCAGCCACGGCCACGCACCACAAACACCCAAAGGAAGAAGCAAACAAGCAGTTAAGTTACACAGAGCTCCTGTGCGGTACCCCTTCCTTTTGTGAACCCCCAAAAAGATATTTATCCACGCAGTTACCCTGGTTGAAAGCACCACCTTTCAACCCAGCGAGTAGGAAAATCCAGACTTCTGGACTGGACTCCCAGGGTCCTCCAGAGAAACTCTGAGCGAACCACACTGGGATGGATGGAAGCACAGGATACAGTCCTTGGGGCTTGCAGCGCTCCCAGCTTTTGCTTTTTATAAAGATTTCTAAGTAAACAGCCGCCGTCCGCATCCTAACTTCAGCTGCTCTAAATTCCCAGGACGTATAGGAAATAAAATGCACGGGCTTTTAATTGGGTTTTCCTTTTCTTTCTAGCCAACACCACACACCCAGCCGTGGGGGTGCCCCGACCTCAATAAAAAAGTCATCCGAGTGCCCAGAGCCCCGGCGGGCCGGGGGCAACCCACGAAGCAGCTCACGGCTTGGACAGGGGGCCGGCGGGCTCCCGGCCGGCGGGACCAGCACCCTCCCCTCCCCCGCAGCTCTGCACGGCCCCGCCGGGCACCCTTCTACTTCGCTCCCCTCTCTTCTTTTATTCTTTTGGTTGTTTGTTTTTTTTTCTCAGTAGAGCCACGATTAACCCCCACAGATTTCCTTTCCCGAATGGAGCGGAGATGGGGCGCTCCCGAGCCTCACAGCCCGGGGGGTGCCGGCGGCACCCGCCCGCTTAGAGGCACCCCGACAGCCGGAGGAGGAGGTTAAGGCGATGGCTCCCCCTCACTCCCCCACGCCGAGGACCCTCAGAGGGAGCCGCCTTCCCTCAGCCACCCCCGGCTGTCCCGTCCCGCCCCACCAGCGCCGCGCCTTTGTGTGAGGAGACACAAAACCTACCTCGCCGGGGCTGCTCTCCCCGCACGGCAGCGCGGGGGATGAAGGCAGGGAGACCCCGAGACGCCCGGCGGGACGAGAGAAGGCGGGAGACCAGCAGCTGCCCCTTCGCTCACTGCCTGCCTGAGTGCGCGCCCGCCGGTACAGCCCCGCCACACGCGCGGAGCCGGCCCGGCCTCGCCTGAGGGGAGCGGCGGGGCGGGCCGGGGGCGGGCCCGCCGCTGAGTCACCGCTGAAGCCGCCCGGCCGCCTCCTTTGTTGTCAAACGTGGAAAAAAATCCGGGGTGGTGGTGGTGGTGGCGGAGGACCTGGCTGGGTGCAAATCCCAGGAGAAACGGGAAGCAAAAGGGGGTGTGGAGGCGGAGGTGAGCGCCGTGGAGCCCTGCCTGCTCGGGGCCCGGAGAGGGTGGCGGGGGGGGGGGGCTGCAGCCGCATCCATGCCGCCGCTCCCCCCGGGAAGGATGACGCGAGTGGGGTGCCCACGGGCGGTTTTCAATCGCCAGCCGAGGCCCTTGGTTCTCCGGAGCGGCCCCACTCACCTGCAAGAGCCACCCCTCTCTTGGTGGAAGAAGACTCTGCTAACCCTGCCTTCGTTTAACTTTCCCCGCGTGGTTTCTTCTCCCTTCTGTGGCCAGGAACCCTGTTCCTTGTGGATATTTCTACCGGTCCCTCTGTAGGAGTTAAGGTCCCCACTCCGCAAACAGGCCCATCCAAACGAGAGGCCAAGAAACCACGGCCGGACGGCCAACAGACTCCTCGGAGTGCCCCAAAATCTGTTCCACAGCCAGTAATAGGCAATGGGGACATGACAGAGCCTGGGACACAACGTAGCATGCACGTTGGGACACAACATAGCGTGTTCGTTGGGAACGAACTCAAAAAGAGGGAGAGCTTCGGGGGCAGAATGTGTGTTTATACATTGGTGTAAATACTTGGGTCAAATCGATTTCCTTTGTATATTTATCGTTGGGATTATTTCGTGTCTCTTCAGAGCAGATGACTTGAATCACAGCGAAGTTGACAGAAGTAACTCGAGTCATCACCGAAATGGAAAGCTTCAGAGTGATCTGAGGAGTTCAGTAACTTGAGGAGCTCGGCGTTCAACAGCTCTTGGGCTGTAGAGACAGACCCTTCCCCTCCAAAAACCCCCAACCCGGTGAAGTCCCCGCAGAAAGGGTATTGGTGTTCAGTAGATGGTGCTGTTTCCCCCGAATTTGTCCTAAATAACCCGCTGCCCCAGCATGGTGAGGAGAGCGAGTGGGTAGGGAGTAACATGTTTTCTCTGGGATAGAACTGAAATTCGGAGCGCTGGTATGCAGTAAAAGATCGCTCAGGTCTTTGTGTGCGGCTGTTCTTTCATTGGGGAAAAAAAACCCAAGCCAGCCTGGATGGAACCTAACAAATTGATGAAATCCAGAGCGTGAGTGGTCATTGTCAGTTCTGGTTCAATTTGAGTCTGTCGCTGAGACCAACATATGTAATCAGAACTATGCTGTCAACAAATGAAGTGTTATAAAACACTACCTGCTCCGCTAAAAGTCACCTGTGGAGTGACAAGTTGGACACACTCTTGCATTGCCCATGTACAAGGTGTCAACCCTGGTTATGGGCAGCCTCATTCCCCAGGTGCCCTCTCCTTCACGGAAGCATTGTTATAGATGCATTGTTCAGTATGTGGAGCTCATCAATACTGTATGGAGAAAAAAACCTCATAAAAATTGATTTTTTTTTATTAAATGCAGTAAGATGATGTGCTTAGATGAATGAGGGAGAGCATAAATATTGAATAGTTCCCTGTTCTGTGAGCAACCCTCCATCTGAAGCATGGGAGGGAGAAATAGTGTATGACCAGGGAATTGCAAACAGCAAAGAAAGAAAATGAACTGCAAGGCCATCTGGAATGCTGAATTTCCCTATCTTTTGCATTCTTGACCTTATGGACTGCTCCGTATCATTTCTGTATGTAGGCATTAACCATTTGTATCCTAAAGACACCTTGTAGACCTGATCAACTTTTTATCTGGGTTTCCTTAGATGCCACACAGGCAGTTGTCCCTGCTCTGAAATATGACACTTTACATCAGTGTTTCCCAACCCTTTCTCAACTCAGACAGCTATTTTGCTGCAATATGTACCATTTCCCCAGCAGATCCTGCACGTCCACACCTTTAAGAGGAATGTAACACTTTGTTCAAGCTACAAAAAAATTCTGGGTATCTTGCCACAGCTTGTCAGAGGAGCACAGGCTCCAATAATAATTTTTGGTGGTGATTGCTACTTTGTTCCAGTGTTACACTCAGTGGAAGTGTGTGGTTATGTGGTATTGCTGGCCATACCAGGTGCACATTTCACCAAGTCCCTCTGTATGCATACTGCCAGCTCATGCTCCATGAAATGCCTGTAATGCTGTGCAACCCATAAGCTACCATGGCTGTATCAGGGCTTGAAAACTATAGCTGGGCATAAAGGAAAAAGAGGAAGATTTGAGAGGAGCAGAAATTTGAAAGGGCTCACCAAGAATACATCCAAGGACCAGTGATGGCTGCAATCAACCTCATATCCTAGAGTCTTACTTAATTCCTCACTCAGTGCCTCATACAAGACAGTGGTCAAATGATAGCTCTGAGTCAACATTTCTTAAGTTATTTAAGGGATAGATTGTGTCATCAGCTTGCCTGGTTTTGGTGCAAGAGCTGCTAGGTACCCCAGATCCCTGTTTGCGGAGGGAGTCGGTCCAGCTCAGTTGCAGCCCATAAGTGAGGAAGGGGGATACGTGAGGAGTTGGTAGTCTCCCATCTGTGAGCCACTCAGGTTCCTGGTGTTCCCCTTCCTTCTTTAAGGCACATCATGTGTGCCACATGCCTCTTGGCCACATGGAAATTGCAGTGCATTGTACATGTGATAAAGAAATTTGGCCATGAGTTCAATTCTGCTCGTGACAAGCTTTCTTTCTCCAGCACTGTGGGTACTGCAACTCCAGAAAGCACTGAAGAAGGCCTTGGGGATCTTTCAAGATGAAAAGCACTATATTCATGTAAGATGTTAGCATTTTGTTTTAAATGAAAAGCAGCATATTAGAATAAAATAATAATAATTTAAATAAACTGGCTGTGCTTTAGAACAACTCACAGACAGAATGATGCACTGGAAATACTTAACAAGCTTAATCCCTTTTTTATTAATATTATAGCCAAAATTATGTAGTTATTCTATTGTGTAAGTGTCATTTGATGTATCACAGAATCACCAGGTTGGAAAAGACTTTGGAGATCATCCTGTCCTCTACTAAACCATATCCCTGAGCACCTCACCTATCCATCTCTTAAATACATCCAGGGTCAATGACTCAACCACCTCCCTGGGCAGCCTGTGACAATGTTGGATAACCCTTTCAGTTAAGACCTTTTTCCTGATATCTAATCTGAACCTGCCCAGGCACAGCTTGAGTCCATTCCCCCTTGTCCTATAACCTGTCACCAGGTTGAAGAGACCATCACCCACCTCTTTGCACCCTCCTTTCAGGTAATTGTAGGCAGTGATGAAGTCTCCCTTCAGCCTCCTCTTCTCCTGGCTGAACACCCCCAGTTCCCTCAGTCGCTCCTCATATGATTTGCCCTCCAGTCCCTTCCCCAACCTGGTTGCCCTTATCTGGACTATGTAGTTTGGCATTTTAGTATCTTGTGAATCAAATATTATAGATTTTAAATGCCAGTTGGTGTTTGTGTTTCTTTTCACTCAAACTCCAGAATTAAAAGCAAAATAATCCTTTATTTACTTGAGTTGTCCTCTTGTGGGATAAGGAGTTGCATTTTACTCCCTGCCTGCACCATATCTGGCCTCCAAGTTTTATATATGTGAAATAATAACAACAACAACAACAATAATGTTTTTTTCTGTATTTCAAATTCAAAGTAAATCAACTGGAATGCAGGTTGCTTTGAAAGTTTTTCCATATCATAATTCTGCAGAAAAATCAGTTAAGTATCTGAAGAAACATCTGCTATGCACATAGATGTATAAATATATCCAGGAGCTGTACAATATGACTTTTGAGTTTTCAGGGTTTTCTTTACACAAGGCCAGGGGCATAAAAGGGATTTCCTCCAAGTTTTCCTGTGTATTAATAATGAAGATCAGGATGCCACCTTTGTTTCCTCCCCTTTTGAGCATACAGTGAAAGGAAATGGTTCTGTATCGCATCACAAAGAGCAGTGGAAAAAAACCCTGACCGCACTCCATGCTGGCACTCAGAAGTTTAATTATCCAGCATGCTGCATCTTTATGGAAGAAGGAGACAGATAAATCCCATCTGTTAACAGTTGGCCCCCTGTGGCTGACCTTTGGCTCAAATATTCCATATTGTGATTAATGTTACACGGTTGGATCCAAAACATGCTCATTCCTCAGGCTGCAGGAAAAAAGAAGGGGGATTTAGTTTACCTTCCAACAGCAGAATTTCATTTGATCACTCTTCTGGAGACTGACTTTTATCCCTGCCTACAGGTTGGCCTCTGAAGAGCTGTTCTGCACTTCCTCAGCTAGGGTCCTTCAGACTCAGCTTCTTGTATGGCCTTCACTACTGGCTCGCTGGGCAACCTGAAATAAGTCACTTTGCCTCTGCCTCTGGTCTAGCAGAACAGCAGAAATAACCATGACTTCCTTGCAGACACAGTTTGAATTTTGCAGCTAGAAGACACTAAAAAAGGTCCATCTTCAGACAAAATTTGATACCAACCTCTAGAATTTAGAGGTTTCAGCTCCTCAAACATGTGGTAATAGGTGGGCTTGGAGTCGTAATGCCAAACATTTTAAGAGACTCAGACAATATGCCACTGGCATCTACTCTATACTGTTAAAAGCTTGAGGTGCTGAGATTAATAAAACCAGAATTCCTCCTCATTTGACTTCTCTAGAGTCAGGTCTCACACAGAATGCTTCATCTGTAGCAAATTAAAGCCATTGCTAAAATCACCACAGCCTTCAAGTGAGTTTAAGCTGAGCCCCCATTTCTGCCTTCCTCCTAGGTGAGATGAAGCAGCAAAGCCTCATGAAGGCTTGGAAACTGCTCCTGCTCCCGTAGAGATCATAAGGAATTTTGCTTAGACTGGGCCTATAATGACATGCCCAGCTGTCTTCTTAGGGGGGACACAGAAAAGTCTATAAAAATACAGCTGAATAGCTGGAGAAACACAAAACCCTGAGCTACAGCCTCTGAAGAGGTCTGTCCAGCCAGGACATATTATGGACTGTTAAACAGGCTGGGCAATTTTTTTCCATTTCCATGCTGTTTTTATTTACCAGAGATGACAGGCTGTTAGCAGGCTGCACTCAGGATGGCCTTACAGCAACTGGAGGAGGCAATCTCATATCATTTCCCACAAAAACAAATGATCAAGTGATTTTTTTTCCCCTATGAAAGGAAAGACAGACAGTTAGCCTCCATGCTCTAAACCATAAAGGACATGAAATTGCAGGTGGCAAGCAGCTTTTTTTCTGTCTTTTGTGCAGCAATGATGGCACTCCAAAGACTTTTCCATGGCCCACATATATGCTTGCAGAGGAACATGCACAAGGATCGAAACTCCACAGCATCTTCCATTGCAGGATCTCAAAGTGCTGGTTAAACCTAACAACTGGAAGATACTAATAACCATGACATTGCCAGCATGTCACCAGAATATAGAGGTAGGTCTAATTTAGAGACAAAAGGCCACAGATTTTAATTTTCTGAGAACTGCCAACTGTAGTTGAAGTAAATGGGAGCCTTAGACATCACTACATCTGAAAATAAAGGGGAAAAAAAAGAAAACCCCAAAACATTATACCAGCTGACATTTAACACCTAAAAGCAGGGAGTTTGATGTCTACGTGTTGAGTCCCCTGTATTTCTATGTGCAGTTTCATATGCAGAAATCCATGAGGGTGGGTCATGATGTGCTGAGCAGCAAGTCTGGTGCAAGCTCAACATCTCAGACCTTCTGTGCACACTCTGCAAAATCAGTGGGTACATGCACAGCATGCTCAAAGAGTTTTGAGTTTGCCAAGTACCCTTGCACAGGCATATTAGCTCTGCTTAAAATACAACAGCTGCTGACCATCTTTAATATTGGCCAAGCTGCTCTGGTTTTCCGTAAATTCCTAGAAAAATAGAAAAAGCCAGAGGATGGCAGATGACAGAGAAGTGGTAGACAGAGACCCTCAAGGCAACACACTGGGCTTGTAGCAATTCTGAGAACATGAGTCCGAGCTCCTGGATCTCACTATCCCAGTAACAGGTAGATTGCAAACTGGAGAGCATCTCCATGCCATAACTGGTTCAGGTCTGTGATCTGGATGTGACATCTCTGGATGGCTCAGGAACATCCTAGGCTGTCACACAGTGAAATTCTGCCTGTGTTATCTCCAGCTCTGCATGCTTCTAGGACTTCTGGGGTCATTCTTCCTGGGGAAGTTGTGCTAAAAGAAGTTCAAGGTCTCTATGATTCTTTCTCAGTGAGTCATTCATCATGGGAGTTCTTGTCATGGTCTTCTAGACACATAGGGAAAAGTGTGGGAAGAAACTGAAGAGACAAAGTTACCATCCCAAGGGAAAGTAGGGCCATAACCTGCACTTCCATGCATGACTTCAAAGCCAGGTGATGGTGTATTGTGTATGATCAAGAAAGAAAATATGAGGGACACTGTATCAGAGCTTCAGCAGTGGGTAGTGAAGGCACAGCATGAGCACAACACATCCATTTCAGCTTAATCAGCTTATGATCTCAGCTAACTCTCTAGTCACCGACTCTAATACAAATAATACCGAGTAATGACAGCAACAACAGCAATTAACAGAAATAGGTTTTCAACTTTTTTTTTCCTGGTTTCCCACTTGAAATAAATCATTATTCTGTTCCTAACTCTTTACTTTTATTGTCTACCCCCTGTGGTTTAGTAACCAGCTGGCATTCCTTATAAAGAAATCAGCAGGTTGATTGAGGCTGTGGCTACCCTGAAGTCCTCTGAGGCTTTCTTATTGACTGGCCACATCCTAGGTAAGGTTGCCAGTAAATTACAGCTCTGCTTAAGAGCATCTGCCTCAGGGCTGCTCTCCCCTCATTATAAAACCTGATCTAATCCTGCATGTCTCTTCAATTATTGGAGAACACAATTCAAGAAGCGGCTTCCCCAGTGAACATGAAATGAGGTAAGCTATTCCTGAGTGGGGTAAACATGAATACTCAAGAGCAAAGCTGAGCATTTCCAGGGTGATCTCCTCCTGATTTCCATGTGGTTTTCAACAGAATAACATCTCACCACTCCTGTACAAGTTGACTATTATTTCAACACAAAACCGAGTTAAACATTGGATGACCATACACCTGTCGATAGAATTACTCGTGAGTATTTCTCTCTGCAGGAACCAGGTGTGTGACAATTCAGGTGACAACCCTAGGAAAAGTACTGCATAAGTGACCTGCTTTAGCCTGCCACAGGAAGCCTTGGGGGATGCTTCCTCTCCATGCCAAGCTACAGGAAAGACATTTCATTTATGAGGTTAATGAATGTCAGAGAGCAAATGGGAAAGAAACAAGCTTATCTTAACATTTTTGTGCATTAGGCAGATAAATTATGTCCTGGATTGCAGAATGAGTACAACATATCAATGCTGCTGGAAATGAGTTAGTCTAGTTTATAGCTCCATGGACAAAAATTTCTCCTGCTGTGGAATCATCCTACTGGACTGAATAAAGGGTGAATAAAGGAGCCTGTTGGTGCTCCAGTTGAGTCAATGCCTGCTCCAAGTTCCAGCAATTGAGACAATGGCCATCACTTCCTGTGGCCTTCCACACACATCATAACACCAACATCCAGCTTTGCAGGTACTACTGAGCTCTGGCCTTTCTCGAGCCCTCCTCTTGTGATCACTTTTTCACTGGATAAAGAATTGTTGCATATTGTCTTTACACAATGACTGACAGCCCTCCTCTTGTGATCACTCTTTCACTGGATAAAGCATTGTTGCATATTGTATTTATACAATGACTGACAGGCCTGTAGTTACCTGGGTAGGTGAGGTACTTAGAGAAATGGTTTAGTGTAAGACAGGAACAGTTGGACTCAATGATCATAAAGGCCTTTTCCAACCTTGTGATTCTGTCATTCTGTCATTCTATACAAATCTAAAAAGTATGTTTGAGCACTACTAAATAGACGACTTTTATTTACAGCCTTGAATTTTCATGTGGATAAATAGGAAGAAACAGAAGGATTTATTTCCTAATGAACCTAATGAGGTTCAACACTGCCAAGTGTAAGGTGTTGCACTTGGGCCGGAAGAATCCCAGACATAGATACAGACTGGGAGAAGAGCTCCTTGAGAGTAGCCCTGCTGAGAAGGACCTGGGTGTCATAGTGGATGAGAAACTTAACATGAGCCAGCAGTGTGCTCTTGCAGCTCGCAAGGCCAATGGTATCCTGGGCTCCATCAGAAGAGGGGTGGCCAGCAGGGACAGGGAGGTGATTGTCCCTCTCTACTCTGCCCTCGTGAGGCCCCACCTGGAGTACTGTGTCCAGATCTGGGGCCCCCAATACAAGAAGGATGTAGAACTGTTGGAGAGGGTTCAGAGGAGCCACAAGGATGATTAGAGGGCTGGAGCACCTGCCCTACAAGGAGAGGTTGAGGGAGCTGGGCTTGTTCAGCCTGGAGAAGAGAAGGCTGCGGGGGGACCTCATTGCAGCCTGCCAGTACCTGAAGGGAGCATACAAACAGGAGGGGAATCAACTTTTTAAAAGGGCAGATAATGGCAGGACAAGGGGGAATGGTTTAAAGCTGAAGGAGGGAAGGTTTAGATTGGATATTAGGGGGAAGTTTTTTACAGAAAGAGTGGTGAGGTGCTGGAACAGGCTGCCCAGAGAGGTGGTGGATGCCCCACCCCTGGAAGTGTTCAAGGCCAGGTTGGATGGGGCCCTGGGCAACCTTGTGTAGCTCCAGGCCTGAGGTTGGTGGCCCTGACTGTGGCAGGGGGGTTGGAGCTTTATGATCCTCGGGGTCCCTTCCAACCCTTGCCATTCTATGATTGTATGATTCTATGATTCTATGATTTCATTTGGGGATAAATGTACCTCTAGCAACTAGATTAATGGAACCTGTGAACCCCAGCCAAAGATATATGGCAGTTTGATTCAATTTAACATTAACAGCTTATTCTAATTGTGCATTAAAACCCTGGATTATGTTTATTCCACAACATTTCTTCTGTCTCAAGGAAGCTTATTACCTACCCAGCTCCAAATACAGAGTAAATTTTGCCATCTCTGATGGAAAAAGAACAAGCTGTCTCATTACTGCTATTATCTATGTGTGCTGTTCTCTAGATCATTAATTTGGGCCAAGGAGGACAAGCTAGATTGGGATGTCAGGTGATAGAAAGAGGAGGACTCAACTGAGGACATGGTGGGACTACACACAGATGATCCTTCCCCAACCTCAACATACATTGCCAGCCCAAGGAAGCTCTGTCTGTCCTGTGGAACAGGAACAGGCCTCTTGGACCTGTTTTCTTGCACTTTTTTCTGATTATTTATATTATAAGATATAAAACGACTGTAAGAGTGGCCGCAGTGGTCAGATTACAAATCTGTCTAGACCCATCTTCAGCAGCAAATAAAAGTAGATGCCCAGGGAATATGATTAGAAAAGGGCAAACATATCTGATAACCAAATCACAACCTCCGACCATCCACAGCTTCCTGGGCTGGATGTAGATCTCTACTAATTGCTACAAATAGATGTAGATTTCTATAAAATAGCTTTCAATAGATTTTTTTTTTCCTTAAACCTGTCCAGCCTCTCCTGAAACTCATCTTAAGATTTTGGTAATATCTTTTGGCAAGAAATCATAGACCTAAATAGTCCTCAAGGAAGAGGATACTGTGCTACCACTGGTCACAAATATGTTTTGTTAATGTTAATCACTAGTACTTAGCACAATCTTTCTTACAGGAAACAAGGTCCTACAATCAATAGACACAAACTTCTACAGGCTTCTCTGGTGCTGAATCTCAGTAATATGGTTTAACCCAAGCCCCTCAAAGTTGGCAAGAGATTCATAATTTTAGTTAAGTCTACAAATTCTGACTGCCAGAAAAAAATATTTGAAATTCCAACTTAGTCAAAGTGATGTTTAACCTCTTCTATGTAGACAGTATCCTGTACTGCAGTTCTGGCTTTGTCATAGTGCTTTGGTTTCTCACAGAATGCATCAAAATATTGATTTAATTTCAAAAAAAAGCTACAGAGTGTTTCAAAAGGAAAGATGAAAGGATAAATGCTAATAAATGGTGAGCGGGGCTGCCCAGCTACAAACAATTATGGAAACAAATGCTCTCATTTACATGGCTACAGTGCTCATCGAGCAAAATTGTGGCCCCTTTTATCAAAGGATTTAAGTCCAGATGATTTCCTTCTAATTCCCTCAAATTTATACCAGTTGTATTCTGGTCTTCATCAGCTATTTTCTACTGTGCTATTAACTAAGGCAGACGTGCCCTGTAAACACAGTATACTTGAGTGAAGAGGACTCCCTAATTTATGTACTTACAGCTAACTTCAATATTTCCCTCAACTAGACGTGCCACCATGACCCATATAGCCAATGTGTGCTGCATTTGCATTCTTTTATAATGCAAGTCAGTTGTAGAGCTACGTACAAATAGACTTTGGAGAGGGGCTGGCATCCCAGCTGTATTAAATAAATCCCCATAAGCACAAAAGTGGAAGAAAAGGAAACAAAAAGCTTCCTGCTAGCTTTTCCTGGAAGCATAGAAGTGAAATAATTCACTTTGTTGTCCCGTGGATATAAAGGGTAGTTAGAAGACATCAGAAATGAGCCTTTACAAAAAGGCAGCCCTAGAAGGGAAACAGCAAACGTCTCGCCTCTGGAGAGGAATGGACTTTTCCCAGTGCATCACAGCCCTGTGGAAAGCACTTAATCTTCACTCAAGCTAAATGTCCTCATGCTGTGCAAAGCACAAGGGGAAAGAGCAGCATTTGGATGGACGCAGTTGTGGGGTGGGGTTTTGGCAGTAGTGGGTATAAACTCTGTTGCCCCGTTTTATTGAGTTGCAGATTTACATCTTCACCCATGCTCACACAATTCTCAGGCTAACTCTGATGGGATAAAAGGAGCGATTAAGACATAATTTCTGGTTTTCCTGCACGCTATTTAAATGAAAATTTTTAAACAATTTTTGTTTTAGTTTAAGATTAGCCCTCCTTCAGGGTTTGTCCATGTGTTAGCCAGAAAAGCACATGGCCTCCAAAAATTTTTGACAGCTATTTCCATTTAGTCTAAAAAACCATTTTTGGAAAAAAAAAATTCCTTTGGAGATACCAGTTCTAGAAAAGCTGATGTTAGACTCCCAGTTACCCTGGGCAGACCCTGTAATGTGGGTGATTCTCAGTTCATTCTTCCTTGTGAGCATTTTACAGGACGCTCCTATACATTAGGCCCTGGATAAATAATGTATCCACTGCCTTTAACATCAAGTCCTCCCCTATGTGCATCTCATTGCCTATATTCCCTGGATTTAATAGGCAGTGGAGGGAAATTTCATTCATCTCCTATGATGAACAGTGTTTTTCCATCTGTCCCTTCCCAGAAAGAGAGAGAATGGAAAATCAGTAGGGTTTTTTGTCTCTTTATGTGTTGCGGGACACATTTGAGAGAGGGAAGTGTTTAGTCATGGCCCTTTGGTTTTGTCCATTGATTTCATTGTCCTGGTTTCACAGCATACAGAGTCAGGACATGCATTTTGTTATTAATTAAGTGAATGGAAAAAAGAATGGAAAAAGTTTGGCCCATGGCACATTTCATTTCACAGACCGTTGAGATCAGGAGATCAGAGAGCAAGCTGGAGCTGACCATGTGTTTAAAAGGGTAGACAATGGCAGGACAAGGGGGAATGGATTAAAACTAAAGGAAGGAAGGTTTAAATTAGATATTAAGGGGAAGTTTTTTACAGAGAGAGTGGTGAGGGACTGGAACAGGCTGCTTAGAGAGGTGGTGAATGCCCTGTACCTGGAAGTGTTCAAGGCCAGGTTCGATGGGGCCCTGGGCAACCTTGTGTAGCTCCAGGCCTGAGGTTGGTGGCCCTGCCTGTGGCAGGGGGGTTGGAGCTCTGTGATACTTGGGGTCCCTTCCAACCCATGCCATTCTATGATTCTGTGTCACCAGCTCTCCTAGGACCTGCCACGTCTTGCATACAAACATGATTTTACCAGCCAGAGCACCAAATCTGAAGCCCTGTGTGTGTATCCCAGCATATGCCAGATGAGCTTTGCTTTTCAACATCCAACATGGGAATGGCTGGGACCCAATCAGAAGTCCCTGACTGGGAAGGGTTAGATAAAGGGTTCTGGTTTCAATCCATCTCCTTTGTTAATCTTATTATTCAATGACTGCTCAGAATCATCCCATGCTCATTTAAACTAAATACATAACCCAATTAAAACAATCCTGAGCTATTTGGATCTACAGGAGCAGACTAAATTTCAGTTCTTCTGACATTTTATATTATTCAGACCTCCAGAGCATGCATATCCATATGATCACTTTATCTTTCATCTCAGCCATCGTTAATAAATGGTACGTATGGGTTAGGAGGTTGTCATATTTCATACATGATGCAATAGTTGCAGCCAATTTCCTTAATAAACCAACACCTACAGAAATTATTGGATACTGAAATCCCCTGGTGTGGCTCTATGTCTGACTACAGGATAGAGGACTTAGGTCTGCAAATCCATTTGGGTCCCTGGGATCATGGGAATGTGCTGAAGAGATAGCAAGAAAGGACAGAGGAAGAGGGTGGAGTTGGAAGTATTTGGTCCACCAGCAGTACAGTGTTCCTCGCAGAGCTGGAGCCTTACCAAAGGCTCTCTTTTGCTGTAGGAAATAACATGCTGAAGAGAGAGTTCACGGTGGAAGGAAACAAGGAGAAGGGGGTAGTTAAGCTGAAACAATGAAATGCTTTTCTCATCAGCTCTACTTAAACCCAGCTGCAAGCTGATCTGTTTGCTAGGAACAGGCAAGAAAGGTCTTTCCAGGGGATTCTCACAAGGTTGTGATTAAAACCAAGGAATGCTGAAGAAATTAGAGTGGGAACTTAACTAAAACAAGGGCAGAAAAACCCATGGCAAACATAGAGCTCAGCAAATTACTTCAGGCATTTAATTTCTACCATGGATTTTGCACCATTTTGGGTGACAAACAGTTCATGGTAAGACTACAAAACTGAAACAAATAAACAAATGAGAAAACATGTATTCATTACTGAAATAATTGATACAAATTATCTTATGAGTTAGAGATCTTGGCCTCCAAGTTGTATCAGCCAGAATTGTGTGACTGTTGTAATTTACATGGCATGACTTTGTCACATGAGTCAGATGGCTCTGCAGGAATTGAAACCAGCACAATTCATCTCAGCAGTGAACTGAAAACTTATATGTATCAAAACCGGTGGAGGACCTTGTGGAGCAAGAGAAGGGACAGAGAAAGGCAGGTGAAGCCAAGGGGATGGAGCAGCTGCCTTACAAGGAGAGATGGGAAAGGCTGTGAATCTTCAGTTTGGAGAAAAGGCAGCTGAGAAGGGATAGGGCTGAGGTGTGCCAGCTCACAAAGATGGTGGGTAAGGTCAAGGGACAAAGTTGTCCACACATCCCTCAATACTCTAACCAGGACAGCACTCCAAGAGCAACAGCTGCTATTTGGGGCAATCTGCAGAGCTGATGTGCTGCTGCTAATCATGCTCTTCTTGGGAACATGACAGCACTGGGGGAGCAAGCTGGCCTCCAGATAAGAGTGGTCATATCCAGAAGGTGGTGGGGAAAGACTAGCAACTGGACCATTGATCCAAACATTCAGGCATTCCAGTTGTATAAATTTGCACAGGTATGGAAGAATGCATGAATGACACCATCATGGATTTGCCCACCTTGATTTTGGTTTGAATGGTTCAGGTTGGATCCCACATCCTGGCTTGGACTAGTACATGGATTCCCTGCTAGTGGTGCGGAGCTGGGCTTCCCAGTGTCAGAAGTGCTATGGATTAGAAGTGGTAGAATGAATTCAATTCTACTATTTTCATTAGTAGAAAGAAAGGAACTAAAAAAGACAGCAGATCTGATTTAATTACTGTATGCACAAAGGCTCAGCTGTAGGACCTTCTTGTGCCCATCTCCTTGGTGAGTAGCCGACATCAAGGGAGAGTTCATTAATCAGCATGCAGCCTGTGCTTTATCTTCTCAGCCTGCTTTCCTGCTTTTCTGCTTTCCTGACATGGCTTTAAACTCCAGTACTGATGAACCTGCTTCTCTTTCTCACCCATGCCTTCTCCTTTCACTACCCAGTGCCCTCTCACACGCTGAATATGCATTTGACCCTGGCAGACACAGATCCCTGCTCTGTGACAGGGCCTTGACTGCTTTTCATCCTTCATGAAAAATGTGGGCATGATTTTCTGTCATCAGTTACACAGGAGTGTAATTTGTGCCTCAAAGAGGACTTACAGAACTGCAGGCACCGCTTCATTTGTGCCCAGTCCTGGAAAACAAAATGTACCTGTGATTATGAATCTGTGGGCACAGATTGTAAGGAAAATGCTTAGACAAGATTGGGAATTTTCCACTGAGGTGGCTTTTTGTTGGGAAACAAAGAAACCAAAATCTGATCTACCTGAGCTCAGGGTTTTTTTTTGTGGGAATGCTCCTAGCAGTTTCAACAACAAAAGCATTTCTGGGAAAACCCATGCAATATGACAATCAGCTTGTGCCACCTCTGAACAGCAAGAACCCAGAACTTAGGGCATTTACTTAAGATGAGGGTGCCAACATCAAATCTTGCTTTGCTTAATTCAGAACAATTAATTCATTCTGAGGTTTCACATCTCCAGCACATGCCCTGCCTATGAGGCTACTAATGATTCCTTCTCAATGGCTTTGATTGAAGTTGTCTCACCTAAAATATTGCCTCAGCACCCAGAGGATTTACCAAGTATATGAAAGACTGAGGATCACAGCTGAGTCTTTATTTAGACAGGGTGAAGCCCTGGACGGTGCACACCCCAACCTTTCTGACAAGCCATAAATGACTGAGTTGAGGTTCCAGGTAATTGCCTTCCTTCACAGTTGGCTTAGGGCTTTGGAGGGCTTCATGCTGAAAAAACACTTTCCCAATTGTCTTCACATCTTGTGCAGTTGCCTAAAAATATACTACTTTCAGGCAAAGCCCAGGGACCTGACTTTAGAACACACTTCTAAAATCCTAACCACATCATGCATTGCCCCATACATTCCACCTTCCTGAGGAAGAGCAAATTAAAGCTTTGGTAGCACTGGTTTCTTAAATGCTGTTAATAACCTTGAAATTTAGGCAGGCTTAATCCAGATGGGTTTAGGGACTCCATGGGGATGCTGTGGACTGTGTTTGCCAGCTTCTTTTCAGTAGGAGGATACACATTAATTTTTCTCCATGTGAGAAAACTGCACATCTTCTACAGTCCTTTTCCCTCTTCCTAGAAGACTGTAATCACATGAGAAGAAACCAACTGGTCTAGCCTTGAACAAATAGCCCTGGCCAGCTGTAGTCGAAGCCTGGTAGTGAAGCCATATGAAGAGGTATCTGTGGCTGTATGCTAGGCTCTTGCTTCCCATACTGTGCTGCAACACAGCTGAGGTATGGAGATGAGGCCAAAGCAGAGAATGAGATATGTCTCTCACAATGCTTTGCTGACATATGTCCTTCATCACAGATGTCCTCTCTCAGATTCAAGAGTGCTACTTCACAGCCAGGACAGGGTACTGGAGCACTTTCCACCACTGAAGCTGCCGACTAGTCCTGACCTATTTGTAAACATGGTGGTGAAAATCTTTGGTGAAAAGGATGAGAAGTTTGGAAGGACATTTTTTTATTTTTGGTAGAAGCCTCTTACTTCTAAAGAACTAATCTGAACAGGATGAATCTTACCTCAGGCACTGCTGAGTCCACTGACCTTCATTGCTCAGTGACAGATGACATTTTTCCCCCAGCCTTCTAGAAAAAGAACAGTGCTAAATTGAAGCTCTGTCTCATCCTGCTTCATTAGAACATAATGAGGCAAAATGCCAGGGTTTGCTGGCACTGTTCAGCCATTCGGCACTGTGATCACCCTCAGAGGTGAGAGCTACAAGCCCCTCCTGCAGCACGTGGACTTGTCTTGGGGTCAGTGCAAGAGATTCACAAAGGCTTTTCTAAAGGGTCTGCTGTTATGATAGCGTCTGGCATCCTGAGAAAATCACAAGTACCCCCAAAGGGACCGGGGGCAAACAGGGGAGGAGTAGCAGCTGAACAACACTGGAGCGAGCTGCTCCGGCATGGCCGTTTTTAAGGGCTGCAATGGGCGTTAATGGGCCCCATGTGCTACAGGAATGCAAAGCTCTGCGTGGGCTGGGAGATTTATGCTCTTGACATTGGGGGGAACTTCCTGACTAAGAGCTAATTGCTTTGGACTGTGAGTGTCTCTGCTCTGAATTACTGTAACTTTATTGAACAGTAAACCTAAGGGAGCAACAAAGCCAAGGACAGACGGTCATCCTGTTTAAGATGCCACTGGCTTGACCCCCCCATTTCTGAGGATGTGAAGTGTGCAGTATTTTTATTTAATGAAGCTCATATTTAGTTGTCATTTAAGTGTGATAAAAAGACGAGACTGGTCTCATTATGGTTGTTTTCTGGTTTAAGTTTCCAACAAGGGACAATAGTGAAGGTATGTAGAAGGATGCAAGAGCAAAACAAAGCTGTAGCACTTTTCCAGTCCTCAACCAGCTATGACTGGTGGCTTTTTATTTTAATAACCTCAAGTGATTTGTGTGATTTTAATCAATTTGTCCATTAATGAACTCATAAACTGCCAGCAACCCAAACATCCAACATCTTGACTAAACACTGAGTGAAAAACTGTCTTCCTTCGTTTATTTGGTAACTGGTGTTTGCCAATCACCACATTTACTAAATGGCTTTTAATTCAGTTTAATTGACAGAATGATATAGTTGAGACTAGACTCAGAGATTCAACTGTCCCCTTTTTTTTCATGTCTGACTGCTGACCATCAAACTCGAAGTTGATCTCCCTGTGGGGATAGAATCGATGTGTGTGAAGGATCTGCTTGAGATGAGATCGCCCAAAGACACAGACGCAAGTCATAAGCTCAGTGGTCCAAGAACCTGTGTAAGCCATTGAGGAACTCAACAAAGGTTTTGATACTCAGTGAGAAGAAATATGAATGCAAAAGGACAGGAAAACAGCTTTCCAAGAGGGAAGATGAGTGGCTCTGAAATGGTCTGGAGAGGGCACATGCACAGAGCTGCAGTAATAAATGGAGTTGCCAATGGGAAGGCGGCAACAAAAAGAGACATACCATCCAGTGATTTTGGTTGGTCTGTACCCCATTTGCCATAGTTTGATTTGATTGTGTACACAGAACTAAGAAAATCACAGACCATAAGAATGCTGAAAATTGAAGGAAAGAAGGTCCTTTTTGAAGGATCACCCTGCTCTTGCCATCACATGGGCAACAGAACCTTTATTCCCCAGTCCATTATTAACACAGAGTTGTCAGGCTCCACCATGAACCTTGAATACTTCTAATTCATTCCTGAGGTTCCCTGAGCATCTAAACAAGACAGAAATTTAGTCACTTAACTTATTTAGGAAAGCCTTCTCCTCTTTCCAGTGCTGCTCACATTGCAGAGTATTGCTGGCATTCTTTAAAGTATTGCTGGCAAGTAATATTGTTTTGTGTATTATAAATAGAAATCAGGCAGCAAATGAAATTAAACATGGATTGAAGGCACAAATTCCAGAGCAGAACCGTCTGGGTGTCTGGTGGAAATAGAAAAACTTTGTTAAATTTGCCCATGACCAGCCTAATTTGATCTTGGATTTTTTTATATATTTTTTAAATGTGGTATTACATGCCTAGAAAATTTAACAGCTTATTGAAACAGACAGCAAAAGCACCAATACAAAATCTCTCTGGGATATCTCAAATGATTTAAAACTGAATTTGTTTGAATTCTGCTTTTCCAGGGTTCCTATGCAACAGATAACAGTAAACAGCAGGTTAAAAATATACAACATGAGGCTTATACGGGCAAAAAATCACTGCAGACATCTGTGAAGGACAGGTTAGCAACAAATCCCTGCTTCAGTTATAAATGCCTTTCATCCATAAGAAAGATTATGGTGACATTCCAATTCCTTAAACTACTTTAAACATCAACTGTGCTGCAATCCAAGATGCCCTGAAGTGAGCTGGTGGGGTATTGTAACCCATCTTTCAGGAGTTTCACTTGCCATCAGGTTCTGTACCACTTGGACAACTTCCACATAAAATATAAATCAGATGTAAAAGTTCTTACTGAACTTCTCAGTGTCTTCAGCTTACTTTTGTATATGTTGATTAATTTTATTGATTTTTCTTTTTTTAGTGTTGCTTCCAGTTCTAACATTCACAAGAACATTGTGGACATTTTAGGTGGCAATTAGAGTGAATAATGTAAAGTTTCCAGCAGTGTCTCTAATTTTCTGCTGGGGTAGCAGGGCCTTTCAGAAGATTAAGATTAATCTACCCTGCTTCCTGGCTCCTAAAGATAGCATCCAGTCTCTCCCTAACTGCACCTCAAGTTCATTTCACAGCTAGAAGCTCTCCGTTATCAATGACCGGTTAGTACCCCTCCCTCGCGCCTTCCTCAGCTTGCTTCCTCTGCGGCATGTTAGAGGAAGATTTAGCCGCCCTGACAGTTCCCACATCAGCGCTCAACATGAGTCTTAAAAACCCAGCCTGGTCACTGCTAACTGGATGCTTCCTTTACAGGCATCTTCCTTTACAGCCTGTCCCAGGGCTCTGTCACCCTCACTGTGAAGAAGTCCTTCCACGTGTTGGTGCAGAACTTCCTGTGCTCCAACTTGAGGCCTTTGCCCCTTGTCCTGTCTCCACACACCACTGAGAAGAGGCTGGCCATTTCCCGCTGTGTCCCACCCTTCAGATATTTATAAACATTGATCAGATCCCTTCTCAGTCTTCTCAAGGCTGAACAGCCCCAGCTCACTCAGCCTTTCCTCATAAGGGAGATGCTCCAGACCCTTAATAATCTCTGTAGCCTCCTCTGGACTCTTTCCAGGAGATCCCTGTCTGTTTTGTACTGAACTGAACAACCCAGAACTGAACACAATACTCCAGGTGGGGCCTGACCAGGGCAGAGTAGTGGGGGAGGATCACCTCCTTTGACCTGCTGGCCATGATCCTTGTAATGCACCCCAGGATCCCATTGGCCTTCTTGGTGCCCAGGAAACACTGCTGGCTCATGGCCAATCTGTTATCCTCCAAGCTCTTCTTTAACTTGTCTGGATATGACCCTGCCCCGATCTGAAAACCAAGTGACTGAGCATTCCCAAATTCTTTGTCTTTTCTGGATGAGTGCTCCTATGTCCCAGCAAAGAAAGAGGGATGGGATACAGACACCCAGCACTGGCATGGCATCAAGGCACAGAAATTGGAGAACAAAGACTGAATCCTGCTCAGGGCTGTGCTGAAGTCAAAGAAGCTCCTGTACAGACCAAGAGACCTGCAGCTTATTTCATGAGCATGACCCAGATCAGTGTACATGATCCTACATGTATGGCAAAGCTCCCACAGTGTAGGATGGGGTCATGCATGAGCTGGGACTGAGGAAACCACGCACAAAAGAGCATTATAAACATTTTAATTACACTCCCTTGCTTAAAAAATGGAACCATGATCTACAGTATTAATTTATACCACAAGTTTCTAGTCCAAGTATTACACAGTCAATGCGATACTGCAAACAGGAGTTTAATAATTGCTGATGACTTTAGAAATGCTGCCTTCTAAAACAGACATAGAAATAAGTGATAATCAGGGGTGAAGGGATTACTGCTGTTGATTTAAAAGCTTGCTGAGGCAGATTTGAAATCCCAAAGCTAAAGCATTTGTTTTAACACATAAAAATGCAAAGTATCACAGGCTGGTAGAATCCTTGTTTGAACAACTGGCAGGCAAGTAGCAATAAATCGTAAAAAAAAAAAACCCACAACAACCTTTCCTAAACTTTCCCTTTTAATAAATTAGGTATTGTTTGTAAAATAGCTTGGGACAACAACATGGTAATACAGAACTGTTAGTTAGGTAACAAGCCAGATCCATCTCTGCATTTCCATCAAGTTGCACCAGGGATGAATTTGGCTCTGTCTCTCTATACACATGAATCAAGCTGTTTGCATTTTGTCATTACACTATCCCTGACCCAAGAGGACACATTTCCTTGGCAACAACAATTAAGAGCCTGACAAAACCACCACATATTATCTGCATGGGTTTTTTTCTTCCTTAACAAAAGCTGTAGTTTCCCACCCACGCCCCTCCCTAAGTAAGGAAGATTAAGGGGCCCATCCAGTTTCCTGCAAAACCAAAGATAAAATTTCCCCTGGTCTTGATAGCTACAGCAGAGTTTTCTTCATTTTTTTAGTTATTTATGAGATTGATAGGCTGAGCCAGGCATCAGTCCCAGCTCTGTTGGCTCTGGTGCTTGCATTTTGGCTTATAAAACATCTCCTGTCCACAGAGAATGCAAAGAGAAGAGGGAGGTGGCTGCACCAGTGATGTGCTGGGAGCCTCCTGGGCTCTTCCAGCTCTTTGGGGGAGATTGCAGCAACCAACAGGATTTTCTTTGGGAAGTCCCCCAAAGTAAGAGCTACACAGGTATTAGGGAGCAGGTGCATAGATTTAGCCAAGAGTCTCAAGACGTGTATAAAAGCTTCCCTGCAATCAGTGATTTGGCCACATGGATCCTGGCTGTGTAAAAGGGACTCTGGCAGTGCAAAAGAGCTGGCAGAGGTTTTGTGTCCTGTGCCCATAGATACTTCCTTAAATACAAGATACTTGTGTATCTCATAAAGTAATGTTGCAGTTCATGGGTGTCCCTGACTGAATTTGCCATTGGGAAAATGGAGCCATTGCTCTTTCCTTTTACCAGGCAGAGGCACGTTAGGATCATTTCCCAGCTTGTATCTGTGCTGCAGAGCTTGGATCCTTTAGGAGCAGCTGCAGTCTTCACCACCACCATTCTAACGTGACAAACACAGAAAATTATATATATTCCCTTGTGGTTTTATTCTCTATAAAATATTCTGATGAATGTAAACTCTGTCCCCAACCCTTATCAGCCTTCTCTTCCTGATCCAATGCAAACAAGACTGAACATAAGTGTATAGTTCATAACTGCAGGAATTTCCATCATAGCTTTTCCCAGCTCGATACTGCACGTTAGGATGAGAAGGAACAGCATGTGCATCAGTTACAACATATAAAGTACTTCATATTGAGCATCAACAAATCTCTGCTCAGAGCTGTGCAGGATGCAGCCTTATCTTTAAGGAATTTTGTATTCAAACAAGCTTAGTCCCATCAAACTTAATTTTCAGAGGAAACCTCAGTGAGTGTTTCAGGGTTTGTGTGCCCAGGCTGTAGGCAATCACTGCATCTGTAAGCAGTGTGTTTATTCTCTTATGTGAGCTATAGCCAATAAAAACTGCAAAGAATCCTCACCTCTGTTGGAGATAATACTTGCCTCTGCTCACTTGAGATGGATAAACCTAACTCAGAGCCTTTTATCTGTTCTAGCATGGAGCCAGGGGGCATGTAGAAGTCATTGCATTGAGCCACTGCAGTCAGTAATCATAGAATCATAGGATCACCTGGGTTGGAAGAGACCCTTTAGATCTCTGGGTCCAACCACAGCCTAACCCTGCCTAGTCCACCTCTAGATCATACCCTTAAGCACTTCAGCTACACGTCTTTTAAATACCTCCAGGGATGGTGACTCCACCACCTCCTTGGGCAGCCTGACAACCCTTTCAGTAAACAAATTTTTCCTGATATCTAACCTAAAGCTGCCCTGGTGCAATTGTAAGCCATTTCCTCTCATCCTATCACTTGTCACCTGAGACAAGAGACCAACTCCGGCATCTCCGCAAGTGCCTTGCAGGTATCTGTGGAGAGCAACAAGGTCTCCCCTCAGCCTCCTCTTCTTCAGACTGAGCAGTCCCAGATCCCTCAGCTGCTCCTCACAGGACTTGTGTTCCAGCCCCTTCATCAGCCTGGTTGAATTTCTCTGGACACACTCCAGGGCCTTGATGTCTTTCTGGTAGAGGGGCACAATGGAACAAGAGAGCAGCTTTTCCACTGATTGCAACTGAGAAGCCCACCCAGTTGCCATGTGAAAGTTTTACCTGACTGATAGCACACCAGAAACATAGCAAGACAGCAAAGCAAAATCTCTTTTCCTCCTCTTTGTGCTTGTTTGCACGGTAACATGATAACCCTACTATCAGGATCAGCAGCCCTCTTCCATTAGCAAAACTAAGTAGACATTGCCACCACACTGAGAGAGACCCTGAATCTGCTTGTTGCTGCTATTGAGCAATAGGCTGGGGAGGATTTTCCACATCTGTTTCCTCCATTTGCCTCTCGTTTGCTGCCACGGGGCAGGAAACGCACTGGTCTGTGCACCAGTCACTGACCCCGGTGGAGTTCAGCCAGCAAGCTGGGCTGGAAGTCCTTCACACTTCATCTTATGGAGCTTTAAAAACATTCATTGCTCTTAAACCCAGCTGAGCTTGCTGCATCAGGGCAGGAGTCTGGAACAGAGAGTGTGTATAGCAAAGAAAAAAGGGAAAGAAAAAAGAATTCTGTGAAAGCAAGGGGGGGAAATGAAACCTCACCAGGAATATTTCAATTGCTGTGCATGTCAGGGTGAGGAGTTGGCTCTTCCATGGTACGGCCTGGCTGTTCTTTCACACTGCACTACAGACCAGTGCTACAAAGAGTTCCCTTATTGCCTGCTTCTCCTGCTTCATAAATCTCCTCTGTGATGTCCTCTCTGCAGGAGGAGCTACGTTGGAGTCCTTCCTGCTACAGACAGGTCCCCAAATGTCCATCACCTGGATGGAAAATGACTGCAGCACCTTCCTGCCTCACCCCAAGGCAAGACCAGTGCCTCTCCGCCCTCTTCCTGTGACTCCCATAAAGTTCCCCTTCAACCTCTCACATGCTTTGGAGTGCCAGCAGCCAGTGTTATCCCCCCACCATAATCTTTCAAGAAACTCTCCCACTGGCTCCAGCATTTCCTCAGTGCATGTGGCTGTCATATCTTGCAAGTGTGTTTGTCATAGCAAGGATATCTCTCTTTTTAATGAACCACAGTATCACAAGGTTGGAAAAGACCTTTAAGTTCATCGAGTTCAACTGTTCCTGTCCTATGCTAAACCATATCCCTAAGTACCTCATCTACCCATTTTTTAAACACATCCAGGGATGGTGACTCAACCCCCTCCCTGGGCAGCCTGTTCCAGGTCCTGACAACTCTTTCAGTGAAGAACTTTTTTTCCTGACATCTAATCTGAACCTGCTCTGGCACAGCTTTGTGCCATTTCCCCTTGTCCTATCACCTGCCACCTGTCTGAAGAGACGACCGCCCACCTCTCTACACCCTCCTTTCAGGTAGTTGTAGGTGGTGATAAGATGTCCCTCAGCCTCCTCTTCTCCAGGCTGAACATCCCCAGCTCCCTCAGCCACTCCTCATAGGATTTGCTCTCCAGCCCCTTCACCAACCTGGTTTTTCTAAGGTTTCAAAGCATAGAAGAACATGTTGTTCTTCACCATCATCCCCTCCTGACAAAGAATGCTTGTGAGCAATGAAAGATGAACGCTTGTCATTCAAAACCTCATTCCCCAGTAACCTCTAGGCACCTGGCCCATCTCTTACTGCAAAGCCAGATAAATTTCCCTCCTGATTTCTCTCTGTTTTCACACTCCAAAACTTGACACTTGCATGCTGACGAGCCCTTGAGACTGATTAAAAATATTCTGTGTTAAGCAAAACCACCAGCCAGGTCTTCACTGTGCAACAGCCTGTCCCTGAATAGCATACAGCAGCTTGTCCAACACTAATTCAGTGGACATTGGGGTGTCATTTCAGAGGTCAGCTCTTGGGTGTACCCAGCACAACTTACAGGAGCCCTACTGAAGGCTGACACCCCTCATCAGCAAGGGAGAGGAGACAGAAGAGGAAAGAGGTTGTAATTATAGAAGATTTATGGGTCCCACAGCAGAAAATGTGAAGGAAATGTTGAACTGTATCCACGAATGAGCCAATGGCTTCCTCTGTGAGGCAGGCAGAGCATGCAGAGAGACCTTTGAGATCTTTCTGGCAGTGTGGTGCCCTTCTGCATATGGCAGAGTGTGCACAGATCCCCACTTCTGGGTAAGGGAGGAGAGCATGCAAGGGTAAGCAGGAGAGCAAGAGATGCAAAGAGTCCTAGCAGAGCAAGGACAAAAGGTGCTCTGCAATACCATTGTGAATCCCTTCAACGTTTGTTGCTTTGTAAGCAAAAAATCAGCACGAGGCAGTGTTGTTTATCAAACACTGCAAAGGATGTGCTTTCATCTTCCCTTCAGCCTGACCTTTTAATCCCCAACATTCTCCTTAATGAGACGTGCTCTGAATGCCCAGCAAAGACGTGCACAAATGAATCCTGCCTGCACAGAACTGCAGGGCTCAGTGTGTGGTGTTCACTGTAGCTCCAGGATTATAGACAATTAGACTGTCTAGACCACATTCGGAGGCGATGCAGTGGGATGAGGACTGCCAGCTGGGAAATCAGATACTCAGGGAGAGAGAGGGTGGGGAGCTGAACTGAGGTGGGAGAGGAAGCCAAGTGGAAATGTAAGACAGCGCCAGATAAATTGTCACTGGGCTGGATTTATTGTACACCCTCAGCTTCCTTGCATTAGCTCTGTCCTGTGCTCCTGCAGCAGCATCTGAGCCCTTTGCAGTCTTGCCTGTCTTTCTCCACATCCCTGCGAACAAGGAAAGTGGCACTGCCTTCCATTAACACTGGGCTAGTAAGACACAGATTGGGTGGTGATGCTCAGGTAATGCTGAGCTTCACCTCCCACCTGCCTTCTGTATGTATCCTGGTGCTTCAGAGACACCAAGCTTAAATGTCTTGTGGACAAAAAAGCATGTGGTCCTCTACATGTGCCTATTGTGTCCTCTTGGTTCATACAGAGGGTCCATGGCAGATCAAAACCTGAACCCAGGTCCCCAAGCTGTTCTTCTGAACCTTGGACTGCACTCCCAGCCATGGCTCTTTTCCTTAATGGCTTTACTGTTCACCTGATTGCCAACTAATGGAGTATTCCTAAAGAATTCAATACAGAGCCCTGATCTATTTGATATCCCACAACGAGTACTTCTCACACACTGAAAGCAGCAAAATGTCCAGTTTGGTTCCTTTTGGTGTTCCCTGCAGGTTACTGGGCCCAAATCTATCCCTGCATCAGCTCTGAGAGTCAGAGGCACACACAGGGAGATGACTTGTCCCTCCTGAGGCTCCTGTCATAGAGATCAGCCTTCCTGGGGCAAGTCACAACAGCGCTGAGTATCATTCTTACTTGTATCCTGAGCTTTAATACCCTAAAGTTACCCAGAATAACACGGCCTCTCCTTCTCTTCTGCTTCCCTGGGGTATTCTCTAAGGAAGTTGGTGAAGTGCTTGATGGCCACTTCTGGAACATGGTGGCCACAGACCACTTTTGGTCGATCCCTCCTGTTCTTGCTCCTCTGCCTTGGCCCATGGTGCTTGGGAGCCAGATGGTCCTGCAACTTGTTGCTTGTTGCAGTTGGGCTCTGCCAGCCTGAGCAGACGGGTTGGAGGGGCCTCAGCAAGAGCAGGAAACCACTTTTGCTGAAGCGTAAAAGCTATTTTAAACAGAGCAGCCAAGTCTAGCGTGGAGAAGACCCTGTTGCCTCAGAAGCATATTTATCCAGTCTGATACTGAAACCTGACCATATTTCACAGAACATATAATTTATCCTGCTCCAGGCAGGGCCTGGGGTCAGGAGGCTTCATGCAGTTCCAGCCATTAGCAAGGTGAGCCCTTTCTCCTGTAAGCAGTTGAGGAAAAGCACAGTTGTCACCACAGGAGCTAGAAAATCAAACTCCTAAATTCACTGCTTCTCTATTTACTCCTCCATCAGTAGTGTTGGATGACTTGCAGGTACCTCCTGGCATCACTCTTGTCCTCTCCCACTCTCTTCACTGAAATAGGACAGAAGGTTGGAAGAGAAAATGAACATTTTTTGCAGACCTGTTTAACCTGTCCATGATAACCCCCATGGGCAGCAGCCCTTCATGCAGAGGTCCTGCTGGCTCTGGCCCCAGAGCAGCCAGGAGCTTTCATCCCTGCCTGTGCCAACTAGCTGGTCCTATGCTCAGGGCATGCCTTGATGCCAGGGAGTGTGGGTGCTTTTATACCATAAGTAGGAGAAAATAGAGAAACTCATATCTCTGTCTGCTCTCTTCATATCAGAGATATTACAGTCTCTGACTCTTTGTAGTTCCTGAGCTCTGTGGAACATCTCAGTGTTTTTCCCCATCTCCTGTGGAGCTGTGCTACTGCTGTTTGACATCCTGCCTTCTCCAGGGTGGATGCAGGAAATACTCTACTAATCTTTTTGGCACTGAGGAGGCACTTTCCAGCCTGAACAAACCCAGAGAGACTTTGGGTTTTACTCTCAGTGCATGACAAGTATCGGGTGCCATAGGTGTGGGGTGTTTGGGATGTTTCCCACTGCACCGCAGCTGGCAAAACAAATCTTGCTACAAAGTTTTCTCCACCTACCCAGCTTCCTCTCTGCAGGAAACCCAGCCTCCCCCTCTCCTGGAGATGATGGAGCTTTGTGTGAAGCTTACCTTTCACAAATAAAACCAGCGCTGCCTAGTAGACACAGTGCCACCAAATGTGAAAGGCAATACTCGAAGCTTGGAAGATACGAGAATCACAGAATCACAGAACTTAAGGGAAGGGACCTCCAGAGATCAACGAGTCCACCTCCCCTGCCAAAACAGGTTCCTTAGGACAGGTTGCACAGGGAGGTGTCCAGATGGGTCTTGAATAACTCCAGAGAAGGAGACTCCACAACTTCTATGGGCAGCCTGCCCTAGTGCCCCGTCACCCTCAGCCTCTCCTCATAAGGAAGGTGTTCCACTCCCTTCATCACCTTGGTGGCCCTGTGCTGGACTCTTTCAAGGAGTTCTGTGTCCTTGAACTGAGGGGCCCAGCACTGGACACAATATTCTAGATGTGGTCTCCCCAGGGCAGAGCAGAGGGGCAGAATGACCTCTCTTGACCTTCTAACACACCCCAGGATGCCATTGGCCTTCTTAGCCGTGGCTCATGGTCATCCTGCTGTCCCCCAGCACCCCCAGATCCCTCTCTTTTTTATATTTTTTATATTCTTTTTTACTGACTTGGTTAAGAGTGGCTGCCAAGTCCTTGAACTGCTTGCAAAGAGCTCCTTGTTAAGGCAGTTTTATTTCCAGCGGCACCCTCAAGCCCTGGCTGGGACCACAGCCATGCTCTACCCTGCTCTGCAGAGCAGACACTTGCCCTGCTTCTTGCACACGTTGTTTAGAGGCTGTTATTGCAAACCTAGAGAAGCAAGGCCAGATCCAGCCTAAGTATGAACCCGGCTCATTGGGAAGGGTTTAGCTGCAGAGGGTGTCGTGTGTGAATAGGAAATAGGAACATGAGGATCACTACACTTGACCTGATCTGAAGTCCAGTTACCTCAATATCCAGTCTCCCAGTAAGGCTGAAACCAGTGGCTTCAAGAGCTTATAGGCATATCCCTTGAGCCATGAGGATTGTATTTCTCTTTCAGAAGTGCTGATGATTTAAAGATCTTTAACTATGGTCTTTCTATAGCTCTCCTGCCCTAACTGTTCCCTACAAATACCATATCTCCTGATAAAACAAGACTCAAGGCTGAAGAATCTGAGAAATTTTAGCATTATATGAACCTCATTTTATCTCCTCAATATACAGTATTTCAGGGTCTTCAATTAAATGAAAGAAGATGATTGCAGGGGTGGGGGTGGAAGGCTGATACTGGATTGATATTGGATAGATATCTGCAGGTACTCAGTAGGGCTGTAAAGGAACAAGAGCATTTGCTGGGACGTGGCCATCACCAGGTGCAGCCTCTTGCATACAGACAGACAGACAGACATGAGGAATATACCTAAAGTCCTGCTCTCCAGGAGGATAGAGGTGAGAACGTCCCACCTTACACAAGCAGACTCAGAGAAGGGAAGTTCACCTGGATCCTTGCACACATGGCATGCAATATTTTTAATATAAAACCATAGGTAGTTGGTTTTTTTTTAAAGTCTTTTCCTAATAACTCCGTTAGCTTGGAGCTGCTGGAGAATCCAAAGTGATACATAGAGACGGGGCTCAAGCCTGTAGCTGCAAAGTTCTTGATCTCCCCACTGAGCAAAGGAGGAGAGGAAAAAATCTGTGGGGTACAAAAGGCTGGAGGAGATCCCCTTGGAAGAGCTTCCAGAAGAGAATGTCTATCTATCTAGCAGGTCTGCCAATGGTTCAGTGCTACCTAAAGGTCACACCAACAACAGATTGCTGACCTGGGAATTTGCCTTGGCAAACAACTTCTATGATTAAAAGCAAAAGTTTTAAATGATCAGAAGTTTTGCTGACTCTGTTTCATGGGTACTTGTCTTTTAACTGAAAGCATTAGGTTCTCCTGTAAGATGTTTTTGATGGCTAGGGATCTGTGGTGGTCCAAAAGGAAATAAAAAAGAAGTGATTTACATTTTATGTAAAAAAAAAGCAGGAGGTGAGGAAAGCTTCACTGAGCACAATGAAAGAGCTCTGGGTTTATATGGAATAAAATAACCACCAGGCTGAACTGCCAAACTCCTTAATGACCACGTTCTCTTTCCAGAGATAGAAAAAAGAAGGACAAGAACCACTTTTTTTTTAACCTCATATTTCCAGGAATGTCTTTGTTTTGTTTCTCACATCGGGATTAGAAGAGATGGGGTTAAGATGTTGAGAAAAAGGTCACCCTCAAGTATATTTAGCCTGACTGGAAGTAGGAAATACCAGAAATCCCCCCAGATTTGCAGCCTCACTTGAGCCATTTCAAGAAACACAGATAAATCCCCCAACATCTGCTTGCTTATCAGACACACTGAAGGGAAACTGCAAACCATCTGCTCTTGGAAAGCGACACCCAACGCAGTTTGCTGCTGTGCTGACTGCACACCTCCTCCGTGCCAGCCACCAAGGGCAGGGGACGGGACCCTTGCAAAGGGACATCCCCAGCTTCTCAGCAGCACTTGCATCTGCTGGAGCTGCCAGGGAAACCCCACACACACACTGTTTACCTTCAGATGAGCTATTAGAAAGGCTCCTATTCTCGAGATGGCCTAGTCAGAGGATAGCTCTCCTGCAAATGGCATGAAGGTGCCTGTCTTCTTGAGCTCTGATATGTTACAGAATCACAGAATCGCAGGGGTTGGAAGGGACCTCCAGAGATCATTGAGTCCAACCCCCCTGCCAAAGCAGGGTCCCTAGGACAGGTCACACAGGGAGGCGTCCAGACAGGTCTTGAATATCTCCAGAGAAGGAGACTCCACACCCACCTGGGCAGCCTGTCCCAGGGCTCTGCCACCCTCACTGTGAAGAAGTCCTTTCGTGTGTTGGTGAGGAATTTCCTGTGCTCCAACTTGAAGGTATTGCCCCTTGTCCTGTCCCCACACACCACTGAGAAGAGGCTGGCCATTTCCCTCTGTCTCCCACACTTCAGATATTTATAAACATTGATCAGATCACCTCTCAGTCTTCTCAAGGCTGTACAGCCACAGCTCATTCAACCTTTCCTTGCAGGGGAGATGCTCCAGGCCAAAGGTTACATTGCACATGTATTTTGGATCGAGTCACATGTGCCACGGGTTGTTATTTTACAATGCATTAAAGGTGTGTGATGTATATTTGTAGCCCATAGTGCAGGAATGTTACAGTTCGTGGGTGTCCCTGACTGAATTTGCCATTGGGAAAACAGAGCCATTGCTCTTTCCTTTTACCAGGCAGAGGCACGTTAGGATCATTTCCCAGCTTGTATCTGTGCTGCAGAGCTTGGATCCTTTAGGAGCAGCTGCAGTCTTCACCACCACCATTCTAACGTGACAAACACAGAAAATCATATATATTCCCTTGTGGTTTTATTCTCTATAAAATATTCTGATGAATGTAAACTCTGTCCCCAACCCTTATCAGCCTTCTCTTCCTGATCCAATGCAAACAAGACTGAACATAAGTGTATAGTTCATAACTGCAGGAATTTCCATCATAGCTTTTCCCAGCTCGATACTGCACGTTAGGATGAGAAGGAACAGCATGTGCATCAGTTACAACATATAAAGTACTTCATATTGAGCATCTCAACATAAACAAATGGCCCATGGTTTGCAAGGGTATCTGTGATGCTGCTGATGGCTTTAGGCAAAAAAAATACTCACCTTTTGTCACTGGATGGTAAGCCCCATCAAGGGAGTTCTTTATCATAAAACATAACCTGTGCCCTTTCTGCCCCTTTATTTCCAGCATTCCCTGTGATTTTTCAGCTTTCCATTTGTATGTGGTATTGCAAAAAGAAACACAGGCAGACCCTAAGATGTGGGCGCTGTGCAAAAAGGAATGGACAGAGAATCCAGATCTTCCCACTCACAGCCTCAAGCTTTTTCTGCCAGGTCACAACTGGCTCTACTGTCAGTCACACTGTCCCTGTGCATGCACACAGAAAACCTCATATGTGCCTGAGGAAAGTAGGGGTGACATAAATCTGAAACATGGGTTATCTTCTGGTTTGCAAGACCTGAATCTAGCTCTGGTTGACCTCTGCTTGGCATCTGTAGGTTACTTCAGCAAAAAGACTTTCTAAACCCTGCTCCATTTGTCGTTCTTAACCTGCTGCTCCACTTCTGCTCAAGTGGCTTTGTGTTTTCCAAGGATATAAACATGTTGGCCAGTTTAGGTTTTGCGTGTGTAAGCTGCTACCTCAGAAAAGGAAAAAGTTGCAGATGACAAAATATTTCTGGTAGCTGAAGGAGGAAGTTGTGGCTTTATGGAGAACTGCGAACAGTGAACAGCCCAAAACTGAGTGGATTTCAGAGATGCTGAACCAGGAAAACCACACTGGTTTTGCAGCTGAGCAACAATGCAGTTGCTTCAAGAACTGGTTAAAAATACCTGTGGCCTGATCCTGCAGCAAGCAAAGGAAGCCTGGCCTTTAAAAAAAGATTGTTTTGCAGTGGTGCAGATGTTTGCTTTAGTGCCACCAGCAGCACAGGCTGGCCTGAAGGGCAGCAGAAATGAACACAGACTCATGTCTTACGGGACATCTTACCACCCAACACTGGCATTTCCATCTTCTTTATCACTGTAAGTTGATTTAAGCATGTCCCTTCTCTGCCCCTGGTGCAGAAGCAGATGAGCAGCATGTCCAGTTGAAGCCCCTAATATCTTAAATTACTGCTGCTACATCCACTTGCCAGTTACCTGCAAAACTCCCTGAATTCTGCTCAGAAATGTGCTTTCATCCTTGCTTGGATAGCTGCCAGATCACTTGTGGTGCAGAACGTCACGGCATCATGGCAGCAAAAGAGAGGGGCCACCTGTGGATTTTCTTTAGCAAGAAACCAGAATGTTATTTTTTTTCTTCATTTCCCTTCATTTCCTACTTTGGCTTTGCTCACAAGGTTTGGGGAGGATGGATAGGTGATTTTTGGCTGATCCGTGGAGTTCATCTTTCCCTGGACACCTCATTCCTGTGATACTGAGACCTGCAGTTGGCATTGCTCCTGGCATCTGTGATGGGAGAAATGCCAGACGACAGGACTTGTGAAGATGCTGTTGCAAAGCAGGGGTGAGAAGGCTGCCGAAACTTGCTCTTTGCATTTCATGGTGGCTTATACCAATGCCATTAGCAGGGATCCCTGTGCCAGAGGTGCTTAAGCTAGGGCCCAGAGCAAAGAAGGGACCTGTGCCTGGAGAGCAGAAGGAGGAACAGTGTGACAGCAGAGGTGGAGTGGGCCTCCTGCAGCAAGGCTAGAAGACACTAAGATCACAGAATCACAGAGTTGTAGGGGTCAGAAGAGACCTTGAGAGATCATGGGGTCCAACCCCCCTGCCAAAGCAGCTCCCCAGCTCATACTGCACAGATAGGCATCCAGACGAGTCTTGAATCTCTCCAGAGAAGGAGACTCCACCACCTCCCTGGGCAGCCTGTCCCAGGGCTCTGTCACCCTCATTGTGAAAAAGTTCCTCCCCATGTTGGTGCGGAACTTCCTGTGCTCCAATTTGCAGCCATTGCCCCTTGTCCTGTCTCCACAGACCACTGAAAAGGGGCAGGCCAATTCCCCCTGCACCCCATACTTAAGATATTTATAAACACTGATTAGGTCCCCCCTCAGTCTTCTTTTCTCCAAGCTGAACAGCCCCAGCTCTCTCAGCCTTTCCTCATAGGATAGATGTTCCAGGCCCTTCATCATCTTCGTAGCCCTTCTCTGGACTCTCTCCAGGAGATCCCTGTCCTTTTTATACCAGGGAGCCCAGAACTGGACACAATACTCCAGGTGGGGCCTGACCAGGGCAGAGTAGAGGGGGAGGATCCCCTCCTGTGACCTGCTGGCCACACTCCTCCTGGTGCACCCCAGGATCCCATTGGCTCTCTTAGCCCCCAGGGCACACTGCTGACTCATAGCCAACCTGTCATCAACCAGGACCCCCAGGTCCTTCTCCACAGAGCTCTTCTCCAGCAGGTCATCCCCCAGCCTGTACTGATACATGCGGTTGTTCCTCCCCAGGTGCAAGGCTTTACACTTGCTTTTGTTGAATTTCATCTGGTTTCTCCCTGCCCAGCTCTCCAGCCTGTCCAGGTCTCTCTGGATGGCAGCGCAGTGTTCCTGCGTGTCAGCCACCCCTCCCAGCTTTGTATCATCGGCGTACTTGCTGAGGGTGGATGCTATTCCCTCATCAAGGTGTCAATGAAGATATTAAACAGGACTGGACCCAACACTGAGCCCTGGGGAACACCGCTAGTCACAGGCCTCCATTCAGATTCTACTCCACTGATCACGACCCTCTGAGCCCGGTCTGACAGCCAGTTCTCAACCCACCTCACTGTCCACTCATCTATCCCATACTCTCTCAGCTTTTCTATCAGGTTGTCATGGGAGACAGTATCGAAAGCCTTGCTGAAGTCAAGGTAGATGACATCCACTGCTCTCCCTCCATCCACCCAGCTGGTGATGAGATCATAGAAGGCTATGAGATTGGTCGAGCACGATCTCCCCTTGGTGAATCCATGCTGACTACTCCTCATGACCTTCTTCTCTTCCAGTTGCTTGGTGATGGCATCCAGAACAAGCTGTTCCATAACTTTTCCAGGGACAGAAGTGAGGCTGACTGGCCTATAGTTGCTAGGATCCTCCTTCTTGCCCTTTTTAAAGACTGGAGTGACATTGGCTATCCTCCAATCCTCAGGCACTTCTCCTGTTCTCCAAGACCTGTCGAAGATGATAGAGAGCGGCTCCGCAATCACTTCCACCAGCTCCCTCAGCACACGTGGATGCATCCCATCCGGGCCCATGGATTTGTGTGCATTAATCCCTTTGAGCCGCTCCTGGACCTCCCCTACCTCAACTAGAGGGAAGCTCTTCATTCCCCAAACACTCCTATTTTCATCCATGATCTGTGGGTCCCGAGGGGCCTTTGGAGTGAAGACTGAGGCAAAGAAGGCATTTAGTATCTCCACATTCTCATCATCCCCCGTTACCAGGACACCCACCTTATTCAGCAAGGGACCTACATTATCCCTGGTCATCCTCTTGCTATTCACATACCTGAAAAAACTCTTTTTATTGCCCTATGAGCAATTACGGCAGAGCTTCCCCTCGCCTTGCTGCCCCAGGCAGTGAAACACCAGCTCCCCTCCTCCTGCTCTGCCTGGGGGTGCAAAGGACCCCAGCTGCTCCTTCCTCCACCTCTTCTTCACAGCCTTCTGGGACCCGCACTTCCACCAGCAGGGTCCACAATAACATGTAGGTACTGCTCAGAGGAAGAGTTAACCCCTTTTTGTCAGTAAGGGACTGTGGGCATTCCCAGCAGGGAAGATATTAATCTGGTCCATACCTGGAGGTGAGTTTAAGGAACCACAAACAGGGCAAAACCCCCCTGCCTCAGCATTGAGGTCCCAGAGAGCAAACTCACACCCACCAGCACTTCTACCAGCTTCACACCAGCATTGTGTCCAACCTTGCAGGCTTCTGTATAGGGAAAGGTTGTTCTGCAGACAGTGCAGATAACAGGTGGACATCAGAGTGATTCCCAGAACTTTGCTCTGTCCTCCCAACTCCCCTTGGCATCCTGCTGGTCCTCAAATGGGTTTTGCTCAGATATTTGTCAAAACCAACTCTTTTGTTGTAATATTTTAAGAGTATTCTCAAAATAGTGTTTCTTTTGTTGCTGTTCTGTTTTTAAGCTAGGAAAACATGTGGGTTTTCATTTTTTAAAATGACACATTCCTGTGAGCAATCCCAAAAAGCAATCATGAAAATTATGTCTGAACTTTTCAGACTTTACGTGGAAAACATTTGCTATTCTGCTGCCCAGAACATTAAATAAGTCTTGCTCAGGTTCCCTCTTTAGTAGAATTTAAATAAATCACAATTCAGAGGGCAACTCTTCAGCTCGGTGCTGATCTCCTGTTCCAGAGCTGTGTGCTACCCAGAGCATCTCTGCTCCCCGATTTGTCTGTTGGATCGCAAATGCAAGAGCTGGGAGGTTCACTTTCATTCCTCCCCCACAAAAAAATAAAAGCAACCTTGTGTCTGATTCTAACTGATGAAGGATAAAAGCTACACTGGTCAAAATGTTTCATTTCTTTGTTGCTTTCTTGTAACGCTGCCTCTGGGATGTGGCACAGACATTGTACATGAAACCCGCCGTGTTGAGGCCAGGCTGATTCAGCTCTGACATGAGTGAGAATGATGGGAGAGCATTTTTCTTATGGTTTCTTTTTCCCCTACACTTTTTCCATGGCTGCATCAGCTCAAATGCCATCCTTCAGCAGCATTGCATTGCTACGCAGTCCCCACCAGCATGGGCAGACATGCTACAGGAGCTCAGTCGGTGCTGTGTCATGTTCAATCCTGGCATCCAAAGTCTCAGCATCTGCAACTGGTACCAAGCATTTACACATGGTCTTCTATTATAATGAATAAACTGCACTTTAGGAAATTTTAAACACTCTAAAGAGATGCACAGGAAGCCCTTTCTGGGGTCTTTTTCCAGTTCTGATTTCTCGCTTGCTATCTGGGTGGGCCTGTGGTAAATGCTGGCCCAACTTCAATCTATAACCACAAAGTGGGAAAGGGGCTGGTTACTAGGGCTGTAGTGATGTGACATGGGGAATGGCCTTAAACTGAAAGAGGGGAGGTTTAGATTAGGCAGAAGGAGTAAATTTTTTTACAGTCATGGTGACGAGGCCCTGGCACAGGGTGCCCAGAGAAGCTGTGGCTTCCCCTGGATCCCTGGCAGGGTTCAAGGCCAGGCTTGGGCACCCTGGACTAGCGGAGGGTATCCCTGCCCATAGCAGGGGGTTGGAGTTGGATGGGCATTGAGGTCCCTTCAATCCAAACCAGCCTGGGATTCTGTGATTCTAAATTCCTTTTCATTCCTGCTGCAATGACATGTCTCTGCAGTTTCTGGCTTGCAGGAGAGAGCAAATACTGTCTTTTGCAGGGAACAAGGTCAAAGACATTTTTAATTGCACTAGCTTCAAATGCCTGTTGTACTGTTACATCAGCCCAGAACCGCTGTGTCAACAAACTGAAATAAAACCCTAAGACAATGGACAGGCTATAATACACATGCAACAAGTCCAAGGTCTGTGATGACAGATATCTCTCCTTTTCCTTTGCCTTGATTGGAATGTCATTACATTATCATCCCAGCTCAGGCCAATTTAGAAAAGACAGGTCTTAATTTGCACCACGGAGAGGAAGCAAGTTCCACATGTCACTTATACCTGGTAAGGGCTCTTTTTCCAAGACTGGCAAATCCAGCTCCTTCTGTAACTCCTCTTCTTCTTCGTCTTCTTCCTTTTATATTGCATTTCCCAGGAGAAAACAGAAAAGAAAAAAAAAAAGAAAAGAAAAGAAAATGCAACTCATTAAACTGTCAAAAAAGAGACAGAAACATTTGAATGTTACTAATAACGAATAGAAACATGAATTAGATCAAATACATCTTTCATCAGTCGTGTAACCCATGCCTAGCATGGAAGGAAGCCTCCTAACAGCCCTGTGTCAGACATGATGCTACTAACACTGATGAAATCAGTGCATCAGAATCAGATGCATCAGAAATCATGTGAAGCCTCACAAAACCCACCCAGCATTTGAATGGTAGAGCTGGCTGAAGATTAAAATCCAAGATTTATACTCGACATTAAAACCCAGTGTTGCCTGCCTTGTGCCCCAGGTGAAGCCATTAAGCTTCTCTGTCCATTTATGAAGAGAAATAAAGTTTTACTAGAATTATTCAACTTTTCCTTATTAAAATACTAACTCCACTCATTTGAAAATCCCACTGATGCCAAATGCAGAACGAAGCAAAAGGCGTGATTGCTTTCCCTTTTGAGACTTTGCCCCTTAGGAAGTGAATGTCTCCAGCATTCAGAGGACAAAAAATCCAGTCACAACTAAACTTCTGACTTGCCATCTCCCAAAATGTAGTTAAGAGAAGCAACTCAGAAATTCCCATAAATAGGTTTATATTGGTAATGGTGTAACCTGACAGCCTCCAATGCTGTCTGCGCAGTACAGATATTGAAGGGGTGGAAACTGCTTTGTTATCACATGAGGGGAAGGTGGGACTAGTGCACCACCGTGGCAGTGCAAGTCACTGGCTCCACAGCACCCTTCTTCCACATTTTGGGTGAGTTGGCCCAAGGGGGATCCATTTCTCCTCAGTTTTATCTGCCTTGGGTCTACTCTGTGTTTTCCCTGTAGGCTCTAGAGACAGGCACTTCCAGCTGGTAACCTGTCCCATCTCAGAGTCACCTAAACCAGGTGAGATGAGCCTGGAGACAGTGTAGGATGAACAGGGGATGAACTGGACACAACGCTGCCAGATGTCAAGAATGAGATCAGACATCCATCATGACATAAAACCAGTGCTGGACACTGAACGGATGCTGCGTGAACGGGGAGCTTTGCAACTCTTCAAGACTGCAGCCACCTACAGTGACAACCAGTCTGCAGCTGCTGTAGTGAGGTGCAATCAAAGGCAAACAGAAGTCAAGTTTTTTTCTCTCAGCACTTTCAGGTCTCTTGGAGCAGTGTCCTCTCAGAAGCACCCATGAGATTTGAAAGCAGAGGAGCAGAGACCTGTTGGAGGGATCTGAACAGAGGACCTGGCTCTGTCAAGGACAAGATGCCACCCAGCTGCTGGCAAGCGACGGAGGAGCTGCTGGTGCATAAAGCTAGCAGGAGATCATATTCGTCTTTCAGAGTAGTATTTCCAGATTAAATATAAGAGGGAAGCTCAGGGAGGTCAGAGGCTGAGATTGACTTTCAGAGCGATGCCTTTGACGTCCAAAGAGGGATGCCAGGCTTATTAAAAATGCAGTGTGGATTGCAAATCTGTCACACACCCAAGCCACCACGTGGAGTGGGAGGATGGATGAGGTGGCTATGGAGAACCTGCTGACAACAACAGCTTCTCAAGTGACGGGTTGGTGAATAGTTTGCTGCTGTTCAGCATTGTTTTGACAGAAAGCTACACAAAACAACCATGTGGGGAGAGAGGAGAGAACGTTCATGGCTGCTTGGAGGTTTGTTTACAATCTTGTGGTGGGGAAATATGAATAGAAATTAAGCCCTGTGTTGGCTTAGAAACAGCAGTTTAGTGAGACAGAATGGGGAGAGAAGCAAAGTGGAGAAATGTGGGTGTGGAGGGGAGGAGCAGCAGCATCGCAAGAGCAATGATAGTGAGGAAGAACAGGCAATGCCACTCGGTGAAGGCTCCACTGACTTCTGTCTTCTTGGTTTTCCACTGCTGTGTCTGCTCTGGAGCACACTGAGTTTCACCTGCTGTACCATTTCTTTGCCACGGTGATTTTAATAGGCTAAAACTAAATTAATTTTATTAGGCTAAAATGAAAGAAAGCTGACAGTGTCTGGCCCAAGGGTAAATGACAGGCAGGGAGCCACCAAAGGTCTCAAATGCCCACCCATCTTTCAACTCCGAGCTGCTGCCTGATAGTTGCCTCGCCACCCTGTTGACAACACTATTGGCTCACTGCAGTCTAACCTTCCCCATAGAAAGATGCTCAATGCAAAATCCTTAGTGTTTGGTGAAAAAGAAAGAAACAGCAGTTTTCATCAGACAGGGAAGGCAGTGGCCATAGAAATGTTGCCAAGATGTCTCGTGGACATTTAGTTTGGGTTTAAGGGTATAGATGAGGGGTTATTTTACAAATGGTTTTGTCTATAAGCAGCATTCCATCCCCAAAACCATCTCCCTTTTCAGGAAGGAAACTTCAGGCAGAGAAGTACCAGGGAGACAGAGGCCAGATATCCTGGAAGATACAGATCAGAATGCAGTGGTGGCCCAAGGTAAGGGAACTGTATTCGATGAGCATTCACTGCAGCATACCAAATTATTTGGTAAAGGAGGCATTTCTTGTACTTTCAAGATGTGACTTCTGTATCAGAAGTAAATGTCACATCGAGACATTCAAACAAACATGGCTTACCACTACATAAAGCCACCACTGCCTCCTGGCAAAGTTTTATCAGATTTAAGTATATTGTATCACAGACCAATGGAGACTCCTTTCTGTGAGAGAACTGGAGAACATTCTGAATATGCAGAAACCACCTCCAGCTCAGACCACCCCTGAGCTGACTGCAGCACAGGGGGATGCACCAAATGCACCTGCCTGTTCTCACTGGAAGTAAAAATTTCAATTTATACTGCACCACAGAAATACCTGCTTAGAGCTAGATGCAGTGCCCAGCAACAGTGTGTAAAGCAGAACAGCAACCAAGCAAGTCAATAGTATTTATTGTCCTGGAGTTTATCCAGATAAGTTAGCACGCACTTAGGACTGGTTGTGTGCTAGCACTGGTGCTACACCAGGCCAGCAAATAGAATCACAGAATCATAGAATCACATAGGTTGGAAGAGACCTTTAAGATCACCAAGTCCAACTACAGCCTAACCCTGACTACTCTACCTCTAGACCATGTCCTCAGGCACAAAATCTACATGCTTTTTAACACTTCCAGGGATGGTGACTCCACCACTTCCCTGGGCAGCCTGTCAGTTCCTTCAGCTGTTCTTCATTGGACTTGTGCTCCAGACCCTTCACCAGCTTCGTTGCCCTCCTCTGGACACACTCCAGCATCTCAACACCCTTCCTGTAGTGAGTGGCCCAAAAGTAGACACAGCACTTGAGGTGGGGCTTCACCAGAGCTGAATACAATGGAACTATCACTTCCCTACTCCTGCTGGTCACACCATTCCTGCTGTGTGGCCTTCTTGGACACCTGGGCACACTGACAGCTCCTGTTCAGCCAGCTGTCCACTAACACCCCAGGTCCTTTTCCTCCAGCAAGCTCTCCAGCCACTCTGCCCCAAGCCTGTAGCATTGCCTGGGGTTACTGTGACCAAAGTGCAGGACCCAGCACTTGTCCTTGTTGAACCTCATAAAGTTGGCCTCTGCCCATCAACCCAGGCTGTCCAGGTCCCTCTGTAGAGCCTTCCTGCCTCCCAGCAGATAGACACTCCCACACAATTTGGTGTCATCTGCAAACTTACTGAGGAGCGACCGTTGCTGTTCTGATTTTTGCAGAATAAATGTGTTCTAATACCTATCAGAAAAGCAGATGCCTCAGGCAGTAAAGGGAAGCTAGGAGAGAGAAGCTCCATGGAGTAACATACTCCTTGTTTAGTGAGTGCTGTGAATGTCTTCTCAATGTCAGGTTTGGTCCAAGGACCCTTCTGAGAGAAAGTAGGATGCTCATGACCCTGGTGCTTACACCAAATAAAGATTTAGCCTGGCTTGGCTCCCAGAGAAACTTTTCCAGTTGAGAAGAGGCTGTAAGCACTGATCCCTCTGTCTTGCATTGCAGAGAGGGTTGGGCAGCTAACCCAAAACCAGGTCCATGTACCCAGCCCAAGTGGATCAGAAAAGGAAGGGGAACAAGCAGTACATGGTGCTCCTCCCTGCTAGGAGCAGGCTGATAAGGCAGGGACAGCGTGGTTAATGACATGCCAAGGGGATGAAATAATGTCTTGAATGAAGGCACAGTGATGGGCAAGAGCCATATTTATGGGTGTACAGGGCAAGCAACGTTTCATACATATTTCAGCACTTCCAAGATAAAAAGAAAAGGTTTTCTTACGGGCCTTCTGGGATAGATAAGAGGATTTATAATAGCCAGATTTCTGGCTTATAATCCTTAGAAATGCATGTATTTGCTTCCCATGCCAACTATGACATAAAGGTGAACTACGTGATCAGCTTATTCCATTCTGTAATTTTTAATAATTACAGCTGATCTCTCTGTGTTTCTCCTCAGCCCAGCAGAACATGCAGCTTCACCATCCTGCAGGGAAGTCATCCTGTGCCTGAGAGCAGCCTGTGATTCTGGAAGTGGGGTGCATGTCATGTCAGGATGTAGATGTTTGTCGCTCTTCCCTCTCCTCTTCTGGCCCGCCTCCCCTAGTGAGTCACCTCTGGTTTCCCACCGCCTAAATTCAGTGGCATCCTCCTTGTATGAGAGTTAATAGAGGATTTATCCAACAGCCACTCACTATCTCCATCCCTCCCCTGAAGCACAGCTCACTGAAAACTTGGGCAGAGGCCTGATGCAACGGGCGAGCCCCAGGGAGCAGAGCTTCCATGAGCTGACCTCACAGAGAGACAGAGGCTGCACCACTCTCTGCTTAGGGAAGAAGATCCTTCAGCTGTCTCTCTTGTAACTGTGGGTTAAATCCAAACCTGAGGGCCAGGGATATGTTTCAGTAACACACCGAGGATCACACCTGGACAGAGGGTTTCCTTCACTTTGGCTACCAACAGTGTGCCTGAACCTGAGATGTGAGCTAGATGCTCCTTTCCCTCTGCATTAGCATGAGCACACACATTGGTCTACAGCACAGAGATATAAGAGACTATAACATAAATAATCCTTCCCTCAGCATTCCTGCTTCAGACCTGATGGAGCTTGTGCAGGGGTACCTGTGCATGTAGCAGGACAGCTGCAAGGTTGTGCACTGAAACATGTAGATGAAGGTGTTCCAGTTTTTCAGAATCAAACCAAAATCTTGCCCCAGCACCTCTGGCAAAAAATAAAGACTTGCCTGGCCAGACTGGAGCTTCTGAAACAGCAGCTGGAGGTCACCTCAGTGGCTTTGGGAAAACCCACATTGAAGAGTTCAGCCAAGCATTGCCAAGGAAAATGGGATCTCATGCTGACCTGCTCACACTGCGCAGGGGCTGATGGGCTCTGGAGATTTATAGGATGGGGTGATATCTGGCAGATAAAGGAAAGTGATGCTGCCCCTGTGCACCACAGTTCTAAGCTGATCCATAGGATCACCCTGCCTTAGGTCTTTCTATACCTACTTGTCAAGAAGGATGTAAAAACTAGGGTTAAAAAGTGGAAACAAAACTTGTGGTATAAACAGAATTCTATGGAAATAGAATCATAGAATCTCCTGAGTTGGAAGGGGCCCATAAGAATCATCAAGTCCAGCTCCTGGCTCCACACAGGGCCAGCCAAGTCAGAGCATGGGACTGAGCACATTATCCAGACACTTCTTGACCTCAGTCAAGCTCAGTGCTGTGAGCCCTTCCCTGGGGATCCTGTCCCAGTGCCCGACCGCCCTCTCAGTAAAGAACATCTTCCTAACATCCAACCTAAACTCCTGCTTTCACAGTTACACTGTTCAGCTCAACCCAGTGAAAAGGTGGAGAAACAAATGGTCAGAGACAAGCACCTGGGAAATGTGGCCTGCACAGGGTTGACTGGTGGGGAGTATTGAAAGAGTTTATTTTCCTTCCCGTGCAATTCGCTTGCTCCACTGGGGTTGCTCATTGGCCCCATGAGATGTGGTAACAGCATCCACTCTTTCTCCCCATTCGATGAGGGCTGTGTCCCACTGCCCAGATCCTATTGAGGGTGTTTCAGGCTCATGGACAAAGACCTGGTAAGATTTAAAGGCTGGAAGCTGGGGCTGGATAAATTCAGTCTTGCAGTCACACTGCATGCAGTGCTCACTGGAGAGGTGCTGGCCTTGCACACCCCTGTCAGACACAACAAGAACTATTCTTTTAGAAGCCCTAGGCCTATTCTAGAGGTTAAAGCAGATGATCCAAACTTGCTGGCTTCTGGGCAATTCCCTGTGATATAAGATCGCATTTTGTTTGCCATGATATGCATGTCCTTTGGTTTCTTGAGATGTGGTCCAACTCTGGAAAGGACACCTCACCTACGCCACAGATACTGAAAAGGGAGCCCAAGAATGTGGTACAGCTTGAACAAAGGATCACTAAACCTTCCTGATTCGCCTCTCTGAGCCCAGGTCAAGGGGAAGCAGACATGAAAGGAGGACTATGGCTCTGGCTGGACTTCTGACTTTGATCCTCTCTTTCTGAGGTGCTGCCACTGCTCAGAGATAGGCCACAGCAGTTTTTCTTCAGCAGACAATCCACCTTTGTGTCTCTCTAACTCAGACTCTTTGGTCCCTGAGACAGAGTGAAACCCACACAGTCTCCAGAGATAAACACAAAGCTATGGGAACCTGATGCACAGGATGCACAGGAAAACTGGAGGATGGGTGTTCACATACATGCAGTCTGCTGTATCTTTTAATGGCCCACCAGGTCAGCAGTGAGAACTGCATCTGACAGATGGTTTTCCTCAGCATGGACAAGCCATGGGGGACATCACACCCACCCACACTTCCTAGCTTCCGCTCCCAGGCTCTCCTAAATCCCAGCAAGGAACCCTACTGCCCTTTCACACAAACGCCTGGAGATTAGCAGCTGCCCTCAAAATGTCAACATCCTCCTCTGAGAACTGTCAGAATTACTCCTCCTGAGGAGACAGGACTTTCTGGCTCATCCTGACCAAACCCCTGAAGCCTCACACGGCCACGAGCTCCTTGGAGTGCCAGGAAGGTGCCACTGTGAAAGTGACTTTGGATCCCAAGTTTACAGCAGGATCATCACCACACTGATCTCCAAATGATGCAGAATACTTTATGAATTGCTCATGAAATCTTGAATTTGTCCACAAGGACCACACAAGAGCCAAACCAGCCTACCTAACCCAGGACCCAGTAGGTGAGGCACAGCAGCAACCATTTACATTATCTCCTCACCATCTGAATCGTTCTTCACCAAGAAGGGCAGGAAGGATGAATAGATGGGTAGGAAACCTACCTAACCATATCTGGCTCTTATTTTTCTGCATTATTCAGATACAAGTCTGGAGAACAGTCCAGTGAAGTGCTCCACAGTGTCTCTGGTGCTGAGTTTTGTCACAGGCAACTGAACTGTTGTGGGAATGTGCTGCTCAGGGTGCTACAGGCTAACAAAAGTTTCAGCAACAGCCTCATTCTGGGTGTCAGATATAATCTGCCTTCATAAAGGCAGAGTTGGGGATCTCTAATCCACACAGACTGTGAGTGTTTGTACAGTTGACCTCCATAAACTCATATGTAAGAACATCATTTGATGAGGTCTACAACTGGCTTTAGCTGGACCCCCAAAAATGTTTATTTCTACACACATAAAATGTGATATAAACAAAAACAACAACAAAAAAATCCCCATCCTATTCTTTTAACAAAAAAGTCTTGAAATTTTTTAGGAAATACTCTCCACTTTGACCTCATATCAGGAAACCCAATGAGCCTTCACAAAGGTTTGTCAAAAAATGTGCAGAAATCAGGGAGGCAAAAATGTGTTAAGGGCACCATGGTTGATGCTTTGCTCATTAGCTCATAAGAAATGAACAGCATCAGTAGATTTCTCTGTTAGCCACTGCCTCAGCAATTCGTACCCCTTCATAGTAACTGAGGACCAAGCTGAAGGCTAACCAAAAAATGAAGCTCATGTAATTAATGGTGGTCTTCAGCAGAGGATAGCTGCTAAATAAACCTGATTTCAGAAGCGTTGAGCCACTGATTTTGCCTCCCAGCCATGTCAGCTGCACATAGACTTATCATGAGACTCACTAAAGACCAATGCCACCAGCTGCCTTGGTCAAGAATGAGTACTGGCCTATCTCATCACCTACCTCCTCCTCCTCTTGGAGGTCTCCAGTCCATTTTGGACTAGTAGGAGCCCCACAGTATTACTTGACCTTGCCCCTTCTGCAGAAGCAGTTGTTGCCAGCGGTGACACCCCCTCATACCTCCATTTTTAAGGGACATGTCCCACCATCTGGGGCCCATGTGGCCCTCTTGATCCTTACATTCCTCTTTCATGTGCTGCTGACCATGCAGTCTCATGGTGGGACTAATTCTGTGTGTGCTATGAATGCAGTCTTCCACCAACACAGACTCTCATGTGCTGTCCTCTCCAAAGTCTCCAGCCTCACCTCTAGGTCAGAAAACAGCTGCTGGGCCACACGGCCATCTGTCCCTCACCTAGCCTAGAGGTCCTTAAGAGGCAGAGGTTCCCTTCATCTTTAATTTAGGGTGCTGGTCTAGGGCAGGCACATATTTCTTTAAACAATGCAAGTCATACAGCCCAAAAGCATGTGGGAGCCAGAGGCTGTTCTTGGCTCGAGGTTTCCAGCTCAACAAGAAGCTTCCAGATGTGTTACGGGCTGTACGTACGCTGCCCATTGCTGTGGGATTTGGTCTCTTTCTGTGTAAAATCAATAGCAAGTCACTGGGAAATTTTCTGGACATTTGTTTGATTCTCTCCCTTTTTTTAAATATACAAATATGTGTATGGAAATAAATGGTATTTCTCAAAACCATATTTGGATAAAGTGGGGTTTTTTATTACTTTGAGAGGATTCACTCCTCACCTCATTTATTGCCTGGCTGGTGGAGCTGCAAGGTTAGCAGTGATACCAGCATTGCAAAGTGTCATCTGTGTGGTAGGAATGTTTTTTACAAAGAGGGAGGCATTTTAAGAGGGTTTAAAGCTGGCAAAACTGGTCTTGCCTGATCTCTCCCTGTAGTTCACTCCCTCTTGCTTGTTTTCCTCAAGCAAGAATGCTTTGTCACCAGCTTTCTCCAGCCTTGCCCTGAGCTTTGTGATCAAACACTGAAGCCCATATAAACAGCTTTTGTACTTTCTGCCTGGAAAACCTCTTTGCCTCCTTACAGAAACATTTTCTCAGAATTTCTTTGGGCAGAAACCATTTCCAGTTGAAATAAAAGCTTCACTTTGGCTGTCTCTAAGCCTCTTGATTGTATTAAAATACACTGGATGCATCAACAAATTTTAATGCCACCTCAAGTTAAAAAAAGCCTCTCAAACACTTAACTACAGTCTCAGCTTGGGATCCTATTTCAATCTTCATCCTCTTTGTTCAGAAATATAAAGCTCTTTCTGGTATTCCACCCTCTAGGTCTCAAAGGTGGCCCTGACATTAGGCTGGGTCTGCAATTTTTTGCATATTTCTAAACCAAGGTACAAACTGAACGAAGGGGAGGAGGGAAGATGTCCAGTCTTACAATAGATACAGGGGGAAAAAGCAAAATGTTGCTGGGACCTGGTGTTTAGTAGGCCTCTTGCAGGATAGAATCGTAGGATCACCGAATATCTCGAGTTGGAAGGGACCCAGGAGGATTATCAAGTCCAACTCTTGGCTCCACACAGGGCCAGCCCACTCAGAGCATGGCACTGAGGGCATCGTCCAGACGCTGCTTGACCTCAGTCAAGCTCGGGGCTGTGATCACTTCCCTGGGGAGCCTGTTCCAGTGCCTGACCAACCTCTCAGTACAGAACCTCTTCCTAATATCCAATCTAAATCCCCCCTGGCACAACTTCATGATGGGTTCTATCCCTGGTCACCAAAAAGAGGAGATCAGTGCCTGCCCCTTCACTCTCCCTCATCAGGAAGCCACAGACAGTGATGAGGCCTCCCCTCAGCCTCCTCTTCTCCAGGCTGAACAAACCAAGGGACTTCAGCCTCCCCTCTAGACCCTTCCCTATCCTCATTGTCCTCCTCTGGACACTCTCCATAGTTTTGTGTCACTCTTGTACTGTTGCGCCCAAAACTGCACCCAGGACTCAAGGTGAGGCCACACCAGTGCAGTGCAAATTGGGACCAGCTGGCCATGCTGTGCTTGATGCACCCCATGATACAGTTGGCTTTCCTGGCTGCCTGGGCACACTGCTGCCTCATGGGTAACTGACTGCTGACCAAGACCCCCAAATCCTGCTCAGCATAGCTGGCCTCCAGCATCCCAGGAGTTTTGTGGAAAATTTTGAAATCTCTTGGTTTTGGACCATTTTGGAGAAAAATCAAATTTTGCTGCTTTTTGTTTCCCTAGGAATTTCTCCCAGAATTTCTCTAGGGCTGAACTGCACAAGCTGAGCTTCCCACCTACAGTGGTATGGAGATCTTCAGGCTCTGAAGAATGATAAGGTTCATCACTAATGGGATGACTCCTTCATTGTGTTTCTTTGACTCTCAGAATGCAAAATTTAAAATATTACGGGTTTGTTCTTTAAGTATGTGTCTCACACAACATTGGCACAGAATTTCTCTTCACTTTCACTGAAATTTGCTCAAAGTCTTATCCTTGGGACGTTCAGTTTCTGGGGGCAGTTTATTTCAACTTCCATTACATCCCACATCACTTCTGGTGATCCTGCCAGTGTGTGATTGTATTTGAAAGACTGGATATTTAATGCACACAGCCTAAACAAGAGAAACATTATTTCCTTTAATAACTATATTCCCCAATCTCCTCACCCTTGCTGAGTGTTGCATCTGCCTGAGGGTAGGGAAGCTCTTCAAAGAGACCTGAACATACTGGACCAATGGGCTGAGACCAATGGGATGAGGTTCAACAGGCCAAGTGTAGAGTCCTGCACTTGGGTCATAACAGCCCTGTGCAGTGCTACAGGCTTGGGGAAGAGTGGCTAGAAAGCTGCCTGGCAGAGAAGGACCTGGGGCTGTTGGTTGACTGCAGGCAGAATATGAGCCAGCAGTGTGCCCAGGTGGCCAAGAATGCCAGTGGTATCCTGGCTTGTATCAGAAACAGTGTGGCCAGCAGGGCCAGGGCAGTGACTTGTGCCCCTGTATTTGGCATTGGTGAAGTTGCACCTGTAGTACTGTGTTCAGTTCTGGGCCCCTCACTACAAGAAGGACATCGAGGTCCTGGAGTGTGTCCAGAGAAGGGCAACCAGGCTGGGGAAGGGGCTGGAGGGCAAATCCTGTGAGGAGCGGCTGTGGGAGCTGGGGTTGTTTAGCCTGGAGAAGAGGAGGCTGAGGGGAGACCTTATCACTGCCTACAATTACCTGACAGGAGGGCGTAGAGAGGTGGGCGATGGTCTCTTCAGCCAGGTGACAGGTGGTAGGACAAGAGGAAATGGCCTCAAGCTGTGCCAGGGCAGGTTCAGATTAGATGTTAGGAAAAAGTTCTTCACTGAAAGAGTTGTCAGGGGGTTGAGTCACCATCAATGGTGGTCTTTTCCAATCTTGAAGGTCTTTTCCAACCTTGTGATTCTGTGCTAGTGGCCTCAACATTGATGCTCAGGGTGCTGCTGGATGCTATTCCCCAGCAGTTCTTGGCACAGCCATTCTGCCTGCTGCGAGCACCCTTTGCTGCCTCCCCATATTTATACCCTTCATATATTTGCAGCTGCCATAATCTCAACAGGAAGGGCCAAGACACAAGAAATTGCTCCTGTGCAGGCATCCTGTGTGTGCCAAGACTTGTATCACCTGTGGAACTGGATTTGCTGGGTGTACTTGGATGCTGACCATGTTGGGAGAGTTCACAGACTTCAGGTGTGGAGCAGATTGCAAAAAGCCTTTAATTAGGCACCAACATAAAATGAAATTCACCCTCATTCACAGCAAACAGTCCTGTCAGCCTAAGGAGGACGGGTTGTCACTGTATCTGCTACAGATAAGGGGGACTCTGTAGCTGGCAAAGGCAGGCAAGCAAGTTTACACAAAGCAAGCAACAGAGTGTAAAGCAAAGGGGGAAGAGGGAGAGGGAAGGGAAGAAGGAAACCCTTGTCAAATCCTCATTTATATATTTGCACTTCATGCAGCAATACTGCCAGATGACAATGTGAGGCCAAGTTGTGCAATCCTGCTAAGGGCTTTGCAATAAAACTTGAGGAAGCAGTTGCTGGTTTCTGTAGTTAATGCCACCTGCCAATCACCCATGACAGGAAAAGGCTGTACCTGCCTTCAAGTGGTTCTCCAAACTCACAGAAGAGACCTATGGCAAAGAGCCTCTGGGGAGCATACATCTTCCCTGGGAGTGGGTTGTGCTCCGGGACACCCCCAGCCCCACTCACACCCCTCATTCCTCTCCTTTGCAGGAGGCAAAGTCCCAGTGTCAGCTGTGAACCAGAGATCTCAGCACATTAACCACCCTGGAGGAGTGGAGGAACGGAAAAGTTGTGGAAGCAGAGGGATACAGGCTCTGTGTCACACCACAATCCTCCTGTGCTCAATGCAGCAACACCCAGGATGTGCAGCACAGCTTTCAGGCAGGGACACCACCACGATCCACCACTCACTGCCAATTGGCAGCAAACTGCCTTCACCCCGTTTGCACAAGCAGGTTTACTGGCTTAGCAGAGCTTGGATATTTGGGTAAGAGGGTCCCTTCCAGTGGAGCTGGTAGGGGGCGGTGGACACGCTGCAGATCTCTCACTTGTTTCTTAATTGGAGTTTATTTTAATAGAAAATAAATGTAAATAAGTGTTTGCCTAAACATTTTCAGTGGTCTGTGGGGGCAGGACAAGGGGCAATGGCCTCAAGTTGGAACACAGGAAGTTCCACACCAATATGAGGAAGAACTTTTTCCCAGTGAGGGTGAGGGAGCCCTGGGACAGGCTGCCCAGGGGGGTGTGGAGTCTCCTTCTCTGGAGATATTCAAGATCCATCTGGACATCTCCTTGTGCAACCTGTCCTAGGGAGCCTGCTTTGGCAGGGGGGTTGGATTTGATGATCTCTGGAGGTCCCTTCCAACCCCTGAGATTCTGTGATTCTGTGATCTTGACTTCTTCCAGCTATCAAAAGGGAGAAATGGGTGGAGGAAGCAACGTTTCACAGTGCAGGTTGATAGAGAACTTGGGGGCTTCAGAGACTTGCAGGTGTCTCTGGGGGAACCAGTTTTTAAAAAGTGTAGGGTTTTTTTGTTAGAAAAGTCAAGCCAGTTGTTTTCCCATTGCCAGGAATTAAGATCTTAGAGGACCTTCTGACCTGCAGGTCACTCACAGACAAGTGTCCATCCCAAGACCAGGTGCATGTGGGTGGCTGACGCAGAACAGGCACTGTGCTTGTGCTGCCTTTGCTATAGAAATCCTGCACATAATCAGATTAGAAAAGCAAAGCTTGAAGTCTGCAGCACTCTCTTTCCCCCTAACTGCCCCATGACGGCTTTTAAAATGCCGGGGAATGTTTATCATTTCCCACTAAGTCCTTTTCCAGAAGGTAGGAGCTAAACCCACTCACAGCTGTCCTGTGCTGCTGTGCAGCAGGGGAACAGCTGAGAGATTTTCTTTTCTTCTTATTTTTCCCTTTGTAACACTCAGCTGATCTCCCTTGGGCTGCTGCAGTGGGAGGAAATAACACCGCTCTGGGATGGCAGAGGATGCTACGTGCACATGTCCTGCAAGTGGAGCCACGAAGGGGCAGGAGGTGCCCTTGGGTCCCTGCATGCCACCCTCCAGTCCCTCTGCCTGGTCAGCCTCCATGCCAGGATGGACCAGCTGGGATGTGGGACATCCCCTCATGCCTTGTCACCCTCTGTCCTGCTGTGTGGGAAAGATCTTCCAGGTCCTCCTTGGCCCTGGGGATATGTTTAGTCTCTTTTACATGTTTCTCAGTGGGTTTCTCTACCCCCATACCCTAGCATCAAGTGTACTCACCACTGCAGACCCCTGGAGAGCCTCTGACATCCATCTGTCCCATTTCCTATAAGTCCAGTGATGTACTATTCTTAGAAAAAATTTTAAAAGCCCAAAACCAGAACAGGAGACATAGCTACCAGAGTCAACCTTAAAAAGTCTCCCCTTACTTTTGTCTCAGTGATTTGGATTCTCCTGCATCTCACAAAACTATCCATGTGCTAAAAATATGTGACCTCTAGAAGATAAAACACATCAATCTGTCTGGCCTCCACAAGTCACCATACTTTCAGGGTAAAGAGCATTCTGCAGTCCCTGGCTTATTTTTCAATTTCAGTTCTGCAATCATAAATGTCTGTTAGGGCTGAAAAACTGGAATTGAACTGTGCTTTGGAAGAAGTGCAGCATGCCATAAACTGGATTCAGACTAATTTGGGCCACTCAAAAGTGCAAATTATTTGTGCAATGTTAAAACGTTCAGATAAAAATGTCAGAAAGGCAAGGATCTTCATTTCCTGACTGGTGCTTGGCTATTAATTAATTAATTAATCCATGTAATAACTATGCTTCTTGGCTATTTAATCAGTCCCTGAGATAGGGGTCACTCTTGTCTTTTCCTAAAAGCGACTTACTTTCAATCTGCTGTAATCTTATGGGTTAAGACTCCTCCAACCTGATGGCTGCTACCTAATCAAAACCACTTTGGTAAGTGTCCCTGTTTCCCTACAGAGTGCACTCTCTGCTGAGCTGTTGTCTGCTGACCAAGTGCAGAAGGTGCACTGAGGTCCATGGGTACACAGAATCACAGAATCAAAGAAGAGTAGGGGTTGGAAGGGACCTCTGGAGATCATCTAGTCCAACCCCCCTGCCAGAGCAGGATCACCCAGACTAAATCACACAGGAACACATCCAGGCAGGTTTGAATGTCTCCAGAGAAGGAGACTCCACAACCTCTCTGGGCAGCCTGTCCCAGGGCTCTGTCACCCAAGCCTGCAGACCCTGTTCAAAGCTCAGTCCAGTCTTGGTTGTGGAAAGTGCAGTGAGATACCAGCCCTACAGAAAACCCAGTTAATTCCCACCTGTTGGAAGGAACAGGTTGATGATCTTGTATAGTCAGAGGTGGGATGGAGAGAGAGACCTGCCAGACCAAGTCCCTGCATATTGGAAGTGGCATGTGGGCATGTCAGGCTGGAAAAGCCTTCCTGAGGGCTGAAGCAATCACCCCCACCTTCCCTGCAACCCTGCCCTGAGGGATGGGACAGCCAGCAGTGAAACAGCATCAGTCCCTATGCTCTTATTTCTGCTGGATCTTGTTAGAACTTTTCAGAGGGAGGGGAAGATGCGTTCTTTAATAACTCTAACAATACATGTGTTGTTGGGCAGAGAAGTCCTGTGGGAAGTGTGCAGTTAGAGCCCTTTGAACCAGATAGGGGAAAACCGATGGGGAGTCCTATCTGGAAGAGTTTTGGGTTGGATTCAGAATAATAATAAAAAGTACATGAAAGGTGCCTGAACCCTCTCACTAGGAACTTGGACTGCCATAACTCTACTGGAAAAAAGTGGAGTTTTCTAAGCAGTGTTGAACATAAAAGCATTGACACTGGCTGTGGGTCTTGCTGTTTTGGCTGTTGCTCGTTCTCTCCCTCCAAGTAACCAGAGCTGCAGAGTAAATGTGGTCAGGCCACTCAGCAGGAGAGCTGTGGGCAGCCAAGAGCAATGCCTTGTGCAGCACAGCACAAGGCAAGCACAATGTCTGGCGCCTGCATGGTCTTGTGATCTTCAAAACAGCCATTCTCACTGTCTGGGGGAAGAGGGAGAGCTCCAAAGAGGAGCACTCCCCGCACTTAAGTGCAGGATGGACAGTCACTTTCCCCCTAGATCAGCCCCAGCACTGAAAGACACAAGGTGAGCTCCAGAGGAGCAAAACGGGTTGGGGTGAAGCTCTTCACTGATGCACTCAGAGGGTCAGTATTGCAACACACCAATAACCCCATCCCCAGTCACCGTGTAAATGCACTCATCTTCATGCTGGCACAAGGATGGCAAGGTGGGGAGGAAGGGGGGAGGGATGGACTGCCATTCTTTGGTTGTGTGCTGGTCTGTGACACTAAATTTCATCTTGACTTCATGCTGTGGGAGCTCTGAAGGATGGTTTCCTGGCCTCAACTGCTCTGCCTGTTCTCTTGCCTTGCTGTAGTTCTGTCCCTAGAGCTCTGCCTAGCCCAGGATTATGGCTTCCATAGTTCTAGCTGGGAATTTCCAAGTGGAAAACTCCCTGTGATGGTTTGGGAACCACCTGATGGCACATGTAACAGTGCAAGGAGGATGGGCTGCTGTAGCAGTGTTGCTAGGACTCCCTGGACGCTCAGCACTCTGATCCAAGAGGCCACGTATCCCTGGGGCACGAGCCAGGAAAATGAAGCAAAGATCCTTGAAAAGCTCATTCATGGTTAATCATCAGTGGTGTTGGGAGAAATATGATCTAAAAATGTCCTGCCTTTGCAAGACACAGACAACATGCACAGTCCTATGATGTCTCAGTGCAGGGGTTCGGCACGTTGCCCCCTCAATGGGCATGTTCCTTCTCAGTGGTTTATCCCCAACCTCACTCCAACCCCCTTCTGTGCAGGTGGCACATGGGAGGGCTGAGCTACACGCCAGCCACAGAGCTGGGGGCCGAGCACAGCATGCCTCACAGGGTGAAACATGCAAAAATGCAGACCACAGAAATGGTATCTGGAGAACAACATCCCCACTCTGAGGTTATGTTAAAGGCTGTGAGCCAGGAACAGCCCATACAACATGCATGTTGGGGGAGGGCATGGCTGCAATGGGAGCAAAACTGATAACATCACATCGCTTCTTAAATGCCTGTTACACTGGGCAGAAGTAATGGGCAGAGGGTTATCCCCTCCCTTATTGCTCCAGGAAATCCACCATTGCTCCCTGTGGGCTGGAACTTAGGGAGTGCTTGAGAGGAAAGGGTTTGGAGACAGCCTGTGTCCCTTCCTACAGATTGCCTGTCCATGGAGAGAGATGCCACCACCACCTCTCTCACATGGGATATCATGTACTCGTACAACTCTTTGGCAGCACAAGAGCAAAGGGTTAGGATTTTATAAACCAGCTTCTGGCCATGACAAGCCTTGGCAGTGTCGAGCTGGTGACATGCTCCCACACTTGGGCGCTGCTTGGGTTTGGGTCCCATCACACAGCCCATGCTCTGCTTGCAGTCAATACCAGCCTTTGTCTTGTCCAAGGTCAAGGGTTTTTTCTCATCTTTGCCTATAAAACCACAAGCAGGACCTCACTGTCCTGGACCAGGGCCAACACTGGTACTACCCTTCAGCTACACCCATGGTCCACAATCGATTTAAGCCAATCTAAGACCATGTTGTCACCAAAAGGTGCAGTCCTGCCTACTCCCTGCCCTAGACACAACTTGTTGTGCTGCTACCAGCAAGTTGGATGAGTTTGGTGGGTCATTTTTCAGCCAGATGATCAGACTGACCTGCCTCACCCTGTGGTTTCACAACTGCTAGCTTGGCATAGTGGCTGTGGCGCATGCACAACCATGGATGGGGTGAGGTGGGATGGGACAGGGAAGTAGGACTGTCCCTTTTGGCAGCCAGGCAGAGCTGGATTGGCTTGAACTCCTCATGGAAACCTGCTTTTCATTTTCCCTTTGGTAAATACGAATAATTCTCTTTTAATAGGGAAGTTGTGAGGCTCCATTGTGTTTTGAAGGCACTCTAACCACAACATCTTTCTGCAGATCATAACTGAGTTAAGTGTGTTGAGCAAATAATATTTCAGCTGCTAACAGTTGAGTCAACAGCAGGGTGATCACAATTTAATCTTCTGTTTTGCAGGGGGAGAGTACTGCTCTTTCACAAAGCCTTTTTCATCACAATAGGATTCCCTGAATCAAAGGCTCACAGGTGTGATTTTTGGCTGGGAACAAACAGTTGCATTCCTAGCAAATGTATTCTGCTTTCCAAGCACAAGTAACCTTCAACTCCTTGCAGTTCAAGAGAATTACTTTCCCAGAAAAGGAAGGTGTCGCCTTCCTGGGAGTTCAAAGGCTCATCAGGAATGTGGTGGTTAGGATGCTGCTAACAAAGCAGCCTTCATCACCAAGGGACAATTGCAAGTAGTTAACCAAGCAAAAATGCCTACAGGAGGCAGCAGAATTTGGAGAAGGAAGAAAAGTAAATTCAGCCATCAGCAGTGAGAAGAAGGCTGCCTCTCCTTTTCTTCTTTTGCAGTAGATAAATCAAAAAACCATGTTTCCTAGCCCTAAGCAATGCCCCTTTCAAAACTGATGGAGTAAAATGGACATCTCTTTCAAAGACAAGCTGAATTGCTGCTGGATTTTCTTGTTGATCTTTGTAGGGATGTTACTATAGCAATAGCTATAGTCAATAGCCATGCTCTCTCGGAGGTTAAATTAGATGTGCATAAAGAGTCCTTATGTCCTTTCAGGCTATTAATTTTGTCATATGGATTTCTTTCAGAGTGCCTTCTTTTTATTACATCAAAATTCTGAAGTGTGGCAGTGATATCTAGCTCTCTAGAGGATTTCACACAGCCATGCCAGCAGAAATGAGCAATTTTATCCCACAGAGACGTGGGAGTGTCATAAACAAGAGGCTCCCAATGTGCAAGATGTAAAGAAAAGGAGTTCCTTTCCCAGGAACGTGAAGCTTCAACAGTCAACTACAGTCTGATTTCAGATATCTCATGAGAAATCAAAGGGACTTGCTGCAAAACCTGCAGGGGATGCAGGGGGAATCAGCCAGCCCCTTTTCAGTGGTCGTGGAGACAGGACAAGGGGCAATGGCTGTAAATTGGAGCACAGGAAGTTCCGCACCAACATGTGGAGGAACTTTTTCCCAGTGAGGGTGACAGAGCCCTGGGACAGGCTGCCCAGGGGGGTGTGGAGTCTCCTTCTCTGGAGATATTCAAGACCCATCTGGACACCTATCTGAGTGATATGTCCCAGGGAGCTGCTTTGGCAGGGGGGTTGGACCCGATGATCTCTCGAGGTCCCTTCCATCCCCTACAATTCTATGTTTCTGTGATTCTATGATTCTTGGGTGTTTTAGTACTGACAGACTTCCTCACAGAATTTATGCAAGCACTGGATTGAGGCCAATGGGATCATCTGAGCCCCCAGACCGCCTGCCAGCACATACCTTGGATTATGCCAGGAAGATGGAAATAAAAGGATGGAGCAGTTCTCCCCTGTGGGTGGGATTTGTCTGTATCTCACCACTGATGCACTCTGGAGGGAAGTCATTGACCCCAATTCCTTTAGGACAGCTTATCTTTAGGATATGCTGGGGATACCCTTAGGAGACACGAGGTCAGAGAGCAGGGAACTGAAGAGGGCACAGAGCTGGTATCTCACCACCTACTGCCAACCACAGTGAACCTCAGTGTTTGCACAAGGTGGAGCAGAGCCCTGTTGCAATGCTGATGCTAGCTGTGACACTGCTCCCTGCCCCACTCAAGCCTGTTCCAGACCTCCCAGTCCACTCCTGTGCCAGGAAATCTGGGATGTGAGCAGAAGGGAAGTCAAGTGGAGAGGGCAGATGTTCAGATAGGGGCAAGGTTGAGCCATGTGTCAACCTATAGGCCAAAGGTGGGAGGAGAAACCAGTCGTCACCTGGCAGCAGAAGACTCTGGGGGTGGCAGGAAGGTTGTTCTGCGGGGGGAAGAGGAGGTGAGGAGCCTCAACACAAACCTGAATCATGCACTGTTTGCATATGTTGTTCTGCAACATCTGGGTTAAAATAGGAGTCTGTCCAAAAGTGGAAGAAAGCATCTCCTTCTCATAAATGTGTGACATCCTGGGGCAGCCATCCACATCTAACATCCCAGAAGGAACAGTCACCCTGGTCTTAGGCAGTGCCTTGCAAGCTTGGGCTTCTGAAGTTGCAGAGTCAAGAGAGACTCTGTAGAAGAATTTTTTTTGTAAATAGAAGACAGGAGACTTTGTTTTCAAGCATCTCCCTGGAGTAAGAGGAAGGAAAGTCTGCTTAGGAGGTGCTTGGTAAATTGAAAACTTACCACGATGCTCTGCATTACATGGGTTTAACTTGAGAGCAGAGGAAACCAAAGGGAAGCCACTAGCAGAGCTGTTGCAGATTGGTGCCCCAGCTAGCAGAGCCGCTGTATAGTAGGAAGGGGGGGAAAGGAGGGGAAGGGGAAAGGGAAATGAGTTGCCGGGAGGGGGGGAAGCTGCCACGAATTGCTTCTCTCGGCAAGGCAGGTCCTAATGTCTTCTGCAGACATGGAAACAGCCCTCCATGGCTGCCCCTTCCCAGCCCACGCTCACTGCAGATTGCAGGGTAATAAATCAGTCAGTCCCTCCGCAGAGAGATGCCTTCCCTCTGCATTCCTGTGCAAACCTGCAAAGGATTATTAGCTAAATATCTCCCTTTGAAATCAAAGCTAAGCTTCCAGAGCTCCTAATCCAACTCTGGCAGTGTGTCAGGTCATAGAGCTGCAGCAGTCTCCCAATAGTAAGAGATACAGTGTGATATCATATGCAGTAAAGAAACGTCTGCATCAGATCCCTCCATCCCAGTTACCTAGGGGATTCCTTCCCAAATATCCCCATCATTCTTTTCAAGCCAGCTGAAGGACAAGGATTTAAAAAGAGTTTAAATGGGAAAGGGGAATACTTCACCTCCCTAATCTATTGCTGAAAGAAGTTCACCTTCCCGTATTAGATTACCTGTGTCCCCTGAAAGACCCAGAACCCTAATCACATGTGCTCACCACACTCCCCTTAGGTAAGAGGAAAGTCGATGTGATGCCAAATTCCTGCATCAGTTCAGTAATTCTGATAAACTGCTCCTTATGATACCACTTACAGACCCGATGTGCAGTGTAACTGCTTTGGGTGCTTGCCCTCCAGCTCCACCTGCACAGAGCAGCCTGGCAAGCCAAGGGAAGCACAGCACTGGAAAATATATCTGCATTATCTTATTATCCTTTGCTATTGCCAGAAATGCATAATGACCACGGTCCAAAATACATTAAAAAGCCTCTGAACTGATCATTTACAGGAAATCACAGCATCATTGTCGTTGGGTATTTCCAGAGGTTAGCAAGTGTCATGCTGCTGCTGTGATGCATTTTATGATACAACCAGGAAAGAGGTAAGAGCAGAGGTGAAATACTGACACTGGTATCAAACATCAATCCTTGAAGGCACTGTGCTATGAAACTACAGTTCTCTGATGTACAACTGTGGTGAACATTAATAAACTTATTAGAGATGCTCCAAGTATCCCAGCTTGGCTCTTTGCTTTGTTTTGTTTGCCAAATGACAACAACAAAAAATTTCTTTAGCAGAAACAGAAATAATTTCAAACATGAGGCATGCTTGTTCTTTGGGGGAATTGAATAAAACTCTGGAATTATAAAATGCATATTTAAATCTCAGGATCAGGAGGGGTTTTGGCTGCTTCCCAAAACTTGCCTCGCTTCCAGTTTTTCATCGCTAAGGGAGTTTCTCTTTCCCTCCCAGTTCTGCCTTCCCACTGCCCACTGCCCGTGCTCTTGGGTGACAGGCAGGTTAGGGACTCACACCCCTCTGCATTGACCTCTCAGCCCTTCCATTCCTACAAGAGTCCACCACCCCTGTGATTGAGCTTGAGCCTACTGGGTCTAAAGCCATGAGCAAAACCAGCTCATGGAGCTCATCAACCCTACATTAGTTGGTTTGTTTTGGAGGGGGTGGGAAGGAAGAGGGGGAGCAGCACCCTCCAGATCCCATCTCTAGCAATTCTTGTTATACATTACACAGGCTTGCTAAAGCCTTTCGAAGACCAGGTTAGGGTTTACAACAGACTATGTGCTTTAGGAAGAAACATTAAGAAATAAAAGTTGAAAGGCAGGCTCAGAGGAGAAGAATGCAAGGCATGTGGGAAAGAACCAAGGAACCAGACCCAAGTACTGTGACAACTATCAGATCAGATGTTACTGTGGCATCACGTTTTAGAAAAGAAACCCATCATGAGAAGCCCATCAGATTAGATTAGACTTCTTTCCTCTAATGGTCTGGTGTATCTTGGAAGGCATCCTGCTTTCTTCAAATAACCTACATGATTTACATGGTCCTGCAGGTTAGGGAGAGCATTCAGAATCTCTGAAAACTCAGCCTGGACTCAAATGCTTCCCCTCAGCATCCGTGTGCATGCACCCAGGGCAGGTACAGCTGATGTCTGCTCTTGCTGCACCCACCTCCAGGACAGGGAGATGATGGTGGGAGCCCACCACAAGCTCCCAGGATTTATTTCACCCTTTAAAATGGAGCAGTGGCAACACATTGTCTCTGGTTAACATGTCCATATGGGCTGAGCAAGGCACCTCCTCATCACCTCAATCTGACCTACTAAAATGATGATAGCTCTGCCTATAGCACCCAAAGTAAGTCTCCTAGGAACCACATTAAAGCAAGCTAGGCTCCAGGTGCTTTTTTGTGTCTGAACATACCTATTTCTCCCCTTTGTGGTTTAAGACCTGACTAAGCTTTGCTTCAACAAGAGTGACCCTTTCTTGTTGCCCTTGCAGCAAAGGATGAACCTCTGAAATGAAATAGCACAGGATGTGCACTTTGGAGGGCAACACAATAACGAGCACACTCAACCTGTACTTATTCATCTGCCTGTTCCGTAGGCCTGAGCTCATACCCTGCCAGCCCAGAGCAGTTAATCCCAAGATATTCCACTTGCTCTGGGTGGTTCATTTTGTTGCTTCAGATGAAAATCAGGGCTGCTAAAGAACTGACAAATGGGTGAGAAGAGAGGAAGAGATGCTGACTGGGGGGCAGAGTAAGGTTCCCCCCCACCTCCCTGCATTCCTGCTCTCCCTCCCTCCAGATGGGTGCCACTGTGATGCCACAGATTTCCAATTCTTCCACACCCACCCCGTTCCAAACACTACCTGGCTGGTTTTCCCTCTCTCATTTTACTGACAAATAATGCCTCTAAACAAGCAGATCTCAGTGAGGTATTATGCCTCTTCTGTGTGTGCGGAATTTTGCTGATTTTGTTGGAAAATCAAGTTCCTTCCTGTTGCTGGTAACAACAGTTTCTCCCAGGCTGAGAAATGATGGCTGAAGGGAACTGAAACAATGGGCTCCAATGAGCTTTTGCATCCAGGGGGTTTCTCTCCAATTCAAACCCGCAAGCGAAACTGACGGTGATGAGAAATGACCTAAGTGTTAATATTATCTCTGAGAAGCAGTGAAATTACACTAGCCTGGGGAGCTAAAAGAAGGGTTTAATTAAAATCTGCTTGTGTCAGCCTTCTTCCCTTTGCGTACAAGCAAAGCCCTCTGGGAAAATCTCCTACAGAAAAGACAAATCCCTCTGAAAACTGGAAAATACCCCAAAAATTAGAGCCAGAAAAATCAGCCAATTAGCCAAAGGAACAGCCTCTGCAGGGAAGTGGTGGATTCCCCAACACTGGACACATTTAACTTAGCTGGACATCTTGTCTAGATGGTGCTTTTGTCTAGACGGAGGTTTGGCCAAGAAAGGTTGGACCAGATGACCTTTGAGATCCCTTCCAACCTGGATACTTTATGATTCTACAGTGAAATGAGAACAAGCAGCTGCTTGAGGCCACCAGCTTCATTCGGAGTTCAGATAACTGGGTCCAGCCCTTGCTGTCCCTGGGACTGCGATGGGACAGGGGCAGTAAGCACCTTCACAGCCTTCTTCTTTGGAGTCCCTCCTCTACCCTTCTTGTAGGGCTCAAGTTGTCCTGGGAAACCTTTAAACACTGCTCTGTGAGTGTGTGTGTGTGTGTGTGTGTGTGTGTGTGCGCACAGCTCCAGGGATGTTCAACACAAAAGCCAGACATGCTCAGAATAATGGTGTTTGCTTTGATACCAAAGCACTGTTAATTTTGTTTGCTTTCTGCATCTCTAGGGGTTTCTAGCTTTCCTCGGTGTCCATGAGGACCTGGAACATGCTCTGGCTTTTAAAAGACAACAGGAACTGTCATCTAAGATCAGGGAAAAGTCAGGGGTGACCACCAGCTGCAAACTGTCTCATATGAGATGGAGAGGGAAGATGCAGGGCATGTACCCAGGAAAATAAACCCTGCAGAGATGGGGGTGAAGGAAGGCAGAGCTGGCCTGCCATGACTTGTGCTGAGAGGTAACAGCTTTTATTGAATGAGCTACAGCGCCAAGGGGTAAAGCAGAGAAACTCTGAGGTACACAAATGCTCTCCTGTGCCTACCCATCATGGCTGCAGCTCCAATTTCAGGACAGACTAAAGAACAAGCAAGTCATGGCCGGAAACCATCCATGATTATTCCCTCTGGAACAAGAACTGCTAATATTATACAAGGATGAAAACAATCCCAAGGTAAAAATGAGGAGCAGAAGAGGTTCTGGGAACAATAAGTTGCTCTCAGTGTCCAAGAAGCCACCAACATGAGAGACCCAGCCCACCTCAGTGTCTGAGGGGCTGGAAGGAGCATAGACCCAAAGGATATGAAAACCCCAAGCAGCAAGGATGAACCTGAAAGGCTATGGCATCTACCAGCTGATTGCTTGAACCTCTGTAGGCTTCTGAGCAGCAACAGTTTCATTTGAATGGGGAGACTAGAAAGGCCCCAGTTGTGTGGGAAAAGAGTTGGAGAAATGTCCCAACACATCACGACCATGGGTGACTTCATCTGCTGAGTCTGGGCCAGCTACACCTGGTCAAGTTGGGAACTTGAGTGAAGACTTTCAAGGTGACACTGCTTTGCTTTGTGCCCCTTTGCTAAGCTGGAGCATGATGCCTGGAAATGCCCATCTCCAGCAAACAGGAGTCATGTCAAGAGGTATGCTGGCAGTTACCATGACTTTCAGAGAGGATCTTGTGGACACAGAAAATCTTTTCTCCTGTTCTCCTACCTCACCTATGCATCTACCATACTGTGCCATCTCAGGGTCAATTTTGGACCTTAAATACTTCTCTTTTTCATGATCCTGAGTTGTGAAAAGACCCAATCCTACTAGTGAGATTGTATGCCAGTGGAAAATGACTCGGTATAAATAATTTCCATTTATTGCTTCAGTTTACTGTTTGCACTTCCTGAGAGATAGGAATGCCATGCTTCCCTTTCAGAAGCTGTGCATGACTTCAGAAGATCTCAAGATCTGGACTTGATTTCCTACACTTTTCTTTTAAACAAAGTTAGAACACCAGATGATATACTGCTGGATTCTTGTGCACTGAAATCAAGCTTGTCTTGAAATGGTGAGATTGTAACATTTGAAATGTTTTACATTCTTATATGTGGCTGAAATGGGAAAAACCTATTCTGTTGTGGGGTTGTTGTTTTTTTTAATTATTCATTTGCAAATGTCACCACTAAGAAAAGCTGTGAAGGGTGGAGGTTGTGTGTAATGGGAGTTGTATGCTAACAGCATAATGAATATTAGATGCTTCTGTCAAAGGATCATATCTGATTGAATAATAGCAGAGAAACTGGAAGAAAAATTCTTGTGCATGTCCTCTAGAGAGTGGAGAAAAACACAACATGAGGGACTGAGGTTTTGAAGTCGAGTAGAGTGAAGAGGGACTTAAATTGGCTTTTGCAGTATAAGCTTTGTATTTGCTTCTAACCTCTAGCAGGCCACGTATCTGCTCCACAGGGAGATAGCTAGTACTAAGAAGTTTTGGCATATGAAAGGAGGGATCTGTTGCGGTCTGGCAGGTCCACAGAGGAAGCTGGCAGCAGACAGAAGAGCTTTTGGACAGGTTGTGGAAGCAGGGGAAAAGTTTGGCTTAATATTAGAACTGGAGACATCCCATGGAGACATCCCAAAAAGCTGAGCATGCGTTATTGTGGTCCTCATGGGGCAGAAGGCAAATTTTTGCTCACAGAAATAAATTTAAGTCTGAAAAATACAGCACTCTGGTGGGAGATGGGCCTTGTCCCATGCAGGTATCAATGTTTATCTGGGGCCCTTGAGTGCTTGCTTGGCATTGCTAGTGAAGATACCGGTCAGCCAGCAGAAATTGTATCAGCCATTTGAAATCTCATTGAGCTGAAACCTGGATGCTGCACTTAATTACATTATGTGTGTTCCCCAGAGGGGTCTAGTTCACTCAGATGGGCTGTGGAAGAAATAAAACCTAAACTCTGATTTTTTTATTATGCAGTTTAGAGACAAGATTTAGGTCTATAGCTGAAACAAAGTCCTCTACAAATGCTACATTTTGAACCAAACATTTGTCCAAATTTCACTTTATGTACCTAAAAATGAATTTAAGTTTCTGGCACTTAACTGCATTTTTCCAAACTATGCCAAAGGACACAAATTCTGTTACCAAGCAGGTCAATTAAAAGAAAGAGATCTTTTTTACCCATTCTTACCTCCTCAGTCTGGAATTGCAGAGCAAGGGACACATGTTTTATGGCATGTGGGTTTATATATTATTCAACAGCTTTAACCCACTGAATTATTTGTTGGCTCTGCTATACACCTTTGCTAAGCTTTTCTTCTCAGAGCCAATAAAACAGCAGGACTGGAGGCAGCTATGTATATGGATAGGTGAAAAGACTATCCTGTCCCCAGAGAAAAGATCATCTTCTCTGCATATGTCTGCTTTGTGTCAGGGCAGGAACGCCAAGGGTCCCTTCTGCTCATGCTGTGGTATTTTCCTGCTTAATTAAAGAGTATCAGAAAGGCACTAATTTAAACAGAGCAGCTGGAGAGCCATGACCAATGGTGTATGGAAAAGAGGGTGAGAGAATAGGGCTACACTCAAAACATATACCTGGTCCCAAATTTCAGGAACCTGCCATTATTCTTGGAAGGGTTTTAGTATCCACTCAGAATCCTTGACCCCCCCAAAAAAAGGCTCTATGTGCATGTTCTGAAGCCTGTACAGCCCAAACAACAGCATTTAGGATCTGGTGCTCCACTGCTATCAGTGACAATCTCTCTTGGGATGGACCCGCCACATCAAACAGTCAGGTCTGGCTGTGCACAGTTGTTTCATTAGGGGAACTAATGGCCCAGATGATTTGTTTTGCTGCTGTTGGCACACTTATTCATGGTCTAAATGCTTCCATTAAACTAATCAAGGAATAAGACCTTTCTTCTCATGCTTTAGATCTGACTTTTCTAAAGGTTGGTGTTTAGGCATTGGTTGGGAAGAGACTGAATGCTCATAGCCTTGTGTGGCTGGACTCCTGCCAGGCTGTTGCCTTTCAGAGATGTAATTTGTTTCATCTCCTAGACCCAGTGTATTAGGTATTCTAATATCTCTAGATGCAATAGTCCTCAGCCTATAGCTACAGGATGAAAAAGAAAAGGAGAAGCAGAGACAAACACTGGCATGCCAGAAGCATGTGGTGCCACAGAGGATGGACTCTGAGCTCTCAAACCGGTTATACCTGTATCTATTATGTGTTAATATAATTATATACATTGTGTGTGTGTGTGTGTGTGTGTGTGTGTGTGTGTGGTTGGGGGGGGAGGGGTTGTAGGTATACATATATCTCATATATATATATATATTATCTATGAAGTTTTGCATTTCTTGACATTGGTCTCAAGAGCATTTTGATTTTGATCATCTTCCCGTGCTCATGAGTTGTAAAAACCTGGAGAGAAGGGTTGCCACAGCTGACAAGGGAAAAAACAGCTAGACAACTCAGGCTGTGCAAGCCAAGCACGTCACCAGTCTCTCTGGCTGGGTTTATCGTGCCTGAGCTCCCTGGCTGGGAGAGCAGTCAAGATTTGCATGGTCCCAAGCTCTTGTATGGTCCATGGGAATGCATGTGTCCTTTCAGGTATCCTGAGCTCACACCTTCTCCTTTATTAAGGAGAGATCTCAGAATTACAGACTGGCTTGGGTTGAAAATGACCTCCGAATATCATGCAGTCCAAACGCCCTGAAATGAGCAGAGGCAACATTCACTAAACCAGCTTGCTCATTGCCACATGAAGCCTGACCTTAAACACTTCCAATGATGGGACATCCACTCTTTCTTTGGCCAACCTCTTCCAGCATCTCACCATCCTCACTGTAAAAAATTTCTTCCTTATGTCCAATCTACACTCTTTCAGTTTAAAACCATTGTCTCCTTGTCACTACAGGTCCTGGTAAAAAGTAAGTATTGAAAGGCTACAATAAGGTCTGCCCAGAGGCTGAACTCAACTCTCTGAACTCAACTGAGCTCAACTCTCTTATCCTCTCTTCACAGGAGAGGTGCTCCAGCCCTCTAATCATCCTTTGGACTTACTACAACAGCTCCATGTCCCTCTTGTACTGGGCACCCCAGAGCTGGACACAGTAATGCAGGTGAGGTCTCACCAGAGCAGAGGGGCAGAATCATCTCCCTTGACCTGCTGGTCACACTTCTCATGATGCAGCTGGCTCCCTGGGCTGCAAGAGCATATTGCTGAGCCATGTCCAATTTTTCATCCACCAGTATCCCAAAGTCCTTCTCCTCAAGGCTCCTCTTAATCCATTCATGCCCCAGTATGCATTGATACTGGAGACTGCCATGTGCAGAACCTTGCACTTGGCCTTGTTGAGCACCAGGATGTTCACATGGCTCACTCCTCAAGCCTGTCAAGGTCCCTCTGGGTGGCATCCCTTTGTGTTAGTCAATCAACTGCACCACTCAGCTTGCTGTCATCTGCAGACTGAGGGTACACTCAATCCTATGTCATTAATTAAGGTATTAAATAGTATTGGTCCCAGTACAGACCCTTGAGGGACATCACCCATTGTGGGTTTCAACTCAGACATTGATTGTAATCTCTGGATGTAGCTCTGCAGCCAATTACTTATACATCTAATAATCCACCCATTAAATCTGTTTCTCTCCAATTTAAGGCAAGTATATTGTGGGGGACATTATCAAAAGCCTTACAAAAGCCCAGGTAGATGACATCAGTAACTGCTCTTGTCCACTGATACAGTCACTCTGTCATAAAAGGCCACCTCTATGTCCACTTAATCAGGCATGATGTGCCCTTGGTGAAGCCACATCAACCTTTCTTTTCTGCTGCTGGACAGGAGGTGGTCATGGCTGTATCAGATGGGAAGAGTGCTTGGCAGCCAGGTCTGGATCAGTAAGAATGTACAATATTGACAGAGTTTGCTTTATCAACGACATGAACGCTGCTGAGCCACAAAACAGCAGAGCTGCGATGTGTCAAGTCATAAATAACTCATTGTGAGGAAAGTGTGCACCATCTGGGCATGGAGCCATGGCACTCATCCTTAGATACGCATTCAAATCAGCTCCATTAGTATCATATTCTTCTGTAATTACTCCATTGATTCAGACTGCATCTTATCTCCCCCCGAGAGCTGTGAACACCCTTTTATTTACTGAAAGGCAGAAGGAAGGAGAATGCTAACATAATATCCACACTGTGTTCAGAGCAAGGCTACGGAGAGCATGCAAACAGGGCATGAAAGCCTGTGAAGGCTGAACCATACCAGTTCTGCAGGTGCTAAGGTCAGCAAAAGCACAAAACTGAAAGCTAACGGGATGCTGGTGTTCACTTACGTAGCAACATCCCAGGAACTAAGAGCACCCACCCTAAGAGTGGAAGGGGTATGAACTCCTCAGTGACCCTTGGCTGTTCTGTGTTGGTGATGAAATCCAAAACCTGTCAAGTTTCCTGCGGTCTCCGATTTCCTAGCGGAGGTTTCAGAGTGCTCTCGTTACAATACCTTGTTTTCAGAAGTACCTTTCATGAAACTTTCCAAATTCTCCTCCTTAATCCCCTTTAAATGAGGGTCTCATTGCTTCCAAGAACTCCCTGAAAGCTTTACTATTTCTGTTGTTATTGTTGGCACACAGGAGGTTCATTACTACCAAGAGCGACTGGAATAGGTTTCAGGGTGAGGGAGGGCACGAAGGAACGAAGGACTTTGGCTGTCCCTCATCACCCTGCTATGCCCGAGCTGCTGTGGAACAGCAGCTTGAAGCTGTGTGACCCCTCTGCAAAATATAACACAGCTGATGCAAGCCGAAGAAGGGAGGGGTAGGACCTGATTGGAAAAGGGGAAAAGAAGAGGTTCTTGTCAAGTAAACTGCACCACGTTGGTGTGTGTCACATCTGGAGTAGTTATGCATCAACTAAAGCAATGCCATGCAAAAGATGGCAGGGAAGGTTGCTGGGTGGGGAATCCTGCAAGCAGGAGAAGAGTGGTGGTGGTCCTTGGTCTGTGCAGAGACCGTCCTGCTGAGGACTAGCAACACTTCAGTGCACCAGCCTGAATGGGGATGGGGATACTGGGTATCTTTGATCAGAGCTTGATACTTCTACTACTAGGATGGATTTCATCTTGCATAGGTGCAGGCCACGGAAGTGAGTGAGTTGTGTGTTGGCCAGGATGGAAGGCCCTGTGCTGTGTGGTGCCTTTACCTCTGTGTTTATGTGGGAGTGGAAAGCAAAGAAAAAAAAGCAGTGAGAAAGTCTGGTTTCACTTAGGTGGTGTTTATTCTGAGAGTCAAGAACTCCTGGCCCACACACGCTCTCCTCAGACAACTGCCAGCTAGAGAGTCAAGATTAAGAGACATGGGGAAAACATTACAGTAGCATAGGCTACTAAGAGAGGGTTTGGTGGTAAAGCACAAGGAAGCAGAGTTTAAAGAGAAATCATTCTGCCCAAGGCCTTTGCCAAGCTCCAGCCAAGTCACTCAGGGCGTAATATCCCTGATGAATTCAACAAAGTGTTAAAATGTTAATGTAATTTAAGCAAATGACGACATTTTATTTGAGGTGCTAAGCTCCTGCAAATGCTGGAGGAGCCAAGGGTGTTAATGTTTCTCTGGCAACTGCAGAGCATATTTGAGTGCCCAGCTTGAGGACTTTGAAGGGATGGGGTTTACCCTCTGGGGTTAATTTGCTTAAGTTAATGCAAATTTGCACCAGGGTAAGTTTGGAGGAAATGAAGGTAACTTTTGCTTGTTGGGCTGGAGCAAAGATTGCCCCTGTGCAACTTCCACAGTCACACTGATAAAATGACAGCAATCCTCTTCTGCTGAGGGGTGGAGTGAAAGTTTTGGAAAGGTAAGCCAAGGAAATAGTTCAGTACCAACTAGCCGACACTTACTTATGTTCCTCTCCTACTAATTTTTAGCTGCTAACTCATCATTAAAGTGCTGAGCAACTCCCAATGTGTACTTGAAATGCTTCCTTCAGCAGCTGGACATGCAGCCTGGTGGGGTCACCCAGCTACCAGGGAGAGCTGAACACAACCACCCTTGGCCTTTTTCCCAGGAGAGCATGAGCAGCACCAGGTGTCCTCCCAAGGACTGTGTCCCCAGGAGCTGGTACTGCAAAAGCATGAGTATGTGCAAGTTTGACTGTGAGAAATCCCATTCTTTTCAATGGACCATTCCTATTTTTCCTGTATTTATGGAGTTTACCTATGATGTAAGGCTTCCCCTAGGCAGCTACTGGTATGTTTCTTCCATTTCAACTGTCTTCATCTTCTGCAGTCCCATATCTCCATCCAATGGGCACATTCCCCTCCTGTAAATGTGTGACAGGTTGGGATTGGGCTCAGTTTTACAGCTGATCTGTGTGGGTATAGACAACCATGCAGTGCCAAGCAGGGAGGAATCAATCAAAATGATTCTATGATTTTATGATCCTACGGTAAGTCCTTGATGTAGCACTACTTGAACCCCTTAGACGTAAGCTGTACCTATAATGGCCAGAGAACCATCCAAAGAACAAACTGAGGATGATAACATAAATTCACCTTCTGCATGGGGAGTGGTGCTCATGAGGTTTCTTTTCAATTTCTCAGACAACTGCAATTACACCTTTGAATTTGGGAGTTTTTCATCAGTATCTTGTCACTCTGACCAGTTCTGGTCTATAGCCTGGTACATTGCAAGACAATATGGTACCAAAAGCCTTTCTGTTGATGACCAGAAAAGTGAAAATGAGCTTCAGGGGTTCAAATCCACTCTTTAGCTTCTCTAGACACACAACTAACCTAGGCATCAAAAAGGTGCAGGTGAAAAAGTGACAAAGTTATGCATTCAAGTTTTGAGAGTAGCTATGATGTCCTCTGAAGAGGTCTGTGTACCCTGAGGACTAGACTGATGCTTTACACAGGAAATCACAAGTGAGGCTGATTCCAGCAGGGCTCCCCTGGTACAATGGGAAGCATGGCTTATTTTCATCAGCACATTATTCCCAGGATCCCTCATTTAAGGTCTCAGGACCTGATTTTCTGGCGTATCAAACAGCTTGAAAGGGAAGACATGATTCCATGATGCATGGGATGATGTGTGGGGTTTGTTGGTTTGCTGAACTCTGCAAGTCAACAGAGTTCAAGACAGGTGAATGATGTTGCTTGTGGAAAGGGTCACTAATATGCTTCTGTCAGCATAAAACATTTATTGGAGTCATAGCACAGTTGTTGGTTCAGAACAATAAGGCCTTCTCCTAAGTTTCCACCCAAGTTTATCCGTGGCTAAAACTGGACTTGGAACTAAGAGATGGGTTTTAGTTTTTTGATGTTGTAGCTGAGTTTGAAAGACTAAGCAAGCAAGTTTCAGTGTAGTTCTGGCAGCTTTGATTTATGGCCTTGTAAAGTCTGATAAAGGCCCTCCAGGCAGCATACAAAACACAAAAGAAATAATTCTTTGCATGTCAGAATCAGGAAAAAGATGCTAGATGTGGAGAACTTCATTGACATTTAATCATACTTTATCACTGAGTCAATCTCCAAACATTAAAATGACAGCCAGCTATTTCACAAGCACATTGCTGCCACAGTAATTTGTGAATAAACAAGCCTCACTCCATCTCTTTGGCAAAGAATATATTCAAATCTAATTTTTGTTGGGATCTTGTTTATATTGGACTTAAGGTTGGCTCCATCTGGAGCAGATGCAGTCTTCTCATGAAAGGAATAACTGATCAGATTCTGGATTTGGTTAAATGCATGCAACTCCACTGTAATCCAAAATATGCAACTACATGTCCCAGTGGGGAAGGTCAGCTGGAAGATCTCGTTAATTAGTTTATTGTGTGCTCAAATTAGTATTTTATGCTGCTATTAGTGAAAAACGGGCTGATCCTCTGCTTGAAAAGGATTATGCTGACAGGTAGACAGCACATCTCTGGGCACTGAAAGCTGTCAGCATATTTGCCCTTAGCCCCTTGCTGATGTCATTTTGAAGATGAAAGGGACAAAGGATTATGAGTATTTTTCCTGACATTACTTCAGCTTTTGTTGAAGAATTTGATGTGAGAACATGAACTTCTGAATGGGGCTGTGAGATTCCTGTGCTGAATTTGCCTTCTGCCACTTTGCAGGTACATGTTATTGTCAGTTGTAGATTTCAGTGTGATAGCATGGGAAAGAGGACACATTTTGTCTGTTTTTATAGCTGGAGAAACTGAGATACAAAGTGAAGTTCAGATATGCCAAGGAGGCTGGGAATGTGTGACTTCTTCCAATGGGCCTCACTGGCTCCTCTAGCAATGTCTGGATATTGTTACTTTAGGACAGGCATGAGCTCTGCTTTGGGGACTGAAATGCCTTTGGCCCTTGTTCTCAGGCAGCCCTGCACTTTCTCCTCTCCTCTCCTCTCCTCTCCTCTCCTCTCCTCTCCTCTCCTCTCCTCTCCTCTCCTCTCCTCTCCTCTCCTCTCCTCTCCTCTCCTCTCCTCTCCTCTCCTCTCCTCTCCTCTCCTCTCCTCTCCTCTCCTCTCCTCTCCTCTCCTCTCCTCTCCTCTCCTCTCCTCTCCTCTCCTCTCCTCTCCTCTCCTCTCCTCTCCTCTCCTCTCTTCTCCTCTCTTCTCCTTTTTCCCCCCTCCCACCAAGACCACCCACGCCTTGCTCCCAGATCCCCTGTGTTCATCTCTCTCTGCTTGTGGCCCGTATTTTCCCTCAGCCCTGGGTTCCAGTCCCTTCTGTTAGATGCATACCAGATGCCCTGCGTGCCTCCCACCACCTTTTCTATCCATCTTCTTCCTCCCTCTCATGCCAGCAGCTGTGTGTGTGGTTCTCAGCTCATCATACAGCTCCCTCTCTCTTCATTACAGGACTCTTCCCTGCTTTCTGTTGCAGTCCCACTGCTGGAACCTTCTTCCTCCCTGTATTTATTTGCTTCTCCTATTGTGGCAGGGAGTCCAATTCCCCCAGTATCTCCACTTGTCACATTTTCATTCTCATCCCATCAAAGCTGGTAAGCATTCTGCATGCCTTCTTCCACCCACTGCACTTCTACTTCCAACCAGTGCACCACTGTGAACAGCCCCATCTTCTTCTGTTGCTGCAATCACTGATTTTCTTCTCACCCAGGAAGGTGATCATTGAGGGTACTAACATTTTACAACAGGCTGTGCTGATGGGCAGAGCTGAGAGGGAGGGCACTGTTATGCAGTATGGTGCTGAGAGCTGCTGCTGACCAAGCCTCTGATGTGCAGACCCTCATAGAAAAGCTGGGTGTGGATACTCAGACACTGACACTTCTGTGAGTCTCCTGCTTCTCACTGACATGTCACCAAAATTGGCTCAGCTGAGCCCATTGGTAGCAGGTGACCCCAGTGACAGGAGAACATTGAGGAACTTAGAAGATGATGTTCAGGGTGAGAGTCAGGAGGATGGAGCCAGGCTCTTCTCAGTGATGGCAGCAATTGGACAAGGGACAACGGGTGCAAGCTGAAGCAGAGGAAATTCCATGTGAATGTAAGGAGGAGCATTTCCCTGTGAGGGTGACAGAGCCCTGGGACAGGCTGCCCAGAGGGGTTGTGGAGTCTCCTTCTCTGGAGACATTCAAACCTGCCTGGATGTGTTCCAGTGTGATTTAGTCTGGGTGATCCTGCTCTGGCAGGGGGGGTTGGACTAGATGATCTTTCAAGGTCCCTTCCAACTCCTGATGTTCTGTGATTCTGTGATTCAGCAGGACCTTCAGGGCAGGGCCACACATCATCCCAATGGATCTTTTCACACAATGGTGATGGGCGATTTGATGTGGTGATTTGGATGATTGAATGATTTGAATCACACAAATCATCCAGGGTGGTGGGGTCCATTCCTGACTGCTCCTCTGATTGGAGATTGCTATAAATTTGTACTCCTAAATTTGACCATGTGTACTCCTAAAGAAACCTCTGGCACAGGTCAGTCAGCAGAATCTTTGCCCCACGACTGGAAAAGCACAGGAGTGTCTTTGATCATTCCTGTGTCAGCCCTTCAGCACTGCCTGCTCAACCACCTATGGGGGTGCCCCATGCAGGGAACCTCTTCTGCTACAGTGGACACTCGCAGCATGCGATAGGTGTTGCAGTGGCTTAGCACAGAGAAGAGCAGCAGATGAGCAAAGGCAGGGTGAAGTAGTCAACAGGGAGCGGGTAGGAGCAGAAGGAGGGGAGAAATTGTCACAAAAGTATTGTAAAGCCAAGAGCACCTCTGGCTCTGCTGCTGCCCCAGTGACAGAAAAGAGATGCCTCAGGCTGATCCTGTTTCCTTGTGCCTAGTGTCCATACATCAAACTCCATACATAACAAAATCACTGAAAAGATGACTGGAAGGACCCAGTCCCACCATCAGGTCAGCCATGGCTTTTTCCAGCCAAGTCCAAAAAAGCAACTGAAACTGCAGAAATATCTTGGTGAGGGAGACCTTGACAGCATCTCTTTTGGCTCCTTGAATGACAGCCAGACTAAATATACTCACCCCATTCCCAGATAATGCTCAGCTAGCTCTTCTTCAAAATTTTGTGTGGAAGAGTTCCCAGCACCACCACAGTCAGTCCTCCCTTTTACACTGAAGCAAAGTACTACTCTTGGGCAGCTCCAGTTGTTCCCTATATTCCCCATAGGGGGTGTGGTTGACGGCAATGGGACTGAAACAGTGGTCTACAGAGCCTCCAGCTCTGGTAAGAGTAGAGCAACCCACCTGGAAATTCCAATTCAGATAATTTCCTTAATTCCAGCACCTATTATTTCATATTAAACCTTTTTCTGACACCACTTCTGCAAGAAGGACAAATACCTTTACACCAGACACAGTATTACCTGATTACCTGACTGCAAAAGGGAAGCAAGGAGAAGCACTCTGAGTATACATGATTTGGCAGGGAAATTTGTAGAGAAGTGAGCTATTAAAGTAAAAGCTGTGGTATTAAAAAGGTTTGAGTCACACACGTGGCTTTTATTCATCAGTGTTTATTGGGGGCAAGAAAACCAGCATGTGATCTCTGGTTACCTAACCAAGAGAAAATGAGAACAGCACTATTTGCCCATTACTATTCATTATTTTAGTAGTACCAACAGCAAAATACCCAACTTCATGATCTTCTTCAAGCAAGAAGAAACTGAATTCACCAAAACTGTATCCAAAACCTTGCCTCCAAGCACACACAAGCTAAATATAAGATGGGCAAAAGGATTCTGCCCTCCCTGGTGATGCAGCCTTGAGACACTGGGCTGAGGAGGCAAAAATGCAGCATTCACTCGAGCCAGTGGGGTAAAAAAAACCAGACCAAAGAAAAACCCAACCTTGTTCATTTCAAGGAATTTTGGATCAGGTCCAAAATAAGTAAGGATCACCAAAAGATGGGAAGACAACTGAGCAAATTGCACTGTGAAAGTGCCTGGTATTATCACAAGCATCCCCTTAAGGCTTCTGCAATAGTGCAGGAAAGCAATAGCTGCCAGACTGTATGGTTTTAGTAAGGATAGCCATTAGTCCTTTCTTGACTGCATGCCAATCAATGCAAGATAAATGCTCCTATGGATCCCCCCTCACCCACCCCCACCCCTGTTCTGTACTTTGTTAACGTGAGCCAATTCTCTTACCTTGTTGTACAGCGACTTCTAGAGCACTCACCTTTGGCACGTGGATGATGGATGGTCTGGGGATGTGCGTACAGAGTGCAATAACATCATGGCTTAGCTCGTTAGCAGCAAACACTGATGACTCCATGGCAGCAGGCGCTGACTGAGCCGCAATATGATTGCTAGAGTTGCTGCTTGCGTGGCTGTGTTTGTCAGAGCACCTGCTGGCTTTGAACATCTCCTCACTGTCCTTCTCTCCCCCGTGCTTGATGCTGCTGGCTGCTACTGCGGAGGGCTGCAGGCACACCGCTGAGCTCCCCTCGGTCTTCTCCTCCTCCATGGCCAGAGGGCTTGCGTTGGGCTGGTCGAACGGCGTGTTTTCGTGTGCGTTTCCAAAGCAGGTGAGCAGGGCTGAGCAAGGGAAAGGATGCATCTTGGATGACAGGTTATCGGATCCACTTAGCCTGCTTTCCACATCCGCATAATCAACAGGCTGCATTCACATCCAGAAGAGCGCCCAAAATGAAAGCCCAAGCATAATGTCATTCCAGCCTTCCTAAGAGAGAGCACCCCTTGGTCTGCTGTCAGGAGCATTCAGAATTGGGGTACTGCACCTCCTGCTCTGTGCTTCACTGGCATCAGCCCACTATCCCCTCGCTGCCGCCCTCTCCTATGGTCTGCAACGCAGAGAAGCACAGAGGCAGTAAAAACGTTTGCAGCCCTTGCATGCTCTTCCTTGGAGCTGTCAGCAGCTAAACAAAGCCCTCACAATAGCCCCATAACCCCAGCGGGCTATGGTTACAGGAGCGGACGCTACAGCACCAGGCAGTCCTCAATCAATAGTGCCGCAGCCTCAAGTTACCTGGTGAAAGAGGCAAAAAGATAATGTAGCCCGAGCTCTGCAGCCATAACAGCATCAACACGTGTATCAGTGTCATCATAACAATAGTATAACTGGCTCCAATTACCCTGCTCAGGTATTTATTAGCGATAAACCCCAAATTGTTCATCCACCACTGACTTACATCAAAAATGTACTTTCAGGCTTTGGCTGGGCTGTTCATCATTAAGAAAGGAAAAGGAGTGTCTGCTTTGGCTAGGGAGGAGAAAACAGGGTGCTGTGTGGGCGCCCCACATCCTGTCCAGCACACACTCCTAGGGCACAGGCAGGATCTGTCCTCACAGCTCTTCCTCCGGCCGTGCTCACTCTGGCCATGCAGCATCGCCTCTCCCAGCTGCTCTCAAAGGAACACACTGCTCCTCCTGGTCCCCTCTGTTCCCTGAGGAAAACCAGGGAAGCATCCTGCTGGAACTCATCTGTGGGGTGTAAGGGGAGATGTTTCCTTTCTCGGTGCACAGTGGCTGATGCTGGCTGTTACAACAAGAATATGTGGAAAGTGAGGGAAGGAGGGAGATTTTGTGGTTAGAGCATCTGCCTCCAGGAAATCCCAGTTCCTTCTTTTTTTCTGCTGCCACAGGCTTCCTGTCTGATAGTGGAGATGTTATTTGATCTCTATCTCCATCTGTAAAAAGGAGGAAAGTAATCACTTCTCTTTTTTTTTCCACACACTCTACATATCCTGCCTCCTTATAAAAGGTTATAAACTCTTGAGGGCAGCAGCTTGCTCTTATTTGCTTTTAGGCTGTGGGTACAAGTATCTCCAAATACAAATGTGGCATCTACCTGCTAATAGCATCCAAAGAGAAATTTTTGGTTTCAAACTTTCCCAACAAACCCATACTCTTCCATTTACTTCTCTAGCCCTGCTAGTGGTCAGACATTGTCAGATGCTTGTCGTGCCCTCCCCGTAACCGTGCCTTTCATCTTACTGTAAGATTTGACATTAAGTGAAAATGTGATACATTAAGAGAAACTTGTGTTTATATTAAGCAACCTATTAAGAGAAACTCCTGTTCCCAGTAGCTCATCAGGAACCAAAGTGCAGAAGGTCGATGGCTGAATTCCTGCTGTGTCAATTGCCAGTGCCTCTCTCAGTGAGGCTCTCAGGTCCCTCATCCCCCATAAAGTTCTCTTTGTACCCCTTCCTAACCGGCAGGTCTCGATCACCTTGTCTCAACTGCTGCTGTTGGGCTTTAGAAAGGTCCAAAGTGGCCTCCAGCTTGAGCAGCAATACATTTTGAGCTTCAGGGGCTCTTGCTGGCCTGTATCACTCCTAGTTTGTAAATACTACCAGGGTGGGGTGAGGACTGTAGAGATCCTGTGAGAAAGATGTACCTAGTGACTCAAAAAAGCTTGAAAAATGACAGGAGATAATGTGATGTTGGGCAAAGCAAACACAGAGAAAGAAATGTGATGAAAAAATGGAGATTCTGTGAGTGAAGTGTATTATCTGCATTGTAGTCATGGAAGAACATGATTTTGGTTTGAGATCCATCTAGTTCCACTTATGAGAAGAAAACATGAGCACCGATCTCAGTATTCCCCTGCAGCAAGCACCAGGAGACAAGAGACTGTCTGTGCTAATGTAGCATCTTCCCTTTCCTTTGCATCCATCCCAGTGGACATGGATCCCTCTGGAAGTGGATCCATTGCAGATGGCTCTGTTTTTCACCTGCCTGGGTGCCCTGCTCTTCTGCACAGCACTGTCAGTGCCTGTCTGGAAGGTTTGGGCTCTGGCAGATAAAAATCCAGGTGGGTTTTTTTCCTCTTAACTTTTGAATAACTTCAGTTCCTTACTGGATCTGACCTTGGATGTTTCATTCGTTCAGTTTCTAATTTATCAAAGGTAGATATTCCTACTTGTCTGCCTCGTGGCTGCTAAACATTGTGAATTGTCCCAGTATCACAACACTGGAAGCCTGATAGGATCAGTCCCTCAGATGAGGTAACTCAGAAGCAGAGGAGTACTCACAAGCCCAAGTATCTGTTTGAGTTTTCCAGACCTGTTGAGGATGTGAGGCTGGACCTGTGTCACAGAACAAGCTTTCACAAGGGGGTTCTGGTGCTTCCATTCAGTCCTCAGCAGGACAATGGGGACAGGCAAAATGTTTTCAAGAAACCAGTGAAATATTCAGATCCTCAGAAGAAAACAAGTTTGAGTCTGGACATGAACAGAAGTTCAGAGACTTTCATTTCTTGTGCAGCAAGTCCTGATTAGTACATTTCTATTTATTAATGCTGAGGCTTCATTTAAATGTCTGAGAGAAACTAGTACAACCCTTGAGGAGGTTTTTCTGTGCTGTTTTCTACACTTAACTTCACATTTTTTAATGTTTTAATGTTTATGTATTGTCCTATGATCAGGCTAGATATGGTGCTGCTTGGGTTCTAGATGTCTTAGTACATGAGAAAGTTGGTAAAGTTATTTAACTGTGATGGTATTAAACCAGAGAGCTCAAATGCCCTCAGCATGTCCAGAAAATCCTGGATATTGGCTGCAAAAAGTCTTTGTAGCTCACCATGGCTGAGTCTTTGGGTGTGGATAGACACCAGAGAGGTTTCATGGCTGTGAGAGGTCAGACCAAGAGGCAAGACTAGCCAGCCAAGGGAGTAACTGCTTTTATGTGGGAACCACATTTGGTGTTTAGATGCAAAGAGTAATTCTGAAGTGACACACAACTGAGAATCTGTGTCGTCTGACACATCTTTAAATACACAGTCAGGTGTCTCTGGGATTAATATAATTCTTTCAGTGAGCCAGTCAGCCAACAACCTACATTGAGTTCTTTCCAGGCCTTCAGTTGGCCACACCAGCCTTTCTTCAGCTCTTTCTGAGATCCTTGTGAGTTTACAGGGATACTACTCTATACAAAGGCTTAGCTGCATGGGTGAGTCTTGGTGACTTAAGTACCCTCCGGCACAAATGCACACTGTGTAAAGAGGGGTTGTTCTAAAAGCCAGGGTCTGCCTGTAGTACCTGTGAGGAGAGAGGACATTCATGGCCTGCTTGCTGCAGGCTTCAGTCAGCAAAATGGGCATAGGTAATTAACCCATGAGACTTGTCCCAGTTTAAAGAGAACACAAGAAATCACCACAAGCAGAGAACGTCCAAAATGAACTGGTGGGGACATCAGATAGGTGAAGGCCATGAGCCCCAGCAGGCAGACTTGGGCCCAGTCTCCTCACAGCTTGGGGCTACTTGGTTTTGGCTTAAGCCCATCATGCTGGCTAATGCTAAAGACATGATTCGAGGTTTATTTCATTTGAGCAGACCTTCTTGCACCAATCAATGAAGTGTGCTAACCACATTTTCATGTGCAATGAGGCATTACTGGGACAAGTGACGGGGCTCACTTTATTCCTCCTGAATTTGCTCATAAATTAATGATGGACCAAAATGTACTGGCTTGATGCCTCAGCAAGCTGGACACGTCGAATAAATGCAGAAGGTGAATTTCAGCCAACTCTTGACCTGTCTTCAGTATTATTCCTTCCAGAGAAATTTTTCCTTCACATGGTTGATACTATGCTCTCTCCTCAGAAGGAGACATGGGGTCAGCTTTAGCTCAGGCACCCCACACAGCACTCAGCCTAGCTGGGTACCTGACTTTGTAGGAGCCAGTTTTACAGCATGTCATCATGGAGCTGTGCTTCTGTGTTGTCACTTTGTTCCTCATCACTGTGCCCCTCAAGTAGCACTGATTCTCAAAATATCTCCCAAACCTGTGTCTGTCTGGTGGGGGTTGGCCATAGCTTGGCAGTCCTCAGCTCCTCCTCTTACTCATCCCACTATAAGCCACAGTCCATGTCTGCTGCCTCTGTGCTGCTCACACAAGGAATATGTTCCCTGAACCAAAGGAAGTTTTAGGTTAAATCTGACCTGGCAATGATCTGTAGAACTCCACTGCCTTCAAATCATGGGGGTCTGAAAGGGTGATCTGAGGAATTAAATCCAGTCTCCTGATTATTTCCTCTGCCTCCTTTTAGACTGCCCAAACTTTAGCTGAAAACCAGCTGAGCTTCTGGCTTCCCATACTTCATATCCACATGTATATAGGTGTAATATGTGTTTTATATAGAAAAAAAAGATGAGTAGGATGTGAAGAGAGTGTGGCTAAACTATGAATTACAGCTAGAAGCCACTTGGCATGACTTAGATGGAGCTTAATAGAAGAGCGTTAGAGAAAAGCAATGTGGATAGCAGAGGGACCAGCTCACAAGGGAAGGTTTAAAGAGCTCAGCTGGACATGCAAGAAGAAACCAATAAGATAAGCAATAAGATAAGATGCTCTGTGTTTACCTGAGAAGCATAGGGATTGAGGTTAAAAAGAAGCTGATTATAGTAATGAAAACACTCCCTAATAACTTCAGAGTTTCTTTCATCTTCTGTTGTACCTGCTATTAGGCCTCACTGAGGGTATGTAACAGGGTTAGAGGAACCATTAGTCTCATCCTGTTATGGCAGAGTCTGTTTCTCAACAGGAAAAAATTTAGACTAATTAACAATTTACTTAATAGTAAAGCAGCTTTTAAAAATGCACAGGAAACTTTTTGAGGTTTGGGTTTTTTTAAACTTATTTGCTCAAGTTTCTAAGTCTTTTTGATACTTCTAAGACTTAATCACAATGTCCAATGCTTGAAGAATTCCAGCTAACTCTATGGTTCAAGCATTCAACAAAAAAATGTTCCTTTTTGTCAAAAGAAAACCCCAAAACCCCAAACAACCCCAAACATTCCATTGGAAATCTGAATTCTGAAAGTCTTGAGTGGGCCTGTTCAGGGAGGTCCAACATCTTGCTCCCAGGAGGCTGTGAAAACCTCCTGCCTTGGAACACCTAAAACCCAGCAGGACTAAATGATCAGGTAAACACTGAGCCTATCCCTCTGTCTTCCCAGGAAAGGTTATCATTTTGGGGGGCTATGAAAATCACTTAATGGAATAAAGCTGTGAAAAAAACCAACCAGGTAAAAAGTAAACCCAGCTGGTGGGATTTCAGAAGACTGCATATGAAGGACTAAAGTCCTTTTCAACAAATCATGCCATCCTACTGCAGAACTAAACCAAGGATGACTCCCAAAGTTAGATGGATGCATGCACACATCCAATGTTAAAGAAAGTCACTGTTCAGGTTTTCTATTTTTGGCCATGCAACTAATATTCATTCCAAAATAAACCTGGATCTGGGAGCCAGAAGCTTTCATAAACCCACTCTTGATTCTCTTGTAGAAACATGTACAATGGTGAGGATGATGTTTACCTAGCTATCTTCCAGCCAGGCAGGTTGCTTCCATCAGTGAAAACCTGGGAAATCTTAAGGCTGCTTATTCTTTTGTAACAAGTGCTACCAGTTTCTGAGATGGATTTAGAGCCTTCTTCTTCCAGCTGGCTTTTCAGCAATGGAAATAAAATTTCTGCCTGAGCACAGGTTGTCCTTGAGACAAGAGCAGAACCTCTTCTGCTTGTAGTTTGAAGGATTTGGGATTAAAAACCGTATTACTGTTGTAAAATGTCCTTTCACACACTAAGGACACTTGAAGCTTCTGAGCCAGAAGAACATTTTAGTATAACTGGCACTTTGTAACTGATCAGCTTCATTTACTTTCTGCTCATTTCTCAATTACACAACCAGTCTTCACAACTTTATGCACCCGCTGATATTAACATGGTGTGACTGAGAGCATTATGTAAAACCAAAGAGAAATGACAAAATACTTCCTCAGCTTCAATGATTTTACTTCATAGACTGACTTCTTTTGAATTTATAAATAAGCACTCCAAGTCCAGTTCTTTTAAAATAGCATAGAGCTGCCTGATGGCCAGTTTATAGCAATCACCCCAAAAGGCAGGTCACCTTCAAGGAATAAAAAAAGGGATTATCTTGTTTATAACTTAGAATCCCAGGCTGGTGTGGGTTGGAAGGGACCTTAAAGTGCATCTAGCTCTAACCCCCTCCACTAGCCCAGGGTGTCCAAAGCCCCATCCAACCTGGCCTTGAACCCTGCCAAGGAGAGAGCACCCACAGCTTCTCTAGGCACCCTGTGCCACCCTCATCATAAATAAATTTCTTCTTTATAACTTGTCTGATTCTATCCTCTTTTAGTTTGAAACCATTACCCCTTGTCCTATTGCTACAGGCCTTGCTAAAAAGTCTGTCCCCATCCAAATCAGGCTGCTCAGGGAAGTGGTGGAGTCAACTTTCCTGGAGGTATTTAAAAGACGTGGTGCTTAGGGACATGGTTTAGTGGTTGGACTGCAATAAGATCTCCCTGGAGCCTTCTCTTCTCCGGGCTGAAGAATCCCAACTCTCTCAGCATGTCTTCCTAGCAGAGGCACTCCAGTCCTCTCTCTGATCATCTTCATGGCTTCCTCTGGACTTGCTCCAATAGCTCCATGCCTTTCCTGTACTGAGTACCCCAGGGTTGGATGCAACACTGCAGGTGGAGTCCCAGGAGAGTGGAGTAGAGGGGCAGAATCTCCTCCCTTGACCTGCTGGTCATGTTTCTTCAGAATAAAAACATATCATAGATGCAGCAGGTGCATCTCTGGACTCTCATGGCCTGATCCAGTGCTGGAGCTGTCCTCCACCCTCCCAGCCAGTTGCTGGATGACTGCTCAGATTGCACATGTTGGCATATGGATGCAGCAGATTGCCAGATACGGATGAGCCAAAGGCCACTTTCCCAGCAGGGATTTTCTCAAACAACTCCCAGCTTCTGCATAACTGGAATGGGAAGGCGGGGGGGGGGGGGGGGCTCAACCTTCCCTTCACTGGTCTGCAGCTGTGTTACTGCTCCCCAAAGCATCGGGAAGGGCCTGCTTGGGTGCAAGCAGAAATGCAGACCGAACCGAGTTTGGGGGAATCATTCTCTGACTGCCCCTTTCCTTCTCCGCCAGCTGAGCCGAGTCTCCTTCCAGTTGCATACCACAGATGGCTAATTAGGATCATGGAGAGAGGAAATCTGCTCTGTGGCCTTCTGCGCTGGGAATGGGCTCTTCGTTATGCAGATGAGATCCATCACTGTGTAATTCTGCCTTTGCAGCATGCAAACACAGGCAAATGGAGGGAGCAGGGAGCAAGCACACTGCACCTGAGGCTATGGCACAGTCCTGCCCTCGGGGACCAGGACTCTGACTTTGGGCACGGATAAAGCAGGAAAGGTGTGCTTTCAAGTTCTTTTCATTCCCACTGATCTGTTCTTTGAGCCCTCACCATATTCACCTAAAAAAATCTCATTAGTGCTATTGACCTTCAAGGCACTGCCGTTTCCTCTCACCCTTAGAACTGCCTTCTGCTGCTTGGCTATCACAGCGTGACTATCACCTCTCAGTACAAGTTCACTCAACCCCTTAACCGACCAAGTCTCTGTGGCCAGCAGAAGGATCTGCAAATCTGAGAGCCATGAGGAACTGTGCCAGGTAGCCTGAGTCACACACAGGCCACGAACTCTCACTCTGACACAAGGAGCTCTTGATTCCTTCTTCCCTCACCGAGGCTTGAAAACACATCACCATACAGGATTTCAGCCATATGTTGTTCTTTCCATTCTGTACGCTTGCTATGAACAAAACCTGCTCTTCATCTCAGTGCAGCAGGGATTTGTAAGCTATAAAACCAGAATCAATTTAAAAGAGCAACGTAGCGAGATGTTTTTAAAATGCATAATTGCATATTGGTTCATGTTTCCCTGCAGAACCTTTCAGTGTATCGTAGAAACACTTCAGAAATGCTAACATTCCATCTATGTGAAGAAAAACTCCTTTTATTTTTTTCCCCCTCTATAAAGGAGTCATCTTTCTTGATAGAACATATTCATGGGGAAGAGAAAAAAAAAAAAAGGTACCAAACCAATTATCATCTCACAGATGATTAGTTTGGTAAATGAACTTTCTTTTTCAGGAGTCTATTTTTAAAATCTCTGAGTAAAACTCGTGCTTGCAATGGCCTTGACCGTAGCTATGTGATTAATCCAAAGAGGCTCCTCAATCATTTTGCTACTTTCAATTTAATTTTGGCCATGTCTGCACACCACTTGGCTTTGTTGACTTTGCAATATTCTTACTTGACGCTTGGGAAAATGGATAGTCGTGCCTCTGGCTGAGATCCTGTGTTTAATCAAGAGACAAGATCTCAGAATTGCAGGAAGGATGAGGTTGGAAGGGAGCTCTGGAGGTCATCCAGTCCAACCAGATCGCCCAGGACAGTGTGCAGACGGCTTCTGAATATCCCCAAGGATGGAGACTTGCAACATCCCTGTGAAACCTGTGCCAGTGCTCAGTCACCCTCACAGTTAAAAAGTGTTTTGTGGTGCTCAGTGTCCTGTCTGTGCCCATTGCTTCTGGTCCTGTCACCAGGCACCATTCAGAAGAGTCTGGCTCCCCTCTTTTTGCACTTTCTTTAGGTGTCTCTATATATCACTAAGACACGTCCTCCCCACCTCCAGGCCTTCTCTCCAGGCTGAACAGTCCCAGCTCTCTCAGACTTTTCCCATAGGAGAGATGCTCCAGACCCTTAATCATCTTCATGGACTTTTGCTGGACTCACTCCAGTATGTCCAAGTCTCTCTTGTACTAGAGGGCCCAGACCTCAACACAGTACTCCAGGTGGGGTCTCATGAGAGTGGAGTAGAGGGTAAGGATCATCTCCCTCCACCTGCTGGCAATATTTCGTTTAATGCAGCCCTTGAGACCATTTGCCTTCTTTGTTATAAGGGCACAGTGGGGGCTCATGTTCAATTTGGTGTCCACCAAGGTTCTTTTCTGCAAAGGTGCTTTCCATCTGGGTGGCCCCAAGAGCATACCAGTGCCTGTGGTTGTACTGCAGGACTCTGCACTTCTCCTTGTTGAACTTCATGAGGTCCCTGTTGGCCGATTTTTCCAGCCTGTCGATGTCTGGAGAGCAGTTATGACCCGTTGGTTTATCAGCCACTCCTCCTAGTTTGGTGTCATCCAGTTTATGACCATATAAAATCTCTCTCAAGTAAGAGTGGGCAGCTTATCAAACTTCATGCATCGAGTCCAGCCATCAGAGCAATTAACTGACAGACCAGCAGCAAAAGTTGGGTACCGACTGCCTGACCCAAATCAGCATGGGCAGCTGGTGGAGGGGGCTGCCCTCCAACGCCAGGCTCCCTGCCTTCCTGCTCACACACACAATACAGGCAGTTTCCGACTGACAGGCAGAAATACGCCTGTGTGCTGAGGCAGTGCACTTGTTTAGTGTTTGCTTACGGTGCCTGAGCTAAACACAGATGGTAGGGCTTGCTGCTGCCCCCGCGCTGGGGCTCTGCAGGCATTTCACTGCCTCAGCTCCTTGTTGACTCCTCGCAGGCGACAATCCAAAGGCATCATGTAATATCCTTAAGGCTAATTATCCAGAACTTCAGGCGCTGGGAATGTTGAACCAGCTACAGAGGTTTTAGGAGAAGGGAGTCATTTCTACAGACAATTCAGAAACTTTCTCAAGCACAGATGGTTCCCCACCACGATGCGCTGAGTCTTCTCTCAGCTGAGCCTGCAAGACGATCCGTGATGGAGCTGTTGCCATTTAACCTTCATAAGGCTTCCACGCTTCAGGTTTCATTTGTCTGTTCAAGTCTTTAAACTCCCTTTTTTCCCTCCCAAACCCACTAGGTGAAGGTACAGCCTTCCACCGCTTGACTTGACAGGGTTGGTTTTGCTGGCTGCAGCTGGCTGCCTGATTAAACAGGCAGGAATTCCCATCTCGGTGCCCACAATGTATCTAACAGCTGCTTTGCTCCTGTAGACTGCTCTGATTACAATGAAAATGGTTTTAAATAGATGGGTTCCCCTCACACCCACACTTTGATGTCACGACAATATAACCAGGTCATGACAAACCACAGCACATGTGTTTTTGACTCTGCTTACATGAACAAATATTTGGCAAGATTGAAAGTCACAGGAGCATTCAAGGTGTTTCAGGCTTGGAAAACCTGGACATTTATTGCACTTGCCTCAACTTCTCTGAGGGTGACAGAGCACTAGGACAGGCTGTCCAGAGAAGTTGTGGAGTCTCCTTTTCTGGAGACATTCAAACCCTGCCTGAGCTCAATCCTGTGCAGCCTGCTCTAGGTTATCCTGCTTTAGCAGGGTGTTGGACTAGAGGGTTTCCAGAGGCCCCTTCAAACCCCCACCGTTCTATGGATCTGTGAATCTGTGAAATGTGAAATTAACAGACAAATTTAAAGAGCAACTTTGAGAATCTTATTGCCACAAAATGTCTTTTGAAGTTGGGAGGCAACGGTGGGCCATAGTGTGATTTAGGTGAGCAAGAGCTGAGTCAGTTGTAGGGTTGTTTCATAGCTGGATGATGGAATCAGTACTGCTGTAGTTCCCAGAGGGATGTGATAACCCCAGAACTGCAGATTCCACTTTAAAAATACATCTCAGAGCCCTCATGCTTGTAAAACAGACCTGAAGACTTACACTGGGACTAACCAGCAGCGCACTGACATGTGCCTGTGGTCCTGCACAGCTTCTAGCAGTGAGGAGGCCAGTGCTCTGTAGCAGGAGAGGTACAGATCCTTTATCATCACACAGCACGTGCTCTCAGGCCAGTGTCCCACACTGCACCCCTCCTCTGCTCTCCAACCCCACAGCAGAAGCAGAGGATCACCTCGTTGGCATCTCACCAGATCTAGCTGCACCAAGCATGGGCAGCCGGGGAAAGGAGCAGCGGAGGCTGCTGGGCTCCAGAGGGGACCAATGCAATACATCTCCTACACCCAAAGGCACCTCACCCCACTGCTCCAACACTCTGGAGCTGATGCTGCACAAACAGCAAGAGCAGGTGCAGGCAGGGACTATTAAGAAGGTAGATTTTAACAAATAAAAAAGATGCCAGGTTTGGCCAGCCCAAAAACTGCTCAGTGCGCATGCCACTACTCTTGCCCCCCTCCTCCAGGATATTACTTGATTTCAGATAGCTACCAATTTCATAGCTGGCTTTTGAGATCCATGGCAACTGCTCAAGAGGCAGAAACCCCTCAGAAGAAAGGCTGAGGGGAAGCATTGTCCATGTTTCCGACACAGACCCGGGTCTCTGCCCCGGCACTACCACCACCACTAACTTCCAAGGAGTTCTTGGCTCAGCTCAGCACACAGCCTGCCTCCAGCGCGCCCTACAAGTGACAGCTTCACCTATATACAGAAGCTGTGAGCGTAGCAAGGGAGGTCAGATCCCAGCCTGTGTCCTTTTGGCAGAACCCTCCTTTATGGCTCACTTGGCAGCAAGAGTGACTAGTGTTTCACAACTTCCCTCTCTGCCGCTGGCTCTATTGTAGGTGGACAAAAGGCTTTCTCTTGGCATAAGATGTTGGGAGACAGAAGGCATCTCTTTTGCCAGTGTCTCTGAAATGGTGGTCTCAGCAGTAGGGAAAAAATAGCTTTTCAGGCTGCTGAGTTTGCTGGCAGCAGCAAATACCAAGTCAGAGAACGAGACAGCTCCAGAACGCTGCAGGCTGATGGCAGCGATTTCTGCATCAGTTAATGGGGTGCAGGAGTCCCACCTGCTACACAAAACACTTCCACTCCCATGTTTTACAAAGACCAAATGTTTTATTTCCTAATTTTAAAACTTCTACTTAAGCTTGTATTGGACTTGAGTGCCCTTTCCCTCTGAACAGTTTTGCATAGGAACCTCACGGAACGATGGAAATCATTTGGGCTCTGCTGAGCTCATCTGACTTATGGCAACTGTGAGCCTACCCCAACGTGCACACCCGACTCTCTGGTCACTCCACAGGCTGAGCAGACAAGTGGTCTTGAACCAGGACCTAAATGATTATATTTAAAAATACATATTCTTGGCCATAAGTAAATCCCTGAACTTTGCCAACTTCAGGTAACACAATTTAACCCATTTATTGAAATGCTCTGGCAATAAAGCACAGGTTTGTGTATTTTGTACACCTCATGTGTATTTTGTACACCTCATCTTCTACATGAAGATGATTAAGGGCCTGGAGCATCTCCCCTATGAGGAGAGGCTGAATAAGCTGGAACTGTTCAGTCTATAGAAAAGAAGACTAAGGGGAGACTTAATTGGTGTTTATAATTATTTTAAGTATGGGGTGCGGGGGGAATTAGCCAGCCCCTTTTCAGTGGTCTGTGGAGACAGGACAAGGGGCAATGGCTGCAAGTTGGAGCACAGGAAGTTCCACACCAACATGGGGAGGAACTTTTTCACAGTGAGGGTGACAGAGCACTGGGACAGACTGCCCAGGGAGGTGGTGGAGTCTCCTTCTCTGGAGATATTCAAGACCCATCTGGATGCCTATCTGTGCAGTATGAGCTGGGGAGCTGCTTTGGCAAGGGGGTTGGGCCTGATGATCTCTTGAGGTCCCTTCCAACCCCTACAACTCTGTGATTCTGTGATTCACTGCACAATGCTATAGTAGTTTTGGATAGGAAATGGAGAGTATCTTATCTAGGTGTACCTAGGAGGAAAATGGAGGTAGGATCATAGAATTGTTGAGGTTGGAAAAGACCTCCAAGATCATCTAGTCTTAACCCCCCATAGACAAGAAGGTTTCAAGTAAGGTGTGTTTGGTCACATCCCTAAAGTTAATACTCTGCACTTTCCTGGAGAGCTAAAAAATCTTGATAAGCTGGAAGGAATAAGGAACATGGATTTAACTTCTGCAACAGAGCACATCTGAAAGACAAATAACATTAACACTAAAGCAGGTCCTTTGTTTGTTACTGATGTGGAAGGAGCAATTTTTCTCCAAAGTTATCTTTATCAACATGAAGACCAAATTACATGGCTTGGCTGATAATGAATTTCTACCCCACTTCCTCTAAAATGTGGCTATCAGTATTATCATGGGGTTATGCTGACATTTTCATGGAGGAGTTGAGCAGCAAAGTGCTCACACAATAGCTGGTTGGGCACTAGTCTTCTCTGGCAAACCCCTCCAAAGCTGTCCCAGCCTCCAGCACGTGGTCTGCTGTGGAGATCTCAGCTGTGAGACCCAGCCACCTCATCTGAAGGTAGAGGAAGATCTCATCAGGAAGACAGCTGAATTAATAACTGATAATTAATGAATAAAGAGAAGAAACCTGGTGCCTCTTGGTGGTTCTAGCTCTCACTTGTTTTTTCTGGAAGCTTACTAGAAATTAGGTTTTTTGTGTTACATGAAAGATTGCTTCCATCGTCCCTTTCTCACAGAGGAGAAAACTGCATTTTAAACTTATTTTCAGTCCAATACAGTTGTGATCTTTCCTAGGCCCAGGTCAGCTTGGGAGATCTGAAAGGATGAAAGGACAGCAGAAGACCCCTAAGCAGGAGAACAGCCTTAAAGAGATTTCAAATGCTGGACTAGAAATTAATTTAATGAAACCAAGAGACAAATGAGTTGCTGCTGAAGTCAACAGAACAACATCAACGGAGATGACAGCTTCAAAGACCTGGATTTTCTGATGGCCTAAGACAATGTAAGTCCTGGCATCCATGACCTTCTTCTTCCATCTGCAAGACCAGAGTGTTGGCCCTAGGAATTCAGCACTCATACCAGAACTGCATTGGTGGGCAGATGATAGATTCATCCCTCCAATTAGCTAAGGACAGCATGATTGGCTTATAATAAAAAGAGAGTGCATGGGTGTAAAATCCATTCAGAGTCTTTACCTGCTCATCAGAGTGTTTCAACCACATCTGACAGGTTAATTTTCACGTAGTTGTCCGTATCTTTTTTTAAAGCAGATGTATCCAAAATGACTTAGAAACACACATATAACTATATATGTATAGTTATCCATCCACCCATCCATCCATCCATCCGTCTACCTATGTTTGTGACAGGAAACACTGAAAATTCACTGCAAAACCAAAGAAAGCAGATGTACCCAAATGACTTCGATATATATGCATATATATATGTAGTTATCCATCCATCCATCCATCCATTGGTCTACCTACGTTTGTGACAGGAAACACTGAAAATTCACTGCAAGACCAAAGAAAAATCAGACTCAACTGAGTGACCTCATCACATGTATCTAGGGCCATTTCAAACCCTCTCTGCTGAGACACCTGGTGTGGGCAGAGGTGATGCAGGACAGCCAGGAGATGCACATCCTTCCAGCCCAGGATATCCCAAGGCATCCCAAGTGGCACTAGAGATGTAAGGGATTCAAGTGGAGGTTTTCCAGGCATGACATGGCTGCCAAGGTTCAGATATGAACTTTTAGGCCTTTATTAATTTGTAACAAAACAGAAGTTTGCTTTTTACCATTTTTACTGTTGCATTGAACCAACTGCAGTCTGAGTCCCTTTTCTACTGGCATTTGATGTGGCCCTGAGCTATAGGAATGACAGCATATTTCAAAGGCTTCCAATGCATTAACCAGCTTCTTTCCCAAGTGCTGTATCTTGGCTTATTTCATTCCTTCAGCTAGTAGAAAGCAGATCTCACTTTCTCCAGGATGGGTCAGGTTACCAGAGGAAGGTTTCTTTCTGCCATTAAGGAATGTGCTGCCAGTCTCAGGCTTTGGGACCAGCTCAGGTCCTGCCCATCGAGGCTGAAGCTGTTCATTCAGGACTCAGCATGTCATGGCCTGTCCTGCTGCCACCCACCTTCATGGTATGAAGGTGATGGACAGTGCAACCCAATGTTACTTTCTGGTCAGGTTGGAGGGGATTCTGCTCACTCCCTCAGGGAGACAGGAACTTTTTGAGGCAGAAACACAATGAACAAGCCCTCTGCTTTTCTTTTAGGAGTTGCACCCATGGCCTTCTGCTGATCCTCCTGCACCTTCATTTTTCTGTACTTCAAATGAAGCTCGCAGGGTCTACCCTGTATATATGTCAAATACTTCCTTTAAACAAGCAGAATTTCCCAAAGGAGTGAGATTTTCTGGTTGTGTTGCTGTTCCTTGTATAAAACCCTGATTGCAAGGGATTTGAAGAATGCCAAAACTAGAATAAAAGAGTTAAGAGCCCAAATTCTATTGAAATCTTCTGAAAACTTTGTTTTAGCAGGGTAAAATGAGACAGTGAGGTCCTTGTATATCTGTAGATTTCAGTAAAGTATATTATGCCATGGTGGGAAGATAAGTATTTAAAGTAGGCCTAAAGATCTTAAGCTTTAATTTAATAGTCTCAAGTGCACTAGGCTGCATATTCATGGCAAACTGCTACAAAGACAACAAGCAAAGGAAAATGCAGGCTTGTTAAGAGCTATTCCCAAAGAGGAAAGACCTATGGATTAGGGAATAATCCCCACAAGGGAACATGTCTGGACATTTATGCCATACTGATTGTCCCATCCATCCTAAAATGACAAGTGTAAGATGAAACACTTAAATATTTTTTTTTCCTTTCTACCCTACATTCAGATTTTTGATAAACATTTTCAGACTGTTCTTTCCAGGATTCTGCCTTATTCAGCAACATGTGATGGACAGGGTTACCAGCAGGGACCCTGCCTCCTTCCCGCCCTGCTAAAATGAAAGGCAAGAGCCTTCCAGGAAAGTCAAGATGGATTTGTGGCCAAGGAGCTGCCTGCTGAAGTTGCAGCCAGTGCCAAATAATCTCCATATGAGATTATAAGGCGATGTGATTTCTGGGTGCTGCTGCTCAGTGTTAGCAGCCAGTGCTTCGACTGCGACTTCTGCTGGACAGTGCTCTCCTTGCCCTGCCAGGACCAAGATTATACTGCTGCATTACTGTGAGGAAGAGCCCCTTCCCTGACAGCATAATGACAAGCCTTAAATTAACTCACCTGAAAACACACCCAAATAAACCCCAAACCCATGATTTTTGCTAAATTCCCATTTTCTGACAGATCTGCACTGGGAAGTGGTCACCCATCGTGTTTTATCAGGAGATGATCTCACATATCAGCAACCATCAGCAGACTGGGAATGCATCATTGGAAACCCCCCTCCAACTCCCAGCCTAAATCCTAGCAGAACTCAGATGCAGCTCGTGCAACATGGCCAGAGAGATTTAAAGCTGCATCACATCAATATATCTTCTGCTTGTAAATTACAAACTCTACCGGTGTCAGGCACACTTGAAATCAATGGAGAACCTAATCTCCACTCCAGTTGGATATTGATTTAAGCACATTGACTTAAATTCATATATAGTAAATCAATAGAGCTCCCTACCACCGACACAAAAATGCAGGTTAAAGGTACTCCCATCAGTGTAACTTGCCCTAAGAAAAATAATTTTAGCAGGATTATTATTATTATTTTTCATCCTGAGCTCTCCTCTGGATGTGGTTGGACAGTCACAAGCAGTTCCTGAAGACATACAAGAGGCAACAGCATCGCTGAAAGGAAGAATCCTCCAGGAAAGGCTGGAAAACCAGAAGGCAGAACACGCTGCGATGTCCTGCAAAGCTCAGCTGTCCCTGTCTGCATATGCCCATGTGCAAAGATGGGTACATGAATTCTGCCAGGCTAAAACAAAGCAATTCAAGCCACCTGCACCAGCAATCTGAAGTTAAATCAAACAGTCATGAGGCTGGGTTGAAATTGGTCTGCTGGACCTGGAGAGGACTGGATTCTATTCCAGCTTGTAGAGAAAATGTCTTGCTGGGTCTGAAGCAAAGAATATTAATAAGAAAATGGGAAGAGTTGATGCATACAAATGGTGGGAATGCACAGTAAGAGGCAGATTGTTTCCTAGCAACACAGGCTTTAGGCTAGTTAGTTTTGGTTAGCATTTTCTGACTAATAGCTGCAATTTCTATCTGTAGTGCTGCTCACTTGCCTATCTATGCTGAGAGAGAGACAGTGATAGAGCACGCAGGATATGATTCATCTGTGCTAGACTACATGTCTGAAACTGAGATCTCTGTGTGAGGGACTTAGCAGTGCTCAAAAAAATGATGGGTTGAAAACATCTTGAGGGATGCCCCTTCCTGACATGTGTGAACTAGCTCAGACCTGGGCCTTGTGCTTTAGCTAAGCCAGGGCACATGAGTTTCACTCCACTGTGTTTTGGCTCTTCCCTCCTTCCTTATCTCCAGCCCACAGTACCACGTGTTCCAGGAATATCCCATGGCTAATTTCGCTTTCAGTATCATCAGCAAGAGACCCTGGACTTCACCAGTAGTAGGACAGAGCCCCTACTTGTTATTTATTAATGGAATTTTGTCTGTGATGTTATTTACACCATGTCCTCAGAGAATATTGCAGGAAACCAACTCCTTGGGGTGTGTGTTCATGTCCCTATGTATGTATATGTATAGGTCTTGGCATGTTAGGACCTCTGCTCACCTACTGCAAGGTAAATAATTAATGATTGTATGTCTGCTAGAATCCTTTCCTGAAGGTGTTTGGAAAGTGCTTTGCACTGCTTCAGTGCTAGAAAAGAAATTCCTGATAAAACACAGTGTCTGTGACCAGTATGGGCTTGATATTGGTGTCATTAAAGGTCTGACCTGGGGTTTCTTCAGGCACACTTCAGGACCAGCTCCCCAGTTAGGCTCACAAGTTCTGCTTTCTCCATATAGATCCTGGTCATTTCTCCCCAGCCTGTCAGTACTTCCAGGGCTCAGCTTCTCTCATCCTCCTGGATAGCTCCATAGATTTTAAGTCCAGTTTCCTTTCTGCAAGAGGAAAGAATGTGAGAGATGCTTTAGGGAGCACGTAAGTCTCATGTTGTCCTTAACTCCTCTGTGCTGCTGGAGAGGAAAAAAATCCCCCATTTCACACAAATGCTGAGGAGTGGTTGCTGTAACATGGGGTGGTAGAGATGGGGAGAGCAGCTGTGGCACATGGACAAATGACATGGGCTTGCAGTCCCATGCCCTCCAGAGATCTGTCTGCAACTCCAAGTAAAGCCAAGGACCAGGGCTTTGCCAGTCCATGATCTCTAGATGTGGTGGCACCACCTCCTCTGCCTTCCTTCCTTCCCCATAGTTCGGGATCTCCACCTGAGCTTCCCCACCCCAAGAGAAAGACTGGAGTACGAACCTTCAACTAGACACCAGAGAAATGACACCAGGGAATGAATCATGAGAAGTGCCCCGCCAGGAGTACAGCTTATGCCAACCCCTGCGCTTTTCTAGGGCAAAAGCAGCAGATCCACAAGATATGAAGCCACTGGAAACTGAGACTTCATTCAGTCCGTGGGATTGGCTGTTTCTGGCCTATGTTCAGTTCTCATCTGCCATGAAACCATGTCTGGGTAAGAGGAAAGCAGGCAGGGCTTTGACGTACAGAGAAAGCAAGGCCTGGTTAACTGAAGAGGGAGAAGAGACATCAATTACTCGGGTTATTTAAAACTCTGCAGTCTTTATTAACAGCTGCTCAACTTGAACAAGCAATCTCTCTCTGAAGGAGCCAGCACCGCCCCCCCCCTTCCCTGCAGAGCTGGGGAAGTCCCCATCTGCATGTGAGTCACCACCTCCAACAAAGCCTGCTCTGGCTAGGAGGAAAGCATCAACTCCAAACTCTTTAGCTTTCCTGGCCTAAGCTGTGAGTAGATGAGAAGAGAGAGGGACTATTTATACATATAAATACAGAACTATTTATTTCTCCTCTGCATCAGTTTAGAAAGGCAAAAGAATGGAGAGACACAGAAGGATAAAGGAATGCCAATAGACAATGAGACCTCAAAAAACAACTGTTTGCTTTAAAACATCCCCCTACCATACCTGAGCTTGCCAAGGTGAATATCTGCCATCTTAAACTATTCACAGACCTTTGGCAGGGGCATGTGGGCACCCACCATGTGAATCCCTTCAGCGATGATTTCTGTAGGTGCGTTACTGGCAGCTCCACAGTAACAGACTGAAAAACACTGGACAGGGAGTTAATGCCAACACAAAAGAGAGGGGATGCTGCAACCTGGGGAATACTTTCACACCCCTGGACAGCTGGGGCAGCAGAAGGCACCCAAACATCAGGGCTGTTGAGCACCACAAGCCACTCTCTAAGGTGATGGGACTCCCTCTTCCATGGGAGATAACACATGGCGACAGGGAGGGGACAGTATTTCCAGACCTGCTCTTAAAGGGTGTTGATAATGTTCAGACAGTGGATTTTCAAGGTGATACTGAAGGATGCTATTACCATTTGGCAGCATTTTCTTGAATGTTGAACCTACAATAAATCCTGAAGGTAAGCCTTGGGTTGTGTCCATCTGTCACATGTGTAAGCATAATGAATGCACAATTAAAGGAGTTAATGAGCAAGGTGATACACCAATGCAGCACTCCTCTCTCATGGCAGAGCTCACCCTACTGAAAGTAGTGGGGTTTTCCGACTTGCTTTCGCTGCATAGAGAAGGCAAGCAGACCACCTTTCATTTCAAATCAAGGATGGCAGACTTCTGCCTCTACCCATGGTGGATAATCACTCTTCAGCGCAGGAGGAGGCTGATCTGCTGAAACTTCTGCACATCTTCCAAACTGATTCACTGCTTCTCTGCACCCCAGGGAATTCCTGTTGGCTTGGCTCATCTCTTCACTTTTCGCTTCTACTATGACTGTAAATTCATCAAGCAGATCTTGTCTTTTGCTCTCTGGTGGAACAGCACTCAGAGGAATCGCCTCTGGGTATGAGAACAGGCCAGGAAAACCCCCAAATGATAGACTGGGAAAATCCAGAGTTGAAAATGCAGCGTGTGCCTTTCTTCAAAGGGTCAGCCCATGGCAGAGATTGGTGCTGCAGATGTGTCTTCAGAAGTTGGCTTAAAACTGCTTCTCGGGGGAGTGGGATTTGTCCCCTGTGAGCTACCAGAAAGCAGCTCATCTTCTGCAGGAGCTCTTCTGCAAAGACCTCAGGGATTACCCTCTTGCTTCCAAAGAAGTGAAGGGTCCCTGCAGCATGACTGATCAACATCAGAGCATGGAGAGATTTTGCAACCCAAACCACCTGACTGCACAGAGCTCCTGGGGTAGGATCAGCTGATATAACGTGTCCCGACTGCCTGGACCCCAGGTCTGCCCTGAACAGTTCTCATAAACACATGTTGCTCCCCATAGGAGGCACAGCTATTCTTTCAGAGGCAGCTATCTGGACCCAGGTCAGTAAAACCAGAACATCACACAGTAAAAATTGCTGGGTGCCTGGAATACCCCTGAAGCTGTCACTAAGGAAGAACAGGGCCGTTCTTCCTTCAGCAGCATTCCTGCATCCTTCCTCCACACCCCTGGCCTTTCCCAGTTTTCCATCTGGAAAGGTGGAAGAGGATTTCAGGGTTATCTATTCAGTCATCAGCTGATGAGCTGCCAACAGCTATGTTAATTTTCCCCTGTTATAACGGCCGTTTAGGGCTCCAGCCAATGACCAGGGAGGCTGCTGGAAAGGGTCCCACTGATTTCAATGGCTGTCCAACAACACACAGCCATATATGCCAAAAATTAAACACAGATCCTCCAAATTCACTTCATGCAGGCCATGGGCTGCCCTCTGTTACTTATAATTATCATTATTATTGTCATTACTGGATTTGAATTAATGCCCATGAGTACACATGGACAGAGTTGTATTAATCAGAAATTCTGTCATTTAATGAGGACTTTCTCAGAACTCAGAACAAAAGGAGAGCAGTCCCAGATGCTGTTCTTTTCCTTCTGCATCCCCACAGCTGCTGACCAGCAATGGTGTCCACAGCAAAATCCGAATTTAAGTGAACTGTAAAATCTGTCCAAAAATTCTTTGCATACTGCAAGAAGAAAATAAAACCCTTAAACTTAACAGCAGACATTGGTAAAGCTGCCAAAGGGATGTTAATAAGTTAACTAAAGACAGGGATTGTTAACACCAGGGAGAGAGAGAGAGAGGGAGAGAGGAGGAGAGGAAGGGAGGGAGAAGGAGAGAAAGAGAGAGTGGGAGAGAGGAGGAGAGGAAGGGAGGGAGAAGGAGAGAAAGAGAGAGAGGGAGAAGGAGAGAGAGAAAGAGTGAGAGAGAGAGAAAGAGAGAGAAGAGAGAGAAATGGAGAGAGAGAAGAAGAGAAAGAGAGAGAGAAAGAGAGAGAGAAAGAGAGAGAGAGAAAGAGAGAGAGAGAAAGAGAGATAGAAAGACAGAGAGAAAGAGGGAAGGAAGGAAGGAAGGAAGGAAGGAAGGAAGGAAGGAAGGAAGGAAGGAAGGAAGGAAGGAAGGAAGGAAGGAAGGAAGGAAGGAAGGAAGGAAGGAAGGAAGGAAGGAAGGAAGGAAGGAAGGAAGGAAGGAAGGAAGGAAGGAAGGAAGGAAGGAAGGAAGGAAGGAAGGAAGGAAGGAAGGAAGGAAGGAAGGAAGGAAGGAAGGAAGGAAGGAAGGAAGGAAGGAAGGAAGGAAGGAAGGAAGGAAGGAAGGAAGGAAGGAAGGAAGGAAGGAAGGAAGGAAGGAAGGAAGGAAGGAAGGAAGGAAGGAAGGAAGGAAGGAAGGAAGGAAGGAAGGAAGGAGAGAGAAAGAAGCTGCTCTGCACTTTAAAAAAGAACTTTTATTTCATCTTTTGGCTTTATAGATAACAGTGGGTTTGTGGGGAAGCAAATCATTCCATCAGCTCTGCATGGATCTCATTAACACTTTTTAAATAAAAGGATCGCAGAACCAATCGCTGCTTTGATCTCAGCTCAGTAAAGCCAATCTTAGTGTTGGGTTTAACATGGACATTTAATTGTGTTTAATCACCTTCTGCAGAAATCAATTTAGTTGACATGATACTGACCAGGACTGGCCAGCAGAGATAAGGAAGAGCTATGTTCCAGCTACTCCATCCTGGTACACTTACCTCTAAGCAGGCAACTAATTAATGTGGTTATCCACTCTACCCCCTTGGGAAGGAGGGAAACCTCTACTCTTGGTGGTTGGGGTGGGTTTGTTTCAGATGACAAACTCAAGAAACAATAAAATAAAATTAATTCCTCGAGGTCATATCACAAATCTCTGACAGTACACAGAATGAACTCCTTGTTTCAAGCAGGCACCCTCATGCCTAAATCAGTTCTTTGCCTAAAATTAAGACATCTGTCACTAACTGGCCTTATGCTGATCATGACCTAATCTAGTAGTCAGCTCTTCTTCAGCTGCTGGTATAAAACACTGCTCAGTTTTGTATTCAACACCTCACCCTACGGAGTATAAGCATCATAGCAGTGCTCAAAGAACACAAGGTTTTCCACCCAGAGCACAGAAGTGAATTTCTGGCATGTTTTTCCATGGAGCTTGCTTGGAAAATTCTGGGATTTCCTTACAGGACTCTTTATAATTCATGTTGCAACTCAGACCTGCATTTTTAACCATAACATTGTATATTTACAGAGCATCCTCCAGCCAAGGGCCCCAGTACACTTCCCATCTATTATTAAAACCTTTCAACACCCCTGCAAAGTGATTTTTTCCATCATTTAGGAGATGGAAAAACTAGGATGTGGAGAGGAAAAAGGCCAAAAAATGTAAAAATAAGTTATTTGAAGATTTTTCTATTGTTTCCCTTGGGGGGAGAAAAGATTTTATTTATGTTTAGAAGTTTTCAGACTTCAGTAATAAAGTTGTTCAGCTAGTCGTGACCATCATAGATGTGCCTAGAGATGATAGTGCCTGATGCAGTCTACAGAATCCTCAGAACAGGACTGAGAATATTCACAGAATCCCAAGGTTGGAAAAGACCTTTAAGATCATGGAGTCCAACTGTTCCTGTCCTATGCTCAACCATATCCCTAAGATATTCCTTATTTTGTGCTTTATTAACATAGAGCACATGTGAAATTATCTGTGGCACATGCTTATTCCTACTCTAAAGAAAACCATACATATTTGGTTTTCATAGTAGCCAACAAAGCTTTTGTCAAAGGTGACTTGTGCTAGTTCTCAGTTCTAGCTATGAAGTACATTCTCTGTGTTTAGTTAGCCCTTAGCCCCTCCTTACTCCTCTCATGAACAATCTGCAATTGACTGAATGGTGCCAGAGAAGAACTGTACAGGGTAACCTGGGAGAAGTTCCTATCACTGGGAGAACGTTGCTTTCAGACAAACTGTGTTAGCTGGAGTCATTGGCTGATTCATAGAATCATAGAATGGCAAGGGTTGGAAGGGACCCCAAGGATCATAGAGCTCCAACCCCCCTGCCACAGGCAGGGCCACCAACCTCAGGCCTGGATCTACACAAGGTTGCCCAGGGCCCCATCCAACCTGGCCTTGAACACTTCCAGGGGTGGGGCATCCACCACCTCTCTGGGCAGCCTGTTCCAGCACCTCACCACTCTTTCTGTAAAAAACTTCCCCCTAATATCCAATCTAAACCTTCCCTCCTTCAGCTTTAATCCATTCCCCCTTGTCCTGCCATTGTCTACACTTTTAAAAAGTTGATTCCCCTCCTGTTTCTCTGCTCCCTTCAGGTACTGGCAGGCTGCAATGAGGTCCCCCCGCAGCCTTCTCTTCTCCAGGCTGAACAAGCCCAGCTCCCTCAGCCTCTCCTTGTGAGGCAGGTGCTCCAGCCCTCTAATCATCCTTGTGGCCCTCCTCTGAACCCTCTCCAACAGTTCTACATCCTTCCTGTGTTGGGGGCCCCAGATCTGGACACAGTACTCCAGGTGGGGCCTCACGAGGGCAGAGTAGAGAGGGACAATCACCTCCCTGTCCCTACTGGCCACCCCTCTTCTGATGGAGCCCAGGATACCATTGGCCTTGCGAGCTGCAAGAGCACACTGCTGGCTCATGTTAAGTTTCTCATCCACGGTGACACCCAGGTCCTTCTCAGCAGGGCTACTCTCAAGAAGAGTCCTTGGGATACTTCAGTGTGGGTTGGCAGCTCATCCAGGGAACACTGACACACGTCCCAGGTACATTGGCTGATCCCTGTGACACATCAGCTCATCCAGGGAACACTGATACATGTCTTGGGTACAAGGTGGAGGTTTGGTGGTTTTGAGTTGTAAGAAATCCAGATTTGTCCTGCTTTGTGACTCAGGCTTGTGATGTGGAGCGCAACAAAGGATGGATTAGTTTGCAGGCACTCGGAGCTTTTTCAGGAAGAGAAAGAAAACTAACGTCCTTGACTTACAAGCCAAACCAAATAGACACTAAATATGCTTTATGTCATCTGAAATATATAAAAAAAAATGAGGATATTCTCTGATAAGCACTCTGGTGTAAGTAAAAAGATCTAAAAATCTGGCTTCAGCCTTATTGCAAGCATATTGAGCTGCCAACAGCCAACACGCCGCAGATGAGTTGTGGCACGGCAATTACACGCTGCGTTTATGCCACCTACAGGCACCAACACCAACAATTTCAACAGGTCTGGCCCCCGCGCTGGCTGTGTACTTCATGGGGTTTTTTTGACTGCTGTGAGAAGACTCCATAGCTGTCTGCCCTGACCCTTGACCCATAAAAACATTCTGTTTGGATAATTAAAAATGAACACGAGAATTTTAATTAATTGGCTCTGCTAACTGTGCCCAAAATAAGCAACACGATTATCTGGGGGGACTTAGGAAATAAGTTTGAGGAGCCTCTTTTTATGCAAAAATATATATATATATAAAATACTATAAAATCTCCTGAATGCTTCCATGGAGGCAAGTGATAGTGTGGGAGTTCTCAGCAGGATGTCACATCTCCCATAGGAGTGTACGGTGTCACGCTGTCTTGGGGAAGGGGGTATTTTCAAACCTGGGGGACATGCCACCTGGAGAACCACTGCTCAGGTCACCCCTCAGCCAGGCTGACCCACAGTGCTCCTGAGAATCAACACCACCAGCTCTGGTAACATCCCCTGGCCAGGGATGATCAGAGGCCGTGGTCATACAGCTGCGATCTCTAGCTTCCTTGGAGCTTTATTTCCTGAGAATTAAGTCAGAACACACACAAGGTAATTAAAAGAAGTTCTCTCATCCTTCTTCCTTCTCCCCAAGGGACTTTTTAAAGTTTATACTGTTTACCAGATGCAAAGCAGCCTGCTTTTCAATAGACACACTTGCTCCCACTTGAAGTAACTCAGCAGATGTTACTGTTTTGCCATAATCTCTGTGATTTTCCTACAGTCAGCCAGCTACAGACAGTGCCAGGGGATCCCTTTTTGCATTCGAGCCTCTCAGGCTGCCTGTGAGCTTTTGGTACAGGAGAAGCTTGGTCAAACTCACACAGTACTGTGCTAGCAGTTGGTCTGTGGGTGGCAGGTCCAGTTTTTGGATGGCTGAGGAATGTGCCACAGATTGGGAGAGAAGGGGCAGCTCTGGTGCTGTGAAGGTCTGGGCCACTGGCTTGCCAGCTGGGTAATAATGCTAAGAGGTTTCAGCAGAGTACCTGGCTGAATCAGAGGTGAGTTTTTTGCAGGGGGAGCACGGTGGGCTTCTCTGATGTAGGTACCTGGAGATGTGCAGGACTAAAGTCAGACTGGGGGTGGATTTCTTTCCCAGAGGTGCAAAAGATGAAATTCTCCTGCATCCTGAAGCCAGGCTGCTGCTGTGTTTGCCTCCTCAACACCATCTTTAATGAACAAGAAGCATATCAAGGCTTTTGCCCACTTACAGAACTGCCATAGCCAGCAGGGCAGCCTCTTCTGCTTTTGTTTAGAAGTGGGTTGTTCATCTCTCAGCTCATTCAGGCTCAGTGCAACCTGGACCTTCTCAATGGCCAAGGACAACACACAGAAAGAGAGGAAGAGCAAACAGGACTTTCCACTCTTTAACAAACACAGGCTGACAGAGACCCTTTGCTAAGGCACTACTTGCCAGCAGGTTTGTTTACACCTGGAAAGAATCACAGAATTGTAGGGGTTGGAAGGGACCTCAAGAGATCATCGGGTCCAACCCCCAAAGAACATTAACTCCTTTGGTGAGGAGAACTTCTGTGTGTCCATCCTGACATGGTCATGATGTAACAGCAGCTGGAAAATAACCATGGGCGTGCTTAGTTTTGTAGCTGTTAGCAGTGAGGCCACAAGAACTTACTGAGGCACAGCATGCACATACTGGTCTATCATCATAAATGGTGTAACTGGTATTAGGATTTGGGAGAAAGCACAGGGAAAATGTTCTTGGATGCTTTTTGTTCTAGGGGGTTCTGTTCCCCTTCACTCTCCTATCTTCAGTGTCTCTTCTCACACTCCCTCCATCTTGATCTTTGACAAAAGCATCACATCTATCCTTCCTTTCTTCTACAATACCTTTCTCCAGTCCCAAGTCTGACCTGCTCACCTCCACTCTTCTTTTGCAGGGACTGTTTACAAGAACATGGGGAATCACCTTCAGTTGAAGGAGGAGAGATTTAGGCTAGATGTTAGGAAGAAATTCTTCCCTGTGAGGGTGGTGAGGCCTTGGCACAGGGTGCCAGGAGCAGCTGTGGCTGCCCCTGAATCCCTGTCAGGGTTCAAGGCCAGGTTGAATGGGGCTTTGGGCATCCTGGTCTAGTGGAAGGTGTCCTTGCCCATGGCAGGGGGGTGGAGCTAGATGGGCTTTGAATCATACAATTTGAATCATATAATCACTTGGGTTGAAAGAGACCCTTTAGATGGTCCAGTCCAACCACAGCCTAACCCTGACTAGCCCACCTCTAGATCATGTCCTTAAGCACTTCATCTACACGCCTTTTAAATACCTCCAGGGAGGTATTTATGAGGTGTATATATATTTATGAGGAGTTATATATGACCCCACCACCTCTGGTATTGTTTTCCATTGTACAAGTTCCACCTTTATCAATGCTGCCATCACCTCCTGAGCATGGTGTGCTGACAATCAGAGCTCCAGCCTTTGATCAGGCTGCAGCCAGCTCTCTTACCAAAGGGAAGCTTGTCCTGTTACTCAGGACACTGGGGATCAGTGTAGGGACACAAAAACCCTTGGCATTGCCAGGTAATTCCTTTTACCTCCGTGTGATCTTGATTCATTCAATGCTTCAAGGTATCAGCTCTAAAGCACGGGGAAGTACAATCTTCAATTTGGAACGATGCAGTGCAATGACACTTCATGCATTTAGACTCATGATGGAAATGAGAGGCAGCTCTGGTCAGGATGAAGTGTTTGTGAGAATGATGTTTAATTATCTCAGGACTGAGTAAAATGTGTCTCCTTTTCCCAAGTGGTAGTGCTGAGATGGATCTCTCCAGTAGAAGAGTGGCATACCGAGACCCTGAGCTTTGTTTTCAGACTTTGATTACACCCAATGTAAAAATCGGTGCTTCAGCTTGACAGACTCACTGATAGCCAAGGCACCTGCATAAACAAGTACTCATAGAATGAGAGAACATTGGGAGTTGGAAGGGACCTCAAAAGATCATCTAGTCCATCCCCCCTGCCAGAGCAGGATCACCCAGACTAAATCACACAGGAACACATCCAGGTGGGTTTGAATGTCTCCAGAGAAGGAGACTCCACAACCTCTCTGGGCAGCCTGTCCCAGGGCTCTGTCACCCTCACAGGGAAAAAGTTCCTCCTCATGTTCACATGGAACTTCCTCTGCTCCAGCTTGCACCCATTGCCCCTTGTCCTGTCACTGGCCATCACTCAGAAGAGCCTGGCTCCATCCTCCTGACTCTCACCCTTTACATATTTATAAACATTCATAAGGTCACCCCTCAGTCTCCTCTTCTCCAAGCTCAAGAGGCCCAGCTCCCTCAGCCTCTCCTCATAAGGAAGGTGTTCCATTTCATCACCTTGGTGGCCCTGTGCTGGACTCGTTCAAGGAGTTCTGTGTCCTTCTTGACCTGAGGGGCCCAGCACTGGACACACTGTTCCAGGAGCGGTCTCCCCAGGGCAGAGCAGAGGGGCAGCAGGACCTCCCTTGGCCTGCCCACCACCCCCTTCTAACACACGCCCGGACGCCGCCGGACGCCTAAGCCAGGAGGGCACCGCCTCCGCGTGCCCCGCCGCAGTAAAGCCAAGGCAGGGCCAGACGCGGCGCCGGTCGCTTCTCCCCAGTCCAGCCCCAGCGGCGGCTCGGGGGGACCCGCTGGGCTCCACCCGCGCCCCGCCGCCACCGAGCCGGCCGGGCTCGGCCCTGCTGCCGCGCTCGCTGTAACGTCCCTCTCTCGGTTTTTCTCATTGGCTGTTGGCCTATGACGATGTTCCCGAGCGCGCCGCTCCGCAGTTGGCTTGTGCGGGAGCGCCGCGAGGGTTTTGATTGGCGGGCGGGGAGAAGAGGGGAGAGGGATTGGTTGGGGAGCGCGGCGCCTTGTGGGGCGGCCTGCGCGCGTGGGAGCGGGAGGGGCTCATGGCGGCCATCGGCGTCCACCTGGGCGCTACCTGTGCCTGCGCCGCCGTCTATAAGGTGGGGACGGAGGGGTTGGGGGGAGGAGAGGTTCTGCCTTGAAGGGGGGAGGAGGAGCAGAGGGGGGGGGGGTCCTGCCTTGAAGGGGGGAGGAGGGTGGAGGAGGGGGTCCTGCCTTGAAGGGGGGGAGGAGGAGCAGAGGGGGGGGGGTCCTGCCTTGAAGGGGGGAGGAGGGTGGAGGAGAGGGGGGGGGGTCCTGCCTTGAAAGGGGGGAGGAGGGGAGGGTGGTCCTGCCTTGAAGGGGGGGAGGAGGGGGGGGTGGTCCTGCCTTGAAGGGGGGAGCAGAGGGGGGGGGGTCCTGCCTTGAAGGGGGGGAGGAGGGGGGGGGGTCCTGCCTTGAAGGGGGGGAGGAGGGAGGGGGTCCTGCCTTGAAGGGGGGAGCAGAGGGGGGGTGGTCCTGCCTTGAAGGGGGGGAGGAGGGGGGGGTGGTCCTGCCTTGAAGGGGGGAGCAGGGGGGGGGTGCTCCTGCCTTGAAGGGGGGAGCAGGGGGGGGGGTCCTGCCTTGAAGGGGGGGAGGAGGGAGGGGGTCCTGCCTTGAAGGGGGGGAGGAGGGAGGGGGTCCTGCCTTGAAGGGGGGAGGAGGGAGGGGGTCCTGCCTTGAAGGGGGGAGGAGAGGGGGGGGTCCGGAGGGGATGAGAAGGGAGGGGGTCAGGTCCTTGCCGAGGGGAGCGCCGCGGTATCTCCGTTGCCTCACGGCGCGGTGGGCTCCCGCAGCGAGCTGCCGGCGCTCACGGCGCTGCCTCTGTCCCCAGGACGGCCGCGCCGACGTGGTCGCCAACGACGCCGGGGACCGGGTGACTCCTGCGGTGGTCGCCTTCTCGGAGAGCGAGGAGGTGAGGCTTCCCCCGGCGGTGGCGGGTGGAGGGGGCGGCTCTGCCTGCGCTCACCGGTTTCTTCTGGCTGCTTTCCGTGCAGGTCGTGGGTTTAGCTGCGAAGCAAAGTAGAATCAGGAACCTCTCCAGCACTGTGGTGAAAGTGAAGCAGATCCTGGGGCGCAGGTAAGAGGGCAGAGTGGGGGCTGAGAAGTGCTGTTTTCCCTGTTGAAGCCAGCTGGTGAGGCACAGTCTCGGCACTGGTATTTAAGGGCTTCCAGTCCAGCATTAAGTTACCCTGGCACTGACAGGGAGATGTGTCAGGTCTTAAAAACTCATTATGTTATTGCTTCTTGCTTGGCATTTCATTCCAGCCTTTAAGAGGTGTCTAGTATATTACAGCTGTATTTGTCTGAGGTAATCAGATTGTGATGAGCTGTGGTACCAAGCAGCACGTGTACTTAAGTTTCTTAAGTAAAATGTTGTGTTACCTTGGGGTTTTCTTGTGGCTGAAATCCTCCATGGCTTTATTTTCATGATACTTTATTTTTACTGCACTAGTGAAACCCTGATGGTCTGATTCTGGCTGGAGGCCAGATGCCCACCAAAGTCGCTCTATTACTCCCCTTTTTAGCTGGACAGGAGAGAAAATGTATATTGAGAGGCTCAGGAGTGGAGATGAGGACAGGGAGAGATCATTCTGTAGTTAGTGTCATGGGCAAAACACTCACCACAGAACGAAGGAAAGAAAACTCTATTACACTGCACTGCACACCCAGTGACACCAGTCAGGTAATAAGTGTAACCAGATCTTAAAGCACCTCCCCTCCACTCCCTTCTTAGCAGACTGAACTTCATTCAGGATCTTGCTCCCTTCTTCCCCCCCTCCCCCCATTGTGGCATGAGAAGGACAAGGACTGGGGAAATGGGGGGTTCTGTCAGTTCCTTATGAGTTGTTCACCTTCTTAGCTGGGGGAGGGATTCCTCACACCCTTCCCCTGCTGCACCATGGGGTCCCACCCATGGGACACAGTCATCCACAAACTTCTCCAACGAGTCCCACAGGGCTTTAGCTCTTTACCGGCTGTCCCAGCGTGGGTCACTGCTATGGGGTGCTGACCCTCAGGCCCAGACTGCTCCAACCTGGTCCCCCCCAGAGTTACAAGTGCCCCCCAGCAAACCTGCTCTGGTGTGGGTCTGTCTCTCCACAGGCTGCAGATTTCACTGCCAGGAACTTGCTCCAGTGTGGGCTTCCCATGCAGTCAGAGCATCCTTCCACTCTGGCATGGGGTCCTCCATGGGCTGTAGGTGGGATCTCTGCTCCCATTGTCATCTGTGGGCTGCAGGGGGACAGCCTGCTTCACCATGGTCTTCTCCAGGGGCTGTTGGGGAATCTCTCTCTCCAGCACCTGGGGTGTCTCCTTCCCCCCAAGCCCTCCACTGGCCTTGGTACCTGCACAGTTTCTTACATTGTCTCACTCCCTTCTCTAGAGGGAAGCGGAAGATGCCAGCAGTCAGAACTGCTGATGTTTCATATAACTAATTAAAATAAACCACTTACTAATTGTCTGTGTAGACTTATTTATAGAGTGTGAACAGGACTTGTAGTTGAGTGTAGCTTCACATGCTGGAGACATGAGAAGGAATATCAGCAAGATGAGCATGTGCAGTTACCCTTGAGCACGTGATTTATTTTGAATTTGTCTTGACAGCTCTGGTGACCCCCAAGCAGAGAAATACATCGCAGAGAGCAGATGTTCTGTGAGTATGATCTAGGGGTTTATGATGTTCCTAGAATAGTGTATTTCATGCTGTTCTTCTTGGCGTTGTCTGTGCCACACCATCCTTGTATTCCTTAGTGCAACTAAAGAGAAACTTGGGTCACATCTAATGCGAAGGAACTAAGGATCTATTTGCTGCTGTAGAGAATGTTTCTTGTGTTCTGAAGTTGAAAACTTCCCCTGTGTTCTGAGATTTGCCACTGTAAGTTGGGAGGAAGTGTTGATGTGCCTGAGGATAGGGAGGCTCTTCAGAGGGATCTGTACACTCTGGATCAATGGGCCAACAGGATGAAGTTCATAGTCCCACCCTTGGGACATAATAACCCTGTGCAGTGCTACAGGCTTGAGGAAGAGTGGCTAGAAAGTTGCCTGGCAGAGAAGGACCTGGGGGTGTTGATTGACTGACCACTGAACATGAGCCAGCAGTGTGCCCAAGTGGCCAACAAGGCCAATGGCATCCTGGCTTGTATCAGAAACTGTGTGGCCAGTAGGTCGTGGGCAGTGACTGTGCCCCCGTACTCGGCATTGGTGAGGATGCACTTTGAGTGCTGGGTTCAGTTCTGGGCCCCCCTCTACAAGAAGGACTTTGAGATGCTGGAGCGTGTCCAGAGAAGGGCAACCAGGCTGGTGAAGGGGCTGGGGAGCAAACCTTAGGAGGAACAGCTGAGGGAGCTAGGGTTGTTTAGCCTGGAGAAGAGGAGGCTGAGGGGAGACCTTATAATCACCTACAATGACCTGAAAGGAGGGTGTAGAGAGATGGGTGCTGGTCTCTTTGTTGAAGCAACAGTTGATAGGATGAAGGGGAATGGCCTCAAGCTGCGTCAGCGAAGGTACAGGTTGGACATTAGGAAAAAATTCTTCACTGAAAGTGTTATTGGGCACTGGAACAGGCTGCCCAGGGAGGTGGTTGAGTCACCATCCCTGGTTATATTTAAAAGACGGGTCGATGAGGTGCTCAGGGATACGGTTTAGTAGAGGACAGGAACAGTTGGGCTCTGATCTCAAAGGTCTTCTCCAACCTTGTGATTCTGTGATTCACGTAGTACTGTGCTTGTTCCTCTAAACCTTTCTGCAAAACAATAGAAAAATTATCCTGAAAATAGCTTTTTGAAGAAGGAACGAGAGTTTCTTTGCTGGGGTTTTTTACTGTATTGACATGCTTATATAAATAGTTGTTACTTCTTTTTACACAGTATAAGCAGGCAAGTACCTTTGTTCTAAACATTGCTTTTGTACTAAGGAAGGCTTCATAGCAAAAGAAAGTCTGGAGTCTTTAAACTCACATTAATGTCACTTTGTGGGTAGTACAAGGGGTCTGTGCAGTCTTTGACAAGCATCTTGGAAGCATTTATTCCCTTGTACTAATGCAGAAATTATTTACACAGTGCTTTTTACTTGGAACATAAGCTAAATTAAACTTTCTTTGTTAATAACCAAGTTACATATCTAACGAAGCTGTGTTGGCTTTGTTTACAGGTAATAGAGAAAAATGGAAAGCTTCAATTTGAAATAGATAATAAACTTATTAACCCAGAAGATGTGGCAAAACTGATTTTCAGTAAAATGAAAGGTAAAACCATAATGTATTTTTGGTTTTTAAGAAGTCCTCATGTTTTTAAGATGTGGCATGTTGGGTTTTTTTTGCTGTTAATCAACATATTCTGCCTGTGTTTGTAAACAGAAACTGCTCAGTCTGCATTGGGTTCAGATGTAAACGATGTCGTTATCACAGTACCCTTTGATTTTGAGGAGAATCAGAAAAATGCCCTTGGGTAAGAGGATTAATATTTTTCTGTTCTTAAATGTGCCCAAGGCAGACCAGCTGACTGATCAGCAGTGGGACTCTCCTGCTGGACTTCATCTTGTGACTGCTAGTCAGGACACTGGGATGTTAATTGGATTGAGAAAATACGAAAGCAGGAGATTGCCTGCTGACTTTAGAAACCTGTCATGGAATTCCCTGTTGTAACCAAAATGAAATTCTGAATCAGTTGGAGTGGGAGGGAGTTTTGGTATTATCAAGGATAGAATAGTTTCAGGTGTGTTATTTCAAGTAGATCTTCAGTGTCCCCTCTGAAATGCAGATACTTTCTCAGCACGCTTCCCTGTCTTCCCATCTGTTCATAGAGCAGTACTCACCAAAGCAAGTGGTGTTATGTGATGTTATCAAGGACTGTTTTATCAGAGAGCAGATACAGAATGCACACTACACTTCTACTTGGAAGTTGCTCTTGAAAGTGTAGCTGTAAAAATTCCTCCATATGAAAATATAAATAGACTTAGAGCTGTGCATAACTGGCAGCTTCTGCTTCCACTTTCTGGTGTGTAGAAGCCCTTACTTTCAACTGTCATGAAATATGTAAAGCAGACTTAAAGTTGGTCAGAAAACATTACTGAGCTGGGTATCTGGAGTACATATAATGAAACACTATTGTTCTGGCATACAAATTTCAAAGTAACCTCAAAGTGGAGGCAGCAATTTGAAGGGTGGTCCCAGAGTTACTTAAGTTTCAAGAAAACATGTGAAGAAAATGTTAGAAGTGGGGTGCAGTAACTTGATTTGGGAGGAAAATCAATTTCCCTAGAACGATATCTGGTGAAACAATGTACCAGGAGCTTCCTAAGTGACAGTCCTGAAGGTAAATTACCAGGTTTGACTGAAGGTGGTGTTTTTCACCTTGTAGTTGAGGCATTTTTCTTTTGTTTCCTGTGGGTTATGTAGTCTGATACATCAGTGTTCCATTTGCCAGTAAGCACAAAGCAGATCCAGCTACCTGAAGAACTCAGTAGCGACTGAACTTCTTGATACCTTTCCTTCCAGTCACTTGGCTTTGTTCATGCCATGCTGTCACCAAGTTCTGAATTGGTGGCAGATGTAGTTCAGGTGAAAACTTAACAGTAGTGAAACCATTCCATTAAAGTGAAATGCTGTTATGCCTTATCACAGGGAAGCAGCTGCAGCTGCTGGATTTAATGTTATGAGATTAATTCATGAACCATCTGCAGCTCTCCTGGCTTACGGAATTGGCCAAGATTCACCCACTGGGAAAAGGTAATATCCTAGCATTTCACTAGTTAAATTTAAGCTGCTGTGCTTAAATCCTGAGAAATCTTACATGCTGTGTTTCCTTAGTGAACACAAAATTTGTTTTTGAGGCTTGTTTTTCTTTTTTTCTCTGAATAAAGACAATAATGGTTTAAAAATTGTAAATCCATAGTGGTTTAAATACCTTTGTTCTGTGTGTGTGGTTTTTTTTAATTGTCTTTAAAGGCTTGTCTGCAGGTTCTCTCTCACTTCTTAATGAGCTGATTGTCTTGGGCAAAACCACATCCCTCCTTAAGCAGATTTTTGCATAGCTGTATAATTATGGGAAATGGGGTCATCTCACATATGCTGCAAGAGCTAAATCAGAGTTCCTGGGTTCTGTAGGTGCATTGGGTTTCCCTTATGAATATTCAGGTAATTCACAAGATTTTCAAAACAGCAGAGACTGCTGTCAGTGCAAACAGATGTCTTGTCTTTTTTTTCTTGGCTGGTATTTTTTTTTATCCTTCTCATCCTTGCCTGTAATCTTGAGTGTAGTGTTCAATTCCCAGTTGTGTTACAGGAAAAATGTTTGCTGCTCTTGCTGTGTGAAACAGACTGATTTTGCTCTTCAGCAAGCATACTGAGATGCATTAAATACAAATACCCCAAATGAAAATCTCTTGACAGAACTTATTAAAACCTGCAATACACTGACTGGTGGTCAGCTTTTTAGGAGGCATGTGTCAAAGTAAACATAATTTTAAATGGCTTCTTAATACTCCCTTTTCTTTCTTGGCAGCAACGTGTTGGTTTATAAACTTGGTGGAACATCACTTTCTATCACAGTCATAGAAGTAAACAGTGGGATATACCGTGTGCTTGCTACAAACACAGATGATAGCATTGGTGGAGTTTGCTTCACTGAAGCTCTAGCACAGCACCTAGCTTCTGAATTTCAGAGGTAGGTTTTGAATTCTGGACATGTTATCCTAAGCATAGGAACTTCTTCATCTGATGCTTGCTTTAAAAAAAAATTTTAAAAAATGTAAAAAATCATCTTAGGCTGTCAGATGTGGCACACTTGAGTGAAATGGTTGAAGTGAAGATAATAGAGGAACAGTCAGTTTTTGGGGGCCAAGGAGGAAGACTTGGGAATGGTTAATTTGGCCTGAAGTCAGTGTTGAACTGTAAGGGCTGAGCTATGAACTGCCCTGTGTTTTGAGTGATGCATGTGACTACAGGCTGCTTTTGGGGTGGCAGGGAATTCACCTGGCTGGGTTTTGTTTGTTTTTCAAAGACTGTTGGTGGGGTTTGGGTCATGAGACTGAAGTCTATGGCATGTCATCCTGTGACCAACAAAACCAAACATTAACTCTGGTAATCTTTAGGTGTACTACTGCCAAGGGAGATTTTTTGGGGGGGATGAAATCTACTGTATTAAGATGTGGTTAAAATCAGTGAACTTGCAGATCTTTGCTTGCAGTCACAGGTTTTGTCCAGCTGAGAAACTGTTTAGAAAGACTTATATCTGTATGATAAACACTGATGCCTGAGTTCAGGTGCCTCTGCACAGTGTACCTTAGTTGAAATTGAAATAGACACTTACTCTTTCGGAGTCTTCAATAAGTAGCATTGTAGTTAATATTAGAATGCCTGCAGAAAGAAGATAACCTGGTTTTCCTTTCAGAAAGTTAGCATCATCACTGAAATGCCTGCCTTTCTAATTTAATATTTCTTCTTTTGTTTTTGTTTTTTTTTAATCTAGGTCTTGTAAACATGATATTAGAGGAAATCCCAGAGCCATGATGAAGCTGATGAACAGTGCTGATGTTGCAAAGCATTCATTGTCAACCCTGGGAAGTGCAAACTGTTTTGTAGATTCATTGTATGATGGATTGGATTTTGATTGTAATGTGTCCAGGTAAAGCAAATCTTGAAGCTTCTGCTTTTATATAAAACTCTGCTTGAAATAATTCCAGCTGATATTTAGGATGTTCAGTAAGCTTTGATTTTTTTGTTGGCATTAATTTTAGAAATGGGAGCGAGACAGAAGACCAACTTGTTCCGTATTGCTGAACCTGTCCTGACGCAGTCTGTAGCACTTGGGGTAGTAATGCTGACACTTGCCCTAATGGTTAGAAAATAAAGTGGAGAAAGGGCCAGGGAGACCCATCTTTGGAGTCAAGTTGTTGATGAAAGGAGAATAGGTACTGTCATTATGCAAGGAGAAAGAGGTGTTCCACTGTCACTGTTCTGTTGGCTTTTCCTTAAAAGACAGCTTTTGGGCTGTTTGTTCTGGGTGACCCTCAGAATGAGAGGTGTCATGGAAATCTTGATGGTGTCTCTGACAGCTGGAGTAGAAAGATGTTTTCTGTTTCTGTTCCCACTGCTCTGTTCTTCTGAGTCTCTTCTCTCCTGGGATGATATTGCTGAGATGTTTTATTTTGATTGTTCCTCCAGTCAGTGGCAGCTTTAGCAAAGCATAATAGACTTTCCCATTGCAGAAGTGTGCATCCACTGCTGCAGCAGTTGGATCTGGTAAGATAAGTGTGTTTGCAAGTGTGAGAAGCAGTGCTGTACAACTGTTTTGACTTGGTTTTGGATAAGGATACTGGTCATCTGGACCAGACTTGGACTTGCTGCATTCCCACAGAGTAAAACTTCCTCATTGGGTTTAAAATGCTCACAACAAGCATAAGTTTTGGGTTTGAATTTGTTTAACCTCCCTGTGGAAATCGGAGGGGTTTGGGGATCAGGGGATTTGCCCCTGAAAATTCAAGAGGTGCATTTGAGTCTGAGTTGTAAAGATGATGAGGCAGTTCCAGGATTTTTGCTGCTTTTTTCACTTATGAGTCAAGACAACAATACTGTTTTTTCTCTAGCATGCAGTGAATAATGCATGTGCATTTCCTCTAGCTGCTAATGATGGACTCAGTAGCACAGATATTTTTGCAACACCAATTAAAAAACCCAATAGATCACTTCAAGACTAAAAGTTGGGATGTAAGATGTGTTTGGGGTTTTTTTATTTAAACAAATCCCGTAGTACTAGGTATAGCTAGAGAACAAAGTCTGTTCTCAAGATGATTGGAATTCCCTTTCAGGTATTTGTCTCTAATGGAGGAAATGACACTTCTTGAAATGTTTATTTTTTTCTTTCTAGGGCCAGGTTTGAACTTATCTGTTCTTCACTCTTCAGTAAATGTGTGGAAGCAATTAAAAAGCTTTTGCAGCAACTTGAATTTACGGCGGATGATATTAATAAGGTAATAATGAAACTGCTTTTCCATAATATGGTTTATAACTCCACAAGAGGAATATTTGAGGCCTGTTTTCCTTGCAGACTGAGATAATTTCATAGTGTGGTGACACTTTTTTGGCTCAGATACAAAAAAATGTAAGACTGAAGTTCTTCAGATCTATGATCTTTTTCATTACTTGAACTTAGTTAAGTTCAGGGTAGAGTCAGAGTCAACAGTGTGTTTTTACTGCTGCATACTGAGTAAATGGTGCAGGATTTGCCTCTGTGTATAACTCTTGGCAGAGCCAAGGACTGCCTTCTTTTGAGTCTAGTACCTAGACTTTCTTCAGCCCTTACTGACCTTTGGATGGGATTTGCTGACACTTCTTAAGAAAGTCTGAGTTTCAACTTCTCTTTCTGATGAGCTGAATAAATCCCTTAATGTCTGCTTGCTGCTTGTGTCCCTCCTTGTTAGCTTAAAATAACTTAAAGCACATTAAATGCCAAAACAGAATGCTTTAATGCCAAAGATGGAGAGTAGAACAGCAAATGCTTCTAGTGTCATGTAAATGTCTTACTTTGGTATAAGAGAGTAACTTCATCTCAATTGCTCGGAGTCTGTGTAGCAAATATTGGTGATGGATTTGGCACATAAGTGGCTAACTCTTCCTGCAGAATTTAAGGATACTTGATGCTATTTCAGACTCTTTGTTGATGTTTGCTGTGGCACATGTGGGTTTCACTGGTAGGATAAGGAAATATCCTAGGCTGTTGTTCAGAGAAGGGCTTGTTTTCTGGTGGTGGCACTTTAAGTGGCCCAATGTGCTGTTCTCTCAGGCTTTACAGCTTGGTAGGGGGTGTACACTCTAAGTGTAAAAATAAATGAACCTTATATGTGGCGTCCGGCAGAGAGCAACACACAACTCGATACGAATCTTAGGTGAAGACATTTATTAGGTGAAATAGATTATATACCTTTATTACTGCAAACGTGGCAAGCTGAAAAACTGCTGATTGGTTACACACACTGTTCACACTGTAGGTGTTAGGTTTATCAGAACTCATTATAATTGCTGTCTTTATAGCTAAGTATCGTTAGTTTACCTTTAATACCTAAAAGTATCCACACACCTGCTGTTTTGACCATCTTGTTATGGTTGGTTCCTGACATGTTCTGTTACTCCCAAATACCTTCCCATAACTGCTTCTTGGTTTAGGGCAGCCTGTACCCCTATCAGCAAGGCCGCTGTGTTTTGAGAATGTGATTATTAAGATCCTCTCTACATAAGTAACTTTTCCTGTCTCATGGGAACAGTAGAGTATTGTCAGGGCCTAAATCTTGGGAGAAGAGAGCTAGGCTGCTAACAGCCCTGCTGTCTTCCCTGTCACTTATATACCACTCATGCTATTTTTTCCCATGAAGAACAGTGGGGATTAGGTTTGTTTCCAGATAGACTCACCTCAACAAAGTGATAGTAATAAGAAAAGGGCTTTAAGGTGAGGGTTTTTTCTTGCAAAGGATATTTCTCTGGTACCTCTGTTAACACAGGTGATGGGGTAGTATGGGCTCTCTGCAGACAGTACCAAAGCAAGGGGAGTAATCAGTACCGCTGTCAGTCTAGGCTACTGTTCAGAGGAATAAAAAAGAACATAATGAAGATCAGTGGGGCAAATTATCCTGGTATCTAGGATGGAATAATCCCATGCAGCAGGACAGACTGGGGGTTGGTAGAAAGCAGCTTTGCAGGAAAGGATGTAGGGGTTCTAATAGGTGGTGTCATTTGTGCCTCTGCAGTCTAGGTGGTGAGTCTGGTGCTGGGCTGTAATAGCAAGGGCGTAGCTGTGGCTGTAAGAAGGCAATTATTTCCCTCTTTGGCACTTGGACAGAATGTCCAGATAAAATCTGTTCATTTTAGGGATTGACAGGAGATGAAAGTTACTGGCCTGCAGCCCGGCCGGTTGGAGTGCTACCAAGATTTGGATCTTGAGGAAACATGCTGAAAGGCAGGCCAAGAGAGACGGGTTTGATCACCCTTGAGAAGGCTCAGGGGGAGACCAGTGCTGCCTGAAGTTACTGAACAGGAAGGCATGTGTGAGACAAACCTGACCTACTCCTTCAGTGGCAAGCAGCACCTGTGGAGATATTTTTAGATAGCAAGAAAAGAATTTGTAGTGTGAATGTGATCAAGCACTACAACGAGGGCCTGCAGAGCCTGTAGAATCTACAGCCATGGAGATGAGCTCTGAGCAGCCTGTTGTAACTGAGCCTGTTCTGGGCAGGAGAGTGGACAAGATGCCTTCTAGGGGGCCTTCCCAACCTGATACTATTTTATGATGAATTCCTCAATTTTTTTAATGTTATTTCTTCTAGGTGATGCTTACAATAAAAAGCGCTTTTTCAAGAGTTGTAAGCTTAAATTTCAGAGACAAAAGTAAGAGAAGTCAAGAAAAGATGACCTCATTTCTCAACATCTGTATTTGTCCAAATAATCTACCCCAGAGCAGTTTGCATTCCTGTATTTCAGATGGTGACCTGTCTGTCAGAAGAAAGGTTTGAAGTCATTAAGAACTGTTTTCCAGGTAGTTCTCTGTGGTGGGTCTGCTCGAATCCCAAAGCTGCAGCAGCTGATCAAAGACATTTTCCCAACTGTGGAATTACTGAATTCGATTCCTCCAGATGAAGTTATTCCCATTGGTGCAGCCATAGAGGCAGGAATTCTGCTGGGGAAAGAGAATCCTTTGTTAGAAGAAGAAGCACTTTTTATTGAGTGTTCTGCCAAAGATATTCTTCTTAAGGTAAGGCTGAAATTAGTTAACTTAAAATTTTACTGATTAGTTTTACAAGGAATATACAGCAGTGCATCTGCATTATTTATGTTAGAGGAACACTATTTTATTGGTAGTTCTACAGATTGGGTGTATGTGGTAACCTAGATGTATTGCCAAAAAAATTGACAGGAAAGCCTCCTTGATTTTAAGGGGAGATAGAAGTGTCAAGTCTTGCACCTGGGGAGGAACAACCACATGTATCAGTACAGGCTGGGGGTTGACCTGCTGGAGAAGAGCTCTGTGGAGAAGGACCTGGGGGTCCTGGTTGATGACAGGTTGGCCATGAGCCAGCAGTGAACCCTGGTGGCCGAGAGAGCCAATGGGATCCTGGGGTGCATCAGGAGGAGTGTGGCCAGCAGGTTGAAGGAGGTGATCCTCCCCCTCTACTCTGCCCTGGTCAGGCCCCACCTGGAGTATTGTGTCCAGTTCTGGGCTCCCTGGTTTAAAAAGGACAGGGATCTCCTGGAGAGAGTCCAGAGAAGGGCTACGACGATGATTAGGGGCCTGGAACATCTATCCTATGAGGAAAAGCTGAGTGAGCTGGGGCTGTTCAGCCTGGAGAAAAGAAGACTGAGGGGGGACCTTATCAATGTTTATAATTATCTTAAGTATGGGGTGCAGGGGGAAATGGCCTGCCCCTTTTCTTTGGTCTGTGGAGACAGGACAAGGGGCAATGGCTGCAAATTGGAGCACAGGAAGTTCCACACCAACATGTGGAGGAAATTTTTCACAGTGAGGGTGACAGAGCCCTGGGACAGGCTGCCCAGGGGGGTGGTGGAGTCTCCTTCTCTGGAGATATTCAAGACTCATCTGTATGCCTATCTGTGCAGTATGAGCTGGGGAGCTGCTTTGGCAGGGGGGTTGGACTGAGGTCCCTTCCAACCCCTACAACTCTGTGATTGTGTCTTTGCTGTGTTGCAGAAGTTGGACACTTATTTTATAGGAACTTCAGTGGTTATTTTACTTACGTGATGTGTGGCAGAGCAAATGAATATTGGATTTCTTTCCTCATGGAGCACTGTTGTAACACTTCAGCTTACTAAAGTACTTAGAGAAAGGCATGAACTTCTTTTTTCTTTTAAAGGAAGTAGACGAGTCAGGGGCTGACAAATTCACAGTGCTATTTCCATCAGGGACACCACTACCAGCTCGAAGGCAGCACACCCTGCGTGCTCCAGGAAACACTTCTTCTGTGTGCCTGGAACTATACGAGTCACTGGGGAAAAGTCCAATGAGTGAAGAAGGTAAATTTGCACAGGTGAGTATACACACTTTGAGTAGCACCCACATCAAGCAGATCTGAAAAATGAAAAAAACTTAACTTCACTCCTACCAAAAGCTCTTGTTACAAAATTAGAGTGATGTTCTCTCTGAAAACAGCCTCTGAACATTTTTCAGTGAATATTAGAAAGTATTAAAGCGCTCTTCAAAGGAACTGATACTTCCTTTTTCAATATCCAAATGGCTGTCTGGGTCTGACATTTGGCACTGCTGTAGTAGGCTCACCTGGCACGTGAGATCATTACCAGTCATTCCAGTGGTGCACAGATCTCCCAGTGCTTTAGAAATAGAACTGCTGGAGGTGATGATGTAGCTGGTATCTGTACTGCTGATTAATTTCTGATCTTCCTAGATGAGGATCTTGCTATTAAATCCAATTACAAAATTGGGTTTTCAGAGTGGTAAGAAGATACATTTAAACCCTCACCCAATATAAATATGTTTCTGAGTCAACCTATTGCAAGAACAGAGCGTGTTTGGAATGATGATGATGTGGTAACCTTAACTTCAGTGCAGGTAAAGCATTAGGGAGGAGATGGGAGTGGATGAAATGGATGGAATACTTGAAAGAACTGTTACTTCACCCTGGCCCTGCCAAAGATCTTCAAGGGGATAGGGAAAGGATGTTACTTTACTTCAAATCAGTTCTGTAACTTAAGGAAGGTGCTCAGCTCTTACTGTAGTCTGTGGGAATTGTAGGTGCTCCAGCTATCTCAGGGAGAGAAAAAATGCCCACTGGAATAGTAGTGCAAGTAGCTAAAAATACATGGATTTGCACTACAGCTGAATGAAGTCTGCTAGGATGTACTCTGTTAAATTGTTAGTATGAGATGCCAAACAGTGAATTGCACACCTTAGCTGTGGTGTCACTTCCATTTGACAGTTGTGCAAGTTAGAGAACTTTATAATTTAATGTATTTTTTTTTCTTAACTAGATTGTACTCCAAGATTTGGATAAAAAGGAGGATGGCCTGCATGATATACTAACTGTTCTTACTATGAAAAGGTACCCAGATTATTAATCGTTTTGCTGTTTAACTTGCTCTGTCATGCCTCTGGCAGGCAGTCTTTTCTCCCATTACAAATGTTAAGTTTTGAGAAATTGCAGCATTTCACTGATTGCAGGGCTGAATTCTGTTGGAATATGTTTTCTATGGAGTACCTTCTGCGCTTTCATTGTTTAGTTCCTAAAGAAATAAAACTTAACTCAGTTACATAGATGATTTTTAGGAACTTTTGAACTGTTATCAGTTTAACCATGCCTCAGAGCCGTTGGGATTACACGTTTCCTGTGGAAGGGGACAGGGAGCTGTGGAATGCCCCCACTCTAGATTCTGCTTCAGCTTTTCCTGTCTTTGAGTGGCTAAGGAACATGGGAATGACTTCATGTGAGGCATTTGTGAAGAAAAACTGTGGCCTGTTTTTTCTGAGACTGGGTAGTTAAGCATGAGAAATGATGCCACAGGAAATCAGGCTTCAAGTCTGCTTTTTACTGAATTACCTGTTTATTATGAAAAAATGAGATACCTTATGGTGGGGAATGGGGATGGCATAGTATCAAAGGACTTTTTCTTACGTCTTAATAGAAGTGCTTGGGCTCTTTTGAAATAGTCTAAGTAGTTTATAAAGATACCAAAAGATGGAATTCTGAGTACTCAAAACATGTTTGTCTTCTGAGGACTGAGTCTGGAATTCTATATTGATTTTCTAAATGGTATGAAAGCTGTCTAGATGTTGCTGGAAAAGCTAAGTCCCTATTTGCCATTTGAGTTCAAAATACTTTTTTTCCCTGTTAACTATCAGGTGTATTAATGCTCTGTTAACAGGCTTCACCTACAACATCGATAGTCACAGGGAGAGAGACTTGCACTTAGCATTGGTAAGAAATATCTTAGGGACTGTGTATGCAACTGTAGTGCAGAAAAACTGCATTATGTTAAAGGGGGTTTTAGAAGTATTTAGATGAAAAAGATTAGAGAAAGTTCAGTAGAAATCTGTTTCTGTCTAGATACGTGACGGTCTCTAGGTGAAGTAGGGTTTTAAAATTTAATGTTTTCCCTGAAGGAGATAAACTTTGTTTAAAGACTACTACTACTTTTTAAGTTGGGCTCTTGTGCTTTGAGAACACATGCTAACCTGTTGGTTGCTGACTCAGAGTTCTCAGGACAAATATTTAAATAATATTACTTAATAATTTATTCACAAACCTGTATTAAACTGAGTTACAATATTTAAACATATTCCTGAATCTCTTCTACCATATGTAGAGAAGTTCCATGTTTAAATGTAGATCAAGAGGTGCATACCCATGTATTTCATGGTTTCGTGTATCCCATAGCCTTCTATGATCTCATCCCAGCTGGGTGGATGGAGGGAGAGCAGTGGATGTCATCTACCTTGACTTCAGCAAGGCTTTCGATACTGTCTCCGCACCAACATGCGGAGGAACTTTTTCCCAGTGAGGGTGACAGAGCCCTGGGACAGGCTGCCCAGGGAGGTGGTGGAGTCTCCTTCTCTGGAGATATTCAAGACTCATCTGGATGCCTGTCTGTGCAGTATGAGCTGGGGAGCTGCTTTGGCAGGGGGGTTGGACCTGATGATCTCTCGAGGTCCCTTCCAACCCCTACAACTCTATGATTTGATAAACTGAATTTAATTTCACAAGTCAATTGCTTATCCTCTCAGAAACCTGCAATAACATACTAAATGTTGGGTTGAGATAGTCCTAAATGTGCTTTCTCTTTCTTCTAGGGATGGGTCCTTGCATGTTACCTGCACAGACCAAGATACTGGAAAGTGTGAAATCATCACTGTTGAAGTGGCATCATAGTCTCTTCTGAAAGGCAACACTTTTCTGAGCTGATTTTTGTCTCTCGTTGGCTTTTCTGTCAAAGTGGTGACTCTTAATGCATCTTAGAGGACTGTAATAAACTGAAAAATGTTAATTTGCTACCAAGTCTTTTTGGAGTGGAAAGCATGATGCAAAATGTTAATGAAGACATGCAGACAGCAGATCATTGAATTATCAGCACCTGCTTTAAATGCGAAGGGCAAATCTGTATGCCTGTGGTTCAGCAGCAACCCTACTACCCAGTCTAAAGATATTTTTTTTTTCCCTTGGACTGATCACTATTCAAACAGTCTATCTGTGTCTCCAGCAGCATAGCAGTGGAAGAGCAGGAGCTGGGGTGGTGAAAATGCACTCTAATACTGTACTGAAATCCTGTTTGGTCTTGATGTTGCCTGAAGCTGCAGGTGATGCCCATTTGTGCTGGCATCTCAAGCACAATGTTTTTTTTTCCCCCTGGAGTTACTGTGAGATGGCTTTGTGGTATTACCTGGAAAATATGTTGTGTAGGGGGCTGTATGTTCTTATTTATGTGCTACTGATAAAATAATTTTTTATGCATAGCTTGGCCTTCTCTGGGTTTTTTTCTAGGCTTGCGTTGTGCTTACAGAACATGTGTTTCTTTGCTCTTCCTTCCTCACAGAAGCAAGAACCACTACGTAGCATAGACATAAATCTTCATAGCATCCCTATCAGTGTGGCTTACCAGGCCAGAGCTGGGCTTGGGAGGCTGCCTGCAATGGGTGAAAGTTGTCTCCTTGTTCCCTGGGTCTTTAATCTGTGGAAGATAAGTCAATAGTTCACCTGTTCCTCTGTGCAAACCTCCAGCTGGGGTTATGGAAGACCCAGAGCCTGGTTCTAGCAGGACACTGGAGTCCTGTGGCTGTTAGCTGGTGGGAAGACCCCTCCAGGGGCTTGCTCTGTGTGTAGTGGTGCTGCCAGGGCGCTCGAGGCTGCGTTAATAGGAAACAGGCGCCCCCCCTTCTTTTCTTTAAAGCGCCTGCAAGCTTTCGTTGTGGTTCGTAACATTCAGCCCAGCTGCTGGCCCAAGGGGGCCTCAGCGCTGGCCCAAGGGGGCCCGGCCGCCTCAGGCGGCTCTCGCCAGAGCCCTTCCCGCGCCGCGGGGCGGGGCCGCCTGCTCGCGCCGGCGCTGCGCTCTTCCCCGCCGCCCCCTTCCGGAGCGGGGCGGAGCCGCGCGGGCCCCGACACGCGGCTGGCGCCTCCGGCCGCGAGCGCGGCAGCCCTCCTTTCCCCTCTTCCCCCCTCTCCCCCCAAGATGGAGGGCTGGCGAGGAGGTGAGGTAGCAGCGGCAGTGCCTCGGGCCGTGGCAGGGATGGGGCCGGCGCCGCCGCCCGCAGCGCCTCGTTGGGGCTTCCCTTCCCTTCTCCTTGGCGCCGGGTGGGCCGGGCGGGAGGGCGCGGGGAGGCCTCCCCTCCGCTCCCGGCGGCGGGGAGCGGGTGGCCGTCCTCCTCGGCCCGACCGCCTCCGCCCGTCGTTCTCGGCTACCTGGCGGCGGCGGGGCCCAGAGGCGGGAGGGCCGGGGCTCCGCTTCGCCCGCTGCCCGGGCGGAGGCCGAGAGCGGAGGGCGGGGAGGCGCGGGGGGTAACCGGCGGTGGGGCGGGGTAGGGACAGCCGCGGGGGGCTGCGGGAGAGGCGCCGCCGCCCCCTCCCCCCCCGCCGCCTCCCCAATCTCAGAGCGGTGACCCCCGGAGGTGAGCTCCGGCCGGTAGCCGGGGGGGAGGGGGCTCTGCGCGCCGCCGGCAGGTGCCGTGGCGGGAGAGCCCCGCGGTACCCCGGCCGGCGCCCGGGGGAGGGAGGCAGGCACAGCCCTCCCCGCATCACAGCTGAGCTCCGTTGCCGCCCCAGCCGCGTTTCCCGGGAGCTGGCACGCTTGCCGTGCCGCTCTGCGCAGTGTCGCGTCCCTTTAAATCCGCCTAAGCTGACAATGCACCCGCGATCCTTCTGGAAGAGCGCCGTGGAGCCTTCTTTCCTCGTCCAGTCACCATGGTTGCATCGTAAACGGTCGATTCCACTTGACTAAGTACAGGCGTTTGGCGGTTTTATTAAAGAATGGAGGTTTCCTTGTCTCTGTATTTCGGTTATGGGAAGCTGTAGTCACAGGGAAATTACTCAGTTATTAGTGAAGCTTTTACCTGGGGAAGCCACTGTTGTTCTTTATAAATGTAGGTCCTGTGCAGAACAAAGGTGCAGGAAGGGAATCGGTGACGTGCTTCACCTGTTAGAGAAGTCTGAGAGACACTGCAGTGGTACAAGAGACTTGCTGACTGCTGTCGCAGATGATGGTGGTGTGGGGACTCTGGGATAGGGCATAATGATTTCAATTCAGCCAAGACATTAAATAGGATTCTTTACTAATTTTCTTATTGTAGCTTGGTATGTGCCATGTCTAGCTTCACTTGAGACCCTCCAAGAATTATGTAGGAAGGAAAATCTCAGCTGTAAATCCATTGGAATCACCAACAGGAGTCTAAAGAGTTATGAGGTGGAATATTTGTGTGACTACAAGGTAGACGAGGTAAGAGAAACACAGACCAATGTGATCACTCTTTCAGCTGAAATTGGGGAGCGAGCCAAAAGGTAGTTTTGCTCATAATAGCAGGCTGTGAGAACAAGGCTCTTGCTGACATTAAACAAAATACCTTCTAAACTTTGAACTGTAAACAGGAAGCTGTGTAACAGATGCTTTCAGTACTTAGAGATGCTAGAATATGCAATGTTTTGCCTTTGCATACCTAGAAGTAAAGCCAAATGCTGATGCTTTTAGGCTGTAGCTTGGTATATGTTACGATGCTTCTCATTTATTTGCAGGTAACAATCTGTATTTGCAGCTAACAGTCTGTATTTTTCTCTTGACTGTTGTAGTCTGATGACAAATTAGGGCCATGTAGTGCAACTGGATTCCTGCAGCTTGATCATGCCAGTGAAATTCAGTCTCAGGATTTGGCCTTGTTACAGTTATTTGGCTTTTATAAAATAAATAGAAATCGTATGTTTGATTATAAATACAGTATTGAGTGTTGTGAATGGATTATGCTTTGGGGATAATGGTTGATACAACAGGTAGGGGTTTTGAGAGGGGTTTTTTGTAAGTTTAGAGTTATGTTTTTTGTTCTGTATGTGATAGAACTGTATTCTGCTTGTGCATACGAGTCATACAGCTCGTTGGTATAACGTACTCAACATCCTTAACAAACTAGCCTTCTGTAGGTACAATGTTAGTGATCAGAGTTCATGCCAGCTGCTTATTTCATTGCCCCTAGAGATGATATGTAAAGTATGCAAAGTTGTGTTGTTTTGCAAACAGAAAACTTGGTAATTTTTCTTTTTCTCTCTCCCCAATTCTAAGTGTTATGGGGACATCAAAACCTGCTCTGTAGGCCATTTCTGAAATCCAGAGCTCTCTTGTGTTTTGTCTGTGTACTCTGTGGTGCTGGATTTCAGCAAAATGAAATGTGGCTAAATCTCTCTGTTTCTGTATTTCAAGGGCACAGCATACTATCTTGTGAAATGGAAAGGATGGCCAGAATCTTCAAATACTTGGGAACCTCAGAAAAATCTGAAATGCCCATTGCTTCTTCAAAACTTTCTCAGTGACAAGAAGGAATACTTGTCTCGGATGAGGGAAGGCAAAGCCCTGCAAGTGAGAAACAACATTAAAGCTTTGAAACCCGCCGTTGCAGATTACATTGTCAAGAAGGCTAAGCAAAGAATAGCTCTGCAGAGGTGGAAGGAAGAACTCAACAGGAAAAAGAACCATAAAGCAATGATTCTGGTAGAAAACACTGTGGATCTTGAAGGCCCTCCCTTGGACTTCTACTACATTAACGAATATAAAACTGCTCCAGGAATAAATGTAATAAATGGAATAACGACTGGCTGTGAATGCACTGACTGCCCTGCTGAGAAGTGCTGCCCAAAGGAGGCTGGATTTATTTTGGCTTACAATAAACGGAAGAAGTTGAAAATCCAACCCGGCTTACCCATCTATGAATGCAATTCGTTTTGTAGGTGTGGGCCAGACTGCCCTAATAGGATAGTGCAGAAAGGTACACCCTATTCTCTTTGCATTTTCAGAACTAACAATGGCCGTGGTTGGGGAGTAAAAACCCTCCAGAAAATTAAAACCAACAGTTTTGTGATGGAGTATGTTGGAGAGGTATGTATTTATCTCATGTAGATGAATTATTGATAGTAAATGAAATGTTGGAGAAAATACCTCAGTTTTAACGCTGCTTGGCTTCTACTATGTATGTGTTTGAGCAGAGGAATATGATTTATAGTCATTCTAGATGACAGAAAAAATATTGTCCAGAATATCCTCTATGCTAGAGCAATTGTAAAAGGTTGAATATAAAGAAAATACCCTGTGTGTCACTAAACAATTCCTTTAGTTATGTGCCCTAATAGTGTTTCCAGAAGCAAACCCTCCTTTTGTGGCAGTCATATTCTTCATTCTTTCCTGATCATATTACTGTAGTTTTTGCTGTTCCTCAGGGACAGCTGTTACCAAGTTGCCTACCCAGTCTGTCCATCCCTTGGTAGTATTTCCAAACATACTTGCTGCTTTTGATTAATGTCCAGAACACAACTTACAGCATGGACATTATCTGCTTACTTGTTCTCATACTATTTCAAACAGAACTTGCATGTTATAAAATACAGGCCTTGAGTTGCTCTTTGTGTTACCCTGTGATTATCTGGTTCAGCCTATGCTCAGCTTCAGGGCTCTTTACATCAGTCACTCCTGGCAGCCTCTCCAGTCTGTTATATTTCTCATACAAATCTGCCTACCTACTAAGTTGAATCCAAGTAATTCCTCCTGTCCCTTTGCACAAATGTGTATGGTCTTTATTGTATTTCTTCTGTGCTCTCTGCCTCATACCTTATAACTTCTCATGTCCATACCTTCCTCGTAAACACTTGAGGTCAGTCACTGAAAATACCTCTGCTAAAACTAATGCTGAAGGACGATTATGTAATTTGGTGGCTTAAAGGAAAGAGTACTTACCCTTTCACCAGAATCTACTTATTCCCTATTGCTGAGTAAGTTCTCATCTGTCAGAAAGATTAGAGAGGGTTTTATTGTCCAGTTACACTACGTTTCATACCTGTCTTGCTGCCAGATTGTGATTTCTTTGCTGAGTCTGCACAACGGAATACACATAACACAACGTGCTGCACGTGGAGTTCCTTACACTGTTGCTTCTGTCAAAAGTGACCCTAGTTCTTTTGTTCCTTTGTGGACTTTCTGGATTTCTACCTTGTGCTTCTACATGCTAGCCTAATTGCAGTAGCTTCAGCTTTGTGAAGTGGCGTATCTGTCCAAGTTGTGGTGAATAGGATCTTTCATTGCAGTCAGAAGTAGCAGGGGCAGATGCTTCTCGGGAAGGGAGGAGATGAATACTGGGCTGTAAATGCGGCTGGGTTCTCAAGCCTGGTATCTGTTGATCTTCGCCTGGGAAAAGGGAGAAAGTTTCATTTTATGTGAAGTAAACAAAGCTTATAACGAAAAAATTGTGGGTGTAGAAACTTCAGTTAGAAACAGCTGATTGTGTTGTCATCATCTAGACTCTTTATAGATAGAGGTGCTGGTATTTTTTTCCCAAGTCAAGGTAGTGCTGTGCATCAGCTGTTCAAAGTTTAATCTAGGGAAGAAGCCTCGGGTAGCTAATTAGCTGAGCTGTATGTGTACATACTTTATTTGAGGAGTGCTATTTCAGCACCAAAAAGTAAATGTGGTCATTTTTTTCTAAGTAAAGTTTTTTTTCTAACTTGATTGTGATTTTTGTTTTAATTTAGTAATAGTTAATAATATGCAGATTTCTTTTTTTCTCTTCTTCTCTTTTTAGGTGATTACAAGTGAGGAAGCAGAGAGACGAGGCCAGCTCTATGACAACCAGGGCAATACATACTTGTTTGATTTGGACTATGACTCGGATGAATTTACAGTAGATGCAGCTCGATATGGAAATGTGTCCCACTTCGTGAATCACAGTGTAAGACCTTGTTTTGTATAGTAAGAATTTGGAGAGTTATCCTAATTGGGCCAGAAATATCTTCTCCTACTGGAAATATTTTCTTACTAAATGCAAAGGTTTTGTGGAGTAGTTTGTTTCATGCCAGCACAGTCCAGTCAGAGAGATTCCCTTGAACATTGATAGAGGAAATAAAAGGAAAATTTCTGTGTTTTCTTTGGTATTTCTCCCCTGTGAATTCCTTTCCCCCTCCCTTCCAATCTGAACTTGCCAAAGAACTCAAAAGTAAAATTTAAACAGGAAATTTTGGTAGTGTCTTATTTCCTGTTCAACTGAAGTACCTAAAGCACAAAGGCTGAACTGCGCTGGTAAAGACTGCTGAACCACAAGTCATTTCTTACCAATGTACTGTTTGTGAGGTATGCAGCCAGTCTTCTACAGATACAGTAAATTAGTGGCTTCAGATTTGTGAGGTGGTGACATTTGTATTTCACGTGGGCTTGCCAGGCAGAAGGATGAAGAGTTTTAGATAGAACCAACTGCTGCTCGTTGCTTTTGGGAATGGGAGTGAAGTATTCTCACTCTTCAGTGTAAAGTTAAATGCCTGACTTCACTTCTGATTCTTTAACATGAGATGAGCAAAGAAAAAACTATGGAGAGGTTAACAAGCTGTCTCAGTGACTGCTGACTTCTGACAATCCAGATTAAGTGTTTTCTAGTTCCTGCTTAGTGTCCTTGACTTTCCTGATGCCACCCAAGCCCGTTAGCAGATCATGTGGAAGCCAAGCAGGTTAGCAATTGAAAATAGAAATTTATTCATAGTATGAAAATATTCCTGGCTTGGAAGCAATGCTTAAACCTAAGTACAGAATAGTGAGTGTGTGTGGCTTGGGACACTGGGCTGTCTTTTCTTCCAACTGTAATTCTTTTTATGGGTTTTGTAGGTAAATACTAACTTCTGAATGCAGCTCTAATTTTTGTTTGTCATCTTTTTTATTGTCATCTTTTGAAGGTACCTTTTGAATTTTTTAGTAGGCTGTTGCTTATTAGTGTAGTCTGTGTACAGCGTTAAGATTGCCTTCTGGAAAGGACTCCAGTCTAAGCTATGAATGTTCTCCTTTAATGCTCTTTCAAGAAGGTAATTTGTTGATTTTGGAAGATAGTATGAAACTCCTGAAACCAGTTCATCCTTTCCTGCAACCTTGGTTTACTCAAACACTTCAGTGCAGCTTACTGTGTGTTTTTCTTAGCAGAAACTCCTTTTTTTTGCCTTGCAGTGTGATCCAAATCTTCAGGTCTTCAATGTGTTTATTGACAACCTCGACTTGCGTCTTCCTCGGATAGCCCTGTTCTCAACACGAACCATCAAGGCTGGAGAAGAGCTGACCTTTGACTATCAGATGAAAGGTCTGCAGATTCTAACACTTCTTGCAGGAGGTTTGGGGCAGTGGTGGATCCTGTTGCAGTCTGACTGACAGTAGTGTCCGAGGTCAGGCACGGCATCTCCCTATTGCAGCTCTCTGGGTTTTAGAGCAGAGAGCACTCACTGAGAGTGGAGCAGACAGAGTGTACTCAGAAGCTTTTGTGTGCACCTCTCCTGTTTTAGCTCCTTTAGTGCTCCTACACACAGCAAGGGGTTGTGGTGGGAGTGTCTGGCAAGGCAAATTATTTTTAAGATTTGGCAGGAGAATGCTCAGAAGGTTTCCTTTATTCACACTGGTGTTTCAGGTAAACTACTTTCCTAGTAATCTGCTGGTGATAGTTGTAAAGATAGTTGTAGCAGCTGAGTGGCCTAAAGCACCAAAGGTTTGTCTTTGGATTCTGGTGTCTCTAGGCCTCAGTTGTGGAGGTAGGTCCTATGGTGCAGATGTTTAGGTTGGAAGGACACTCCTCAAAGTTTTCACAGTGAAATGAACAACCTCTCCAGGGATGTGATGGAGTCTTCATCACTGGAAGTTTTCAGAATGCAATTGAATAATGTCATCTAGGCTCCCTTTCCCATGGAAATGTTGTACCAGATGATTCTTTGAGGTTCCTTCCATCTTTGGCTGTTTGATGATACTTTTGATAATTTATTTTCTTTTCATTGTTCAGGACCAGGTTGAATGGGACTTTGAGCAACCTGATCTAGTGAGAGATGTGCCTGCCTGTGGCCGAGGGAATGGACAGGATTGTCTTTAAATGTCCTTTCCAGCCCAAACCAGCCTGTGACTTCTTTGGGGTTATTTTTCCAGTACAATAGAAAATTCTTGAGGCTTGCTGACATGGGTATTGTTTGTGTCAGGCTGTGTGTGCAAACCATTTATTCACAACAGTGATGTGTTGTTTGCCCTGCTGTTTTGTTTTCAAAGAAGCATCTCTACGTTCCAGAACTGTACCTCATTCTTGTGGAAGCTTTCTTCAAGTGCTGACTATTCAATCTTACTCAAATCCTTAGACCTCCTCTTTTTTTGGTGGTGTCTGTGCCACTAATGTTTGAGGTGGGCTGCATTCTCAGCTGGCCAGTGGATACAGACCTGTGGGTGCAAGGCTCGAGGTTGCTGAGCTTTGGATTCTGATTTATTGTGCTGGCTGTTGTGTAAGGGCAACGATGCTGGGGAAGGGGCTGGAACACAGGTCTTACAAGGGGTGGCTGAGGGATCTGGGGCTGTTCTGTCTGGAGGAGGCTCAGGGGAGACCTTACTGCTCACTGCAACTGCCTGAAAGGAGGTTGTGGTGAGCTGGGGTCAGCCTCTTCTCACAGATACATAGTAAAAGGACCAGAGGGAATGGCTGTAAGTTGCACCAGGGGAGGTTCAGGTTAGAAATTAGGAGAAATTTTTCCTCAGAAGAAGTGGTTGGGCATTGGAACAGGTTGCCTAGGGAGGTGGTAGAGTCACCATCCCTTGGGGTGTTCACGCAAAGGTTGGATGAGGTACTTAGGGACATGTTAGAGTAATGTAGGTAGTAGGGGATGGTTAGACTAGATGATCATGGAGGTCCTTCCCAACCATAATGATTCAGTGATTCTATAAGTAGTTGCAATGTGGGTGTCACTAGAACTTAGTATAGCTTCACATACAATACTGGGGAATTAGTTAGAAAGCTTGCTGCAACCACTTCAAATACCTAGCACAGGTTCAGTCTGTCTTTTAAAACTTGCTAATCCATGTTTCTCTGTGTCACAGGTTCAATAGATCTGACTGCAGACTCTGCTGATGGTCTCAGCCCCTCCAAAAAGAGGATCAGAACCGTCTGTAAATGTGGAGCTGTGTGTTGCAGAGGTTATCTGAACTGAGTTTGGGTATCCAAAGTCAAAAACAATTTGTTCTCTTTGAAAAGTGTTTTCAGAAGACTCTTCTTTCACACATCTGTTCAGCTGTTCTTACATCTAATGTAAATAAGTACAGTGCAAACAAGGCATTTGTAATTGAAATGGCATTGGCCAAAGAAGGAGATGTAGTGTTTCAAGCAAATACAAAACTGATAACAGGGATTAAAAACTGTTTTTTCTAGAACTGTATTGAGGAGGCAGAAAAATGTATGCTAAGAAAACTCTTTAAATGATTTGAATATTCGAGTGTGACCTCGCCGTAGGCCTTTCAGAAACTGATTTCAGTGGGGTAAAGGGACATGACGTGTCGTCGATTCCTTGAAAAGTCTGGATGCTTTTGATTTGAATCCAGAATCATAGCTGAGACTTCTTTTTGCTTTTTTTTTTTCTGTTTTATAATGAAAAGCATCAAAAGATAGCAATAACAGTTATGGCACTGGAGCGAAGGACTAAGGACAGCTGTCAGAGGAATGCAGGTTGTAAGGTGGCCGTCGAGCTCCACGCAAGTAAAGCAGTTGGTTCTAGCAGATTCTAGATGTCAGATCAAGGTCTGAAATGTTTTTAGCTGATGTTATGTTATTTAGAAGTTTTATATGTGTTAAGTTTTTTCACTGGCTCTGTTCTGATTTGTAGTTAGAATGGTCTGCAGTTCTACAGAGAACTTGTAAATATTGGTAGTAACGTACCCTGTTTGGTTTCACTGCAGAAGTTTGGCAGTCATTGCTGAAACAAATCACTGGCTACAGTCTGGAAATAGGTGACAAAGGAATAGGGAGAGCAGCCTGTTGTCCAACGAAGCTGATGCATTACAGAGATGCTCTCAATTATCTGTTGGGTGCAAAAATACCCTGGGAATTGATGTGTATTCACAACTGGGTTTGATTCTGTTTATACATACTGTGACTTTTTTACCTAGTGACAGACTCTTAAGATACTAGGCCTGTTTTTTCTTGTTGCAAAAATGTTAACTTCAGTGAAGTTAGACTAGGAGTGAATTTACCCACTTGCTGTAGGCATTTGTAAGATGTTCTTGAATGTAAAGGCTGAGAAATGTACATTCTTCAGCTGCTCGAGTTGTCTTTTATTTTGTTTTTCTGATCATCTTGAAGTTGTCTCAGTCTATTCATCATGTATGCTAAGTTTTGCTTGGCTTCAGGAACACTGAAGAGCAGTTGAGGAAGGTTCTGAGTGGAGTTACAGCCAAGGTCCGTGCTCCAGGGATGATCTAAGTGCTTTGTTCTCATGAATTAAAAGTGTGTAAAACTTGCATATTGCTTTACAAATCATGTAAATGTTGATAGGGTCAGGCAGAATAATGTTGCTCCATAAATGGATGCTTCATAAATGGATGCTATGTATCATAGGTCAGCTAGTTGCCTTTATAAGGTGCCCAGCTGTTGGCTCAGGTGAATGAAGTTGAGTACCCAGCGTATACCCGTTTACTTAATTTGTCAGAAAATGCCTTAAATTGCATGTTAATTACTTGCACTCCAAAAAGTGATTTGAAGGACAATACAGGTTGGTTTTTCATTAAGAAGCAGTTGCATTTACACTGAAGATTCAGCTCTTGGGCAGAAAGTGGAACAGGTGCTGGAACAGGCTGCCCAGAGAGGTGGTGGATGCCCCATCCCTGGAGGTGTTCAAGGCCAGGTTGGATGGGGCCCTGAGCAACCTCATGTAGATCCAGGCCTGGAGGTCGGTGTCCATGCCTATGGCAGGGAGGTTGGAACTCTATGATCTTTGGGGTCCCTTCCAGCCCAGACTATTGTATGATTCTGTGAAAGTGGAATTTTATATGCTACTAGCCAAAATCAGTTTCACAGTTGGGGTGAAGAGTGTGGGCCAGTGGAAAGCGCTGTGTAGGTTTTGTAAGTTGCAATACAAAGTTACCTGTTGAAATAGAAAGTTTGCTTAGATTTAAAAGTATTTTTCACATTACCAGGGTCACCTGTATGCACACACTTGGATAAATGCTGAATCCAGTCAGTTTTATTATGCCACATCTGTACTGAACTTATTTTTTTAATATATATATATATTAAAAAGTGGAAGTGGAATGTGGAGCTTTAATGTTAGCACACGCCAGCTGATCTTACATCTTTTGGAGTCATTAGTGCTTTCTCTTGCATGTAGCCCGACTCAGTGATGCATTCCACATGGATGGAATCTGCAGTCTCCAGCTTTTTGATCTGCTGCAGCCTGCCCTGTCTGCACAGGGTGGCAAGAGCAGCTTCGGCACAAGAAATGGATTCCTTACCAAATCAGTTTCTCTGGCCTCTCCTGTACAAGATGACCCAGGGCTGGTGTGACACTCTTTTGTCCTAAGTCCACACCCAGTTTGATTGAAAAATTGAAAGTAAATGCATTTTAAAAGATACAAATCCTAGAAGTTGTACTCAAGTTCAGTGTCTGCCTTTTTCCTAAGGTGGTGTTTGATACCACCAGCATTGGATAACACTGCTGTTCTTTAAGGTTGTGTGTGTTACCTCTTGTGTGATAAATAAAGGAGCATTAATTTATGTTATGGGAGGTAACAGTATTTTGTATTTATTTGAGGTTTCTGGTTTAGAGCCTTGAACAGTATTCTGTACCTATTCATTGGGCATTTGGATTGCAGCGGTGACTTAGCTTAATGGGACACTGTATCACTTTTAAAACTCCTTTTGCTGGTTTTATGAGTTGGGGGAAAATTGCCAAATTGGAAAAGGAAAAAAAAAGCCTATTTTCTATTTCTTAAGGAGCCCTAAACCAGCCCAGCTTCTGCCTTTGTTTTGCTTTGTGGTCTGTTCCTGCATCATGGCACCTGCCAGTTCAGCTGTGCACATGCACTTCTTAAGGACTGGTGACCTGTGATCTATCCTCTAGCTGTTCTTTTTCATTGGGTTTAACGTGTGGGGGGTTGGTTTCAGTTTGGTTTTGTTTTTGGGGTATTTTTTTGTTAGCAAAACTAAAGCTGCAGAATCACCTCTTAAGAAAAGCTATTGTCTATTTAATCTCCCCGTTAAGTCACTCTTGATTATTTCTGATGTTATGTTTTTGGACTGTGTACATTAGAATATGCAGTTTGTAAGCTCAGGAACATTTTTTTTTTCATAATGTGTGATCTCAAGTATTGCTATCTTCCTATAGTTTTTGATAAAATAAACTAAATTTAGTTTTTCTCTTCTTGTTGTCATTCTTAAAAAACCAAAAACCACCTTAAAAAGTCTGGTCTCCATTAGCTTGAGCAGCAGAATTTACCATGTGGCTGCAACCACTTCATTTCTGTCCTGCACCCAAGTTCTCTAGCACTCTGCAGGCTGTAGCAGTGGAAGCATGAGGAAGTTGTGTTTCCTATTCAGTTTGTGGCTGGTAAGAACTGGTATAAATTCACATGACTGACTGGGTTCCTGTATATTTAAGGAAACAAGCCAACAGAAGAAATTCTGCTCTGACTTCATCACAGAGGTTGTTGCAATAGCAGTTTCACTCACCCAAGAGTGTTGATGGACTGTGTTTGGAAATTAACAAATCCCAGGAGTGGAGTGGGCAGGGTGACAGGAGAGTGTGACACATGGGCTCACAGAATCTCTTCTCTTGCTTTAAAAGAGAAGTCTAAACACGCCTGAACTCAATGAAGTAAATGGAAAGTTGCAGAGGAGATGAAATCTGTCAATGTAGGAGCCCCAAAAAACCTATCCAGGATCACAGCTGGGTGGCTGTTGCTGTGACAGCCTCCAGAGCAGGCTCCTGCACTGGCTGTGCAACCACATGCCCCAGGACTTGATGCTGTCAAGAAAAGCCAGAGCAAACCACAATGGAGAAAGTGACGACAAGCTGAAACCACAGGCAGGGGTGTGCAGTTCATTCAGGACTTAATTTGGGTGGCAACACTTGTTCAGTGAAAAGAGAGACTGCTTGAAAAGAGCAATTTGAATCTTTTATTAAAACCCTTCTCTCAGTAATTCTTTGTTCTGCAGGTGTTTTAAAAAATAACTGCAGTGAAAATTCCAGATTAAAGTCAAAATGCAAGTACTGCATTGCTTGCATGGCACGTTCCTCCCCACAGTTAAAAAAGTGGTATGTAATACCTGAGATCCCATGTATACAAAAGGCAAAAACTCTTAGAGCTCACGGTGAAGGAAACACTAAATTAAATTCAGTGTTCTACCCATTGTTTTGTGTGGTCCCTTTTTTTGTCCTGGAGAAGTGAACCTCAGGAAGCAGAAGTCCTTCCTATAAATACTTCCTTTTCAGTACTCCACAGAGGTTACCCAGGCTGCAAATTCCTAAATGTGACAGGTATTTCTAAAAAATAATTCGTTAGTTAGTATAGCTGCAGATAATAGTCAGCAATAAAAAGAAAATAATTCTGGGTTTAACAAACAAACTTCAGTGCTTGCTGTGATGTAGTAGTTGGCACCTCTCTTCAAGGGGTTTTTTTCTTACTGAGAAGTATGTTTTCACCAGCTGCTAGCTTCCTGTACAGACAGTGCAGTTTATCTGGCTGAGGCACTTCAGCATCAGGAGTTGAGGGAATTTCAAAGTCAGAGGAGCTCTGCGAGTCCCTCCTGGGTTCTAGATCAGGAGTCCCGGAGTTGTCACATCCTCCCACCAGCACATCCTGAAGGTGAGCAGCGCCAGCTTCTGCATCCTGCTCGCAGTCTTTGCTTTTCAAGTCACAGGCAACACCATCAGCACAAGATCTGTTTTGACCCAGCGGCTTCGACCAACTGTTGTCAGGCTGACTGTCTTTGGGGGTCTCCTGCAATACGGGAACAACTGTTCTGCTCCCACCCTTGCCCAAGCAGCTGAAGTCCAGGGCATTCCTCTCCTGAGAGGTGAGGAGTACTGTGTCCATTTGGCTATCCCAGCCCTGGCTCCCCTGCTCCGATATGTGTGTTGACTGGGAAGAATTTTGGGAGGAGATGTGCGTGGAGTCGCTTACTCCATCCGAGTCGCTGAAGAGTGGTTGGGACCCACCAGCATCTGCTGAAGAGGGGAGGTTCTCCTCATTTTCAGAGCTCTCTTCTGGTTTGTTGCACTGAAAAAATGCATCCCAGCGAGGGACATTGTCACTAGACTCCTGTGGGTCACTGCTGATTACTCCATCAAAATTTGATGTGGAAGTGGCATCTGGCTCATGGGAAAGAACTTGAGCTGTATTTATTTCAGATTCTTCTTCATCGTCGTCATCATCATCATCACCATTTGATTCCTCACAGTCAATGAAGTCTACCTTAGGGGAGGTGTAAGGCATTGTCTCTTTGTAACTTTCTGAGCTCTCATTAATCTTGTTTTCAGATTGTCCTGTGTTGGTGGAGGGCCTGCTCTCTTCTCTCTGATGTTTTGGGATTTTAGGCCTCACAGATGTTAATTCTGAGTCAAAGAGATCATCTTCATCTGCAAACAAAACACATAAGAAAAGTTCAGATCTCTGATAAAATTCTGAGAAAAAAGTTTTAGTAAAAATCCATTTAGTAAGGAGAGAGGAAAAGTTCTTTAGCCCAGTTGGAGACTTCATGGGACATTACTGACATTTGCCTTCTCTAGCACAGTCCCTGGCAAGGAAAGATGACACAGCAGATCACATGTAGCACTGGTAGCTGCATTTATCTAGGTCTCTGAAAGGACTACATCACCCCAGCACCTCAGAAGTAGCTGCAGATGAGGCAGCAGTTCCCAAATCATCATCTTGTTCCCAAGTGGCTTTCCAGGGGCTATGTGCAGCACCCACTTACCCACAGAGCTTAAAAAAGGTACTGGGTGGTGAAAAGCCAGCAGCGTGAGGTAACAAAGAGGAGAGATTCCACTGATACATCACTCTGTCCCCCACCTCACAGGAGAGGACACAAGTGAAGTACCATTACACACAGCTTGACTGGGGATGGTGTAGGACAGTGAAATGGAACTCTTACAGAAACTTAAAGGGCTGGTAAGCCTGAAGTACGTTTTAAGATCGCAAACAAGGGTGCTTTGCACAATTAGTGCTCCCTCACACACTTAAAACCTACATTAATTTGATTTATATTTCTCCTTTCTAACTGTTGCTTTGAGCACAGACTGACTGTGGTGAGCCTGTGACTTTTTTAGCCTGCTTTGGCAGGGGGGTTGGACCCGATGATCTCTCGAGGTCCCTTCCAACCCCTACAATTCTGTGATTCTGGTACCTCTGCTTTGTCCCAGGCTCTCATCTAAGGCACAGCAGCACCAGCAGAACCTTTACCTGTATCGGGTAAGTCTCTCTTGTGGACCCTCTTCAGTGTCCCCAAGGGCTTGTACCTGGGCTCAGCATTTCTCCGGTACGACCTGCATAACGGCTTTAATCTGAGGTGAATGAAAAGGGATTCGTAGTTACAGCTCAGCAGATGCTCTCAGGTGCTCATAAATCAATCAAAGCACACCACAGTAAAAGTGTTACAGGCCAAGGTTAAGTTCTGAAGTCATTGGTGAGCTCAGGCAGCTTAAATATGTCACTTCTATGTATTTATCTTAAAACACATTTGGAAACTCTTTTAGTGCCTTGCTTAAAGAAGACAAGATAAAGGGGTTCAAAAATCTTACTGCAGTTTTACTCAGTAACTGTAAGTTACCTGCTTTCTTACTAGAAGAAGAAGGAGCACAGAAACGAGTCCTCATTTTGTTCACTGAGTAACACCACTGCTCTCCTGCTTTCTACACTGACACCACCTGTAGCGGCACAGGAGTACTGGCCTCTGTGATGCTCTGAAGAGACTATGAGTCAAGTCCCCAGAGAAATCCTATTTAAAAGAAACTTCTGAGAAGTAGCAATGACAAATAGAAATAGGTCATAGAATAAAACGAGTTGACTGAGTATTCAGATTCCACCCAAATAGAGTTTAACAGCAGAAAAGCATCTGCACAGTGTAAGTGATGTGTGGAATACACACTCTTAAGCCTCAGCACAACACACAGGAGCTCTTCACAAAGCTGAAGTCTGTAGGACTGATGATTAAAAAAAAGTCTGAATTATCAGACAAGTAAAGCAAAAAGCAGTGGCCTGCTTGAGAGGCTAGGATTCAGGAGGGCTTGTCCTCCCTTCACCAGCCATTGGTCACTTACATTTCCATAACTTTGTCTTCTGTCCCACCTGCTGGCAGCACATTGGGATACACATTCACAGGTTGGATGTAACTCAGGAAATCCTTAATCTAAATTGAAAAGAAGCAGCAGGTTAATAAGTTACATCAACAGTTAATGATTGCACTTAATGGCAGCTCTGATCAAACACACCCACAAGTACCAGTTGTCTCATGTAAGGACCAGTATGACCCACAAGCCAAACTATCAACGTGGGTAACTCCGTACAAGAAAACCTCCCTGAAAGGTTGCTGAGAACTCAGCTTCACTTGACCACCTCACAGCCGTTAACTACTATGCTGGCCATCACTCTATGAAAGAAAGGGCCAGACAAGCCTCTTCCTAGGGAATGTGATCCAGTGCTTCGCTGTCCTTACTGCTGCTGGGCTTCAAGTCCCTAGTCATGCAGATAAGATATTCACTTCCTCAAAGACGTTTCCTAAAGTCTCCCTTCAGCCCACTACAAATGCCCACGATGACAAAACCCATCACCTTTTCCAAGCCTTACTCTGTTGACTTCCAGATGCTCCCCAAACAGTAAATGTTTGGGGCACCCTGTTCCAGCTGAGGCTTTATGAGTGCTGGGCACTGAAAACTCCTGCCAGTTTTCAGATTACACTCCTGTACCTGTACAGACCAGCAAGGCCCATCTACTTTTGCATGAGGAGCCACAAGTCTGTTACAACATGCTACCATTCATAGTATGCCAGCAAAGCTGCCATGTTGCATGCAACATGCTAGTGCCTCCATTTAAAATTCTGCATGGCAAAGAAAATCAAAACTTAACCAGGATCTTAAACACGGGCCCATCTTCCCAGGGTGCTGAACACTCTCCCCTTTGTATGTGCAAGGCTCTGCAAAGGGTTAATTGTTAGCACTGATCCCACTTCAGTTTCTCAGGAGAGAGAAGTACGTAGCAACTGGATAGAGACACATTAAATGAAAGTGTGTGATACTGGAGAGGATGTTGCCATCACTAGTATAGCTGCTAGTGAGACCTAACTACAGCCTACCAATTCTTAAAGGGGTCCTACAAGAAAGTGAGAGAGGGACCATTCACCAGGGCATGCAGTGACAGGACAAGGGGTAACAGCTTCAAGCTGAAAGAGGGATGGTTAAGATTAGACATTAAGAAGAAATCCTTTCCTGTGAGGGTGGTGAGACCCTGGCACAGGGTGCCCAGAGAAACTGTGACTGCCCCTGGATCCCTGGCAGGGTTCAAGGCCAGGTTAGATGGAGCTTTGGGCACCCTGGGCTAGTGGAGGGTGTCTCTGCCCATGGTAGGGGGTTGGAGCTAGATGGGCTTTGGGATCCCTTCCAACCCAAAGGATTCTATGATGTACTGAAAACCAAAATGCCAAGCATTAGGTACTGCATACATAGTAATCTAAAATACAAAGGCAATTGCAGCAGTGACTAATGCTTTGGGAAGGGATGGGGCCAAGGGGGTGGGGAAGGAAAGAGAATTGTCTAAGTGGGGCAGGATTACACATTCTTTTGAACCTACATTAAAACCAAGTTCTCAGCCTTCAGCATCCAGAACTTCCTATCCCTTTGTCTTAGTACTGAAAAGATTTTTTTTGGTGACAAATCATGTCATCCACTTAAAAATAATCAAAATACTTATTTAAAAAAAAAACAACAACAAAAACAATGTATACTAAATATTACAAGAACACAAACCTCGCTGTATGAGGAGTGGAAAGAGAAACAAGCTCTGTATGTACTCTCACCAGTCCTAAAAACAGAGAAAAAGAGGAGGCAAAGAGATTAGGTAACTGATCTTCATCCTCAGTCAACACACAAGCATAGCCTACTCTTAAAAAGTCCGTTTTAAGATCCAGTTACACAAACATCAAGCAAGATACATACCTGAAACAACACATTTCTGCATAGCCCAAACACTCACCTCACTATTACGCTGGTTTTCTTCATCCTTTCCCCAAACCACATAGTGGAGGGTTTGATGCTGATTATGTGCAAGGGAGTTCCGTTCTGGCAAGTCATCCCACAGGGCAGTCTGTTCCACCGAAAGCAGTCATCATCCTGCCAAGTGCAACATAAAATTAGCTGTAAACCTGACCTTTCCCCTTCCTGAAAAAATTAATTGAGCAACATAGTATCTACCCAAACCCAGTTTTCATCTCACTTCCAAGTCCCCTGAAACACCCTTGGCTGCTGCATCCATAGCGCAGCTGACAAAGTAAATCAATCCCAGAGACCTGTTCTACCTGCTCTCCTCCAAGTTGGAGCCTTCAGTTTGACAGATGTCCTGGAACAGCACATGGCTGCAGGAGACACCATAGGAGCTGCTTCTGATATACTTAAATGGATAATACCCAACTGATCTAATCTGCTGCTTGTCTGCACTTAAAAATACAATTTTCAAGTTCCAAATGCCATTGAACTATTTCTAGCATGTTTCCTTTTTGATCTTTAAAAAAAGCAAACAAACTTCAGCCCACTAACCGAAGTTCTCTCTCTCCTTTGCATTAAGTCACCATTTGGCTCAAGTCCTCCTTAGTGCAGTAGGACCAAAACATCAGCACCTATAACCAGTATTTCACAGCAAAGTTAGCAGAGGCTTTGCAAAAAAATACACACCCGAGGATGTCGGCAGGCGTGAATCTGAGTGTGTCTGTCTGTAGTAATGTGGTAGAGGATTTCTGGCATGTTTCTGAACATATCGAGTCTGTTCACATGCACCTAGAGAAAGGCAGAGTTTACTCTTAATTAGCTCAACATGTGGGCTCCAGACTGCAGCTGGAGGAACTATACAGATGTGATTCTGCTCACAACAAATGCTGGCAGGCATTTAAATGATTACTACCCACTAATAATGTCTGAGTTACTGTCACTAATGCTTCTCTACTTAGATATCTAAAACAAGCAGAACGTGCCTCCTATGATGAAGAGGGATAAATATCTGTCAGAGAAAGTCAGAATATATCTACTATTAATATCATGTATAAATGAGAAGGCTTTTATCATTCACAGGATAAAAGGGAGAGGTAAACACTGAGCTTGAATACTGCAGAGCCCAGCTGTTCCAGACTGAAATCAACTAGCTGACTCATTTTCGGTACAACAGTAGTTTAAGTGTCCCTGATGTAAACATGAACATCTTTCACATGCAGGAGTCCTCTGAGCAGCCACTGCCAGCTCAGCAACTGGACACGCTCATTCCTGAGGACCAGCTCTAAAGCAACAACTACAGAAACATTACCTTGATTCCAAGTTCCTCGCTGAGGTTTATGAATAAATACTCATATCCATAAGCTGCTTTGCAGTTCAGCCACACAACATGATAGCGAGTCAGCGAGGTCCAGCTTCGCACCAACTCTAAGATCCCATTTAAACACTCCTCCTGAAAAGTTTAGAAAACATTCTGAATTGTCTTTGAATGTATTTCCAAAGTGCCATGATCTGGTAATGCAAAATGGCATTGCCTTGCAAGAATTACCAAACAAAGGGGTGTTTAATTAATTAGCAGCTTTAAGGACAGCTTATTTCAACTTACCCGGCTTGGTATATGATAAAATTTGGGATCACAAAAAGTGGTGTCCAGATACACACTCTGGATGTCTTTTACTCTGAAAGAGAAATGTGCTATCAAAGTGAGCAGCACGTTATGGTACTAAGATAACACACTTCCTCTCTCTTCAAAAGGCAATCATTCCTCCTCTTTATTACAAAGACAAAGTCAAGAGGGCTTGTAACTGCAGTACTGCCCTACTGCAATGCATTTAATCCAGAATAAAAAAAGAGGAAAAAAAATTAGCTACATTATTCCTGAATCCTCCATGCTTGTGTGATCTTTCATTCTTTGTACATCCCACAAACAGCTGAAGTCTCACCTGGTCCCTGAATGCAAAAGTGCCATTCTGGCCGCTTCTCCTTTTGCAAGCCTGAAATCCCCTGTGTACAGCACAGTGCCATTTTCACCTTCAAACAGAAACCTACAGACAGAAACATTTTGGTCAAACTCCACAATATACAGCATTAAATGCCCACCATCAATTTGCTACCTCACTTAAAGATATAAATAAGGCTTTGATTTATAAACCAAATAATTCAGACTCAGTATGCCCAGAAAATAACCTGTGCCTAGGCTGGTCAGAGTTGAAGACAAAAGCCTCACAGATTCTGTGAGGGTAGCCCAGCTGTCTGTTGCAGCCAAAAGAACCTATCTGGCATCTGTATCAGGAAGCTGGGCACCTTTTTTCTAAAGTCATCCTTAAGAAATGGAATATTTCTTTTTAATCACAGTTTTGTATGTAATTTTTAAGTACAGTTGAAAACAATAAAGTGCTTTCATTCACAGACATGGGCAAAAGTAATCTGCCTCCCCAAGGCAACAACATCCATCTGGACAGATCCTGGATAGCACAGTGGTTTTCCAAACTTGACCAAAGCTGGTGGGTCCTGCTATGACAGCATTATCTCCAAGTAAGAACTTTAAATTCACTAGCTTTTCCCAGTTAGAGAAGCCTCAGCACTTAGTGAGAGCTCCACAGGACAGATTTCTCAGCAGAGACATTTTGCATACTTGAAGGACATACATGACTGATCCTGGACAGTGACCAGCTGGTAGAAGTGTCACCTCTATATCTTCTTTCTGGAAGAGATGGGTTAGCATTATTTTCACACTGTAGTAAGTATTACCAGGGCTTCCACTGACACAGTGAAAGCAACGCATAACTTCCCACGGCCTCTTGCAGCATTTAGCATTGCTTTTGAACAAAGTCTCTTCCATCACAACAAGCCCTGAAGAGCAATGACCATGCTGTCATGCCAGAAGAGATGAATGAACATTATAAGGTGCTCATGGAAGCCACTCAGCCAGAAAACAGTCCAACTTCCTTGGTTCCTGGTGAAGAAGCGTCACAGAAACATCTTGGACTACACTATCCCTGGAGATGCTCTACCAGGCCTGTACCTGACCTTCATGTTCTGCACTTAAAACTTCTTAAAATAAGCCAGGAAATACAAGGTGAAAAAAACCCAGAGGGAAAAAAAAAAAAAGGTTAAGCTGGAGACCATTAATACAGTGGAAAAGCACTACCAAAAAAATGTCATGATCCTAAGAACAATGTGGGGAAGAAGAATTCATGTGGCTACCCATCTTGGGGAGAGGAACATATTTCAACAACAGCTTGTCCATTTTGGATGCTACAGGTAAGATCTATTTCCCATGCTCATTTAAATGGTATTACAAATATACTAGGTTTTGGGGTTTTTTTTGGGGGACTTACCTCCCCAGATGTTTCATCCACTAAGGAAATCTGAGTTGGAGTTTCAACTTCCAGTGCAACCTGTAACAAAATGAAGAGATGTAGGACGGGATTTACTGAACATTTTGTTTCCATTTTATGGCTCAATACTCATTACGTAAACACCTTTACTGCCAACTGCAGCTAATGCTACGCCTGTAAAATTAAGCCAAGGAGATGTGAAAAGAAACATGTTAAATCTCAAACCCCACATCTGCAAAGGGAAAGAAGTAAGTAACTGCAACTCATACCCATATATAACTACTGATCACTTGAATTTTGGCTCCAAACAGTAGAAATCAAGTAAACTAAGTTTTTCAGTGATTTTACATCACTATTCATTTTCATGCCAGAGAAAGTCCATTTTACAAAAAGCAAAAGGAAAATAATGTAACTAAGAGATTTTACATTCTCCAAGCAATGAGAGACTTTAAATGAAGCAAAGGAGAAACTAAGTAAGGACTGGGGCAAAGAGACATGAGCACAGTAAGGAAATGAAGGAGCGATACAAGTGATCAACATACAGATGGAGGACATCTAAAGCTGAAGCTGAGAGAAAAGGATACATTTTGTTAAACAGTAAACAATAAACTGATCCCACAAAGCAAGCAGCAAGGAAAGGCATACTGATGTAGGAACTTAAGCCCTGAAACACCGTATCAACACCATCATTTAGAGGATTCTAAGGAGGGGAAGCTGCTTCTTCCCTAGAATCATTGTTTAAAAAGTGATAAATAAAAATAAGCAAAAACTCACAATGTGATTCTCCCAAAACTTGTATTTCCAGCTAGTCAGCAGCAGTTCCTTAGTTACTGGTGAGCAGTACAGTTTAACTTTCAAGCTGTGAGGAGACAAAAAAACACAGGTGAGTGTTTTATAGAGTAGAGGCAGGGAGCGATCTAACAACTGAGCAGCACCTAGTAAATAAAACATGAGCTCAGACCCCTTTCTTATCTGAGGAGACCTGCAGAGCAGCGAGGAGCCTGGAGGACCAGCCTTCTCCCAACCTGAAGCAGGATCAAGAGGAATTACTCCACCTTGTTGAGAAGGATTTTCTTCAACACAACAAACCCATATAAATAAAGCATGTGGTACACAGTCAAAGGTACACCTATCTTTGCTTGTTTCTATACCCACCAAGGTCTGTTTCAGATGTGCACGCTTTCCCTGGAACAGGCACTTTGGACAGTCAGCATTCAGCAGACAGACAGAATACTTCCTTGTTGTGGTTTTACCCCAGTTAGCAGCAAAGCCCTGTGCAGCCACTCACTCACTCCTCCTCCCCCAGCAGCACAGGGGAGAGAATCGGAAGAGTGACAGTGAAAAAACTTGTAAGCTGAGATAAAAAAAGCAGGTAAAGCAAAAGCTGTACACACAAGGAACGCAAGACAAAGAAGCAATTCACCATGTCCCATGGTCAGGCAGGTGTTCGTCCATCTCCAAGAAAGCTGAGCCCAACCACAGCCTAACCCTGATTAGACCACCTCTAGATCATGTCCTTAATGATTTCATCTACACGCCTTTTAAATACCTGCAGAGATGCTGACTCCACCACCTCCCTGGGCAGCCTGTTCCAATGCCTGACAGCCCTTTCAGTAAACAAATTTTCTCATGAGATGAGACCCCACCTACAGTGCTGTGTCCCAGCATTGGGGTGCCCAGTACAGGAAAGACATGGAGCTGTTGGAGTGAGCCCAGAGGAGGCTGCAAAGACGATCAGGGGGCTGGAGCACCTCTGCTGTGAGGACAGGCTGAGCTGGGCTCGTTCCACCTGGAGAAGAGAAGGCTCCAGGGAGCCCTTACTGTGGCCTTTCAGTAACTTAAAAGGGGCTTATAAAAAAAGAGAAAGACTTTTTACTGGGGCATGTGGCAACAGGGTGGAACTGGAAGAGGCTACGTTCAGACTAAAGAAGAGCTTTGACAGAGAGCACGGTGAGGCACTGGCACAGGGTGCCCAGAGAAGCTGTGACTGCCCCAGCCCTGGAAACGCCCCAGGCCGGGCTGTGCAGTGAGCAGGCGGGTTGAGCAGGCCGGTCTAGCTGCAGATGTCCCTGCCCACGGCAGGCGCTGGGACCCCAGGAGCGACGAGGGTCCCTGCCAACCAAACCCGCCGGTGACCCCGCAGCGCCCAGCAGTTTCGTTGCCCCTCTGGGCTTTGAAGCGGCCGCCCCCCAGCGCCCCTGGCGCGGCCGGCGAAGCCTCGCCCGCGCCCTCTCCCCCTCAGGCGGCCCCCCGCCAGCCCCGTACCTGCCCTCCAGCCTCCTCTTCAGGGCGGGAGCCCGCAGCCCCTTCATGTGATCTGGGGAGAGAAGGACGGCGGTCACGGGGGAAGAAGGGGAGCGGGAGGAGGGGAGCGGGGAGCGGGGGGCGGGGGTCCCGGCGCTCACCCTTGTGGCAGTGCGAGAGGAAGTAGGCGCGCGCCCGGAGGTTGTCGCGGTCGAAGCGGTCGATGGACACGGCGGGATACTCCCGCACGCGGCCCCCGAACCGGCTCATGGCGACTTCCGCCACTCTCCGTCCCTGCCCGCCCCCCCCCACGGCCTTCAGCCAATCGCGAGGCGGCCCCGCCTCCCCGCAGCCTATCGGCGGTAGAGGCGGGAACGGCTTCTCAAAGAGGTCGCGGACAGCGGTTGGTTCCCTCAGGCGCGGGGCGCCTCCCGCGCCAGCCGTCACCGCCGGGTAGCGTTGGCCAAGCAGCCGCTGTTAAGCGGCGGCGGTCGGCGCGGTGAGGCGCCCCGTACGGAGACGCCGCCGTGGCGCTTGGCCCTGCTCTTGCGGCCCTCTCACGCAGGTGGGTTGCCTGAGGGCCGGGCGGCCGCCGCACGGCGATGGGAGTGGGAGCAGGGTGGGGTTACAGCGGTCAGTCGGGCGGGGGCCTAGGCTGAGTGGTGGGATTGACACAGCAGAGGGAAAGGAGCCATCCAGAGGGGTCCTGGCAGGCGGGAAAGGTGGGCAGGGGTGAACCGAATGAGGTTCGACACAGCAGAGTGTATAAGGTCTTAAACTTGGGCTGGAGGAATCCCATATATACACACACAGGGAGAGGAGCTCCTTGAGAGCAGCCCTGCTGAGAAGGACCTGGGTGTCACCGTGGATGAGAAACTTAACATGAGCCAGCAGTGGCTCTTGCAGCTCACAAGGCCAACGGTATCCTGAGCTCCATCAGAAGAGGGGTGGCCAGCAGGGACAGGGAGGTGATTGTCCCTCTCTACTCTGCCCTCAGGAGGCCCCACCTGGAGTACTGTGTCCAGATCTGGGGCCCCCAATACAAGAAGGATGTGGCACTGTTGGAGAGGGTTCAGAGGAGCCACAAGGATGATTACAGGGCTGGAGCACCTGCCCTACAAGGAGAGGCTGAGGGAGCTGGGCTTGTTCAGCCTGGAGAAGAGAAGGCTGCAGGGGGACTTCATTGCAGCCTTTCTGTCTCTCTGAAGGGAGCAGAGGAACAGGAAGGGAATCAACTTTTAAAAGGGTAGACAATGGCAGGACAAGGGGGAATGGATTGAAGCTAAAGGAGGGAAGGTTTAGATGAGAAGGAATTGGGGAAGTTCTTTACAGAGAGAGTGGTGAGGTGCTGGAACGGGCTGCCCAGAGAGGTGCTGGATGCCCCATCCCTGGAAGTGTTCAAGGCCAGGTTGAATGGGGCCCTGGGCAACCTTGTGTAGATCCAGGCCTTGAGGTTGGTGGCCCTGCCTGTGGCAGGGGGGTTGAAACTCTGTGATCTTTGGGGTCCCTTCCAAACCAGACCATTCTATGATTCTATGATAAATAGAAGAATCTCTCACATTAGGTCTGTTGAACTCATACAAAATATCTTACTAACTCTTCTAGGATTTGAAATAGAACTTGTCAATGCTGGCTTGTCTTTAGTGATGTAGGAAGGCTGGTCACTTCTAACCACTCTGGCCCAGGACTTCTCTTGACTGGCTGCTGTGAGCCCTACCTGGGGTCTCTCTCTCTGGGGTGAAGGTTGCAACTCCTGCTTTCCCATTTGCAGGCTCAATCAGTAACAAAGCTGAGTATGTGTCACAGATAGAGCTGGTCAGACAGACTGCCACAGACAAGGTGCTGGCTTCAATAGCACCTGCAGGCAGGACTTGCATAAAGCACAGTGAAGTCCCCTTCCTCCTCTTTGGCTGGTAGTTCACTAGTGCAGGCACACACACACACCACTCCCTAGGTTCACAAGCATACACACATTTGCAGATCTCCTGAGCACTGGCATGGCCCCTCTGCTGTCTGCATACCTGCATGGATCCCAGGCCTCCTTACTTGCTTCGTGGATTCTCTACTTGCCTGCAAGTTTGGCTTGGTGCTTACTAGAAAATATCCATTCACACACTCATTCCTTGTGCACCCCACATTCACAAGTCTCCTTAGATGTACCAGCATGGACCTTTCTGTTTGATACCCTATCCTGGACCTGAGGTTCCCCCTTATTGCCATTTGACCAAGCAGCTGACACCACAAGTCAGGGGTGCCCATACATAGCTGGCACCAAATCCACTCATGCTAGTTCCCCCACTCAGGGTACAATGTCTGTAGGACCCTCCCTAGATCCAGAGAGCTACAACCCTTCCAACAACCGATGCTGGGTCCCTCACTCCAGCAGCTGACACCACAGGCTGCAGGGCATCCATATGCCCCATCTGACTCCAGGAGCTGGCAGCAGTTTTCTTTCACACAGGTCTCACTAGTAGCTGGCACTTAGTCCTTGCAGCACACATACACACAGGTTAGAAACTGAGAGTATGCAGAACGTTAGTTAGGAATTAATAAGAAGACATAAGATGATAGGACAGTGATCAGGCACAGGACTCAGCCAGACAGGCATATCAACTGGCCTTGTTTTACACACAGCCATCCCCTTTTATACTCTTTTCTGTCTATTACTATCTTTGATCCTCCCTGCTCCCCTTCCCCTGTACATCCCTCAACGGGTTGGCTCAGCTCTGTCAATTCCTCTGAGGTCCCCCTGGTTTATAGTCTTACAGTTGTAAAGTCCAGGCTGATCTTTCTGGAAGTTGTGCCTGTAGTGTCTCAATAACCCACCAATTAGTGTGAGTGGTGAGTTTTGTTTCTTGTCAGGTCTGTTGTTTCTGTATATTTTCATTCTGTTTTCCCCTTTCTCCCTTAGTTTCTTAATTGACAAGTTCCTTGATCAGATAACCTTGCTAGAATAAAGATTCTCAAATTCCCACAAGCCCCCACAATTACTGGGACAGACCAGGTTTGGATCTCATGACTGCCTCCCTCATAATTTAGTGGTCAGGTTTGTGCCTCCATACATTCTTGTTCTATGGCTTACTCCCTTTCTTATTATCCCTTGCTGTACTGGAAAATGTATAAGCATTACAAAAACTACCATATACTTGTTAGGACTCCATGGAAATTGTGCTATGATTGACACTAAAAAAACTTTTCCTAAAGCCAACACAGAAGTATATGAAATCTCACTATGTCCCCTAAATTATGGGGAAATTGCTGTCATCTTAGCAAAGTCAAACAATTCCCTTTAGATAAAAAGTTAGTATTATGCTCAATATTCACAGGTACTGGGGCGACCTTAGAGCAGCCTTCCAGTACCAAAAGGGGCTACAGGAAAGCTGGAGAGGGACTGTTTATCAGGGACTGTAGTGATAGGCCAAGGGGTAATGGCCTTAAGCTGAAGGAGGGCAGATTTAGATATCAGGAAAACATTCTTCCCTGTGAGAGTGGTGAGGCTGTGACACAGGGTGCCCAGAGAAGCTGTGGCTGCCCCTGGATCCCTGGCAGGGTTCAAGGCCAGGCTAGATGGGGCTTTGGGCACCCTGGGCTAGTGGAGGGTGTCCCTGCCCATGGCAGAGGTTGGGACTAGATGGGCTTTGAGGTCCTTTCCCACACAAACCAGTCTGGGATTCTATGGTTTTCTAACCACTGTCATGCATTCTTTTGTATATATCTGTCTGCTGTCTTTTTTCCCCCCCCTGACTTTTCAGGCTGTTTGGTGTACAGCTCACCTCCTGCTCTGGTGCAATGAAACCAGCTCTGTGCCTAGAACTCTGAGGCACCACAACAGAGAGCACAATTTTTAAAGATCTTAAATAACAGCCTAAAAATGTCAGGAGGGTGCTTTTTCAATTTGAAGTCACCAAGCTGGCACTTTAAATAGGTGACTTTAATATAAATTTTTTTGAGCAGAAATGCCTGTGGACAGGCTATCTGAAGTAACAGCAACTCAGAAAGGGCCACACATACCTTCAAGTTGTCTTGAAGAAGCATACTCAATAGATGAATTGCATCCTCTAAAGACATACTTAATACTAGTAATATGTAAGTTATCACAAATCACTTAAATTCATGATAGGTTAGCATTTATTAAGATCTAAAGTTATTGCTAATAATATTGACTGTCTAAAGTCCCAGATTGACAGCAGTTGTCATCAAACTTTGATGAGCATATATGGGGCATGAAAGATTCTGTAATGGCTACAAAAGGGCCCTTTGCAGCAAAGGAGGGAAAAACACATTGAGATCACACAGAATCACAGAACGTTAGGGGCCAGAAAGGACCTTGAACAATCATCTAGTCCAACCCACCTGCCAGAGCCAGATCACCTAGATAAATGTCTCAAAGACTCCACTAAAGATTTGTAATAGGATATATATGCTTTACTGTATTAATATGTATGTGACAGGTCATAGCTGGGTGGGAAAATTTGATTTTTGAATTAAATTGGCTGCCTACAAATGCAAAATGCTTGGAGGCCTGGTAGAAGAATGTTTGGAGTGCTGAACTGCAAGCAGTAGTTTACTGTTGCCAGAAAAGATACCTCGTGCATAATTTCATTGATCTTTAATAAAGTGTGTGCAGTAAGAGAGGGCAGCCCTTTCTTTACTTGACAAAGGCTTTTGTTTGGTTAGACAACAGAGATGCAGGCTCCTGCTATTTCCACATAATAACAGTAATTCCTGATGTTATTTTCCAAAAGATTTGTGTGATGAGCAGTTGTGTTGGGTTTCTTTTTCCTTTTGTGCCTTTCTAACAGACGAAGGGTGTTTGCGCATTTGACAGGAGCATTCAACTTTACAAGCTCCTAGTTGATAGAGGAACTTGCTAAGTAAGGAAATTTGACTTTGTGCACAGGATTTGGTGGCAGCATTGTACCCACAGGGAATGGGTACGTCCTCAAAATCTATAAGCTTTTCCTTCTCCTTTGAAGATGGGCTCTCTGGTATAAAAAAAGGCAGGGATCTCCTGGAGAGAGTCCGGCAGAGGCTACAAGGATGATTAACGGAATGGAGCATCTCCCCTATGAGGAAAGGCTGAGTGAGCTGGGGATGTTCAGCCTTGAGAAGACTGAGAGGGGATCTGATCAATGTTTATAAATATCTGAAGTGTGGGACACAGGGGGAAATGGCCAGCCTCTTCTCAGTGGTCTGTGGGGACAGGACAAGGGGCAATGGCCTCAAGTTGGAGCACAGGAAGTTCCGCACCAACATGGGGAAGAACTTCTTCACAGTGAGGGTGACAGAGCCCTGTGACAGGCTGCCCAGGGGGGTGTGGAGTCTCCTTCTCTGGAGATACTCAAGACCTGCTGGACACCTCCCTGTGTGACCTGTCCTAGGGACCCTGCTTTGGCAGGGGGGTTGGACTCAATGATCTCTGGAGGTCCCTTCCAACCCCTACAATTCTGTGATACGTGCCTAATTATGAAACTGAAGCTTGGTGCCATTACAAACCTGGGAAAAGGCTCATTTCTGATCATGCCTGCTAGGTGTGATAGTGTTCAGTTCTGCTTGCAGAAGCAAAATAAAGTTCTATTTTAGTAGCAGAGCAAGATACACAGGAAAGCAATGAAATCCAGGCATAAGGTAGAAGTCAAATGATTACTATTTTTTTGAAATATAGTTCAAATCCATCCCTGGTAGTTTCCTTGGATTTTGAAACTGGGATTTTTATTACCTTTTTAAATTTTTTTTATTTGAGTTTAATCTTTTCCCAGTTCTGCTCTGTTCAGGTTTAGCAGTTGACTAGCCTGTTTACTGTTTCTCAGTAGATTGATCAAATGTGCTTTGCGTGAGGAGGAAGACCGTGGCAGTAAGTGCAGATTTTGATGAGGCAAGGGTAGGATAGGCTGAATTTTGGTAGGTTGTGTGCCTTGCCTCCTTATCCCACCCAGTTTAATTCCTAAGACCTCTTCTTTGTCATCACCACTGGGGCCATATGACTGGCAGTGCATTTCTCTTCCCTTCCCCCTTCCTTCTTCAGCCCAGCTCTTCATTTTGTGGTTCCTGGTTTGGTGTCCCTTCTGTGGGAAGTAAGAAATATCTGAAATACTCCCTGCTCCAAAGAAAGAGCAGCTGTGAAGAAATGAAATAAAAATTACTGTGTGTTGGGGTTTTTTGTTGTTGTTTTGGTTTTCCAATGCTTTAATATTCACAAATTCACCCTTGCCCCATCAAATAAATTTGTGAATATTAAGGTGTAGAAGTGTATCTAGAAGTATAGGCGAGTTGGATTTGTTTCAGATCAAGTAGTACATTTAATTTGTTTCCAACTGCTTATAAATTTTTTCCTTTTCAACCTCAGACTTTGAGAGGAAGATAATAATGTACTGTAATTCCTTTATTTTAAAAATTTGTTCTACCTATTTCTGTTGGTCCCTAACAAAATCTCTTACTTCTGTCTTCTCTATTTCATTTTGAAAAGTCTAATTTCAGGGAAATGTGTGAAGATTCTGGAGTCATGGCTGAAGCAGACATCAAACCAAAATCTATACATTCTGCCAAAAAATGGTCAGATCATGTAGAGAATTTATACAGATTTCAGAAAGCTGGATACAGAGATGAGGTTGAATATAAACAAGTAAAACAAGTGGATACGGTAAGGAACCCTCTGCAAGGGTTTTTACTTCTGTCTCATGTTACAATACAAATGGAGGTGCTGCTTATTTCCTTTCATTTCAGCTAGTTTCTGTTATACCTTTTTTCCCACTTCTGACTTAAATTCTTGAGCTATTATTAAATGTCGATAGTATCTTATTTCACAGAAGGGAAACAGAAATACTGTGGTTTCATACCCCCTCTTGTATGCATTTAGAGGCATTACAGATTTCTTGCAATAGTTGTAACTGATATGTAAAAGAATGTCTTTTGAGGAAAGGAAGATGTCAAAGTAAGTTCTCTGTGAAGTTTCTTCATTATTTTGCCAATAGACCTGATAGAAAACTCGTCCACAATAGAAATATTTGATGCCAACTGTGGTAAAGGGAGCTGTAACACAGGCTTTTATCAGACTGAGAACATCGAGGACTTGGTCCTCTGTGCACTGCAGTTGATGACAATGCTCCCCAGCATATCAAATGCACCAGTGAATAATGACCAGATATTCAGTGGCTACTTGAGATTCAAAATAGCAACCAAGAGGTTAATACAACAAACAACATATTGCCTCTACTGCAGCTCTGTGATTTATCTTCCAAAGCAGCATGCTTAGTATGAATTTAAAAGAACTCAACCTCCCCTGCAGAATCATCCTAAGAAAGTCTCTCCTCATCCAGTTAAAGCAAAACACTGATGTGCATAATAAGATGCAGCTTATTCTTTCCTTGTGGGCTGGGATACCACTGTAAAGGCTGCAGCATAAATGCCTTTGTGAAAAAGGCATCTTGCAATTAGTGTGGTAGAATCAGTTTCCTTAAGATTTATGGCAGAGTATAACCATAAACAATTAAACCCAAGAAACATTAAAGAGTACCACTTAGTGTGAATTGATGCATTCTGTTCAAAGTTGCCAGGATCTGCCAGTGGTTCTCTTCCAACTTAAACATTTTGAAATACCTTGTTTATTCCATATTGTTTCCATAAATGAGTATTTCCTTGTGTACTAAGGTTGCATTTAGACACAAAGTGCAACTGTATGTCTAACATAATAAGGTCAGTGGTGAAACCATCACTTCTGGGCTTTCCAGTTAGAGAATTCTCTAGTTTGACATCCCATTGTTAACCCTCTCTGGAAGAGAAGTAAGATTCACATTACCTGAATTTTAAGGTTCAGTTTCATAGAATCATAGAATGGTCTGGGTTGGAAGGGACCCCAAGGATCATAGAGCTCCAACCCCCCTGCCACAGGCAGGGCCACCAAACTCAGGCCTGGATCTACACAAGGTTGCCCAGGGCCCCATCCAACCTGGCCTTGAACACTTCCAGGGATGGGGCATCCACCACCTCTCTGGGCAGCCTGTCCCAGGACCTCACCTCTCTTTCTGTAAAAAACTTCCCCCTAATATTCAATCTAAACCTTCCATCCTTCAGCTTTAATCCATTCCCCCTTGTCCTGCCATTGTCTGCCCTTTTAAACAGTTGATTCCCCTCCTGTTTGTATGGTCCCTTCAGGTACTGGCAGGCTGCAATGAGGTCCCCCCGCAGCCTTCTCTTCTCCAGGCTGAACAAGCCCAGCTCCCTCAGCCTCTCTTCATAGGGGAGGTGCTCCAGCCCTCTGATCATCCTTGTGGCTCCTCTGAACCCTCTCCAACAGTTCTACATCCTTCTTGTATTGGGGGCCCCAGATCTGGACACAGTACTCCAGGTGGGGCCTCCTGAGGGCAGAGTAGAGAGGGACAATCACCTCCCTGTCCCTGCTGGCCACCCCTCTTCTAATGGAGCCCAGGATACCATTGGTCTGCACAGTTTCTTCCATCTTCTCACTCCCTTCTCTGGGGGAAAAAAGCATCTGCTAGCATTTTTTTTCTCCTAAATGTGGTTCCCAGAGGCTCTGTGACTGTCGCTGATGGGCTCAGCCTTAGGCAGCGCTGGGTCTAGCCTTGAGTCAGACAATGTTTGCAGAGAGCTTCTCACTGCTTCTTCCAGAAGCCACCCCTGCAGCCCCCCTTCTCCACCAGAACCCAGCCACACCAAACCACAACCACCAGGAAACTAGTCTCTGACATCTTGTTCTTAATATTTTTTTTTGTAAAGTTAAGCAAATTAGTAGCAAAGTAGTGTTTAGATGCAAATGATGTTTTCCATGGAAGTATATCCTATATTCCTTGCATGTTCCAAGTGAATGTATATCCTTTTTATTCTATTCATAGGTAGAGTGTTGGCCAGAAACTGGATTTGTTAAGAAACTTCAGAGAAGGGACAATACGTTCTATTACTATGATAAGCAGAGAGAATGCGAAGACAAAGAAGTCCATAAAGTAAAAGTTTATGTGTATTAGTTTTGTTATTGCTTTAAGTTTTTTGTGGTTTTTAGTAAATCTCTTTGTTAGAATTAGTAATTAAATGAGATTGTGTAATCTGACTCACTTTAAGTATCGATGTCGTTCTTGGGTAGAGGGGGAATACAGGAAAAGTAGAGAAGCCTGGAACTACAGACACAGGAATTTCATTCATTCCTGCTGTAACCAAGGTTTGTATTATCTCTCATTTTCCTAGTTACAGATGTTTTGACATAAAGATAAATATCTGGTAAATGGGCATCATATATTTGGTTTAACTGTGTGTGAAGCCCATTGTAAGTACAGTTGTCAATCTTTATTCAAACCCACATAACCTTGATGCTGCCAAATGTCAACCCTGGTCTCTAGGTCCAGCTAAGGGTTATGAGACTACAAAGTGAGACCAAAAGGCTAAAATTCCCTTGGAGAACAGCAGGAGAAACAAGCAGAGGGTGTACTGAAGGGCACCTGACCAGTGCTAAGCAGCAGATTATTGTGACAGAAACAGTCACAACAAAAAATGCCTGAGCAGGAGGGAAGGTATGCCCAAATTAAATATTAATTACTTGAGGAGGAAGTAATAATTGCCTTGGTAGCCCATCCCTTTTTATGGAGGGGGGAAAAATGGTTGTGGATTTACATAGGGCATCAGGGAGTATAAAACTGCAGGGAGAGCATGAAATCTGTAATATGGTTAAATATGGTGGGCTGACTGGTGGGCTGACCCTGGCTGGAGGCCGTGTGCCCCCCATCACTGCTCTCTTCAGCTGGACGGGGGGGAGGAAGAAATACAACAAAAGGCTCGTGGGTGGAGGCAAGGGCAGGGAGAGATCCCTCACTGGTTACTGCCACAGGCAAAGCACACTCAGGAAAAAAAATAGAAATCTAATTTATTACCAAGCAAAATAGAGTAGAGAGAATGAGAAATAAACCCAAAGCTTAACCCCCTCCCCTCTCCCTCTCTTCCTGGCTCAACTCCACTCCCCATTTTTCTCCTTCCTCCCCAGTGGCACAGGGGGATGGGGAATGGGGCTTGGGGTCAGTCCATCCCACGTTGTCCCTGCCGCTCCTTCCTCCTCAGGGGAGGACTCCTCACACTCTGCCCCTGCTCCAGCCTGGGGTCCCTCCCACAGCAGACAGTCCTCCATGAACTTCTACACCGTGAGTCCTTCCCACGGGCTGCAGCTCCTCACCAGCTGTGCCAGCATGGATCCCTCCCACAGGGTGCAGAGCTTAAAGCCCAGACTGCTCCAGCCTGGTCCCCTATGGGGTCACAAGTGCCCCCAGCAAACCTGCTCCAGTGTGGGCTCCTCTGCCCATGGGCCACAGGTCCTGCCAGGAGCCTGCTCCAGTGTGGGCTTCCCATGGGGTCACAGCCTCCTTTGGGTGTGTCCACCCGCTCTGGCATTGGGTCCTCCATGGGCTGTAGGTGGGATCTCTGCCCACCATGGACCTCCATGGGCTGTAGGTGGGACCTCTGCCCACCATGGACCTCCATGGGCTGTAGGTGGGATCTCTGCCCACCATGGACCTCCATGGGCTGCAGGGGCATGGGCTGCTCCGGTGCCTGGAGCACCTCCTGCCCCTCCTTCTGCTCTGACCTGGGTGCCTGCAGAGCTGTTCCTCTCACACCTTCTCACTCCTCTCCCTGGCTGCAAAACCGACTGCTTGGTTCCATCCCCCTTAACTCTGTTCCCCCAGAGGCACTGCCCTGGCACTGATGGGCTCGGCATTGGCCAGCGGTGGGTTAAAAATGTTTAGTTTATGTGAGCTGTTGGAGAAATGACCAAAAGAGACTGAGAGGTAACTGTGAGGCTTTTTTATTCCAGGAAGGTTTTAATGGCATATAAATAGTTACTGCAACCACCGAAATAAAGCATTGCTACAGTACATTTCATTTCAGGCTCTGATTATGGTTTTTTTGGATTGTTCTTTGTACGAGAGGACTTTCTGCTTGAAGAGAACAGCCACCAGGATAACCCATCTTATTTTGCCACTTCAGGATAGTGAGTCTTGCTCTGTTAACTTCGTAGATTCCTAAATAAGAAATCTTCCAATGGATACAAAAAGAGCCTTTAAAATTCACAAACCCAGATGTGTTGTATAGCTGACTCAGATCTATTTGCAGAAATCAGCACTATCAGCACTGGTGATATATAAAGATATAAGATATATATTCTTTTATATATACTCTTTTATATATATATATATATAAAAATATATATCTTATATATATATATAAAAAAGAATAAGGAAGACTATTTATACAGACATTTTCTCAGACTGTAAACATGACATGGTTGGATATTCAAGAACAGGAATTAAAACTGTTGCTAACCTTTCAGAGTTATTTATTTTTTTTTAAGCAGACATTTTTAAATTGAAACAAATGTAAAAGATTATTCTGTGCCTCCCTCATTTTACCTGACTGCACCTCAATATTTCTGCAATGCTGCCGGATGCTTTCTCTCTCAGATTGTGTTTTAAGACAATGAGTGTGCGTTTCATGAAGTCTGCTGGGGCTTCTGTTCATTTCAAACAAGTGGTGAGGGAATTCATGTTCCACTTCTGAAATGCTGATTCTGTATGTTGGCAGAAACTTCTTCCTTTGAGAGAGTGAATTGCCTAGATTTTATTGCTAAGATTTTTCAGTACTGTCAGCGTGCTAAAGGGTTTAATCTCACCATAGTATTTAAAAGATTAATGGGGTGAAAAGGAAAGAAAAGTCTTATGGTTAGTGCTGGAGATCAATTTACAGACAGCCTTTGTCAGCCCTAATGCTGGGTCTGGGAGTTTTCTCCACTAGGAAAATAGCAGTGACATTTCAGGTGTAATTTTCCTTTCACACTCAGTTCTTTCCTGTATTTCACTCAAGTTCCTGCTAAACTTGTTACTTAAAGCCACTCTCTTTTTTAGGACTGTGGCTGTGTCATGGCATTAACTGTGAGGCCGAAGGGGTCCCTCTCTTTAAAAAGAAACGGGTATGGGGTGCTTGTCTGAGTTCAAGCTTGTCTCTGGTCACAAGATAACAATAATCTATCATAAGGACGTTAATTCTTAAAATTCAAGACTGATATGGGTTGGAAGGGACCTCAAAGCCCATCTAGTCCCAACCCACTGCCATGGGCAGGGCCACCCTTCACTCACCCAGGTTGCCCAAGGCCCCATCCAGCCTGGCCTTGGACACTGCCAGGGATCCAGGGGCAGCCACAGCTTCTCTGGGAAACCCGTGCCAGGGGCACACCACCCTCACAGGGAAGGATTTCTTCCTATGTCGAATCCCCTCCCTCAACCCACTGGTCATATTGGTTTTGATGCAGCCCAAGACACTATTGGCTTTCTGGGCTGCAAGTGCATAATGCCTGCTTATGTTGAGCTTCTTGTCCACCAACAGCCCAAGTCCTTCTCCTCAGGGCTGCTCTCAGTGCTCTATTCATTCACAGAATCATAGAATGTGTTAGGTTGGAAGGGACCTTTAGAGGCCCTGCAGTGAGCAGGAACATCTTCACTTGATAGGTCACTCAGAGCCCCATCAAACCTGACCTTGAATATCTCCAGGGATGGGGCCTCCACTATGTCTCTAGGCCACCTGTTCCAGTGATCTACCATCCTCATAGTGAAGAACCTTTCCTAGTATCCAATCTGAATGTCCCCTTTTCTAGTTTAAAAACATTGCCACTCATCCCCCAGTCTGCACTGATACTGGGGCCTGCCCTGCCCCATATGCAGGACCTTGCTCTTGGCCTTGTTGGACCTCATGAGGCTCACACAGATTCTCTCCTCCAGCTTTTCAGAATTCCTCAGTGTTCAGCTGTGCTTTTTGAGCACAAAACCGATACTTAAGTACCAACAAGATTCCCTGTGCTACTATTATGCTGGATGTATCTCTTTCAGACAAAAAAGGTGCCTGAAAATTTTAGTATAGCAGTACATTCTCTTAATTGATAAATCTGTATCTAAAAGGTCTTGTCTGCCACCTCAGCTTTAAGCACACTGAGAACTGTCAGCTTGCTTGTGTCTTAAATTAAGTTAGCTAAGTTGTGAAAAAGTATCCAAAGGAAACAAGCTGGGGAAGCTGGGCTTCATTTAGGGGTGACACAGCAGTTCATATCAAGATAAATAACATTTCTGAATGCAATTACAGAACTTTTTACAGAACCTTAGCAACTTTAAAGAAAGATAAAAATCACATCTCTCCAGTTTACTGCCTAGAGATGAAAACATGTGCTATTTTTGCTGGGTTGAGTCATAATAAAAAGCAATTTTGTGAAAATACTTTCCAAGGCACTTTCCTTATCTGTTGGTATTCCCCTTATCAGAGGATCCTGTAATGCTTTCAGTGATCATCTGGAGCAGCTCAACGAATGGATGAGGGCACATCTCCCAGCTGCCCAAGCCTGGTGTACTTAGTCTAATTCTCTCAGTGGCTTTGTACAAGATAAGAACAAATGCTTTCTGTGTCTGTTGAAGCCCATAAAGCAAACTTTTCCAAGACTTTTCAGGCTTTGTGTTTGATGGCTGTGAAATGGTAAGGGCACAACCTCTCCAAATTCACCTGGTTACACTGGGGAAATAAAGGCTGCATTTGTCTGTTCTAGGCTGGCTGGCTGTGTTTTCATCCTTTCCTTGAATTCATCAGCCTGAAAGGGCTACCACTGTTATTTGATTGCTTTACAGGCACAGGAGCTCAAAGCACCACACAAAAAAGCACTTTTCACTTTGGTACCTGAGTGGACGGTTGTCTCTCCAGCTCTGAAGACACCTGAACCTCAACCTTTTGGTTTTCCAGCATGGTTCCCTCGTTTCAAGGTGTTGAAAATGATCATCAATCAGCTTCAAACTGTATAACGACAACTTTGTAACTCAACAGTTGTTGATACCACTGTCCTTCACATGATCTGATACAAGTGACATCAGTCTGACAGCAGCGTGAACAGGGTTGCCTTTGCCTCTTTCTTACAACTTGCCAGCAAGTTGTAATTACTTAATAAAATACATTTTCTTTCTTGTTGCAGTCGAGACTTTGCGTTTACTTCAAGCCTGAAGATCAGAGCACACGCCAACAGCATTTGGGAGGGTGACTGATGACGACATGCCAGGGGCTGGCACACAGGACACACAGTGAGATGACATGGGAAAGGTAATTAACGTGATGTAATAAGAAGACAGGCCAGGTTGCCAGGATAGGGCAGGGCTCAGCCAGGTGAGTGTCCTGCCTGACAGACTTCTCATGCATGTCTGACCCCTCCATCCTTCCTCCTCACCTCCTTCCCATTATTGTTCCATCATAATCCTTCCCTTTCTGTGTTGTGGTCCTTCCCCATAACATCCCATTGTAAGTTTCATGCAGTCCCCCCAAATGCCCTCAGATATCCCCTGACATTCATGCTAACCATCTTTCCTCCTTATCAGTTACAAAATCGCAGCTGACCCTCTCCAAGCCTGGAGTAGTCCTTTCAGTCAGTGCCTGACAGGCTCTGGCCTCTGTTCTCTCTCTCATCACCCGCTCATTAATGTCTGTCTGTCTGTCTGTGTGTTTAATTTAGCATTTCCATGGTTATCTGTGATTTATGTGATATGGAATAATCTTCAACCAAATAGCTTACTGAGCCAGATGCTTGTGTATTACCTGTATCCTCGTGCCAGCCTCCCCAAGGCATACAGCTTAGCTGCAGTGTGAAGGACAATGTAGTGGCACCTAATCAGCAGGACCTCTGTCCTCCTGCTGCAGATGCCCAGGCAGTGTGTAGGCAGGTTGCATCTCTAAGGACATGGAGTCAAAGGAAAGGAATACCTAAAAAACAGGAAGAGGAGTACCTGAAGGGAACATACAAACAGGAGAGGAATCAAGTTTTTAGAAGGGTAGACAATGGTAGGACAAGGGGGAATGGAGTAAATCTAAAGGAGGGAAGGTTTAGATTGGATATTAGGGGAAAGTTTTTTACAGAGAGAGCGGTGAGGTGCTGGAACAGGCTGCCCAGAGAGGTGGTGGATGCCCCTGGAAGTGTTGAAGGCCAGGTTGGATGGGGCGCTGGGCAACCTCATGTAGATCCAGGCCTGAGGTTGGTGGCCCTGCCTGTGGCAGGGGGGTTGGAGCTTTATGATCCCTGGGGTCCCTTCCAACCCTTGCCATTCTATGATGCTATGATTCTGTGATGGGGAAGGGAAGGATGAGCAGTCAACCACCAGATGCGTCAGAGCATTTTGCCAGCAATCCTGTACCCATAGAAACCTCTTCCCAAGCTGGCAGCAGCTCAGTTCTTGCTGGCTGGGGAAGCAGGACGTGCTCCCAGCTCCTTGCTGCAGATGTTCGTCCTGCTTTGGCAGCAGCGCCCAAATGCCTCAGCCAAGGGAAGCTGTCCTGCTTGGGTGGATGAGCTGCTGGCAGCTGCTTGGTTTGTCAAGGGGGGTGGAGCAAATAGCAGGGGGATGGGACATGTGGCAGGTTCTTCATTTTTGCCTAGGGTGTCTGGTGGACGTTAGCCATGCTGTGCTGTCCTCAGGGATGTGCTTGTGCTGAACACACACTGTTTTTGATGAACTGCCACCGCTGGGATGTGAGCAGGGAAGAGCCAGCAGGTGGATTGTGGGCATGAGGAGGTGGATACCAGTGCAGAGAGAGATGGGCTGGAGCCAGGCACGCTTGATACAGGGACATGTTGGGCAGCGTTGCTGGATCGAGGATCAGCTCTGGCTCTGATCTCCTGAAGCTACAGACAGTGGAGCTCTTGCTCTGTAACTCTGTTCTGCAGCTTGGTGGATAGAGCCCTCCAACCTATATCCTAACCTCCCCTATGGATCCATCCTGATCTTGTTCAGCAGGAACTTGAATTGCAGCCCAGAGGGTCCCTGTTTCTCTCTATTGACTCTTTTAGAAGGAGGAGGTCTGTGTAGCAAGGGCTGAAAGATCACTGTTCTAAGGAGACAGTGACTGTAAACCCTCATCCCCCCCCTGTCCCTGCTCCTCCCCATGCCACAATGGGTGGGGAGAAGGGAGTGAAATCATGACTGAAGTCAAGCCTGCTAAGAAGGAAGGGGTGGGGGGAGGCGCTTTTAGATCTGAGCTCCTGAGCCTCTCAATATACATTTTCTCTCCTGTCCAGCTGAAAAGGGGAGTGATAGAATGACTTTGGTGGGTCTCCAGCCAGGGCTAAACCACCACACAGAGCAAAGCAGAAGGATCCATCCACACCATATGAAATAATTTACCATCTGTAACCAAGGAGGATGGGAAGCATCACCTGCAAAATACACATGCTTGCAGTTGAGAACTCCAGGGTCTTAAAACCAGTAGCCCAGATCTCTCTAATTTACTAATTTTTAGATCTAAACTGTGGAAATTGGAGAGGTGCTGGAGGAGTGATGTAGGGTCAACAAGGTCTGGGACTTAAAAGGAAAAGGAATGACACTAGGCTGGGGGAGTGGACTCTAATCAGGAGTAAGGGAACAAAGTGGTTACACTAGGACTCTGTCAAGAACAAGGGGCAAGAACATACTCTTCTCTGCTCAGCTGATGTGTCTTGTCTTATTTGAATTATCATCAGCAAACCATAGGGAAGATGAAGAAACAGGTGCTTCAGAGTATTGTTTCTGGAACATCTTACTTTACTGCCCCAGGACTAATATAATTTCTAACCACTACCATCAATCTTGGCACAGAGTTACCTAAATAAAAGCAGGGACTGGTGCTGTGTGAGACCCTGAGATGAGAAGTTCATGCCTCTCACGTGGGATGAAGCCCTCCATCCTCAGACTCTCTGAAATCCATAAACTTTTAGTCACACAGCAGCTCCCCTATGCAAATAGGATTTAAATGACTCACTTTTCAATTCAGAGGCTGTAGTTGCTGTGGGTATTGAATTGCACAGCCCAAGGAGAGGAAAAAGCCCATGGCTGTTGGCAGTGCCAGCTGGAGGTATGTCAGTGGTCTGGATTTCAGGCAGATCTGTTAGTCATCCCATGACTAACCATCGTATCATGGAGCGTGTACTTCAAGGACACCACGTCTGGGGAAAGAAACCTCCTTCTCCTGGATGCCTTTGACTGCCAGGTAGCCATGAGGTGACTTGGGACAATGCAGGAGTAGCACAGACCCTGGCTGCTGGTGGGATGACCTCTCCTGGCATGACAAAGCATCCTGGCTGTGGGAGAGGAAGGTTTTTCATCTCACAGCTCTGCAGAGAGCATCACAAAACCCAGGATTTCAAGGACGGTGCCAAGGGGACCATATGCACATAACAAGGAAGGATAAGGAGGGGGAGATTTATCTTTTCTACTCATCCTGCCATGGAAAGTTAAATGACACAATAGAAAATCTGCTGAATCAGGATGCAGTCCTGTTCTATGTCCTTCTGTGATTTATTAAAAGTAGCATTTTTTTTCCCCCCCTTGAAAATGCAGTAACAATCCAGAGTTCCCTGTGATGTCACTGCCACCCTCCCTGGGCTGACAGGCCATGTCTCATTTGCAGATGCAGGAGATGAGAGGGATGGTTTCCCCGTGCCACAAGTGCACAGGCCTCAAACACGGCGATGGCTGGTGTCAGTTCAAGCATCTTTGCTCTTCAAAGGGATGACCTGGAGCAGGCTTACAGGTCCTGCCCCACTTAAAGTTGGCCACCAGCCTGAAGAGAAGGGCTGGAAGTTGAATTGCTTATGAATGTATCAGAGGCTTGGAAGGGAAACGTTCATGATATATGTGTAGAAATAAATATACATATATTTCAGTGAAACATTTATCTTTTTGAAGGTTGGGGTTTTTTTTTTCCCAAAAATATTAAAATCTTACAGACTTTTTTTCTCTAAATCTTCTATCACAAGTTGTGACTTTCAGGTAAGGTTTTGGGGCGTGAAGGAGCAGGCAGGAAAGCTTCTGTGGCACATTAGAATGTAAAAGAGGGAGAATCCACAATCCTCATGAATATCAAATTGCTGGAAAATCCAAAGGAGAGGGAAAAAGATAATGACTAATTTGAACAGCACATCCTTGACTCTGGATGTTTCACCTTCTTCACTGGTTCAATCTCTCCTCTGGTCTCCAAGAACTAAACATAAGCGTGGGAAAAGTAAAATGAAGTCAGATTTGTGGTACCATGTGAAACTGCTGCCTGTATTTCCCGGCTCAGGGGGATGCTAAGGACTGAAGGTTTGCGCTCAGTCTGTGAGCTCATGCCTCCCTCTGCTGACCGCCTCCCCCAGACCTCTCTTTGAGTGCAAACAATAAAAAATCATGATTATTTGTTCGCCTTTCCCCCACTTCTGTTGGGATAATGCTGGTCCCCTGTGGTTTGACCCTGGCTGGATGCCAGATGCCCACCAAAGGCGCTCTATCACTCCCCTTTTCAGCTGGACAAAGGAGAAAATATATATTGAGAGGCTTAGGAGTAGAGACAAGGACAGAGAGGCATTAGTCTGCAGTTAGTGTCATGGGCACAACAGACTCACCACAGAATAAAGGAAAGAAAACTCTCTAATTATCACACTACAATGCACCCAGTGACACCAGAGTTGGGTGATGAGAAGGGCGACCAAGTCTTAAAGCACCTCCCCCCAACCCCTCCCTTCTTAGCAGACTTCACTTAGTCATGATTTCACTCCCTTCTTCCCCCCCATTGTGGCACAGGGAGGGGCAGAGCCTGGGGGAATGGGGGTTTCGGTCAGTTCCTGATGAGTTGTTTTCCTTCTTAGCTGGGGAGGGGGTCATTCCTCACACCCTTTCCCTGCTGCACCGTGGGGTCCCACCCATGGGAGACAGTCCTCCACAAACTTCTCCAACATGAGTCCTTTCCCACAGAGTTTCAGCTCTTCCTCAGCTGCCCCAGCGTGGGTCACTGCTATGGGTACAGTCATAAATCACAGAATGTCTCTCAGGCCCAGAGTGCTCCAGCCTGGTCCTCCATGGGGTCACAAGCCTCTACCCCAGGAAACCTGCTCCAGCACAGATCTGTCTCTCCCTTGCTCATCTCTCTCCAGGGCTGCAGGTGGGGGTCTCTGCTCCCTGTCATCTTCCATGGGCTGCAGTGGAACACCTGCACCACCATAGGTTTCCCCATGGGTTGCAGGGGCATCTTTTCCTATGGCACCTGGGCCACCTCCTCCCACCCTTCACCAGCCTTGGTGCCTGCACAGTTTCTTACATCTTCTCACTCCCTTCTCTGGGGGCAAAAAGCAGCTGCTTGTGTTTTTTCCTCCTAAATGTGATTCCCAGAGGTGCTGTGACTGTCGCTGATGGGCTCGGCCTTGGTCATCAACAACTCCATCCTTGAGCCGGCTGGTGTTTGCTCTGTGGAGCCTGCAGAGAGCTTCTAGCTGCTTCTTGCAGAACCCGCCCCTGCAGCCCCCCTTCTCCACCAGAACCCAGCCACGCAAAGCTACAACACCCAAGCACTGACCGTCACTCCCAGGGAGCTGGAGGATACGTGCTGCTCATGTCAGCCCCAGCCTGGTGCCTGTCGCTCCAGCAGTGCCGTATTCACCCTGCGTGGTGTCTGCCCCTTGGTCCCACTGCTGCTGGAGCTCTCCACTGACACTCAAACGTGCTGGTCCTTGTCTAAGGGAAAATCTCTGAGAGGTCTAAGGCAGGTGCTCAAAGAAAGTGGCTGTAAGCTGAGAGAAGCAAGCAAGATGCTTTGGCTTGAGCTCCAGGTTCCAGATAAGAGAGTGCTAGAATTACTTCTGCTAAAGTTTGTTTGGTTTAGGTGGGGTTTTTTTTCCAGTTCAATTATGCCTCTAACACCACCTGGTACCAGTTTAAAAACTTCTCAGTCCTTAAAGGCAGCTACTAAGTAAAACCACTGTGTGAACTGCAAAACTTAAAGGGTTTGGTGTTTCCTCTTTTCACAAGCAACCTTCAGAAACCCTGTGTCCTTGCAGCAGATGTGCCCCCCTGGCACATTCAAAGGTGGGAAATTAACCTCAGCACTGCAGGATTAATTGAGAAAAAATCATGCCCCTTGCTCTGGGGCAGAGGAGCAATTCTGGAACTCCTACACCTGTTTTTCTCCCTGATGATCTGCCAGGGTCAGGTGGACCTTTCTGTAGAAGGAGACAAACACAGCTCTTCTGGGATGACAGGGAGGAATCTCAGTGTCATCAACGTATTGTCTATTTTTTCCTCTACCAGAGCATCTCTTCCAGATGGTGGGTGCTGGATGTCTGGTTAGGGCAGAGATGAGTTTAAAGCCCATTGTAACAAAGCAAGTTTGTTAACCAGGTTCCCTTTGGGCTTAAAAACTCTGGTGAAAACAGTTCGGGTTCCTACAGGAACTTGGGGCTGTGGAAGCTTTGTTAGAAAGCTCCAACAGAAACCAAAATAAAACATGCCAAACAGAATAGCGGAAGGGCCATCATGCTGGGAGCTGAGAGCTGATTTAATGGTGCAAAAACCCAATTACTGGGCTCTTATCACTAACAGCTGGTGTTGGGAAGCTGAAATCGCTACAGGGAAGGAGACAGGAGAGCAGTGGCTGCTGCTGCTGGAGCTGTGACCAAGATAAATTGCATCAGAAAGCCAGTGTTAACAAAGAGTTATGGAATAAATTGATGCATTAGAAAGCCCAGCACATTAGATCACTTGAAAGGACATGCAGAGCATCAGAGAGCTGGGTTGGTGAAGAGCTAAAGACAGCATTGCCTGCACAGATGAGTTACTGACCTCTACCCTGGGACTCGAGCAGCTGGCTGATGAGTTATGGAGGCAGCAGCATCAATGACAATGATATATAATTAGCCTGGGGATATAATAAAATTTTCATATATGTGCTAAATTAAATCTTTGCCCAGAGTACAGGAAAAAACACATGATGGCCTTTAGAATAAATAAAATATTAGACAGGAGAGAGCATATATTTTTTATAAGTCTATGGTGCTGATGTTCTGAAGAGATTCCAAAGCTCTCTGCAATTTATGGACCAAATCTATTTCTTGGAAGCAATGCCAGTATTATTTTTGAGAAAGGAGAAGTCAAGCTCAGTATGTAAACCTTGGAACTGTTCTAACGCAGCAGCCAGGTATGATAAACTTAAAGCACTCTAAACAAGAACATGGGGAGAAAATCATGTCCAACCTGAGCAGAACAAACCTTTGCAATGTTAAACCATCTGAGATTTCCTTTTGCATTATTTCCTCCGTTAAAGAGCAGATTGGTTTGCATTTCAGACCTGAAGAGTGTTAAGTACTTTTCACTGAAGACTGATATACTTAAAATTGTGGGAAAAAAAGGGATCAGTGTTATGGGGCATCAAAATTGTGGCAGTCATGGATGCACCTGTTTTGAACTTGATGGTTGCAGCTTGTCTCGATTCCCAGAGAATACAGCTTGATTCAGTCTTTGCAAGAAGTCTGTTTGGGAAGGAGAATATATCACCAAGCAAATGGGGCAATTAATTTTATCATTTAGAACCATAAACTCACAGGCTGGTGAAAGAAGGGAAGGAAAGAGGACCCAGCTCCATGAGACACACCATGTGCTGAACAGTTGTTGGTCATCCACTGGAAGGGATGCAATTTATCAGCCCGTTTCTATCATGAAAACAGATGCTTGGCTGGGTCATCTGCTAAATCTGTTGTTACCTGTTAGTCTGTGACATTGATGGTTCAATCAGATTCTCATTTAATTGGCGTTGCTGCCTACTCACTGAATGCCTCACCTGAAGAAGCATTTGGATGCATGAGCAAGTGGTCGAGGTGGGAGATGCAGATCAGCAAAGTGGAGGGGATATGTAGCATTTACAAACTGCAAAACATGGGCTAACTCCCCTGTTATCATCTCAGCATGGACACCTGTGCACTTGTCCCCTCCAAGGTGTGTTTGCCTTGACGCAGGGCAACGAGACAGCCCACAGGGACCAGGATTGTCCCACACCGCCACCATGGCCCAGCTGTGATTTCAGTGCTGCTGTGACACCGTCTCACTGGGGCTATGACCAGTCTCCAAAGACCATGGACAGCTGCATCTTGGAGATCAACCTGCTGGCTGTTACCTAATGGCATTTGATAATGGAAAATACTAATCTAGTTATCTAAGGATGAAGTCTGGTCTTTACTCCTGACCAGTCCATGAGATAGCTTTCATACCAAAATCTTAGAGCTTCAAGTGTTGGAGGTGCTGATGATGGGTAAGGAAGGAAGCAATAGAAAGAAAGTTTTTGTCACTTTGTGTCCTAAAGAGGTTGAGGTGAGCACCTGTCCCCCTTGGCCAGGAACCTGAAATGACTCTTGAAATGAGCTTCACAAGTGAACCCTGTGGTGAGACAGCAGATCAACGGTTTTGTTCCTCTTAGGAAACCCAACCACTGTAGATTGTTTTTCTGAGTGCCATTGGTTGGCATCTTCATCTCAACTATTTCTTGATGCTATTTATATTCAATATGTGTTTTTCATCAAGTTTTACCTGTGTTTTGCATTTGCCCTTAATTACTGGTGATTAGTCAATAGATATCAGAAGAAGCTTGTGTCCATTTGTCCCACTGAGCTGCAACGCCAAGCATAAACACAGCGTGCCACACAGGGCACTTCGACAGTCACCCCCCCTCCAGCAACCCAATGCTTCCCTGGCCCCAGCCAGACCTTACCCCACCCTCCACATTTAATTGGGGCAGGTCCAGAGCCTGCTCAGGAATATATTTAAGTGATGCAAAACAAGCATAAAACCAAATGTAAGGTTTCTGTAGGTCAAAAGCATTGCATGTCAGGAAACCACATCCACCACCCCATGGGAATTTTTTTCAGAGTGGCCCAAGATGACATCAAGAATCTCTCCACTAAGTCCTGGAGACACTTTTTCACCAAACAGCGAGTGTGGGAACAAACGCCTGAGGGTTATAGAAACTGTTTCTGACTTCACACCCAGTACTTCAGCTCAGGATGAAGTTAAGTGCATCAAGAGCTTGGTAATAGCCCAGCTTGCTTGAATTTAAGACCTTTATTCTTTGAAGTTCTGATGCTCTGCTCTTCAACTGTGTTGAGCACAGGAGGCAGAGTGGAGATCAAGTGCCCCTGAAGCCCTGTGTACACAGAACATGCCCCAAGGCCAAGCAGCCCCCGCTTCGCTTTTCACCTAAAAGGACGGGAGTATTTCACAAGAAGTGTGATTGCCTTCACTGGGCTCTCGGTCACGAGTTGGGCAGCTCCTATGAGCTGTGACCAGTGTCTTAAAGCAGGGTCTTCTTCTGGTTGGTGCTGGAGCTAGGATTCATTAAAGCAGTATGGTGCTTCTGAGCTCCTGTGAATGCTTTACAGGCCCTTGCTTGCTCTTAAAGGATTTTCCATGTTCTTGCTGTGAAATTTTAAGCAAGTCGGTTACCCCACTTGTGTCACTGGCAGTGAAAGGCAGTCCCACTCAACGGTGTGGGAACAGCATTAGAACAGCAGCTGTGTCATCACTGGGTGAGGTGTTTTCATCACCCTTGAGCCCTGAATTAATGCACACAGGCCAATGAGTAACTCTGGTGGGTATTTCTGCCTGCCTGGTGCTCGAATGCAGCTTGTTTGAGAGAAGACCGGAGGTATCAGAAATGCACTTGACACCTCTCAGGGTGAGGGGCTGGTCTCCTGGGGCTTTGCACAGCACTCACCTGGAAGAACTTGCTCACTCATGCCATGCTTCCCAGTGCCAGGAGTCATCTTGGACTTGGAAGCAGCAGGGAGATGTTCTCCCACTGCTGCAACTAAGAGATCACAGTATCACAGAATCACAAGGTTGGAAAAGACCTTTGAAGATCATCAAGTCCAACCAATCCCATCCTAAGCTAAACCATATCCCTGAGTAGCCTAAACCTCCCCTTCTTCAGCTTCAGGCCCCTCCCATGTCTTATCCCCACATGCCCTTTTGTTCTTCTCTCTGGTGTTTTTTCAAGGCCAGGTTGGATGGGGTCCTGGGCAACCTTGTGTAGATCCAGGCCTGGAGGTTGGTGGCCCTGCCTGTGGCAGGGGGGTTGGAGCTCTATGATCCTTAGGGTCCCTTCCAACCCAGACCAGTCTATGATTCTATGATACCCAAAAATCTGGCCTCTCTGTTTTTTCCACCCTGCAGGAAAGGAAAAGCCCGTGATATTTCTAGTAGATTTCACTGATACTCAGTGGAATTTGATTTTTGGGGCAAGGAACCTCCTGGGAGGTGGTGGGGTGGGGTGTGTGTATGGGGGGGGGACACAGAGTTGTGAGGGAACAACAGAGACAGTTCGGACAGGTAATTCCGGCCTGGTTGATGTGACGTGTAACGCATTGCAGTTGGTTTGCTTCCATCTTAAAGTGCGCTCAGAGAGACGACATGGCTGCCATGGCTTGGGGGATGCCCATGAGGAAGAACCTTCTGTGAGGCCGAGTGATGTAGTGAGAAAACGGAGAACTAATAAAAGGTAAAAATGCAACATCAATAAAGATGGATTGAATTAAAAAAATAAAGACAAAATTAAAAACACTTTAAAAAATGAAGAATCTCCTCCCCCGAGGAGACCCCCCCACCTTCAGCCCTGGGAAAGCAGCCGTGGCGCAGGGGTTGTGTGTGGGATTCCTTCCGCCTGTGATGCTAAGCAAAAGCTGTGGCCAACCAGTAGATCAGAAATGTTTCATGGGCCACGAGTCCCAGCTCCTGCCTGCCGGAGCTCCCTGCTGCCTCATTTCAGTGCCTGACCCGCAGAGGGGACGGGGAAGGCCGAGCGAGCTCGTTTTTCAGCTCCACTCTGTATGAAAGAGGAAATAAATGGAAATAAATCACAGAATCACAGAATCTTAGGGGTTGGAAGGGACCTCAAGAGATCATCAGGTCCAACCTCCCTGCCAAAGCAGGCTCCCTAGCTCATATTACATAGATAGGCGTCCAGATGATTGATATACATGGAAATAACTGAAATAAATGGAAATAAATAATTGATATACATGGAAATACTCTGCGTTGGTCAGGCCCCACCTGGAGTACTGTGTCCAGTTCTGGGCTCCCCGGTATAAAAAAGACAGGGACCTTCTGGAGAGAGTCCAGAGAAGGGCGACAAAGTTGATTAGGGGTCTGGAACATCTCCCCTATGAGGAAAGGCTGAGTGAGCTGGGTCTGTTCAGCCTGGAGAAAAGAAGACTTAGGGGGGACCTAATTAGTGTTTACAAGTATCTTAGACATGGGTGGCAGGGGGAATTGGCCAGCCCCTTTTCAGTGGTCAGTGGGGACAGGACTAGGGGCAATGGCTGTAAGCTGGAGCACAGGAAGTTCCGCACCAACATGCGGAAGAACTTTTTCACAGTGAGGGTGACGGAGCCCTGGGACAGGCTGCCCAGGGGGTGTGGAGTCTCCTTCTCTGGAGATATTCAAGTCTCGTCTGGACGCCTATCTATGTAATATGAGATAGGGAGCCTGCTTTGGCAGGGGGGTTGGACCCGATGATCTCTTGAGGACCCTTCCAACCCCTAAGATTCTGTGATTCTGTGAAATAACTGAAATAAATTGAAATAAATATAATTGATATATATGGAAATAACTGAAATAAATGGAAATAAATATAATTGATATACATGGAAATAACTGAAATAAATGGAAATAACTGAAATAAATGGAAATAACTGAAATAAATTTAAACGAATTGAAAGAAACTAAAATGAAATAAAAAATGAAAATAAAAATAGAGACGCTAAAATGAAATAAAAATTATGCAAAAATGAAATTAAACGCAACGAGACAAAACCAAATGAAATTAAAATGAGGAAAAAAAAATGAACTGAAACACAAATCTGAAATAAAAGTGAACTGGAATAAGAAACCTGAAATGGAAACGAACCGAAACAACATGACCTGGAATGAGAAAAAATTAAATAAAACCAAACTGAAAGACGCAGACCTGAAATAAATTGAACTTTAATTCGTTTTTTATTTAAATTTTTTTTAAATTAGATTTAAAAATTAATAGAATTAAATGAAATAAAATCAAAATGGTCCAAAGCGAAATGGCAGTTTATTGAAAAGCGCGTAACTTCTCCGCGTCGCGATGCCACCCCCACCCGAGCTGTGGGATGAAGCGCGCAGCGCGCCCTGGCTGAGCGCTCACACCTGGCAGAGCGGTGACTGGACCCGCCCCACCGACTCCGCAGCGGCGGAGGTCCCGCGGAGCCGGGCCCGCGCAGCGCTCGCCCGGGCCCCACGCGCACCTGCCGCACGTCACGCGGAGAGCCCCTCACCCCTCCCCGCGGCGGGGCGGGAAGGGGGGGGGGGGGGGCGTGGCGCGGCGGAGCGCGGGGAGGGGGGAGAGGGAGGGGGGCGTGGCGCGGCGGAGCGCGGCGGGGCGCGGAGCGGCGCGGCGCGGGGGCGCAGCATGAGGGCGCGGCCCCCCCCCGCCGGCCGCCCCAGCGCCCCCGCGCCATGGAGGGATTCGCCGCCCGCGGCTACGGCACCGACGGGACGGACAACCGGCCGCTCTTCGGGGAGACTTCGGCCCGGGTGAGGGCGGCGGGGGAAGGCGGGGCGGGGGGGGGGGGGGGGGGCGGTGCGCGGGGCCGCTTCGCCGGGGAAAGGGAAAAACACTGCGCGGAACGTCAACGGGGCCCCCCAAACACCCCCCTCCCCAATGGACCCCAGGGAAGAAGACGCAGCAGCACCCACACGCCCACCCCCAGCGCCAATCCCCCGCGGTAAGGAGGGACCCCCCTGCCGCGCTCCCGGCAGCCCTCCCCGGGCTCCGCGGCACCGAGCGGCCGGGCGAGCCGGCCCTGTGGCCGAGAGCAGCGGGCCGGCTCCTGCCGCCGCGCTGAGAGGAGCAGCCGGGGAGTGGGGCAGGGGGTGTCCGGCCCTACCGAACCGGTGCGGTGACAGCAGGGATGCACCCCGGGGGCGGGGCGGGGGAAAGGCCCCCCCCAAACTCCGAGGGGAAGAAACCCCTCGCGGTGGCAGAATCCTTGGGAAGAACAATGAATAAGCCAAAGCCGAGCCCTTCCCCATCAGTGTCCCCAAAGAAAGGTGATCAGTCAGAACCGCCCCAAACAGACCCCCAGGCTAAAATACCCCAGTGCAATCCCCCGCAGCGAGAACCCCTCCCCCAATAAAACCCAGGCTCCCAGAACAGCCCCCTCCCCTCCCAAAGAAACTTCCAAATACCCCCTCCAAACCACACCGCTCCCCCACACCCTCCCGAGTCCCCGGCAGGGAGCAGGGGCTCAGGGGGCAGAGCTCCGGGCCTGGGAGGTAACCTCTAAAGGGTGCAAGCTGGGGGGGAGGGGGTCTCCCCATCCGGGTATACGTGTGGTCTTGCAGCCCCCCCACAGTGCAGCCCAGGGCTGCGGCACCCTCGGCTGCATCTCACCAAAGTTTTGGGATTTTTTTTGGGGGTGTGGGGGAGGAGTGTCTTTGCTTGGGTGGGAGGGGATGGGGGGGCTTTTGGTGCCCTCCTGCTCATTAGTTTATCTTCATCAGTGGGCGTGTGGTGGTGGCTGATGTGCGGGGGTGCCGACTCTTTGGGTGTCAGGCCCCATAAGCCGCTCCACTGGGCAGCTTTGGGTGCTGCTGTGGGTCGCTGCCTGCTTCGGGGGGCTGTGCTGGGGAGGGGGCTCCCCGAGGTGCCACCCGGCGTCGGGGATCCCTTGGGGATCTCGATACCCATGGGTGCGCGCCCGTTTCCAGGCAGTGGTTTGGGGTTGGTGCCCTGTTAGGTGATGGGTGACCCACTGATGCGCGGGGGGGGGGGTTTGGAGGGGTGCGGGCTGAAATGGCGTGAGGTGTGTAAAATGCATCTTACCCCCAATGGAATGTGTGGAAATGCTGCTAAAATAGCAATAATGTTCCATAAAAATGTAAATTAAGTGATGCCTGCCAAATTTGATGGGACAGGAAGAACGTTGTGGGACAGGAGGAGGACAAGAGGGACCTCCGAGAGGGTGACTTGAGGGTGACGGGTGTCCCCTGCCAGTGGGTGTGTGCCCTGATGGGCAGCACTGGAGGTGAGGGGACTTACCTTCACCACAGCACCCTGCAATGGCTGATCCTCGGGCAGGGATTTTTGGGAACCTTCCAAGGATGGGGACTTCTGGGGATGTGCTGGGCAGTGATCCCAGCAGGCAAACCCCAAACTTTCCAGCCCATGCTTTCCATCCCTGACCCCCTGTCTCTTTCCAGCTGCATCTCCACTCACAAAGGAGAGCCGTAAATAATAAGCATGGGATGCTAATTCCAGTTCCTGGGCTCGACCAGGGTTCAGGGTCCTGGACATCATCCCCTGAGGCGGTTTTTGGAACCCATCATACGGGACTGGCAGCGGACGATGGTCTCTTGGTGCTGTGCCCAATGGGCAAGGTATCACTGCGCTGCCCTGGGCGCTTTCCTTTGGGATTCGATGGGATTGCTTGGACAGGTGCTGGTGACACCCAGAGCTGGAAACCTTCTGTCTCAGAAATGGTGAAGCCAAACTTTGCCGTAAAACACGGGGAAAGGTCTGCTGGGAGAAGCTCAGCAGAAACCCTGGCTCTGCTCTTGGGTCTCTGCAAGCGATGGCTGGTGCTGGCAAACTGGGACCTTCTCCTGAGGCTGGGCATGAGGCCATGGGGATGGGCAGGAGTGGTTCTTGTGCCCCAGGAAGCCATGTACCTGTATCAGGAGTCTTGCACCCTTGCTGGTGGTTGGAGGTGGATGTAGAGATGCCCTCTGCTTGCCTTCTTACGCTCTCCTGGTCTCCAGGATGGTGGCTGTGGGGCTAAAACCAGGTTGTGGAGACAAGGGAGCCAGGTGTAATCATGAGTCTCCTCCTGCTGTGGCCTGGCTGCTCCTGCCAATCTCACCCTCCCGTGCCAGCTGCTGAGCAGAGGTTTGGGGCAAACTGGTGCCAAAAAGGTCTCTGGTGGGAAGGGAGAGTGTTGCAAGATGATGCTGACGAATACCAGGCGTGGTGGATTCAGCTGCTGTTCTCAGGGATGCAGTGCTGGCACGGAGCGGGTGTGAGATGATGCAGAGCAAAAGCACGAGCGTTATGGTTGTGGCAAAGAGGAGACAGAGCATCACAGATGCAGGACTTCTTGGGAAAGAAGTTGGAAGTAGAAGCTCTTCGGGCTTCTCTGTGACAGGAGCTGTTAAATATAAGTGGGTGGGTGTTAATTGCTGCAGGCTGGAAGGAGAAGCCAATGAAAGGAGCGGCCGAGCCCCCGAGATGGGAGCGAGCGGTCTTTAAGGGCACAGCAGCATCTCCCCGTATCATGAGGAGAGGGTGGGCAGTGTGGCTGTGAGCCCAGCTCTCCTTGTGGACAGCGTGCCGCATCTGCTCCATGTGCCTCAGCCCAGTGCTAGCTCGAGGTGTCCCCCATGGCTGTGATGGGCTGGTGTCTTGCTGCGATGGCCTCTGACTGTCTGGGCTTGCTGATGTAAGGTGTAAAAACGGTTTTTCTGTCGTGCCCACGGAGATGCCACCAGGTGCCCACCTTCCCCCTTGTGGCTGATCCTCTCCAGGAGCTTGTTGTCCATGGGCTCAGCCTACAAAGTTGCTGACTCGGAGGGTGTGAGGTGCTGAGCTGGAACGAGCTGGCAAGCAAAGCTGGCTCTGTCAGCGCCCATGCTGCTGGCGCCGAGGTGCAGATGCGCTGTCAGCCACCCTGCCTCAGTTTCCCCATCACTCAGAGTAACTCTGACCTAGATCCCAAAGGGTCCTCGATTGCACCCTCCTGTTTTCTGAGGACTTGTTACTTCTTCACCTTGTGCCCCTTGCCCAGAGACAGCAGGGCGAGACCTCTGCACCACAGCAGCTCCCTGGGGCTGGCTGGGTGCTGCCAGTTCCTGCAACACCCTCCCTGGAGTAGGAGGAGAGGGCAGACACCCTCCTGTTGCGAAACGCAGCTTGTGCAGTGCTGGCACATGGGATTCACCGCCTGTTTCGGAGCCAGCTGCCTGACCTGGGATCATCCTCTGCACATCGCATGCTGCGGAGCTCCCTCAGAAGTTCATGCCCACATCCTTGGGCCCTGCACCGGTGTGGTGAACACCCAGCAGCTGGGCAGCGTACAGCATGTGCACTTGCCATCTTTTTTGAAAAATCTGTTTCCTCTAGCAGCTGTCACAGCGAGGGAGTGTGTAGCGGTGCTGGAGAAACATCTGCCCTGAATCAGCGGTGCTGGTTGCAAGTGTTGGCTCTGCCATCTGGGTGCTGTGGCTTGTGGGACACAGGGCTCATGGCGGCCCGTCTCTGCCTGCCCAGGATCCACAAGTGTCTGCCCGGGCTGGGCTGTGTGTGCGGACACGGCGCGGAGGTGAAGGGCTCCGTCATCCCCAATCCCTTTAGCCGCCTCGGCCTCTGCTTGTGTATTTTTAACCTTTTTGCTGCGCTAAGCTGCCTGGGGCTGAAGTGTCAGTGGGCACTGAGGAATGCAGCCTCTCGCTGCTGGGCCAAGCCTGGGATTTCAGGATCAGTGCCTCTAATCTCCTGCTCCTGAAATACCTTCTGCCCGCGGTGCAGTCAGATAACTTTAGTATCCGCAGGGAAGGGGATGCCCTGTCCCACAGGGGCAAAGCCGCTCTGCTGCAGGCATCCATACCTGACCTGGCTGTTGCCAGCATGGCCATTGCTCACTGGGGCGAGACAAGAAGTCCCCGAGCCAGGGAGATGCTCTCCCCTGCACCCCATAAAGCAGGGGGAGAGAAGTGCTCCGTGGTCGCTGCCGAGTCCGACTCCCTCGCAGACAAGTCTGTGTCCCGGCAAAATTCTCCCCATGTTAAAACCGCCACCCTCCAGGGCTCATTGATGAGGAGACACCTAATCATGGCTGAGTTCTGGGTGGTGTGCCCCTCTGTAGCCACGTGGCCATGGCCCCATCCCTCGAGCCTTGCTGTAGAGCGGGCTGCGGCCCTGCTCAGTGGGTTAGCTGGATGGGATCGCAACCCGCTGATGTTCTGTGGCTGGCCCCTCAGCTTTCCCTCCCCTTGCCCTGGGCTCACAACCCATCTCCCTGTGGCACAAGGAGGGACAGGATCCATTTCCTCACCTCCTGCCACTCAGCTTGTCCTGGGTGGGCTGAGCCTGGATGTGAACTCCAGCCCCCCTCCCTAAAATCGCCTCGGTGGGCTCAGTTGCATGCACGCTTGCAGAGGCTGCATGCTTATATTTCACCCTGATTGCTTCTGGCATTTGTCTGGACTTAGTTCTCTAGGCTCATGCTTGAGGTTGGTGGTGGGTACCTTGTAGGTGGCTCCTGCATCACCAGGGCCCTGTGAGAAGCTGCTGGGGAGGAGGGGTTTGTGCCCAAGGACCTTGCGCAGGGGCTGTTGGGGGCCCCATAGGGTTGGGTTGCTTCCTGTGGCTGCAGCCACCAGCACGGGCCTGGGAGCTGCAGGAGGATAAATGGTCTGGTTTTATGAAGAGGGGCCAGGAGGCGAAGAGAAGAGGTCTTTAAAACTTAGCTTGCTTGTGGCCCTCAAACTTGGGCTTGGAGGGACAGAACAGCCACCAACCTGGGCACAGCATCTGCTGTCACTGGACCAAAGCCCAGGCACCTGAGCCCCACCAAGGTCAGCTCAGGGCTGGGGGGCTCCCATCAGCAGGAGCGTGCTCAGCTCTTGGCCTTTCCCTCCTGCCTTGCTGCTGCCATGCTTTGCTTCTTCACAACCCAGCGCTTTTCCTGGTATAAATAGGCTCCCAAAACATAACACGGGGGGAGAAGAAGGGCATGTGACCAGGTGGAGAGAAGTCTGGGGTACTGTGCCCACTGGAGAAGATGACTTTGCTGTCTCAACTCTCACAAGTTACTGTCCCTTTGCTGGAGCAGAGGAAGTTCCATGTGAATATAAGGAGGAACTTTTTCCCTGTGAGGGTGACAGAGCCCTGGGACAGGCTGCCCAGAGAGGTTGTGGAGTCTCCTCTGGAGACATTCAAACCTGCCTGGATGTGTTCCTGTGTGATTTAGTCCGGGTGATCCTGCTCTGGAGAGGGGGTTGGACTAGATGATCTTTCAGGGTCCCTTCCAGCTCCTAACGTTCTATGATTCTGCAATGCTGATGCCCAGGGACACCTCTTTCCAGTTGCAAAATGATTGTCTACTTCCAGAAAAGCTCTTGATACTGATGGGGAGCAGCAGAAAGCAGTGGGGGGACGGCTGGCTGTCCAAGCAGGGCTGCTCTGCGGTGTGCTGGGGTCAGCTGGTGTTCAGGGGGAACACGTGGGGTGTGGGGAACACTTCTTGCCTGCAGCCCACAAATTCCAACCTAAGTCACTATCAAGCTGTTCATCCTCAGGCACTGAGGCTGAAGGCAGCTGTTTCTGATAACCTCTGTCTGCATGCTCCCACTTTTAAAGCTTTTCCCAAAGGGATTTGCACAACTGTGGTCAGTTTACACGCAGCAAAGTAGCAAACCTGCTGCACAAGGATCTGCCCAGTAAAGCCTCCCTGAGGCTCAGGGCGTTACAGGAAACTTTCCTGCATGGCAGAGGAGCCTCAGTGGTGCTGCTGGGTGTGCTGGGGATAATGTGCATCCTGGCCGATGCGGCACTCCTGGCATTGTCTGTCCTGTTTGATGTGGGTGTTTGGGGGTTTGTTTATTTAGTTAGTTGGGTTTTGTTTTGGCAAGGCATGCGTGTAACTGTCCTCTCTCTTCTTCAGGACAGAGTCATCAATCTAGTTGTTGGCGGCTTAACATCCTTGCTGCTTGTAGTAAGTATCCCCTGCCCGAGCCTTTGTTTCCTGCCTCCCTTAGGCAATGGGGTGAAAACCAGAACTCCTCCCCAAAACGGGCAGTGAATCTTCGCTGAGCTGAGAGGCTGTAGTTTGAGGCCAAGGTTGTCACTTCAGGGCACGTCTGTCTTTTGAAACTTTGTCATCAGGGGAAGGAGAACACCTTTCTTCAAACCATGGTTTAAGATGAGGCCATGCAATAAAAATCCCCAAGCCCGTGAGCAGATTGTCCATCCTGGCTGAGTGTGAGGCTGGGTGAGATGACAAAGTGCTTATGATGCAGAACTGGTTTGCTTCTGATTTCCTTCTCCTGATCACTTATTTCCCTTTGTTTATGGACTATAGGAGTTCTTCCAAAGCTTGTCACTTTGTCCTGAGCTGAGCTTTCCCCAAGCTGTAAAGAGCATGACTGGAGTGCATCAGTTCTTCGGTCCTGGCAGCTGCATCCTTTGTGAGCTGAGGAGCAGGGGGGCGTTGGGGAGAGCCAAGGTGCTGGCTGGAGGGATGCTCCTACATGAGCAGAATGTCTGCTGTGCCTGCTGGCTCTCTGGAGGACAGTTTCCATTAACAAGCCAGAATAGCAAAGGTTTTATCTTCCCCCCCCCAAGACTGCAGGTGTCTCAAAGCCATTTTCCTCCAGAATGTCACCTTTCCCTCCAGCTCTGCTCATGGTGGGAGTTAGGACAGGGAGGGGTGTGCTGAGCTGGGCACTTCTTGTAGCTGCTCTGAAGGGAGCACAGCCTTCATCTTTGTTTTCCTCCTTACAGGTCACTCTAATCAGTGCTTTTGTCTTCCCGCAACTACCTCCAAAACCTGTGAATATATTTTTTGCTTTCTGCATCTCCTTGTGTTGCATTTCTGCTGGCATACTTGTAAGTACCGCCACGTCTGCCATGCAAGCTCTTGAGTGTGTGGCTGAGGATGAAATCCCAGTAAAATCTGCTTTACGTGGTGCTGCCGTCTTTCTTACACTCTCCTAGAAAAGCTTTCCTGCCTCCGCAGAAAGTTGACAGTGAAAGAGTGGGTAAGGAGGTTTGTATTCACTGCAGAGGAACAGTGTGACCTGAGCCAAGTCCTGCAGACCAGCTGTGATGTAAGATGGGTCACCTCTGTGGCAGTGCCACCCGTAGCTGCCAGCAGAGATGGGAATGTGGATGGAGTGTGCTGCAGGGAAATAGGGCTGGAGGGAATCACTTGAAGTGGTGGGGCTGGCCAGGCCAGAGCAGGAGGCGGTGGCCTTTCAGGCACAGGGGCAGGAAGCTCCAGCACGTGGCATTTCAGGGGCTTGGAGTAGGGGTTCCTCTACTCAACAGCTGCAGCATCCTGAGAGTGTTGGGCCCAAAGTGTTGGCAAAGGCAGGTCCAAGTTCATAGACAGATTTGGGTTGGAAGGGACCATCAAAGCTCACGTAGTCCAAGCCCCTGCTGTGGGCAGGGACATGAGCAGCTCCTTTCTCTGCCATAGCTTTTCATACTTGGAGGATTCTCCTTCTTCCAGGGGTCACATCTGGGAAGGGGCTCCATGGCACCTGGTTAGTACCTCTCTGGTTCCACGGCTGGTAGCCACAACTCTGCCCCAGACAGGTTGTGTAGTGCACACAGTCTGTCCTCATCGACTGGAGTAGAGCCAGTTCCAAATGTTTAAAAAAGCCAACCCCAGCAACCGGTTCAGCAAAGCTGACAAGGCCACCCTTGCCTTCATAGCTAACCTGGCACCCTGGTTCTACACAGGGTCTTGTTTCGGGGAGAAACACCTTATCAGATTCTTGTTTCTGTATCCTACAACCATGCTGGGAAAACATAGGTGGTATTTCTTAATTAAGAAAATGAGCTGGACTCTACACCTACGTCTGGCCAGATGGAGCTGGGTTATTTTACAGGAAAAAAGCAAACCCAACTTGTAGCAGTCACCAGTTCGGTTACTATAGAAAGTTCCCTCAGAAGTACCTGGTGTTTTTAATTAACACGAGCTCCTTCTCTCTTCCAGATCTACTGGTATCGACAAGGAGACCTGGAACCTAAATTTAGGAACCTAATCTACTATATTTTATTTTCTATCGTCATGTTATGTATATGTGCCAACCTGTACTTCCATGAAGTGGGGAAATGATGGACACTGGGGATGCCCAGCGATGATGCTGCCGTGTCGGACCGCTTAAGCTCAGCCCGAGACATTGAAGTGAGGACAATCAGCCTGAGAGGAATGATGCGGGTTGTGCAAGGGTCAATCAGTACATGATTTTCATGTAAATGTATATGTAATGTCCCTCTTGTTGGGGAGAATTATTGCCATAAGACATGACATTCTGCTTTCTTTTGAAGAGCTGCCGTTGCACTTAACGAACATTCCAGTTGTACTGATGTTTCAGAATGGCACAAGCTTTTTCATTTTGGAAAAAACCTGCATTTTTTATTACTGTACAAATAAACTGCAGCATTGCAAGGATCTGTAGCAGTATAAATAAATGGCATCTTACAGTTACGTAAGACAAATACTCTTTATTTCGTTTAAACTGAATATACAATTATTTCTGTTCCCTAGGCAACCATTTGAAACTACAGCTTATTTGTCACATTAACAAAACCACAGACTGAAAAAGACCAACTCTTGATTATGAAGAGCTAATTACAGAAATAAATAAAATAATTTATACATGAGTCTTTAGTTTCTATAGCTTTTTCTCTCAGTCCCTAGCTGCCAGGCTGCTGCTCAGCCTAGTGTCTGTTTCAAACCCTTGAACATAGGAATTACCTGGCTTCCTTCGCCTCGGGGCCCTATGCCCAAATTCTCACAGAGCTGTTTCTCCAAGACTCTGCCACCTCCACACCATCCCCCATCTACTAACTTGCTGCATAAATCACCTCTGGAGAGGCGGCTGGTAGTGTCATGTAAACTGCAAGAGAGACAAATGTCCCAGCCTACTCACAACAGCCTTCAGAGGAGTTACAAGCTGGTGGGGGCAGGCTGGCGGGGTCCCAGCAGATTCCCTTTCTTGTAGCCCTTCCCTTTTTATTCAGCTTGCTGTAGTGATGAAAGAAAAGAAACAAAGAAAAGAAAAACCCATTTCCCTCGAGTGATCTTTCTGAGCTCTGTCCATTGCCAGCAATGGACTCCTCAGGAACAAGCAGACTAGGCATCTGTGTCTTTCCTCCTATGCTGTGGATCTACTAAGAGGACAGGTGAGATGGGAATACAGATCATTTCTCCACGATGCTGCCCGTGCTCCCTGAAGTCTTTGATGGAATACATTTCTTCCTGAAATGTAACAGTCTCTTACTCCATGTATTACAAGAGTCAATAAGTGCAGAAATCCTCACTCATTTCTTCATGAAACATGTGCAAACTACTTCTCGCTGCGGCACTAAGAGGCTCCAGTCCACAGTCCTCCACTTCTGTCCAGTTTTCCAGATGTGCAGTTCCACACATCAGTAAGGAGTCAGATCAGAGCTGACCACGTGGATCCTAGCAGTGAGCACTGCAACAGAGGGTTTTTAAAACACCACAACGCCCCAGCTGAGATGTGGTACATCAGGCTTCCGTTGGCTGCTCTCTAATCCTTTACAAATGAGGTAAATAGCCTGAGCAGAGAAAGTGCACCGTAGTCATTTCAATCTGGAAGCTTCTGTTTAACGACACGGACTGACTGCTTTCTTTGGGAATGTGGCACGGAGTTGTAACTAGTTTCACAACGCAAACACGGTCAATAGAAAATGGACATGATGACTGCTTCTCAGTGACAGCTCACTAAATCTTCAACATCCTTCGAATCTTCAGAGTCAGGGCTGCCCAACGACGAGCCAATGATGTGTGACCCGTCTCCGTGATGCTGCAGGATAGGATCTGTCAAGAGAGACAGTGCATTAGTAATAAGTACTTGAGTAGTCAAAAGAACTAACTCATAGCAGCCTCCCAGCACCTAAAGGGGCCCTAGCAAGGGACAGGACATGGGAAGGGCCTGAAGCTGAAGGAGGGGAGGTTTAGGCTACATGTTAGGAAGAAATCCTTCCCTGTGAGGGTGGGGAGGCCCTGGCACAGGGTGCCCAGAGAAGCCGTGGCTGCCCTTGGATCCCTGGCAGGGTTCAAGGCTAGACTGGATGGGGCTTTGGGCACCCTGGGCAAGTGGAAGGTGTCCCTGCCCATGGCAGGGGGGGTCAGAGCTAGATGGGCTTTGAGGTCCCTTCCCACCCATACCAGCCTGGGATTCACTGTTCAGAACTATTACTGACTGTGCTGTTGTAACAAGGCACAAAATACACACGCAGGAGGCACAAAACACACTCTGGAATTTCAGCCAGTTTTAAGTGATGCTGCTCAAACCAGGCAGCTCTCAGTGCCAAGTGCCAGGGGAAGCTCTGACCAACATGGATGCAAGCGGGGTGCCTCCCATCTGGGTTCATCAGGTGTTACTGTGTCAGGCCTAGTGATGACCATCCATCTGATGGCTCTGCAAGGAGACCCCTCTTCTGGAAAGGGGCGTCTCTTAGGTGCAGCAGTGGGAGAACATCTCCCTGCTGCTTCCAAGTCCAAGATGACTCCTGGCACTGGGAAGCATGGCACGAGTGAGCAAGTTCTTCCAGGTGAGTGCTGTGCAAAGCCCCAGGAGACCAGCCCCTCACCCTGAGAGGTGTCAAGTGCATTTCTGATAGCTCTGATCTTCTCTCAAACAAGCTGCATTCGAGCACCAGGCAGGCAGAAATACCCACCAGAGTTACTCATTGGCCTGTGTGCATTAATTCAGGGCTCAAGGGTGATGAAAACACCTCACCCAGTGATGACGCAGCTGCTGTTCTAATGCTGTTCCCACACCGTTGAGTGGGACTGCCTTTCACTGCCAGTGACACAAGTGGGGTAACCGACTTGCTTAAAATTTCACAGCAAGAACATGGAAAATCCTTTAAGAGCAAGCAAGGGCCTGTAAAGCATTCACAGGAGCTCAGAAGCACCATACTGCTTTAATGAATCCTAGCTCCAACACCAGCACCAACCAGAAGAAGGGACTGCTGTACCTGTTAGAGTTGTCAGGGGCAAGACTGATTCGCTGTCTATATCATCTGTTGTCTGGATAAAGCCATGGGAAGAAGGAACAATGAGCACAGTCTCATCATCTATTGTCGGCTGATCAACTTGTTCTTCTATTGTTGGAGAACCCAGGTCCTGCACAACACAGAACAGGACGTGTGAGTGTATCCTTGGTAGCATAAACAGAATAACCTGCTTTGGTCAGCCACCCTCCATAACAAGCAATAGATTCCCTGGATTAATTTTATCTCATTAAATTGAAATGTCATCATCTGAGCTAGTTTACTTAAGTGTTTACAGGGCATGTTTCATTCTAGTGCAGGCATCCAAATGCAAGATAAGAATCCCTGTGAGCAGGACAGGGGCGGGGGAGAGGAAAGGAGAGACTGCAAAGTGTTGATAAAATATCCTCTTGTATGTCAAACATTCTGTCTTTTAAGAGGAATACTCAAATTTTTCCACTACTTGCTGTCTAAACGTTTCGAGATAGTGGAGTGATACCTTTGTAGTACATACCAGCTCCACAAAAGCAATAGCTTTACCTGAGCTTAATACTTGGGTTTCACAGCTCCTGCTTCTGTGTCAAGTTTTAGCTACTGGACACGGAGCTCAGAAGTCCCATTCTAATTTCTGTGCCTTCCTTGCCCTGTCACTTGCTGACTGTAGGGTAGTTCCAAGGTTTTTTAGCTGAGCCTCATTATGCCCAAAAATCGGCAACACGCTGGCTCTTTCCAGGTACAGACTGTCAATACCCCCACCCTCTTCCAGTCCTGCAATAGCGGCTGCTGCCTCTTTGCTGTGGCAGTAACACATCTAGCTTACTCAGAGTCACAGCCACTCCAGCAGACTCCTGGTTCTGCACGCGCAGTGAAGAGATATCCTAGATAGCACTGCCAGAATACGCACAGAGATTTGGACTCTAGTTTTTGTGTGTAACATGTAAGGTTTGTTCAAGCTTCAGGTATCACTGATGCGGAATACTGGCAAATATTGCTGGCAGAATGGAAGGTACCTGGATTTATCCCTCTTTTCAGAGGGAGGGGGAAATGTTCAGGAGAGGTAACAGCCCTCTCTGTCCAAGAAAATCCTGAAGTTCCTCCACCTAGTTATAGCAAACTTATTTTCCTACATAGTTTCACAATGTTTTTGCAAAGGCTCTGCCTGAAAACCCCTTTCCTGGTGCTGCTGGAATGTACTACTACTGTTGGTGCAGCTCAGTGATTTAAACTCAGCCCAAACGTGTACCCATTCATGCAAGGCACAGGATGCCTGACTTGCAAAAGCAGCTTTCTGCAGAGAACACAGCTGAACCTGCCCAAGCTAAGCAGTATGAAACTGGGAAAGGGAGGTGTGAAAAGCCAAAGAAGCCACTGTGGCAAATGGGCACCTTTCCCAGCCAGAAATAACAAAACCCTGCAACATGAATGCCTGCTTCCCACCGCCCACACCCACAGTGACAATACAATACTGGCAAGTGCATAAAAATAATACTGACTTAGAGAAAGCAAAATTTAGGCATGCTTCTAGAGTAACTTTTCACTTAGAATCACTCACAGACAATTCAGTTTCCTGGGATTTAAATACCCATGTCAAACTTAGACCTGACTAGAAGTTCAAAACAAATCAGAATTACAAACTCAAGTTTGTAGAGAAAAAAAATAAAGTTTGGTACCTATTTATACTCTGCAAGCCATAGGTGATTTCTACAACATGCAGTTAGGAACTATGTTCATAGTAAAAATTCACTAATTGTAGCTTGAGAAGCTGAAATTTTAAACTGAGAGTAGCTGCTGAGCTGCCTCAACTGTTAAGAACTGTATGACAATCATGAGACAAGAATGAGGGAAATGGAAGAATAATCTCCAGGGTCAGAGCATTCAGGATCCAAACACTGCAGTAGGAGACTGTTGAGGCGTACTAAAAGCACTAAGGGTACGAAGTGTAACAGCAATGGATTTTCAATACTGATAAAGCACAACTACAGCAACTGTAGAGCACAGTGTTTTGCAGAACAGAAGGGGGCATTTGAATCTAAAACATCATTCCACAGTCTAAACTAATCAAACATAAGGAAAAAGATATTTTCTATGCCCTAAAGAGAGTTACCTTCTTTTAGCATCTTCCTTTTCCTTGACTTACTTATTATGATAGTTCCATCAACCGAAAGGTGAAGGAATTCAGTATAAAAAATTTAAATGCCTGAAATCATTTGGATAAACTCATTTCTGCACCTCAGGTGTTGGAGCTGAAGGCAGAGAGCTAGCTTAAATGCTTCAAATTCCAATTGAACAGATACTTAGCTGGAGTAGTATGTTTTAATCGTAAATCCTCAAAAACAGAAACTGTGGTAACCCTAAAATATTAGACTCACACAGTAGAAACTAAATATTCTACCCTGCCTCCCTTGCTCAGCCCCTACCTGTAAAGGGCACGTGTTGGACAATTAACAGCCTGATTTAAATCAACAGCATCAAATAGTAATCAAAGGCAACTGCTTCATGCCACCAATACTCTTGCTTTCCACAATCACCAATGGCAAAAGCACCCTGTGTAGGGAAACAGCTCCACAGCTAGCGAGGTATTCAGTGCTCCAGGTGAAGTCAGATACAAGCCAACACAAACAGCAAATAAAATGCTATCACTTTCCCACTCGTATTAATGATGCTCAAGGATACAGGATCTGAACAAAATGCTCTCAGGACTACAATACACATGAAATCACTGACATTTCATAAGAATAGCTTAACATAAAGGTCAAAGATGCAATGAAATCATTCTCCATGCAGAAATACCAAATATCATGCACTCCCTTACTTCGGTAACGTAAGTGCTGGGTAAATCAGAGTGAGAATCCTCTTCCTGTTTCAAGCTGGCACCTGAAATCTCCTCCTCAGTTCTCACCATAACTCCATCCATCAGTTCATTACTATTCCTGCTGCTGAATTTGGAGGCACCGTCTTCACTGTAGGCTGACTGCCCTTCATCACTCATCTTGGACTGATGGATATCATCTGGGAAAGTATTTGTTTCTAGGGCATCAGGAGGATCCGTCAGGTCAGCTGGCTGAATGTCTGAATCAACAGTAAGTTCTGCCTGAGTGACAGAGGAGGAGATATCTTCAGCAGCAACGGTGCGGATAATGACACTCGGTGTGTGGCACTGCACTGTGACGTTGTCACTTGTATTTAACAAATGCTCTGGCTGCAAGCAGTATTTGCAAAAAGGGACAGAGACAAGAACCATCAGAGAATTTCCTCCAAGCATCTTCAAATCTTTCAGCAAATAAAATCAAAAGGATTCAAAGAACAAATTGCTAAGCGTAACCTGGAGTTTTACATATACAGTATGTCAGCCCAGATCACCTGTTGACCTTTCCTGGTCTTCAGCATTGAATCTATAGACTGAAATTGTGTCTACTGCTCTGTAATTCACAAATAAAGTAAGAATACTGTCACTACTACACAAGTTTTGTGAACAGCAGTATTTGTGACAGTTAACACCAGGAAACCCCAGCATTGTCTCAGAGAGAGAAGCCACTAGGTGGAGATGTCCTGTTCCGCCGCAGTAAGAACGATGTTGCTTATTGCTAAGCTGAGTTTTGAAGCAACGTGAAGCTGGCTTTGAAAAAAAAATACCAAGAAAAGACATTCTCACTCTTTGGTATTTTAAGCAAAGCCAAGACTGTTATGAGTCAAGAAGTGCTTTGAAAATTTAACAAGCATGCACAGGGGTCTGCATTATTATGTTGCTCTCCCCCCACCACTGCCCAAACTTCAGTCTTTTAACTGCTTTAGTCTTTTTACTGCTCAAAATACATACCGATAAGGCATGAACTATGATCTGTTCCGGGGAGGCTGGGGCAGCGGCGGCAGTGAGGGTCATGGTAGGACTCGTCGTCAGTGTTAGAGGAAGGCCTTGGCTTGAGCTTGTCTGGAGTAAGTATGTACCTGGTGTTCCAGTCGGCTGGAGATGGAAAGACTACAAAAGACAGTGCAGTCTTAATACCCAACACACTGCCTTCCTGGGACACACCAAGCACTTGGAACATGCTTACTGACATCAACTAGCCTAACTGTAACTCCCCTGGAAAACAAACAAACCGACCAACCCAATCTCTGCTGTACTGCACTCAAGACCTGGAAACTCATTTATAGCTACCAAGATAGGTATTTGGGCTAAGCAGGACTGTGTCGTGGTGCACAACAGCAGATAAGAAAGAAATTAATTAAACTTACTCTAAACACTGGGATGAAAGAGAAACCATGCTATAAATTACAGTACTTGCTGGGAGCTTCCTTTTGCTCCGTTACGTCAGATTTCAACAACAGAAAAGCACCAAGAAAACTTCATAGCACTAAGGTATTAAGACAGGTTTAAAGCATTTAACTGTTACTCTCATTTTAGTCCACAGCCCTAGTAAACTACACCCTTTAGAAATACATTTTGCTTTGAATCTTTTAAGTTTTAGGTTTCTTACCTTCCTTTGTCCACTTGAGAACTAGTTTGGGTGGTTTTTTTGGTTTTTTGGTTTTTTTTATTCCATAGTCTAAGAAGTAGCTGTGCTTAAAAGAAGAAACACCGTAACAAATACCAGTTCTCTTGTTACTTACTGGAAGAATCTCAAAGGTCTGTAGTGTTCCACTGTTTAGTGTTATTGTCTCAGAGTCAACAGTAGCAGCAGGGGAATCGGTTGAGGCTGCAGAAGGGATAAAAGAAAGTATGTAAACCAAATTGCTTCAGCCCCACAAAGAAAATAACATACTATAATTACTACATAGCAGGGTACTGTTAATTCTGGTAATAAAAAGAAAACTGGCTGCAGTCCTAATGACAAGGTTCTCTAATTGCTACCCAAGATGCAATGCTATTTGGAGAGGGCATTCTACAGTCCAAAAGTGCAGAAGAACAAACGTATGGTTCTAGTACACTGAGCTAAAAGCAGAAAAATAAAGTTATCTGACGTGATCTAATTACTTTTTGTAATTAAGATTTGAAAGAGGTTCTGGTGTAACAATATCCTTTGGATCATGTAATACTTGCTTTAAAGTGGTGTTTGGTTTAACAGTGCTATGATTCCCATGGACCTATCTTTTCTTTGGGGTGGGGGTGGGTGGTATTTTTCTGCCCTCCACAGGATGTCCACCACTGATGAAACATCAGATGCTCCACAAGATATCTGCCTGCCCCATGCATTATGATCGCAGTGTGAAAAAAGCTGTGAGAAGTCTTACTATGAGTACATAACTCTTTATGTAATTATCTCCCTTTATTCCAAACTAAGAGAAGCACCAGAAAGAGTTTATGTATCAGATATTTGAAGATCACCAGGTCCACACAGCTCATACCCAAAACTTTGTAAGAGATCAGTAAAACCTATTCAGAATCTTAATTATGATTTTTACTTATTCTTAATAGACTCACAAGTTCCAGGAAGCTGAAGACATATTAATA